>JAJEKV010000095.1:917233-1577071 GCA_021234155.1 Isoetes taiwanensis | reverse complement strand
TTGGTACTTTGGATTTCGGTTACGTATTTATCCGAGAATGAGACTGGTGCATGCCGTGTGGGGTGCTATTACCACTAGACCCACCAATGCAAGTGGCCTGAATGGAATACCTTAGCCCAGTGTAAGGCATACTGCATGAACTCAATCCAAATGCATCCCATAATCCAGTTCTCAAAAATTATGGTAGTGGTACAATAAGGTGGGGAATGGTTGTTCTTCTAATAAGTCCAAACAAATGAATTATGCCAAAGGCATAAAGCGACAAGATTTGCTCAATCATGATGTTTTTCCATGCTTGAACGATATCATAAAAATTGAAAAGAATTAACATGTGAATAGTAACAATGTAGAACATTGAATTGTGCCACTAATAGGGCTATGCATAAACTCTAGAATAATGCATCAGTGGAAAGAGTCATTAGAGAATATAGACCAACAAACTCTAAATAATATCGGAATAAGACATATATGATAAGGACTATAAAAATATTGTAAAGCTCCCTGCGATGGATGATAAGATTCAGAACCTATCGAACAAAGCCCACATGATTTCTAAAGTCAAACACGACAACCACTGCGGCATACAGCGGCGTGGCTTTCTTTGTAGATCATTTAGAAATAACTGGGAGGATGGATTGTAGCCTTTGAAATGTCATTTGTTCTCATTGTGAGTGTTTATTGGTTTGGGAAACAGATTAGCTTGATCTCTGTTTCCTCCGCACTATGGTTACATCCCGATTACCGGTGCTCGCCTTGTCTTATCTGGCATGGTTCAATGCGTGGAAATCGCTGCGGCTCTTGCGCCGGAACCGGGGTGGAGAAGTTGAACCACAGGATGCATTAGCTGCGAGGCCGGGCTGAGTACATACCATAGCGAGAGCCTCTACCACCTAGGCCTAATGCCGTATCTAAATGAATACCTTCTTAATTAAGCACGCTTGTGAACTCAATCTGAAATACATCCCGCAAATCCAGTTCTCAAAAATTATGGTGGTGTGCAATGAGTGCGAATGGTTGTTCTTCTAATAGAGTCCAAACAAATGATTATGCCAGGGCATGGCGACAAGATTTGCTCAATCATCGTGTTTTCCATGCTTGAACTTATTATCATAAAAATTGAAAGAATTAACGTGAATGAGTAACAGTAATAGAGCATTGGGTGTTATACTAATAGAGAACTCTGTATAAACTCTAGAATATTATATGATGGAAGAGTCGTAAGAATTACGATGACAAACTCTAAATATTAATGAATGGGCGTATGTGATAGGGACTATAAACATTATGAACAAGCTCCTACACGTGGATGATAGGATTCGAACCTATACGAGCAAAGCCCACATGATTTCTAATCATGCCCAATAACCCTTTCAGCACATCCACGGCGGCATGTGATACTTCCGTTCTTTCCTAGATCATTGAGATATTTGGGAGGATAGGATTTGGCTAGTCATTTATTCTCTCATTGTGATGTTTGATGGTTGGGAGAGCAAGATTTAACCCCGATCTGTTTCTCACACTAGCAGATTTGTCCGATTACGCAGTTTATCATATGTCATTATCAACATGGTTTAATGCATTAAATCTTCTTTTTGGCTCTTGCACCAAGAACAAAATTAGAAGAGTTGAACCACGAGGATGCATTGGTAGAGAGATAGAACTTCAGTGCTGAAATAAGTGGCGAAGTCTTATTCTACCACTAGACCACCAATGCACCGTCAATATAAATGAATACCTTCTTAATTAACAAGCATACAAGCGAACTCAGTATATAATCGATTCTCAAAAAAAATATAGGTAATTAGGTACAATAAGGTGCGAGGAATGAACGATTTCTTCTAATAAGTCAAACAAATGATTATACCAAGGCATAAAGCGACAAGATTTGCTCAATCACCGTGTTTTCCGTGGCAGACTTATTATCGCAAAAATTGAAGAAAAAGAATTGCTGTGGATAACGGTAACAATGTAGGTATTGGTGTGTGCCACTAATGGGGGCTATGCATAAGCTCTAGAATATTCGTCGATTGGAAGAGTCATTAGAATATGAATGACAAACTCTAAATGTGTCGAATGGACATATGTGATAGGGACTATATAAAATAATATGAAAAAGCTCCCTACGTGGATGATAGGATTGAACCTATCTTGAGCAAAACCCACATGATTTCTAGTCATACTTAATATACACTACAGCACATCATCCACAGCGGCGCTCACGAAAATATACATTTCTTCTTAGATCATTGGAAATATTTAGGAGGATAGGATTTGGCTAGTCATTTGTTCTCTCTCATTATGATGTTTGATGGTTGGAAGAGCAAGATTAGCTTCGATCTCATTTCTCACACTATGAATTTACTGTCGATTGCTTTCGATTATCCTTATGTCATTGTTACTAGTAATGGTGCCCAGCGTTCTTGGGCAAATGTTAAGAGGGCTGTTGTGGATGGAAATCTATTCAGCTCAGACTCATTAACCAAGTCCATCATATCTAGGCTATAAGAGGTTTTGTGCATTTGATAGCCTTCACTTTTGCTCTATCACGCATATCCTTTTTTCCTCATTTTCTTACACACTTTTCTTTTTTTTCCCTTTTGTATTTTTTTCACGCACATTTTACTTTTCTCCTTCTCTCTCTCTTTTTTTTTTCTTTTCTCTTTTACCCTCTTCTCCTCTCTTTTCCTTCCTTTTCTCCTTCTCATTTTCCCTTTCCCTTTCCTTTCCCTTTTTTTGGCTTTTTCCCTTCCCTTTTCACCTTTCTCCACCTTCCAATTTTTCTCATGTTTTTTTCCCTTTCCTTTTCTTTTCTCTTCCTTCCCTTTTCTCATGCCCTTTTGCATTCCCTTTTCCCCACTTTTTTTTTTTTATGTTTTCTTCCTCTCCTCACCCTCTTCTTCTTTATCTCGTATCTCTTTTTCCCATTTCTTCTTCCTTTTTCTCTAATGCCTTTTTTCCTTTCCTTTCCCCCTTTCAAGCCTCCCTTTTTCTTTTTCCCTTTCCTTCTTTTCTAAGTATTTCACACCCTTTCCCTTTTTCCGTGCCCTTTTCTCTTTCCTTCCCCCCTTCCTTTTAAACTTCCCTTTTCCTTTCCCTTTCCTTTCCCTTTCCTTTTCCTTTTCCCTTTTTTCCCATGTATTTTCCATTCCCTTTTCCACTTTTTTACTTCCGCCTTTCCCTACCACTCTTCCCTTTTCCATCCCTATTCCTTTTTTTTTCTTTTCTTCCCTTTCCTACCCTCTTCCCCTTTTCCCCATCCCTATTCCCCTTTTTTCTTTTCTTTTCCACTTTCCCCATGCTCTTTTCCCTTTATTTTTACCCTTTCCTCACCCTTTCCCTCTTCAGGTTTTGCATTGCCCTTTTTCCCTTCCTCTTTCCATTTTTCCCTCCTTATTCCTCGTGTTTCTTTTTTCTTTCCCTTTCCCTTTAAGCCTTGTTTCTTTATACCTTCTTTTTTTCTATCTTTTCTCTTTTGCTTAGGCTGCCCTTTTCCTCTTTCATTTCCACCCTTTTTTTTTTCTCTCTTTTTTCCTTTCTCCATTTCCCACACAGCACTTATTTCATTTTTCCCACCTTTTTCACATGCTCGTTTTCCTCCTTTTCCCACCCTCTTCCCCTTTTCCTTTTCCTCTTTTCTGTCCATGTTTCATGTTCTCTTTTTGCTTTGGTTTTTCCCTTTTTCCCTTTTTTTTCCATCTCTTTTCCTTTCTTTTTTTCCTTTCCTCACCCTTTTCCTCTTCTCGTTGCTTCTCACTTTTCTCTCTCATTTCCCTCTCCCTTTCCTCATGCCCTTTTCCTTTTAGCCTCCTTTTCCCTTTTTTCCTTACCTTTCTATTTTTCCATGCCCTTTTCCCTTCTCTCCATGTTACTTATCTTCCCCTTTTTTCCCTTCCGTCCACCCTTTCCGTCTTCACCTTTTTTTTCCCGTTGCCTATTGCCTTTTCCTCCCTTCCCCTTTTCTTTCCCCTTATTACTGTCCTCACCCTTTCCCCTTTTCCTTTTCACCAATTGTCCTTTTTTCCTTCCTTTTTCTCCTTTCTTTTCTTTCCCTTTTTAGGTGCTCTTTTCCCGCTTTCCTTTTCCCTTCTCGAGTCTTTCCTTTTGCAGGTGCGCTTTTGCCTCTCCACCTTGCCCTTTTCTCACGCCATTTCCCTTTCCTCTTAAGAGATGAGCACTGGCCAATCTGCAGTGGTGGGAAGTTATGCGATAAATCTCGACCTTGAATGCAATCAGAGCGATCTCAAGCTGTCCTAGGAGTAGAGGGTTTGATTCAAGACATGCAGCTAAAACTTTATAATATAAGATCCAGCATGGTTTAATGCATTAAATCTTCTTTTGGCTCTTAGCTAAGAACAAAAGTGGAAGAGGATTGAACCACGAGGGATGCATTGGCCAAAGTCGAGACTTCGGTGCAATAGTGGCGAGGCTACTAGGCCACCAATGCACAAGTAATATAAATGAATAACTTCTTAATTAACAAGCATACGAACTCAATCAAATGCATCTCATAATCAGGTTCTCAAAAAAATATAGGTAGTGGGTACAGTAAGGTCTTGAGGGAATGGTTGTTCTTCTAATAAGTCAAACAAATGAATTATGCCAAAGGCATATGCATGACAAGATTTGCTCAATGCACCGTGTTTTCCATGCTTGAACTTGATATCATAAAAATTAGAAAAAATTAGCATGTGAATGGAAGTAACAGCGTCGAGCATTGGTGTGCCACTAATGCAGGGGCTATGCATAAACTCTAGAATATTCGCGTGGGTGGAAGAGTCGTGGGAATATGAATGACAAACTCTAAATGTCGAATGGACATATGTATTAGGGACTATAAAAATAATATGAAAAGCTCCCTGCGTGGATGATAGGATTGAACCTATCTTGAGCAAAGCCCACATGATTCCTAGTCATGATATACCTCACGGCACATCCACAGCGGCGTAGAAATACTTGTATTTCTTCTTAGATCCATTGAAATATTTAGGAGGATAGGATTGGCTAGTCATTGTTCTCTCTGTTGTGATGTTTGATGGTTGGAAGAGCAAGATGAGCCGATCTCATTTCTCACACTATGGTGCATCGATTGCTTTCGATTATCCTTATGTCATTGCTCGGCATGGTTTAATGCATTGTCTTGCCTTTTGGCTCTTGCGCCAGAACAAAAGTGGAAGAAGTTGAACCACGAGGATGCATTGGCCAAGAATCGAACTTCAGTGCAATGCTAGTGGCGGTACTATTCTACCACTAGACCACCAATACTGCGTAATATAAATGAACTAATGCCGGTGCCGATCTTTGAGCATAAGTTGGAAGTCTTTAAATCTTTTGACGCAATGAGAAGGGGTATTGACATATTAATGCTGCACTCACTTCCTTCTACAAACAATAAATTTTCTTGCAAAAGTTGGCAAATTTGTCAGCGACTCATAATTTCTTTTTATTCCTTCTAAAAATAATGTTATTTGTTGGCATTGATTTATGTATTGGTATTATAATAGAAAGTGAGGAAGGGTTTTGTTTACATGAAATGGAGTACCATACTTTTTGTATATGGTAGTTTTAGATTCTCTAAGAATACAACATTTTTGGAAATCCCCTTTACATGCTTTTACGTAGTTGTATGTAGTCTTTTGCATATGCATGTCTTGAAGAGTTCAATTCCGTTCTCTCTACTTCTTTACATACTTAAGCTTTGCATCGGTTCATTCTGGACTATTCTTTATAAGTAGTGCATCGGCTCAATTCTAACTTAAATGGGCCGAGAATCAAGGGTCATTAGAGTGTCGAGCCTTCTCCATAGTTCTTGCTCCTCCATAGTTGTTGCTTTCGTCATCTTATTTATGTTAGGCCGATTCTTTCACATTGATACTAGCTGTAGCTTCCATTGTATTAGTATCATTTTAGTTTACCCAGAAGCAAACCAAAAGTGCATCATTATGACCAACAAGACAAAGCGAGATAAAGAACATGCATTAGACTTACACAAATAGAATTTACACTAAAAAAAATGCAATGCAGAAAGAGCACCACCAAAACACTGAGCAGTATAAGAAAAGTGGCAAGTGCTCCTTTGCAATAAGCAAAATTCCCCATTCAATCATGTCAAGTTTGACTATGTTTTGAGAAGTAATAATTGATCCTTAACAAAGGTGAAAGATAAATCATATTTAACACTTAATAAAGCGTAAATGCAATTAAATTTCGCGTAGTCCTCTTCAAATGTAATAAATAGTTGATATATTGCCTCGAGGATCTTTGTAGCTTGTACTTCTATACGTGTATGTGCAAAAATGGCAAGAAGGAAACATCATAATTATAGTCAAACTTCATTTTGCATCTGAATAGCACAATTCAAAAGCCTACCATGAGCTGTAATGATGGCACTCCAAGTTTGATGACATGGTTACGAAATTCTTTTAAAATATAAACGCTTGTGCTTAGAACAATTTAGTTGCATGGAACAAGCTGAATCTAGACCACCATGGGCCATGAAAGCGAAGATGTCTAGAGTTTTAAGAAGTAACTTGATGCTGTGCTTCTTCATGATCTCTTCATGATCTCTGTAGACATAAAGCTTGAAGAAACCATGATTGTTTTAAAAGCTAGAAGCCTATATTTGTGCAAAAGTGAATTTTCTTGACGGATCAAGGAAAGATGATAAAAGGCAGGTCCTAGAAGGTTCTATCATGGCTTGAATCTTGAAAATTGTTAAGCATTCATAACGAAAAGAATGTCACGTTCGTATAAAGGCATCACAGCAAATACATAGACCTCATATAAAACCAATATAGAAACCCTACCACGATGCCAAGCGAAATAATGGACAACCCTAACGACATTGATGCCAATAGGAAATAAATCTATGGAAGAACCACAATACCATTTGCTTCTGGTCAACATCCATTGCTTCCTAGTTGCTCCAAGCATACCCGAAATATTAAATCACGAGGAGAAGCCTTAAAATAGAATCATAAGCAGGAATTGCAAGCCCCTTTTTAATCATCTCAACGACCTCTGCATCATATAACTCAAACCCTTCTTGCATCGTGATATGCGATAGGCGCTCAAATTATGCGCTCTCATTTCTAGCTCATTCATATTGATGGAATTAAATGAAAATCTAGAAGTGGCCCATTTTGAGTTATTACGTATCTGTATCAAGAGAATTTGAATCAGCCATGTATGTATGCAGGATAATTTGCGGTAGCTTGGTTTCTGTAAGAAGATGAGATAGGCAGTTAAGATAAAAGAAAACAAACAATAACAATAAAAACCCAAAAGATTAAATCCATATATTACTGTTTGGTTCTTTGTAGGAATCCCAATACCTTTGCAGGAAGATAGAAGTCTTAGATCATACACTTACACATTTTTCCTAAATCACAACCCTATTTGCTTGAAGTAAGCCTGCAAAAACCGAGGAGAAAGAAAAGTTAAATTCTTGGATCCGTTGCCCAAAAATGGCGACATCATGCAATTTTCTTTTTGTTTACGTGGCGTGCCTCAAGCGACTAGCGGGATCCGTTACTTGAATCTTTAGCGTGACCTCAACCTTACTGCTTGACCTTATGCAATCTGGAATCTATGCAATTTTAGATACCTCAGAAATCTGGAGTTATACCCTCTTGCATATCATATTTTTTATGAAGTGATTCATATTCTGCTACCGCATGAAGCCATGAATACGACTCCATGCCTCTGCTCCGTCAAAGACCGCCAAAGCGGGGCCATAATATCACCAGCACCGAAGACCTCCTCAACTTCATTCTTAGATTTCGGCGGCTCACTTAGAGATGGAAGCACCTTTTGCACCTCAATTGCAACTGGGTCGGCCGGCCAAAACTTACCATGCTATGGGCTTCGATGAAAGGGGTTTTTCCTTCTAATGCGTGTGAAGCTGGTCTTTGCGGATTGGAATGAATTGGGGAGGAAGCAAAACCGGTCGAGGCTTGATCACCGATAGTCAAATCGAAAGAGTAAAATCTGGAGCGCCAAATTAGGTGGGTCAACACTTCTGAGAACTCTTTTATAATATAGGATACCTTCTTAATTAACAGAAAGCACGCCTAGCGAACTCAATCAAATGCATCTCATAATCCGGTTCTCAAAAAAATATAGGTGGTGGTACAATAAGGTCTTGGGAATGGTTGTTCTTCTAATAAGTCCAAGCGAATGATTATCTCTTGAAGGCATAAGCGACAAGATTTGCTCAATCGCCATGTTTTTCCGTAAGCAGACACATTATCATAAAACATTGAAAAATTGCTTATGTGAATGAGTAACAATAGCCGAGCGTGGTGTGCCACTAATGGGGGCTATGCATAAACCCTAGAATATTCGTCAATGGAAGAGTGCGTAGGGAATGCGAATGATAAACTCTAAATATTGTCGAATGGGCGTATGTATTAGGGACTATAAAACAATATGAACAAGCTCCCTGCGTGGATGATAGGATTGAATCTATGCGAGCAAAGCCCACATGATTTCTAATCATACCCAATAACCACTCACGGCATCGCTGGCGGCATGTGGAATACTTACCATTTCTTCTTAGATCATTGAAAATATTTAATCCCGATTGCTTTCAGTTATCTTATGTCGTATCAGCATGGTTTAATGCATTAAATCTTCTTTTGGCTCTTGTAAAGAACAAAATTGGAAGAGTTGAACCACGGGATACGTGGCCCAGAGATGAACTTCGGGTTTTTACCCGTGGCGGGGTACTATTCTACCACTAGACCACCAATGCACAAGTAATACAAATGAATACCTTCTTAATTAACAAGCACATACAACGAACTCAATCAAATGCATCTCACCAATCCGATTCTCAAAAATATAGGTAGTGCATTTACAATAAGGTCTGGGGAATGGTTGTTCTTCTAATAAGTCCAAACAAATGATTGTACTTAGGAGCATAAAACGACAAGATTTGCTCAATCACTTTGTTTTTCCATGCTTGAACACGATATCATAAAAATTGAAAAGAATTAACATGAGAATGGAAGTAACAATATTCGAGCATTGGTGTACCACTAATGGGGGCTATGCATAAACCCTAGAATATTGAGTGATTAGGAAGGGAGTCGCGTAGAATCTGAATGACAAACTCTAAATGTGTCGAATGGGCTATTATGTGATAGGGACTATAAAACATTATGAACAAGCTCCTACCGTGGATGATAGGATTGAACCTATGAGGCAGCCCATGAACCTAATCATGCCAATAACCACTCTGGCACATCACGGCGGCATGTGGAATACTTCCGATTCTTCCTAGATCATTGAGAGATATTTGAGGAGGATAGGTTGGCTAGAATCATTTATTCTCTCATTGTGATGTTTGATGGTTGGGAGAGCAAAGATTGAAAGCGATCTCATTTCTCACACTATGGTCTGTCGATTGCTTTCAGTTATCCTTATGTCATTATCAACATGGTTTAATGCATTAAATCTTCTTTTTGGCTCTTCTTGCACCAAGAACAAAATTAGAAGAGTTGAACCACGGATGCATTGGTAGAGAATGAACTTCAGTGCATGCTGAGTGGAAGGGTACTATTACTACCACTAGACCACCAATGCACAAATGAAAAATACAAATGAATACCTTCTTAATTAACAAGCACAGCCTAGCGAACTCAATCAAATGCATCTCATAATCCGGTTCTCAAAAAATATACGTGGTGTTCGTACAATAAGGTGCGAGAATGGTTGTTCTTCTAATAGGGTCCAAACAAATGATTATGCCAAGGCATAAGCGACAAGATTTGTAATCACGTGTTTCCATACTTGAACTTGATATCGCAAAAAATTGAAAGAATTAACATGTGAATGAGTAACAATGTCGAGCATTGGTGTGCCACTGAGGGCTATGCATAAACTCTAGAATATTGCGTCGATTGGAAGAGTCGTGGGGAATATGAATGACAAACTCTAAATATTAATCGAATGGACATATGTGATAGGGACTATGTGATAGGGACTATAAAATAATATGAAAAAGCTCCTACACGTGGATGATAGGATTCGAACCTATGCGAGCAAAGCCCACATGATTTCTAGTCATACTTAACCACTCAGCACATCCACAGCGGCATCTGCGAAATACTTCTCTTTCTTCTTAGATCATTGAAATATTTAGGAGGATAGGATTTGGCTAGTCATTTGTTCTCTCTCATTGTGATGTTTGATGGTTGGAAGAGCAAGATTAGCTTCGAAGATTAGCTTCGATCTCATTTCTCACACTATGGTGCAATCGATTGCTCGGTTATCCTTATGGTATTATCAGCATTCTTTTTTTGGCTCTTAGCAGGCACAAAATTGGAAGAGTTGAACCACGGGGATGCATTGGCGAAGTCGAACTGAATTACGTACCCGTGTGAGGGTATATTCTACCACTAGACCGCAATGCACAAGTAATACAAATGAATACCTTAATTAACAAGCACATACCGCCGAACTCAATCAAATGCATCTCATAATCCAGTTCTCAAAAAATATAGTGAAAGTGCGTACAATAAGGTGCAAGAATGGTTGTTCTTCTAATAAGTCCAAACAAATGATTATGCCAAGGCATAAAGACAAGATTTGCAACTCCAATCACCATGTTTTTCCATGCTTGAACCTGATATCATAAAAAATTGAAAAGAATTAACATGTGAATGAGTAACAATGTAGAACATTGGTGTGCCACTAATGGGAGCTATGCATAAACCCTAGAATATTGCACGTCGGTGGAAGAGTGCATAGGAATGCGAGATGACAAACTCTAAATAATGTCGAATGGGCGTATGTGATAGGGACTATAAAATAATATAGAAAAAAGCTCCTACGTGGATATTAGGATTGAACCTATCTTTGACAAAGCCCACATGATTTCTAATCATGCCCAATATACTCAGCACATCCACGATGACATGTGGAATACTTCGATTCTTCTTGGGTATTGAGATATTTAGGAGGATTAAGTTTGGCTAGTCATTTATTCTCTACATTGCTTGATGTTTGATGGTTGGGAGAGCAAGATTAACCGATCTCATTTTCTCTCTTTGGTGTCGATTGCTTTCGGTTATCCGTATGTCATTATCAACTGGTTTATGCATTAAATCTTCTTTTGGCTCTTGCGCAAGAACAAAAATTGGAAGAGTTAATTCCGCAAGGATGCATTGGCGAGAATCGAACTTCGAATTACGTACGTGGCGGGGAATTACCCTATTCTACCACTAGACCGGCCGCAATGCACAAGTAATACAAATGAATACCTTCTTAATTAACAAGCACATACAACGAACTCAATCAAATGCATCTCATAATCCGAGTTCTCAAAAATATGGCGATTAGGTACAATAAGGTCTTGAGGAATGGTTGTTCTTCTAATAAGTCCAAACAAATGATTATGCCAAGGCATAAAGCGACAAGATTTAACAATCAGGTGTTTTCCATGCTTGAACTTGATATCATAAAAATTGAAAGAATTAACATGTGAATGAGTATCCAATGTAGAACATTGGTGTGCCGCTAATGGGGGCTATGCATAAACTCTAGAATATTGCGTCGATTGGAAGAGTCATTAGAATATGAATGACAAACTCTAAATAATGTCGGAGTGGAAAAGAGCGAAAATAGAAAAAAGAAGGGAAAAGGGAAAAAGAAAAAAAAAGTGGAGAAAGAAAAAGGGAAAGGAAGGAGAAAATAGAAAAAAGAGGAAGGAGAAAAAGAGGCCAAAGGAAAAGGCAAGACAAAAGGGAAGGGGAAAAGGGAAGGAAAAAGGGAGAAGAAAAATGGAGAAAAGGAGGAAGACAAAAAGGGAAGGCAAGGGCCGAAGGAAAAGGGAAGAAGACAAAGGGCCAAAAAGAAAAAGAGGAAGGGGAAAAGAGGGAAGAGAGAAAAAGAGGAGAAAGAGACAAAAAAGTGGAGAAAAGGGTTGGAAAAAAGGAGGCTTAGAAAAAGGGGAAAGGGAAAAGAGAGAAAAAAAAGAGGGCTAAGGAAGGGAAATGTAAGGGAAAAAAAGAAAGAGGTTGGGAGAGGAGGAGAAAAGGGGAAAAGAGACCCAGCCCATCCCGGGGAGAAGGGGGAGGGGAAAGAGCCGAAAGGAAGGGAAAGGGAAGGAGAAAATGAAAAAGATAAAAGGAAAAAAGAAGGTGAAAAGAAGGGAAATAAAAAGGAAAAAGGAAAAAATGGGGAGTGGGAAAATGGAAAATTGAGAAGGAAAAAGAAAAGGAAGATGGAAAAAAGGGAAAGGCGTGGGGATGGGCAAGCGGGGAAAGGAAAAAGAGAAAAAAGAAAGAGTAAAACGGGAAAATAAAAGGGGAGGGAAAAAAAAAAAGAAAAAAGGAAAAAGAAAAACACGGCCGAATGGAATAACGAGAAAAGAGGAAAAAGGGATAAAGGGAAAAATTAAAAGGGCAAAAAGAAATGGGGAGAAAAGGGAAGGAAAAAATAGAAAAGGAAAAATGGGAAAAACAAACATGGGAAAAAGGGGCAATGGAAAGGAAATGGGATAGTGGAAAAAGATAAGCGAGAAATGAAAAAAGAAAGAAGGAAAGAGGGGGAAAAAGGAAAGTGGAAAAAGGCAAAGGGGGAAAAGGGGAAAAAGCTAGGGGAACCTTGGAAATTTGGGAAATGCGGTTGAATGCTCTTAATTGTGCAATCTTAAAATGTGAGTTCACTTAACAATTGCTCTCCAATGTCTCATTATCGTCCTACTGCATTGGATGATAGGATTGAACCTATGCGAGCAAAAGCCCATGATTTCTAATCATGCCCAATAACTCACTTTCGGCACATCCACGTGACATGGAATACTTCCGGTTAACCTTCTTAGATCATTGAGATATTTAGGAGGATAGGATTTGGCTAGTCATTTATTCTCTCTCATTGTGATGTTTTGATGGTTGGGAGAGCAAAGATTAGATTAGATCTCATTTCTCACACACTATGGCTGTCGATTGCTCAGTTATCCTTATGTCATTATCAACATGGTTTAATTGCATTAAATCTTCTTTTTGGCTCTTGCACCAGAACAAAATTGGAAGAGTTAAACCACCGGAGATGCATTAGTAGAAGTCGGGCAGTGCGTAAGGTGGCGGTACTATTCACCACTAGACCACCAATGCACAAGTAATACAAATGAATACCTTCTTAATTAACAATTTTTTATACGAACTCAATCAAAGCATCTCATAATCGGTTCTGAAAAAATATCGCCCAATTAGGTACAATAAGGTCACGAGGGAATGGTTGTTCTTCTAATAAGTCCAAACAAATGATTATGCCAAGGCATGGCGACAAGATTTGCTCAATCGCAGTGTTTTTCCATGCTTGAACTTGATATCATAAAATTGAAAAAATTAACATGTGAATGAGTAACAATGTGAGCATTGGTGTGCCACTAATAGGGGCTATACATAAACTCTAGAATATTCGTCAGTGGAAGAGTGCGTGGGGAATATGAATGACAAACTCTAAATATTAATCGAATGGACATATGTGATAGGGACTAT
Organism: Isoetes taiwanensis; assembly: GCA_021234155.1. Lineage (NCBI taxonomy): Eukaryota > Viridiplantae > Streptophyta > Lycopodiopsida > Isoetales > Isoetaceae > Isoetes > Isoetes taiwanensis. The sequence continues at coordinate 1,563,566 of JAJEKV010000095.1, read as the reverse complement.
AAAATAACTAGAAAAAAAACTCCTACGTTGGATGATAGATTCGAACCTATAAATAATATATGATTTCTAATAAGAGAATAACCCGAAAGAGCTCCATTATTAAAGCATTCGACGTCGTTTCTCATTCCTTATGCCATTTGCTCTATCTCGCTTTTACCCTTTTCTTTTCCCTACCAAAGAATCTACTCCCCTAAATTTCAATCATCTTCCAGATTAAGAAATGCATTTGTCGCTATAATTGTGATTTTGATGGTTGGGATATGCAGGGATATGCACAATGGTTCGCTTTTATTATTGCCTTTCCGAAGACTTTCGATTTTCATGCATGGTTTTTCTCAACCCTTTAATACATTGAGCCTTCTTTTTCTCTTGGCACCCTTTATATGATGAAGCCTTTTCCGTGCAAAATATATGTTACCCTTTGAACTTCGAGATGGTTTGAAAGTTGTTCTCATCTTCCAAGTAAACAAATGTTCTGCCAAGGCACCCAGCGATTTGCTCAATCCAGGGAATTTCACCTTGGGCCCGGGTCATACCATCTCGTAGTAGAACGCTTGTAGCCTTTTCCGATTGAGATATGGCCTTGCAACTTCGATTTGTTCGGCCACAAGGCAACCCTTTTCGTGGTGGCCATTGAATCATAAACTTTTGCCATCAAGCATTTTAATGGATATCATAAAAAACCAGAAAATTTAACATATGCCCAATAACCATTTCCGAGCATTGCCCACAAATGCCCAGGATGCATGAAGGAAATCAAATTTAGAATATTGACCTAGATCATTGAGAAGGAACTAAAGGTCCCTTTTCCAAAATCGGCATGCCTTGCTCTTACAAAATCAATGGCATCATTCCACCTCTGCCACAAAAGGAATATCAACTATAAGGAATTTGATTTGTGGATTAGAGGACCTACAGATCTTCCGTCAATTATTTATGCCCAATTTTTGGCCTTTAAAAAAACATCCGGCGGCGGCCTTTTTTCCCTTTTCTCGCTAGACCCTAAAATTTTTCCCTTTTTTTTTTCCTTTCCCTTTTGCCTTTTTTCCACCCTTTTCCTCTCTTTTCATTTTTAAAACTTTTTGAACTTTTTGGATCACTTTTTTCACCTTTTTTCTCAGATCACCCTTTTCCTCTTCCCCTTTTCATGCCTCTTCCTTAGAGCTCCATTCTCTTCCCTTTTCTTTTTTTGCTTTTTTCTTCATTTTTCCACTTTTCCACCCTTTTTTTCTTCCCTTTATTTGAAATTTTTCTTTCCATAAAACTTTTTCCATGCCCTTTTTCCTCGTTTTCCTTTAGGAACAACCTATCCAAATTCCTTTTTATCACCGTTCCCTATTCTACCACTAGACCACCAATGCACAAGTAATACAAATTTTTACCTTCATTTTTAACTTTTCAATTTTCCCTTTCAATCAAATGCATCTTTTAATCCTTTCTCTCAAAAATATGGTTTTCTTCTAATAAGTTTTCCAAATTTTTTTTTTTTTCACGACAATTTTTGCCTCCTTTTTTTTTCCACCCTTGAACTTTTCCCCTTTTAAAAATTTGAAAACCTTAACATTTGAATGAGTAACTTCAATTTTCAGAATTAACATGTTGGTGTGCCACTAATCTAATTTCCTTGCATAAACTCTAGAATATTGCCTTTTCTCCTTTTTTCCTCTTGGGGAATATGAATGACAAACTCTCCCCTTTTCGAATGGACATATGTGATCCTTTTTTATAAAATAATATGAAAAAGCTCCCTTTGGATGATATCCCCCTTTTGAACCTATCCCGATGCCCAAAGCCCCCTTTTTCTAGTCATACCCATTTTTTGGCACATCCTTTTTCATTCTTTTTTCCTTCCTTTCTTCTTAGATCATTGAAATATTTCTTTTTTTAGTTCCATTTTGGAAGAGCAAGATTAGCTTTTCTCATTTCTCACACTATTCCAATCGATTTTTTTATCCTTATGTCATTATATGGTTTAATGCACTTTTTTCTTCTTTTTGGCTCTTCCACCAAGAACAAAATTGGAAGAGTTGAACTTCGGGGATGCCTTGGCCAAGAATCGAACTCGGGGTCCTTTTGCCTTTTTTTTCCGGTACTTCTACCACTAGACCACCAATGCATAAGTAATACAAATGAATACCTTCTTAATTAACAAGCACATCCTTTTCTTTTCGAACTCAATCCTTTTTCATTTTGCATCTCATAATTTCCCCAAAAAAAAAATATCCCCTTTCCTTTTTCTACAATAATCTATCGGGAATGGTTGTTCTTCTAATAAGTTCAAACTTTTGTCCTTGCGAAGGCATTTTCCATTTTTCCTCTCAATTTCCTTTTTTGTTTTCCATTTTGAACCGATATCATAAAACATTGAAAGAATTAACATGTGAAAGCAACAATCAAGATTGGTGTTGCCACTAATGGGGGCTATGCACATGTCATCTTAGAATATTGGTCGATCAAATTCTCAACCATGACAAACTCTAGGTTCCATGGAAGACACACACTATATTTTTATAATATAAGATATGAAAAAACTCCTACACGTCGATGATAGAATTCGAACCTATGCGAGCAAAGCCCACATGATTTCTAGTCATGCCCAATAACCACTCTGGCACATCCACAACGGCATGCGAAATACTTCTGTTTCTTCTTAGATCATTGAAATATTTAGGAGGATAGGATTTGGCTAGTCATTTGTTCTCTCTCATTGTGATGTTTGATGGTTGGAAGAGCAAGATTAGCTTCGATCTCATTTCTCACACTATGGTGCAATCGATTGCTCAGTTATCCTTATGTCATTATCAGCATGGTTTAATGCATTAAATCTTCTTTTTGGCTCTTGCGCCAAGAACAAAATTGGAAGAGTTGAACCACAGGATGCATTGGCCGAGAATCGAACTCGGGTCTGTACCGTGGCAGGGTACTATTCTACCACTAGACCACCAATGCACAAGTAATACAAATGAATACCTTCTTAATTAACAAGCACATACAACGAACTCAATCAAATGCATCTCATAATCCAGTTCTCAAAAAAATATTGTGGTCGTACAATAAGGTGCAGGAATGGTTGTTCTTCTAATAAGTCCAAACAAATGATTATGCCAAGGCATAAAGTGACAAGATTTGCTCAATCACCATGTTTTTCCATGCTTGAACCTGATATCATAAAAAATTGAAAGAATTAACATGTGAATGAGTAACAATGTCGAGCATTGGTGTGCCACTAATGGGGGCTATGCATAAACCCTAGAATATTGCGTCAGTGGAAGAGTGCATAGGGAATCTGAATGACAAACTCTAAATATTAATCGAATGGACGTATATGATAGGGACTATAAAATAATATGAAAAAGCTCCTACACGTGGATGATAGGATTCGAACCTATGCGAGCAAAGCCCACATGATTTCTAGTCATGCCTAATAACCACTCTGGCACATCCACAACGGCATATGGAATACTTATGTTTCTTCTTAGATCATTGAAATATTTAGGAGGATAGGATTTGGCTAGTCATTTGTTCTCTCTCATTGTGATGTTTGATGGTTGGAAGAGCAAGATTAGCTTCGATTTCATTTCTCACACTATGGTGCAATCGATTGCTCAGTTATCCTTATGTCATTATCAACATGGTTTAATGCATTAAATCTTCTTTTTGGCTCTTGCACCAAGAACAAAATTGGAAGAGTTGAACCACAGGATGCATTGGCCGAGAATCGAACTCGGGTCTGTACCGTGGCAGGGTACTATTCTACCACTAGACCACCAATGCACAAGTAATACAAATGAATACCTTCTTAATTAACAAGCACATACAACGAACTCAATCAAATGCATCTCATAATCCAGTTCTCAAAAAAATATCGTGGTCGTACAATAAGGTGCAGGAATGGTTGTTCTTCTAATAAGTCCAAACAAATGATTATGCCAAGGCATAAAGCGACAAGATTTGCTCAATCACCGTGTTTTTCCATGCTTGAACTTGATATCATAAAAATTTGAAAGAATTAACATGTGAATGAGTAACAATGTCGAGCATTGGTGTGCCACTAATGGGGGCTATGCATAAACTCTAGAATATTGCGTCAGTGGAAGAGTGCATGGGGAATATGAATGACAAACTCTAAATATTAATCGAATGGACATATGTGATAGGGACTATAAAATAATATGAAAAAGCTCCTACACGTGGATGATAGGATTCGAACCTATGCGAGCAAAGCCCACATGATTTCTAGTCATGCCCAATAACCACTCTGGCACATCCACAACGGCATGTGGAATACTTCTGTTTCTTCTTAAATCATTGAAATATTTAGGAGGATAGGACATTGTGATGTTTGATGGTTGGAAGAGCAAGATTAACTTCGATCTCATTTCTCACACTATGGTGCAATCGATTGCTCATTTATCCTTATGTCATTATCAGCATGGTTTAATGCATTAAATCTTCTTTTTGGCTCTTGCGCCAAGAACAAAACTGGAAGAGTTGAACCACAAGATGCATTGACCGAGAATCGAACTCGGGTCTGTACCGTGGCAGGGTACTATTCTACCACTAGACCACCAATGCACAAGTAATACAAATGAATACCTTCTTAATTAACAAGCACATACAACAAACTCAATTAAATGCATCTCATAATCCAGTTCTCAAAAAAATATTGTGGTCGTACAATAAGGTGCAGGAATGGTTGTTCTTCTAATAAGTCCAAACAAATGATTATGCCAAGGCATAAAGCGACAAGATTTGCTCAATCACCGTGTTTTTCCATGCTTGAACTTGATATCATAAAAAATTGAAAGAATTAACATGTGAATGAGTAACAATGTCGAGCATTGGTGTGCCACTAATGGGGGCTATGCATAAACTCTAGAATATTGCGTCAGTGGAAGAGTGCGTAGGGAATCTGAATGACAAACTCTAAATATTAATCGAATGGACGTATGTGATAGGGACTATAAAATAATATGAACAAGCTCCTACACGTGGATGATAGGATTCGAACCTATGCGAGCAAAGCCCACATGATTTCTAGTCATGCCCAATAACCACTCTGGCACATCCACAACGGCATGCGAAATACTTCTGTTTCTTCTTAGATCATTGAAATATTTAGGAGGATAGGATTTGGCTAGTCATTTGTTCTCTCTCATTGTGATGTTTGATGGTTGGAAGAGCAAGATTAGCTTCGATCTCATTTCTCACACTATGGTGCAATCGATTGCTCAGTTATCCTTATGTCATTATCAGCATGGTTTAATGCATTAAATCTTCTTTTTGGCTCTTGCGCCAAGAACAAAATTAGAAGAGTTGAACCACAGGATGCATTGGCCGAGAATCGAACTCGGGTCTGTACCGTGGCAGGGTACTATTCTACCACTAGACCACCAATGCACAAGTAATACAAATGAATACCTTCTTAATTAACAAGCACATACAACGAACTCAATCAAATGCATCTCATAATCCAGTTCTCAAAAAAATATCGTGGTCGTACAATAAGGTGCAGGAATGGTTGTTCTTCTAATAAGTCCAAACAAATGATTATGCCAAGGCATAAAGCGACAAGATTTGCTCAATCACCGTGTTTTTCCATGCTTGAACTTGATATCATAAAAAATTGAAAGAATTAACATGTGAATGAGTAACAATGTCGAGCATTGGTGTGCCACTAATGGGGGCTATACATAAACTCTAGAATATTGCGTCAGTGGAAGAGTGCGTGGGGAATATGAATGACAAACTCTAAATATTAATCGAATGGACATATGTGATAGGGACTATAAAATAATATGAAAAAGCTCCTACACGTGGATGATAGGATTCGAACCTATGCGAGCAAAGCCCACATGATTTCTAGTCATGCCCAATAACCACTCTGGCACATCCACAACGGCATGTGGAATATTCTGTTTCTTCTTAAATCATTGAAATATTTAGGAGGATAGGATTTGGCTAGTCATTTGTTCTCTCTCATTGTGATGTTTGATGGTTGGAAGAGCAAGATTAGCTTCGATCTCATTTCTCACACTATGGTGCAATCGATTGCTCAGTTATCCTTATGTCATTATCAGCATGGTTTAATGCATTAAATCTTCTTTTTGGCTCTTGCGCCAAGAACAAAATTGGAAGAGTTGAACCACAGGATGCATTGGCCGATAATCGAACTCGGGTCTGTACCGTGGCAGGGTACTATTCTACCACTAGACCACCAATGCACAAGTAATACAAATGAATACCTTCTTAATTAACAAGCACATACAACGAACTCAATCAAATGCATCTCATAATCCAGTTCTCAAAAAAATATCGTGGTCGTACAATAAGGTGCAGGAATGGTTGTTCTTCTAATAAGTCCAAACAAATGATTATGCCAAGGCATAAAGCGACAAGATTTGCTCAATCACCGTGTTTTTCCATGCTTGAACTTGATATCATAAAAAATTGAAAGAATTAACATGTGAATGAGTAACAATGTCGAGCATTGGTGTGCCACTAATGGGGACTATGCATAAACTCTAGAATATTGCGTCAGTGGAAGAGTGCGTAGGGAATCTGAATGACAAACTCTAAATATTAATCGAATGGACGTATGTGATAGGGACTATAAAATAATATGAACAAGCTCCTACACGTGGATGATAGGATTCGAACCTATGCGAGCAAAGCCCACATGATTTCTAGTCATGCCCAATAACCACTCTGGCACATCCACGCCAGCATGTGGAATACTTCCGATACTTCTTAGATCATTGAGATATTTAGGAGGATAGGATTTGGCTAGTCATTTATTCTCTCTCATTCTGATGTTTGATGGTTGGAAGAGCAAGATTAGCTTCGATCTCATTTCTCACCCTATGGTGCAATCGATTGCTCAGTTATCCTTATGTCATTATCAACATGGTTTAATGCATTAAATCTTCTTTTTGGCTCTTGCGCCAAGAACAAAATTAGAAGAGTTGAACCACAGGATGCATTGGCCGAGAATCGAACTCGGGTCTGTACCGTGGCAGGGTACTATTCTACGACGAGACCACCAATGCACAAGTAATACAAATGAATACCTTCTTAATTAACAAGCACATACAACAAACTCAATTAAATGCATCTCATAATCCAGTTCTCAAAAAAATATTGTGGTCGTACAATAAGGTGCAGGAATGGTCGTTCTTCTAATAAGTCTAAACAAATGATTATGCCAAGGCATAAAGCGACAAGTTTTGCTCAATCACCGTGTTCTTCCATGCTTGAACTTGATATCATAAAAATTTGAAAGAATTAACATGTGAATGAGTAGCAATGTCGAGCATTGGTGTGCCACTAATGGGGGCTATGCATAAACTCTAGAATATTGCGTCAGTGGAAGAGTGCGTAGGGAATCTGAATGACAAACTCTAAATATTAATCGAATGGACGTATGTGATAGGGACTATAAAATAATATGAACAAGCTCCTACACGTGGATGATAGGATTCAAACCTATGCGAGCAAAGCCCAATGATTTCTGGTCATGCCCAATAACCACTCTGACACATCCACGACGACATCTGGAATACTTCCAATTCCGCTTAGATCATTGAGATATTTAGGAGGATAGGATTTGGCTAGTCATTTGTTCTCTCTCATTGTGATGTTTGATGGTTGGAAGAGCACACAATGATGTTTGATGGTTGGAAGAGCAAGATTAGCTTCGATCTCATTTCTCACACTATGGTGCAATCGATTGCTCAGTTATCCTTATGTCATTATCAACATGGTTTAATGCATTAAATCTTCTTTTTGGCTCTTGCGCCAAGAACAAAATTAGAAGAGTTGAACCACAGGATGCATTGGCCGAGAATCGAACTCGGGTCTGTACCGTGGCAAGGTACTATTCTACCACTAGACCACCAATGCACAAGTAATACAAATGAATACCTTCTTAATTAACAAGCACATACAACCAACTCAATCAAATGCATCTCATAATCCAGTTCTCAAAAAAATATCGCGGGTCGCATACAATAAGGTGTGAATGGTTGTTCTTCTAATAAGTCCAAACAAATGATTATGCCAAGGCATAAAGCGACAAGATTTGCTCAATCACCGTGTTTTTCCATGCTTGAACTTGATATCATAAAAAATTGAAAGAATTAACATGTGAATGAGTAACAATGTCGAGCATTGGTGTGCCACTAATGGGGGCTATACATAAACTCTAGAATATTGCGTCAGTGGAAGAGTGCGTGGGGAATATGAATGACAAACTCTAAATATTAATCGAATGGACATATGTGATAGGGACTATAAAATAATATGAAAAAGCTCCTACACGTGGATGATAGGATTCGAACCTATGCGAGCAAAGCCCACATGATTTCTAGTCATGCCCAATAACCACTCTGGCACATCCACAACGGCATGTGGAATACTTCTCTTTCTTCTTAGATCATTGAAATATTTAGGAGGATAGGACATTGTGATGTTTGATGGTTGGAAGAGCAAGATTAGCTTCGATCTCATTTCTCACACTATGGTGCAATCGATTGCTCATTTATCCTTATGTCATTATCAGCATGGTTTAATGCATTAAATCTTCTTTTTGGCTCTTGCGCCAAGAACAAAATTGGAAGAGTTGAACCACAAGATGCATTGACCGAGAATCGAACTCGGGTCTATACCGTGGCAGGGTACTATTCTACCACTAGACCACCAATGCACAAGTAATACAAATGAATACCTTCTTAATTAACAAGCACATACAACGAACTCAATCAAATGCATCTCATAATCCAGTTCTCAAAAAAATATCGTGGTCGTTTTAATAAGGTGCAGGAATGGTTGTTCTTCTAATAAGTCCAAACAAATGATTATGCCAAGGCATAAAGCGACAAGATTTGCTCAATCACCGTGTTTTTCCATGCTTGAACTTGATATCATAAAAAATTGAAAGAATTAACATGTGAATGAGTAACAATGTCGAGCATTGGTGTGCCACTAATGGGGGCTATACATAAACTCTAGAATATTTGCCGGTGGAAGAGTGCGTGGGGAATATGAATGACAAACTCTAAATATTAATCGAATGGACATATGTGATAGGGACTATAAAATAATATGAAAAAACTCCTACACGTCGATGATAGAATTCGAACCTATGCAAGCAAAGCCCACATGATTTCTAGTCATGCCCAATAACCACTCTGGCACATCCACAACGACATGCGAAATACTTCTGTTTCTTCTTAGATCATTGAAATATTTAGGAGGATAGGATTTGGCTAGTCATTTGTTCTCTCTCATTGTGATGTTTGATGGTTGGAAGAGCAAGATTAGCTTCGATCTCATTTCTCACACTATGGTGCAATCGATTGCTCAGTTATCCTTATGTCATTATCAGCATGGTTTAATGCATTAAATCTTCTTTTTGGCTCTTGCGCCAAGAACAAAATTGGAAGAGTTGAACCACAGGATGCATTGGCCAAGAATCGAACTCGGGTCTGTACCGTGGCAGAGCTACCACTAGACCACCAATGCACAAGTAATATAAATGAATACCCTCTTAATTAACAAGCACATACAACGAACTCAATCAAATGCATCTCATAATCCAGTTCTCAAAAAAATATCGTGGTCGTACAATAAGGTGCAGGAATGGTTGTTCTTCTAATAAGTCCAAACAAATGATTATGCCAAGGCATAAAGCGACAAGATTTGCTCAATCACCGTGTTTTTCCATGCTTGAACCTGATATCATAAAAAATTGAAAGAATTAACATGAGAATGAGTAACAATGTCGAGCATTGGTGTGCCACTAATGGGGGCTATGCATAAACCCTAGAATATTGAGTCAGTGAAAGAGTGCGTAGGGAATCTGAATGACAAACTCTAAATATTAATCGAATGGACGTATGTGATAGGGACTATAAAACATTATGAACAAGCTCCTACACGTGGATGATAGGATTCGAACCTATGCAAGCAAAGCCCACATGATTTCTAGTCATGCCCAATAACCACTCTGGCACATCCACAACGGCATGCGAAATACTTCTGTTTCTTCTTAGATCATTGAAATATTTAGGAGGATAGGATTTGGCTAGTCATTTGTTCTCTCTCATTGTGATGTTTGATGGTTGGAAGAGCAAGATTAGCTTCGATATCATTTCTCACACTATGGTGCAATCGATTGCTCAGTTATCCTTATGTCATTATCAGCATGGTTTAATGCATTAAATCTTCTTTTTGGCTCTTGCGCCAAGAACAAAATTGGAAGAGTTGAACCACAGGATGCATTGGCCAAGAATCGAACTCGGATCTGTACCGTGGCAGGGTACTATTCTACCACTAGACCACCAATGCACAAGTAATATAAATGAACTAGTAACGGTGCCCAGCGATGCTGGGCATAAGTTGGAAGTCTTTAAATCTTTTGACCGCAATGAGAAGGGAGTGACATATTAATGCTGCACTCACTTCCTTCTACAAACAATAAATTTTCTTGCAAAAGTTGGCAAATTTGTCAACGACTAATAATTTCTTTTTTATTCCTTCTAAAAATAATGTTATTTGTTGGCATTGATTTATGTATTGGCGTATAATAGAAAGTGAGGAAGGGTTTTGTTTGCATGAAATGAGTACCATACTTTTGTATATGGTAGTTTAGATTCTCTAAGAATACAACATTTTTGGAAATCCCCTTTACATGCTTTTACGTAGTTGTATGTAGTCTTTTGCATATGCATGTGCGAAGAGTTCAATTCCGTTCTCTCTACTTCTTTACATGCCAAACTGCATCCAGTTCATTGCGGACTATTCTTTATAAGTAGTGCATCAGCTCAATTCTAACTTAAATGGACAGAATCAAGGGTCATTAGAGTGTCCAGAACCTTCTCCATAGTTCTTGCTCCTCCATAGTTATTGCTTTCATCATCTTATTTTTCAGTAGGCAGTTGCGTTCACATTATTCTGCTGCTGCTTCCATTGTATTAGTATCATTTTAGTTTCTGCAAGCAAACCAAAGTGCATCATTATGACCAACCAAGACAAAGCGCAGATAAAGAACATGCATTAGACTTACACAAATAGAATTTACTAAAAAAAATGCAATCTGGAAAGAGCACCACCAAAACACCAAACATTATAAGAAAAGTGGCAAGTGCTCACTGCAATAAGCAGAATTCCCATTCAATCATGTCAAGTTTGACTATGTTTTTGAGAAGTAATAATTCAGTCCTTAACAAAATTGAAAGATAAATCATATTTAACACTTAATAAACTGTAAAATGCAATTAAATTTGCAGCAGATCCTCTTCAAAATGTAATAAATAGTTGATATATTGCCTCAGATCTTTGTAGCTTGTACTTCTATACGTGTATGTGCAAAAATGGCAAGAAGGAAACATCATAATTATAGTCAAACTTCATTTTGCATCTGAATGGCACAATTCAAAGCCTACCATGAGCTGTAATGATGGCACTCCAAGTTTGATGACATGGTTCTGAAATTCTTTTAAAATATCGCTTGTGCTTAGAACAATTTAGTTGCATGGAACAACTGAATCTAGACCACCATGGGCCATGAAAAACGAAGATGTCTAGAGTTTTAAGAAAGTAACTTGATGCTCGTGCTTCTTCATGATCTCTTCATGATCTCTGTAGACATAAAGCTTGAAGAAACCATGATTGTTTTAAAGCTAAGAAGCCTATATTTGTGCAAAGTGGTACAACAGAGGCAGATCAAGGAAAGATGATAAAAGACAGTCTAGAAGGTTCTATCATGGCTTGAATCTTGAAAATTGTTAAACATTCACATAACGAAGAATGTCACGTTCCGTATAAGGCATCCTGTGAAATACATAAGACCTCATATAAAACCAATATAAACCCTACCACGATGCCAACTGAGAAATAATGGACAACCTAACCTGACATTGATGCCAACCGGGAAATAAATCCTATGGAAGAACCTATGCATTGCTTCCTGGTCAACATCCATTGCTTCCTAGTTGCTCCAAGCATACCCAGAAATATTAAATACAGGAGAAGCCTTAAAAATAGAATCATAAGCAGGAATTGCAAGCCCCTTTTTAATCATCTCAACAGCCTCTGCATCATATAACTCAAAACCCTTCCTGCATCTGTGATATCGACAAACTCCAAATTGTACGCTCTCATTTCTAGCTCATTCATATTGATGGAATTAAAATAGAAAATCTAGAGTGAAACTGTTTTGAGTTATTCTGTATCTGTATCAAGAGGCTGAATCCGCCATGTATGTATCTGGAATAAATTTCTGTGCTTGGTTCCTGTAAGAAGATGAGATAGACAGATTAAGATAAAGAAAACAAACAATAACAATAAAAACTAAAGATTAAATCCATATGTGCCTGTTTGGTTGCTGTGGGAATCCCAATACCTTTTGCTAGAGGAGAGATAGAGATGCCGATCTTCTGCCACACCCATTTTCCTAAATCACAACCCTATTTGCTTGAAGTAAGCCTGCAAAAACCAGAGAAAAGGATTAGATTCTTGGGATCCGTTGCCCAAAAAATGGCAGCATCATGCAATTTTCTTTTGTTTCTGGCAGCAGCGTGCCTCCAAGCCCGGCTTCTGCTGGGATCCGTTGCCCAGATCTTGCGGCAGAGCCTCAATCTTACCAACGGCCTTATGCAATCTGGAATCTATGCAATTTTGAATGCCTCCGGAAATCTGGAGTTATACCTACTGCATATCATATTTTTATGAAGTGATTCATCTGCTACACGCCAAGCCCATGGTACAGCTCCATGCCTCTGCTTTCCGTCAAAGACCGCCAAAAGCAGGGCCATAATATGCCAGCACCAGAAGACCTCCTCCAACTACATTCTTAGATTTCGAAAAGCAGCTCCACTTAGAGATGGAAGCACCTTTGCACCTCCAATTGCAACTAAGATTCAGCCAGCCAAAACACCATGCTATGGGCTTCGATAACGAAAGGGTTTTTTCCTTCCTATTCGTGACGAAGCTGGTCCTGCCGGATTGGAATGAATTGGGGAGGAAGCAAAACCCAGATCGAGGGCTTGATCTCGACCGTCAAATCGAAGGTAAAATCTGGGCCGCCCAAATTAGGGCTGGGTCCAACACTTACAGAATAACTTTATAATATAGGATACCTTCTTAATTAACAAGCACATACAACGAACTCAATCAAATGCATCTCATAATCCAGTTCTCAAAAAAATATCGTGGTCGTACAATAAGGTGCAGGAATGGTTGTTCTTCTAATAAGTCCAAACAAATGATTATGCGAAGGCATAAAGCGACAAGATTTGCTCAATCACCATGTTTTTCCATGCTTGAACCTGATATCATAAAACATTGAAAGAATTAACATGTGAATGAGTAACAATGTCGAGCATTGGTGTGCCACTAATGGGGGCTATGCATAAACCCTAGAATATTGCGTCAATGGAAGAGTGCGTAGGGAATCTGAATGACAAACTCTAAATATTAATCGAATGGACGTATGTGATAGGGACTATAAAACAATATGAACAAGCTCCTACACGTGGATGATAGGATTCGAATCTATGCGAGCAAAGCCCACATGATTTCTAATCATACCCAATAACCACTCTGGCACATCCACGACAGCATGTGGAATACTTCTGTTTCTTCTTAGATCATTGAAATATTTAGGAGGATAGGATTTGGCTAGTCATTTGTTCTCTCTCATTGTGATGTTTGATGGTTGGAAGAGCAAGATTAGCTTCGATCTCATTTCTCACACTATGGTGCAATCGATTGCTCAGTTATCCTTATGTCATTATCAGCATGGTTTAATGCATTAAATCTTCTTTTTGGCTCTTGCGCCAAGAACAAAATTGGAAGAGTTGAACCACAGGATGCATTGGCCGAGAATCGAACTCGGATGCATGCATCGCAAGGTGGTACTATTCTACCACTAGACCACCAATGCACAAGTAATATAAATGAACTAGTAACGGTGATTGCCCCGATCTTTGGGCATAAGTTGGAAGTCTTTAAATCTTTTGACCGCAATGAGAAGGGAGTGACATATTAATGCTGCACTCACTTCCTTCTACAAACAATAAATTTTCTTGCAAAAGTTGGCAAATTTGTCAACGACTCATAATTTCTTTTTTATTCCTTCTAAAAATAATGTTATTTGTTGGCATTGATTTATGTATTGGCGTATAATAGAAAGTGAGGAAGGGTTTTGTTTGCATGAAATGAGTACCATACTTTTGTATATGGTAGTTTAGATTCTCTAAGAATACAACATTTTTGGAAATCCCCTTTACATGCTTTTACGTAGTTGTATGTAGTCTTTTGCATATGCATGTGCGAAGAGTTCAATTCCGTTCTCTCTACTTCTTTACATGCCAAACTACATCCAGTTCATTGCGGACTATTCTTTATAAGTAGTGCATCAGCTCAATTCTAACTTAAATGGACAGAATCAAGGGTCATTAGAGTGTCCAGAACCTTCTCCATAGTTCTTGCTCCTCCATAGTTATTGCTTTCATCATCTTATTTATCAGTAGGCAGTTGCGTTCACATTATTCTGCTGCTGCTTCCATTGTATTAGTATCATTTTAGTTTCTGCAAGCAAACCAAAGTGCATCATTATGACCAACCAAGACAAAGCGCAGATAAAGAACATGCATTAGACTTACACAAATAGAATTTACTAAAAAAATGCAACTCGGAAAGAGCACCACCAAAACACCAAACATTATAAGAAAAGTGGCAAGTGCTCACTGCAATAAGCAGAATTCCCATTCAATCATGTCAAGTTTGACTATGTTTTTGAGAAGTAATAATTCAGTCCTTAACAAAATTGAAAGACAAATCATATTTAACACTTAATAAACTGTAAAATGCAACTAAATTTGCAGCAGATACTCTTCAAAATGTAATAAATAGTTGATATATTGCCGCAGATCTTTGTAGCTTGTATTTCTATACATGTGTGTGCAAAAATGGCAAGAAGGAAACAACATAATTATAGTCAAACTTCATTTTGCATCTGAATGGCACAATTCAAAGCCTACCATGGGCTGTAATGATGGCACTCCAAGTTTGATGACATGGTTCTGAAATTCTTTTTAATATCGCTTGTGCTCAGAACAGTTTAGTTGCATGGAACAACTGAATCTAGACCACCATGGGCCATGAAAAACGAACATGTCTAGAGTTTTAAGAGAGTAACTTGATGGTCCTGCTTCTTCATGATCTCTGTAGACATAAAGCTTGAAGAAACCATGATTGTTTTAAAGCTAAGAAGCCTATATTTGTGCAAAGTGGTACAACAGAGGCAGATCAAGGAAAGATGATAAAAGACAGTCTAGAAGGTTCTATCATGGCTTGAATCTTGAAAATTGTTAAACATTCACATAACGAAGAATGTCACGTTCCGTATAAGGCATCCTGTGAAATACATAAGACCTCATATAAAACCAATATAAACCCTACCACGATGCCAACTGAGAAATAATGGACAACCTAACCTGACATTGATGCCAACCGGGAAATAAATCCTATGGAAGAACCTATGCATTGCTTCCTGGTCAACATCCATTGCTTCCTAGTTGCTCCAAGCATACCCAGAAATATTAAATACAGGAGAAGCCTTAAAAACAGAATCATAAGCAGGAATTGCAAGCCCCTTTTTAATCATCTCAACAGCCTCTGCATCATATAACTCAAAACCCTTCCTGCATCTGTGATATCGACAAATTCCAAATTGTACGCTCTCATTTCTAGCTCATTCATATTGATGGAATTAAAATAGAAAATCTAGAGTGAAACTGTTTTGAGTTATTCTCAGATTCAGATCAAGAATTTGAATCCGCCATGTATGTATCTGGAATAAATTTCTGTGCTTGGTTCCTGTAAGAAGATGAGATAGACAGATTAAGATAAAGAAAACAAACAATAACAATAAAAACTAAAGATTAAATCCATATGTGCCTGTTTGGTTGCTGCGGGAATCCCAATACCTTTTGCTAGAGGAGAGATAGAGATGCCGATCTTCTGCCACACCCATTTTCCTAAATCTTTTTTTTTTTAATTGAAGGCTTAAGTATGTATTAAAAGTATATGATAACGTACATGGTTCCAAAAAAGCTATAATGCTTTTTTGAAAAAAAAGACCTTTAGGAAAGGGTAGGTCGGAAACCCTGATAAGTTAAACTGACCAAAGACGTAACAGAATTATAAATTTCTGGTAGTTCCAAACAGTTTCAAGCAGTTAGAAAATTTGAAAAATCTGGAAGGGCAGTGATCAATGCTCGCCCGAGTATCTCCTTTTCTTGGGCTCCCTTTTGGAATGGTCTTTCCTTCCCATGCCCTTGTTGGCAACAATGAACAGCAGGCGATAAGGGCAATTGCACATATGGGCCTTCCCCGGATTGAATGTCTTTTTATCCTTGGCGATTACGAGAATGTATCTTCTTTCATCCAAGTAAGAAAAGGTGCAGTTGCATTGTGATTATCCCCATGCTCGTTTGGTATTTCCACCCCAAATTGTGTTAGCCATTGCGCATTCAAGCATGAAGATTCATCCTTCTCCACTTCAATCTTTTGAACATGATCGAAAGTGTTTCACGCACACAAAAGCAAAATTGACATTAGATAAAGGAATTAGGACTTAGTTCGATTCCGAAGATTTCAAAACCCAATTTATATCATCTTGGGCTTGCTTAATAATTGCATTGGGCGGATGATTTCTTCCTTAAAGATCATGGTATTCCTTCCTTTCCACATTCTCCAAAGAAGAATGTATCTCCTCCATTCCACTTTGGGTTCTCGGGGAAAATAATTTCTTCAATTTGCATATTAGCCAATCGGGAATGTTCAACTCGAAGATCTCGCTTGACTCCAAAATCCATTACGCCCATAGACAATTTTTAAATAAGTGTTCTTCATCTTCCCGATCCTGCATACACCTAACACATATATTAGAATCAGACATGTTTAGCCTCCATCTTTTTCTGTTTGTGGCTAAAGCCTTGTGCCATAGCTGCCACATAAAGGCCTTGATCTTTGGATGAATTGGACTCTTCCACATGAATCTCAGGTTCCTAGAGACTCTGTCTGGATCAATGTTCCATTTTCTGTGAATAGAATTCTCTTGGCCTCTATTGAGATACCTATAGGCCAAGTTTACTCTGTATCCACAGAATTCATTGATGTGCCAAAGAATATCTGTGTCATGCCAAACCCCTGCTGCCAACCTTTGGGTGATACTGTTAAAAAGCTGTCTGGAGTCATCTCCTAAATTTGCAATGCTGGAATCCTGATAAACAAAATTATCAGTAATGTCCCTTATATAAATAATTCCCTTACTGGTCCATTGCTTGGCTAGAGTTGGGAAATTAGCAGCCAGACAGGTACTAGGGTCATCCAGAATGAGAGAGGGACTCCAGAAAATTGGTTGATCTTGAGAAAGACCTTCCTTCCATGTATACATACCCTTTACCTTTTGCCATGCCCTGATCCACTTTTTGATAATCAAAGGTACTGTAGTTGGGATGGTAAAGTCAAAGTAAATCTTTGTGGAGGCATTTGCATTTTGAGATTCCTCCAGTAGAAAGGGTGGCATTTCTTGACATAATGGGAGATAAGAATGCTCACGGGGTGCTTGATTTGGTTATTACACGCTCGTAAAAGTACTTGGCAGCTAAAGCGAGCTTTGTTTCTCAATATTAATAACTCCCGGACCTCCCAACTTTTTGTGCTTGCAACATTCTTCCATTGAGATAGGAATCCAACACCTCTCGCTTGACCCTCACGCAATAAACCTACCAATGATACCTTGCATTTTGGTCAGAACCTTCTTAGGGGCCACCATAATGGAGGATTGATAAACCTGAGAGGAGGAGATGACCGAATTTGCCAAAATGGCTCTCCCATTTTTAGAAAGGAATTTAGAATTAAGAGAGTCTACTTTTCTGTAAAATTTATCAATCAAGTCATCCCAAAGTTCACAAGCATTAGTTCTAATAGCATAGGGGATGCCTAAAATTTTAGTCTTAGTAGTGGGAGAGAGGTACATACAACCCAAGTTTGTAGCTGCTTGCTCACCCTCATCTTGATGCCTTGAGATGAGCTTGGTCTTGGCAGGGTTGATTCTGCATCCCGAGCACTTACCAAAATCTTCTAGAATAGTCTGAGTGTGCTGAATGGAGTGTGCTTCCAAATGGAGAAAGAGAAAAGTGTCATCTGCAAAGTGAACATTTAATATTTCTCCTTCTTCCTGAGAGGGTAGACTAAGCCCTTTGATTAGATGTAAATCTTTGGCTCTCTTGAAATGGCTATTCAGACCTTCCATTACAATCAGGAAGAGGAAGGGTGCAAGAGGGCAACCTTGCTTAACCCCCCTTTTAATGTCAAAGAAAGGGCTACATTCCCCATTAATGAGAACAGAAGATCTGGAATTGCTAAGAATGGCATGAAAGACAGAGATAACATTATCAGAGAAACCAAGCTTTTTGCAACACCAGCAAAGGAAAGCCCAACTTACAGTGTCAAAGGCCTTTGTAATATCCAATTTGAGGAGGCCAATTGACTGATTGGAGTCTTTGGCCCAAGAGATTCCTAAGGAAGCAGCAACAACATTATCAAGAATATACCTGCCCCTCAAGTAGGCACTTTGAGTGTTGCTGATAACTTCTTCAAGGATGGGCTTGAGCCTAGCAAACAATGGTATCGTAATTAACTTATAGACTACATTGGTTAAGGATATAGTGCGTAGAAGGAAAAAGTATTTGGGAGATCAATCTTTGGGATGAGGGCAATCAGACTAGTGTTGATCCTGCAGTCCAATCTTTTAGTCATCAGAAATTCATTAGCAAGGGATACTATATCCATACCTAGAATATCCCACGATTCTTTGAAGAATTCAGCTGGGAGACCATCAGGGCCTGGAGTTTTACCATTTTCCATTCCCTGAAGTACCTTTAACATTTCCTCATAACTAAATGGCCTGGAAAGTCTGTCATTCATCTGATCAGTAACTTTTTCTTGAATATACACAAAATTCTCAATATCTTCTCTTCTAATATTTTCCTCAGTCCCCATAATCCTGGAGAAGTGAGTTCTGGCTGCATCCTTGAGTTGCAAATCATTGTCAATACTATTGCCTTCCCAAAGGATACTAGATGTGATTTCTCTTAATCCTTCCCTTAGCTTTGATGAAGAAATATTTCGAATTGCTTCTCTCATCTTCTTTGAGCTCCTTTACCTTGGCTTTAATTTTCCAGCCTCTTGCAATTCTGATTTCTTCTCTTTCTATCTGAATTTTGATCTCATCTTTGTGCTGATCCAGGGCTAGGTCCAACCGGGTTCTCAAATCCTGTAAATGAGCAGTATTACTTCTATGGACTTCCTTTCCCCAAACCTTGAGCCAATTCTTAATTCTTTTGGAAACCCTCACCCACCAATCCATCCAGCCTGTGTTGCCATTAGGCTTTCTCTCTTGAGAAATCACCTGTTGCAGATTAGGCATGAAATCATCAAGCTCAAGGAGATTGGTATTGAGTTTAAAAAAAGAATTTCTTTTTCTCTGAGCAGTGTTACCACAGATACTAATGAGGGAAATGGTCGAGAAATAGTATAGTTGGTTAAATTAGTGACCCTAGTCTTGTTGTTCCAGAGGGGCCTCGAGGTAAAATGTCATGAAGGCAAACAAGCAGGCTGATCCCTATGGTCACTCCAACTGTAGGAGTGGGGGTGACTCGGTTAGAGAGATGATGAGAGTGGAGAAGAGAATTCCAGCTAGCAAATTCATTATCGGTCGAGGAGGCCTAAAATTGGCACTTCTCATATAGCTATGGGTGACCATGTTAAAATCTCCTGCTAGAATACATTCATCATAAGGGATCCTCTCAAGACTCCTATTAATGACTTCCCAAAGGCTGACTCTCTCCGGGGGCTGATGGTAAGCATAAACATTGATAAAAGCAATCCTCTTGTCACCAACCATCCCATGAATAATTTGCCACCTTTTGCAACATTATCATTTACCATCCCGAATGTCAACAAAATTAAGCCCTGTTGCTCCAAGCTATAGTAATTCTGCAGAGGTGTTGTTAGCTTTGAGAGACCAATCTTGAAAGTCAACGGGGAAGAACATCTTTAATAATGGAATTAATGTTATCATCATAAATCTTATGCTCTTGAAAGAAAAGAAAAATCAGATTCATGGATGAGAGGCAAACCTTCAATCTACCTCTTTTGATATTTGAATTGATGCCTTGGATATTCCAAGTTATGCCTTTAAGACTTATATCCATTGGAGGGGGGGAGGATCTTTCTTGGTGATCTTCTTGGAGGTCCCAAAGAGTAGTCTTTGAAATTTTTCTTACCTCTCTTCCTTCTGTTGTTGATTGTAGACCAGGCAGGGGTCTTCGGGGTGGAAGTCTTACTATTGACTCGGAATTCAAAGTCATCCTCCTCTGAGTCTTCCTTCCTGGTTTCCTCATATTTGCACAACTTGTCAAAATCTAGGGTTGAGATACCCAGATCCATAGTCGAGATAGTCATATTCATAGGGTCAACTCTAATCACCACTTTTGAGGGGAATTGGAAGAAAATACCTTTATCCGGGCATTACCTATCTTGAGAATTCATGATATTATGTTGATCTTGTCTTCCTTAATATCCCTTGTCTTTGGTGTTACAAACAGTTTGCTATCACGGTTGTCTTCCATTTTCTTACCCTTGGGCACCCAAACTTGTTTGATGCGATATGTTCCTTCCTCGCTTATGATTTGTCTCCTCCCTGCTCCTGGATCTTGTCCTCCTTATGATGCTCTGTAGGGTGAGAACTTTTAGCCAGAGGCATTTTGGAGTAGGAGATTTTCAGCTCAAATAGCCCCCTTTTAGGAATTTTGCAGGGGATGCAGTCTTCCCAATTAGAATAAATTTTCTTTTGAATACAGACAGAGGGAAAACTGGTCTGGGGTATGGAGACATAAATGATTTCGCCCAGACTGCTAGCTATAGCACTAAGGTGAGAGATGGTCCAGCAGCCCATAGGTAGATTCAGGGCGGGGAAATCCGGTGGTGGTGGCTATCGTGGAGAAATCTCACGGAATGAAAAGAGGGTCCCATTTCATTATATAAACTGGGGAACCTGAGATAAGGGTGATTTTCCTGGTAAGAATTATGGAGACACTTTTCTCTTCTCTGCAGATGATCTGATAGGTCTTACTGTCCAATTTAAGGATAGATAATATTGGAACTAACAGAGTTTTGGTAATCCAATATTTAACAGTGCTAATAGAAGGACAGTTTTGAGGGAAATGAATAAGAATTCCATGATTTATATATCTGGTGTTGGCTGTATTATCCACAATCTTACCCAGGTCCAGAATATCCTCTTTTCCTTTAAGATTATCTTTTTCAGCAGAGTCATTAGCATCATTAACAGAATCGAAAGAATTGAGTAAAGCATTCTTGTAAGAGATACCATTGGTTTTGTCGTATTTTCCCATGATTGGGACTGAAGACTTCAGAGTTTGCTTGGAAACCTTTGTCTTGTTTTTGTCCGGTTCGCTCCTTGATCTTTGGTACGGTTTTGGCACTCACAATTTTTGCGATCCCGATGGGATGGAAATAGCCATTCTTTGTCAAGCAATCTCGCATTTAGTGGGAACTTTGAGCGGGAGTTGGTAAGTTTTATAGTCCATTGCAACTTCCTTTAAAAGAGTATCCGGGCCGAAAGAGGGTAGCCTGTTCTTGAATCCTTTTCGGAATTCTTCAATTACATGGTCGTCTGCTTCTTCCCAGATTTTCACCAGTCGAAAAGAAGCTTTTGACTTCCACCCGAGATCCTCGAGTTCTTCCACCAGTCCTTTTGCCGCCCGAAGCATCTCTGTCATGGATCTTCTGAAGATCTGGTTTTTCAGGCTACAGCAATCTTCTTTTGAGTGCCCTGTTTTGACTCTTATGAGTTGATAAAGAAGGTTATCCATCTCCTGTATTTTCTGAATCATTTGCCATGCCAGGTCCCGATCATTTGCTTTACCTTCCTTATACTGGTTTTCCAATCTCTGCATTTCAAGTTTGCAAACCAAAATTTGTCCTTCCTTCTGCACACCCATGCAATCTGCCGCTGATTCCTGCTGTTCCCTAATGATGTCGAAGGCAGCTTTGAGTTCTTTCATTTTTATCCACGATTGATCATTCTTGCCCTCGAGGACAAAGATTTGGTCCCAACTTTGGATGATCAAAATTGGGTCCGAATCCTTGTATTCATATGGGATCCTTGTGGAGGATCCTTCCATAGCTGGTTTGCTTGTCGAGGCCTTGGTTCTCATGGTGGCGCAGAGATTCAAAGGGAAACGGAACAAAAAAGAAGATAAAAAAAGAGTAAAGGGGAACAGAAAAGAGGGGAAGAAGCAGGAAAGGCTCGAAAGAACCGGAAAGATGGTAGAGGACAAAGAAAAGGGGAGAAAAAATGATTGGGAAGAAAGAGGGGAAAGCTACCTTGATAATGAGAGGGGGCTGCTCGTACCCTGGACGACCTGCAAGATCTAGTTAGGGGTAGAGGGTCCCATCCATTATCATATAAGCGTCAATTCCAAGAAAAAGGAAATAAAACACAGGAATAAACAGAAAAGAGAAGAAAAAAGGATTCTTCGGATCCGTTGCCCAAAAAATGGCAGCATCATGCAATTTTCTTTTGTTTCTGGCAGCAGCGTGCCTCCAAGCCCGGCTTCTGCTGGGATCCGTTGCCCAGATCTTGCGGCAGAGCCTCAACCTTACCAACGGCCTTATGCAATCTGGAATCTATGCAATTTTGAATGCCTCCGGAA
The DNA here is from genome assembly GCA_021234155.1 of Isoetes taiwanensis. Lineage (NCBI taxonomy): Eukaryota > Viridiplantae > Streptophyta > Lycopodiopsida > Isoetales > Isoetaceae > Isoetes > Isoetes taiwanensis. Next base: position 1,540,752 of record JAJEKV010000095.1, on the reverse strand, counting down.
ATCTGGAGTTATACCTACTGCATATCATATTTTTATGAAGTGATTCATCTGCTACACGCCAAGCCCATGGTACAGCTCCATGCCTCTGCTTTCCGTCAAAGACCGCCAAAAGCAGGGCCATAATATGCCAGCACCAGAAGACCTCCTCCAACTACATTCTTAGATTTCGAAAAGCAGCTCCACTTAGAGATGGAAGCACCTTTGCACCTCCAATTGCAACTAAGATTCAGCCAGCCAAAACACCATGCTATGGGCTTCGATAACGAAAGGTTTTTTCCTTCCCTATTCGTGATTTAAGCCTGGTCCCTGCCGGATTGGAATGAATTGGGGAGGAAGCAAAACCCAGATCGAGGGCTTGATCTCGACATCAAATCGAAGGTAAAATCGGGCGCCCAAATTAGGGCCGGGTCCAACACTTACGAGAATAACTTTATAATATAGGATACCTTCTTAATTAACAAGCACATACAACGAACTCAATCAAATGCATCTCATAATCCAGTTCTCAAAAAAATATCGTGGTCGTACAATAAGGTGCAGGAATGGTTGTTCTTCTAATAAGTCCAAACAAATGATTATGCCAAGGCATAAAGCGACAAGATTTGCTCAATCACCCTGTTTTTCCATGCTTGAACCTGATATCATAAAAAATTGAAAGAATTAACATGTGAATGAGTAACAATGTCGAGCATTGGTGTGCCACTAATGGGGGCTATGCATAAACCCTAGAATATTGAGTCAGTGGAAGAGTGCGTAGGGAATCTGAATGACAAACTCTAAATATTAATCGAATGGACGTATGTGATAGGGACTATAAAACAATATGAACAAGCTCCTACACGTGGATGATAGGATTCGAACCTATGCGAGCAAAGCCCACATGATTTCTAATCATGCCCAATAACCACTCTGGCACATCCACGACAGCATGTGGAATACTTCCGATTCTTCCTAGATCATTGAGATATTTAGGAGGATAGGATTTGGCTAGTCATTTATTCTCTCTCATTGTGATGTTTGATGGTTGGGAGAGCAAGATTAGCTTCGATCTCATTTCTCACACTATGGTGCAATCGATTGCTCAGTTATCCTTATGTCATTATCAACATGGTTTAATGCATTAAATCTTCTTTTTGGCTCTTGCACCAAGAACAAAATTGGAAGAGTTGAACCACAGGATGCATTGGCCGAGAATCGAACTCGGTCCGTGCATGCGGTGGTGGTACTATTCTACCACTAGACCACCAATGCATAAGTAATACAAATGAATACCTTCTTAATTAACAAGCACATACAACGAACTCAATCAAATGCATCTCATAATCCAGTTCTCAAAAAAATATCGTGGTCGTACAATAAGGTGCAGGAATGGTTGTTCTTCTAATAAGTCCAAACAAATGATTATGCCAAGGCATAAAGCGACAAGATTTGCTCAATCACCGTGTTTTTCCATGCTTGAACTTGATATCATAAAAAATTGAAAGAATTAACATGTGAATGAGTATCAATGTCGAGCATTGGTGTGCCACTAATGGGGGCTATGCATAAACTCTAGAATATTGCGTCAGTGGAAGAGTGCATGGGGAATATGAATGACAAACTCTAAATATTAATCGAATGGACATATGTGATAGGGACTATAAAATAATATGAAACAGCTCCTACACGTGGATGATAGGATTCGAACCTATGCGAGCAAAGCCCACATGATTTCTAGTCATGCCCAATAACCACTCTGGCACATCCACAACGGCATGCGAAATACTTCTGTTTCTTCTTAGATCATTGAAATATTTAGGAGGATAGGATTTGGCTAGTCATTTGTTCTCTCTCATTGTGATGTTTGATGGTTGGAAGAGCAAGATTAGCTTCGATCTCATTTCTCACACTATGGTGCAATCGATTGCTCAGTTATCCTTATGTCATTATCAGCATTCTTTTTGGCTCTTGCGCCAAGAACAAAATTGAAAGAGTTGAACCACAGGATGCATTGGCCGAGAATCGAACTTCGGTTGCATGTATGTGGTACTACTATTCTACCACTAGACCACCAATGCACAAGTAATACAAATGAATACCTTCTTAATTAACAAGCACATACAACGAACTCAATCAAATGCATCTCATAATCCAGTTCTCAAAAAAATATCGTGGTCGTACAATAAGGTGCAGGAATGGTTGTTCTTCTAATAAGTCCAAACAAATGATTATGCCAAGGCATAAAGCGACAAGATTTGCTCAATCACCATGTTTTTTCATGCTTGAACCTGATATCATAAAAAATTGAAAGAATTAACATGTGAATGAGTAACAATGTCGAGCATTGGTGTGCCACTAATGGGGGCTATGCATAAACCCTAGAATATTGCGTCAGTGGAAGAGTGCATAGGGAATCTGAATGACAAACTCTAAATATTAATCGAATGGACGTATGTGATAGGGACTATAAAATAATATGAAAAAGCTCCTACACGTGGATGATAGGATTCGAACCTATGCGAGCAAAGCCCACATGATTTCTAATCATGCCCAATAACCACTCTGGCACATCCACAACGGCATGTGGAATACTTCCGATTCTTCTTAGATCATTGAGATATTTAGGAGGATAGGATTTGGCTAGTCATTTATTCTCTCTACATTGTGATGTTTGATGGTAGCTTCGATCTCATTTCTCACTGGTGCAATCGATTGCTCAGTTATCCATATGTCATTATCAACATGGTTTAATGCATTAAATCTTCTTTTTGGCTCTTGCACCAAGAACAAAATTGGAAGAGTTGAACCACAGGATGCATTGGCCGAGAATCGAACTCGGGTCTGTACCGTGGCAGGGTACTATTCTACCACTAGACCACGGCCACCAATGCACAAGTAATACAAATGAATACCTTCTTAATTAACAAGCACATACAACGAACTCAATCAAATGCATCTCATAATCCAGTTCTCAAAAAAATATCGTGGTCGTACAATAAGGTGCAGGAATGGTTGTTCTTCTAATAAGTCCAAACAAATGATTATGCCAAGGCATAAAGCGACAAGATTTGCTCAATCACCGTGTTTTTCCATGCTTGAACTTGATATCATAAAAAATTGAAAGAATTAACATGTGAATGAGTAACAATGTCGAGCATTGGTGTGCCACTAATGGGGGCTATGCATAAACTCTAGAATATTGCGCCAGTGGAAGAGTGCGTGGGGAATATGAATGACAAACTCTAAATATGAATCGAATGGACATATGTGATAGGGACTATAAAATAATATGAAAAAACTCCTAATTCGAACCTATGCGAGCAAAGCCCACATGATTTCTAGTCATGCCCCATAACCACTCTGGCACATCCACAACGGCATGCGAAATACTTATGTTTCTTCTTAGATCATTGAAATATTTAGGAGGATAGGATTTGGCTAGTCATTTGTTCTCTCTCATTGTGATGTTTGATGGTTGGAAGAGCAAGATTAGCTTCGATCTCATTTCTCACACTATGGTGCAATCGATTGCTCAGTTATATTATCAGCATGGTTTAATGCATTAAATCTTCTTTTTGGCTCTTGCGCCAAGAACAAAATTGGAAGAGTTGAACCACAAGATGCATTGGCCGAGAATCGAACTTCGGGTCCTGCTTAGTGGCGGTGGTACTATTCTACCACTAGACCACCAATGCACAAGTAATACAAATGAATACCTTCTTAATTAACAAGCACATACAACGAACTCAATCAAATGCATCTCATAATCCAGTTCTCAAAAAAATATTGTGGTCGTACAATAAGGTGCAGGAATGGTTGTTCTTCTAATAAGTCCAAACAAATGATTATGCCAAGGCATAAAGCGACAAGATTTGCTCAATCACCATGTTTTTCAATGCTTGAACCTGATATCATAAAAAATTGAAAGAATTAACATGTGAATGAGTAACAATGTCGAGCATTGGTGTGCCACTAATGGGGGCTATGCATAAACCCTAGAATATTGCGTCAGTGGAAGAGTGCATAGGGAATCTGAATGACAAACTCTAAATATTAATCGAATGGACGTATATGATAGGGACTATAAAATAATATGAAAAAGCTCCTACACGTGGATGATAGGATTCGAACCTATGCGAGCAAAGCCCACATGATTTCTAGTCATGCCTAATAACCACTCTGGCACATCCACAACGGCATGTGGAATACTTCTGTTTCTTCTTAGATCATTGAAATATTTAGGAGGATAGGATTTGGCTAGTCATTTGTTCTCTCTCATTGTGATGTTTGATGGTTGGAAGAGCAAGATTAGCTTCGATCTTATTTCTCACACTATGGTGCAATCGATTGCTCAGTTATCCTTATGTCATTATCAGCATGGTTTAATGCATTAAATCTTCTTTTTGGCTCTTGCACCAAGAACAAAATTGGAAGAGTTGAACCGGGGATGCATTCGGGCCGAGAATCGAACTTCAGTGCATCTGGTGGCGGGGGTACTATTCTACCACTAGACCACCAATACACAAGTAATACAAATGAATACCTTCTTAATTAACAAGCACATACAACGAACTCAAAAAAATATCGTGGTCGTACAATAAGGTGCAGGAATGGTTGTTCTTCTAATAAGTCCAAACAAATGATTATGCCAAGGCATAAAGCGACAAGATTTGCTCAATCACCAGGTTTTCCATGCTTGAACTTGATATCATAAAAATTGAAAGAATTAACATGTGAATGAGTATCAATGTCGAAGCATTGGTGTGCCACTAATGGGGGCTATGCATAAACTCTAGAATATTGCGTCAGTGGAAGAGTGCATGGGGAATATGAATGACAAACTCTAAATATTAATCGAATGGACATATGTGATAGGGACTATAAAATAATATGAAACAGCTCCTACACGTGGATGATAGGATTGAACCTATGCCAAAGCAAAGCCCACATGATTTCTAGTCATGCCCAATAACCACTCGGCACATCCACAAGCGGCATGCGAAATACTTAGGTTTCTTCTTAGATCATTGAAATATTTAGGAGGATAGGATTTGGCTAGTCATTTGTTCTCTCTCATTGTGATGTTTGATGGTTGGAAGAGCAAGATTAGCTTCGATCTCATTTCTCACACTATGGTGCAATCGATTGCTTTCTCTACTTATCCTTAATGACAGCATGGTTTAATGCATTAAATCTTCTTTTTGGCTCTTGCGCCAAGAACAAAATTGGAAGAGTTGAACCAGGGGGATGCATTGGCCATGAGAATCGAACTCGTGCTCAATCACCATGATTGGGGGTACTATTCTACTACAAATGAATACCTTCTTAATTAACAAATGAGACCACCAATGCACAAGTAATACAAAATGAATACCTTCTTAATTAACAAGCACATACAAGGAACTCAATCAAATCCATCTCATAATCGGTTCTCAAAAACATATCGCGGGTCGTACAATAAGGTGCGAGAATGGTTGTTCTTCTAATAAGTCCAAATAAATGATTATGCCAAGGCATAAAGCGACAAGATTTGCTCAATCACCATGTTTTTCCATGCTTGAACCCTGATATCATAAAAAAAATTGAAAGAATTAACATGTGAATGAGTAACAATGTCGAAGCATTGGTGTGCCACTAATGGGATAGTGGCTATGCATAAACCCTAGAATAAAAATTCGGTGGAAGAGTGCGTAGGGAAATGGAATGACAAACTCTAAATATTAATTGGAAAAGGGAAATGGACTATCTTATATTATAAAGTTTAAAATGTAGGGACTGAATCAAACCCTAATTTGGATGGTTGAGATCAACTAATGATGCATCCGAAGACCTCCATTTCCAATAAAAGAGGATCAAATTGGCCAAGGAGAAAATGATTTCTAGTCATGCCCAATAACCACTTTGGCACATCCAAAGGGACGGCATGTGGAAAAGGATTCTTCTTAGATCATTGAGATAAGGGGAGGATAGGATTTGGCTAGTCAAAAATTCTCTCAAATTGTGATGTTTGAATGGTTGAGAACAAAGATTAACCGATCTCAGGGAAACACTATGGTGAGGAATCGATTGCTAGAGTTATCCTTATGTCATTATCAACATGGTTTAATGCATTAAATCTTCTTTTTGGCTCTTTAAAAGGACAAAAGTGGAAAAAAACCAGGGGATGCATTGGGAGAATCGAACTCGAATGGAAAGGGAAAGGTGGAGGGTACTATTCTACCACTAGACCACCAGGACAAAGTAATACAAATGAATACCTTCTTAATTAACAAGCACATACAAGGAACTCAATCAAATGCATCCCATAATCAGTTCTCAAAAAATAGAAAAGGTAGGAAAAGAAAAGGTACAATAAGGGGCAGGAAATGGTTGTTCTTCTAATAAGTCCAAACAAATGATTATGCCAAGGCATAAGCGACAAGATTTGCTCAATCACCATGTTTTTCCATGCTTGAACTTGATATCATAAAAATTGAAAAGAATTAACATGTGAATGAGTAACAATGTGAGCATTGGTGTGCCACTAATGGGGGCTATGCATAAACTCTAGAATATTAGGGAATTGGAAAAGGGTGGGGAATATGAATGACAAACTCTAAAAGGAAAAAAGGGAATGGACATATGTGATAGGGACTATAAAATAATATGAAAAAAGCTCCACACGTGGATGATAGGATTGAACCTATGAAAAAAACCCACATGATTTCTAATCATGCCCAATAACCACGGCACATCCACAGCGGCATGTGAAATAATTTCTTCTTAGATCATTGAAATATTTAGGAGGATAGGATTTGGCTAGTCATTTGTTCTCTCTCATTGTGATGTTTGATGGTTGGAAAGAGCAAGATTAGACCGATCTCATTTCTCACACTATGGTGCAATCGATTGGGAAGTTATCCTTATGTCATTATCAACATGGTTTAATGCATTAAATCTTCTTTTGGCTCTTGCGCCAAGAACAAAATTGAAAGAGTTGAACCCACCGGGATGCATTGGAAGGAGAAGGGGGAAAAGAAAAGGTATGAAGGTGGGGGTACTATTCTACCACTAGACCACCAATGCACAAGTAATACAAATGAATACCTTCTTAATTAACAAGCACATACAACGAACTCAATCAAATGCATCTCATAATCCGGGAAAAAAAAAAAATAAAGGGAAAAGGTACATAAAAGGTAAAGGAATGGTTGTTCTTCTAATAAGTCCAAACAAATGATTATGAAAAGGCAAAAAGCGAAAAGATTTGCTCAATCACCATGTTTTTCCATGCTTGAAAAAGGATATCAAAAAAAAATTGAAAGAATTAACATGTGAATGAGTAACAATGTCGAAGCATTGGTGTGCCACTAATGGGGGCTATGCATAAACCCTAGAATATTGGGTCACTGGAAAAATTGGGGAATATGAATGACAAACTCTAAATATTGTCGAATGGACATATGTGATAGGGACTATAAAACAATATGAAAAAGCTCCTACGTGGATGATAGGATTGAACCTATGCGAGCAAAGCCCACATGATTTCTAATCATGCCCAATAACCACTCGGCACATCCATCCACGACGGCATGTGGAATACTTAGATTCTTCTTAGATCATTGAGATATTTAGGAGGATAGGATTTGGCTAGTCATTTATTCTCTCTCATTGTGATGTTTGATGGTTGGGAGAGCAAGATTAGATTCGATCTCATTTCTCACACTATGGCGCAATCGATTGCTCAGTTATCCTTATGTCATTATCAACATGGTTTAATTGCATTAAATCTTCTTTTTGGCTCTTGCACCAAGAACAAAATTGGAAGAGTTGAAAACCACGAGGATGCATTGGCCGAGAATCGAACTTCAGTGCATACCGTGGTGGTAAAGGGGTACTATTCTACCACTAGACCACCAATGCACAAGTAAGGAAAAATGAATACCTTCTTAATTAACAAGCACATACAACGAACTCAATCAAATGCATCTCATAATCCGGTTCTCAAAAAAAATATCATTGGTCGCATTACAATAAGGTCAAAAGGAATGGTTGTTCTTCTAATAAGTCCAAACAAATGATTATGGAAAAGGCATAAAAGCGACAAGATTTGCTCAATCAAACCGTGTTTTCCATGCTTGAACTTGATATCATAAAAAATTGAAAGAATTAACATGTGAATGAGTAACAATGAAAGTGGAAAAGGCATTGGTGTGCCACTAATGGGGGCTATGCATAAACTCTAGAATATTGCGTCAGTGGAAGAGTGCGTGGGGAATATGAATGACAAACTCTAAATATTAATCGAATGGACATATGTGATAGGGACTATAAAATAATATGAAAAAGCTCCTACACGTGGATGATAGGATTCGAACCTATGCGAGCAAAGCCCACATGATTTCTAGTCATGCCCAATAACCACTCTGGCACATCCACAACGGCATGCGAAATACTTCTGTTTCTTCTTAGATCATTGAAATATTTAGGAGGATAGGATTTGGCTAGTCATTTGTTCTCTCTCATTGTGATGTTTGATGGTTGGAAGAGCAAGATTAGCTTCGATCTCATTTCTCACACTATGGTGCAATCGATTGCTCAGTTATCCTTATGTCATTATCAACATGGTTTAATGCATTAAATCTTCTTTTTGGCTCTTGCGCCAAGAACAAAATTGGAAGAGTTGAACCACAGGATGCATTGGCCGAGAATCGAACTTCAGTCCGCATACCGGGTGGCGGTACTATTCTACCACTAGACCACCAATGCACAAGTAATACAAATGAATACCTTCTTAATTAACAAGCACATACAACGAACTCAATCAAATGCATCTCATAATCCAGTTCTCAAAAAAATATCGTGGTCGTACAATAAGGTGCAGGAATGGTTGTTCTTCTAATAAGTCCAAACAAATGATTATGCCAAGGCATAAAGCGACAAGATTTGCTCAATCACCGTGTTTTTCCATGCTTGAACTTGATATCATAAAAAATTGAAAGAATTAACATGTGAATGAGTAACAATGTTGAGCATTGGTGTGCCACTAATGGGGGCTATGCATAAACTCTAGAATATTGCGTCAGTGGAAGAGTGCGTGGGGAATATGAATGACAAACTCTAAATATTAATCGAATGGACATATGTGATAGGGACTATAAAATAATATGAAAAAGCTCCTACACGTGGATGATAGGATTCGAACCTATGCGAGCAAAGCCCACATGATTTCTAGTCATGCCCAATAACCACTCTGGCACATCCACAACGACATGTGGAATACTTCTGTTTCTTCTTAGATCATTGAAATATTTAGGAGGATAGGATTTGGCTAGTCATTTGTTCTCTCTCATTGTGATGTTTGATGGTTGGAAGAGCAAGATTAGCTTCGATCTCATTTCTCACACTATGGTGCAATCGATTGCTCAGTTATCCTTATGTCATTATCTTTAATGCATTAAATCTTCTTTTTGGCTCTTGCGCCAAGAACAAAATTGAAAGAGTTGAACCACATGATGCATTGGCCGAGAATCGAACTCGGGTGCATGCAAGGTGGTACTATTCTACCACTAGACCACCAATGCACAAGTAATACAAATGAATACCTTCTTAATTAACAAGCACATACAACGAACTCAATCAAATGCATCTCATAATCCGGTTCTCAAAAAAAATATCATGATCGTACAATAAGGTGCGGGGAATGGTTGTTCTTCTAATAAGTCCAAACAAATGATTATGCCAAGGCATAAAGCGACAAGATTTGCTCAATCGTCGTGTTTTTCCATGCTTGAACTTGATATCATAAAAAATTGAAAGAATTAACATATGAATGAGTAAGAATGTCGAGCATTCGTGTGCCACTAATGGGGGCTATGCATAAACCCTAGAATATTGCGTCAGTGGAAGAGTGCGTGGGGAATATGAATGACAAACTCTAAATATTAATCGAATGGACATATGTGATAGGGACTATAAAATAATATAAAAAAGCTCCTACATGTGGATGATAGGATTCGAACCTATGCGAGCAAAGCCCACATGATTTCTAGTCATGCCCAATAACCACTCGCACATCCACAGCGGCATGTGGAATACTTACATTTCTTCTTAGATCATTGAAATATTTAGGAGGATAGGATTTGGCTAGTCATTTGTTCTCTCTCATTGTGATGTTTGATGGTTGGAAGAGCAAGATTAGCCCGATCTCATTTTCTCACTATGGTGCAATCGATTGCTCGTTATCCTTATGTCATTATCATCATGGTTTAATGCATTAAATCTTCTTTTGGCTCTTGCGCCAAGAACAAAATTGGAAGAGTTGAACCACAGGATGCATTGGCCGAGAATCGAACTTCAGTGCATACTGGTGGGGTACTATTCTACCACTAGACCACCAATGCATAAGTAATACAAATGAATACCTTCTTAATTAATAAGCGCACATACTAACTCAAATCAAAGTATGTCATGAAGCAAAAAAAAATATTTATGGTACAATAAGATCATTTGGTTGTTCTTCTAATAAGTCCAAACAAATGATTATGCCAAGGCATACAAAGATTTGCTCAATCACCATGTTTTCCATGCTTTGATCTGATATCAAAAAAAATTGAAAAATTAACATGTGAAAAGTAACAATGGGCAATTGGTGGACTAAAAGGGGCTATGCATAAACCCTAGAAATGGAAGAGGGGGGGAAATGAATGACAAAAGAGAAAGAAAAAAAAGGGAGAAAGGGAAAAAACTCTAAAAAGGACAATGAGAAAAGGGAAAGAGGGAAAGGGAAGGAAATCCACAAAAAAAAGGAAAAGGGTAGATCATGGAAAAAGGCATGGGAAAGGGAAAGGAAAAGGGGGGTGGGATGAAAGAGAGGGCATTGGGAAAGGGAAAGGGTAAGGGGGGAAGGAAGAAGGAAGGGAGAAGGGAAGAAAAGTTCAAGGGAAGAGGGAAAGGGAAAAAGGGAAGATAAAAAGGTGAGGAAACTCATTAAAAAAAAAGGGAAGAGGAAAATGATGGGGAAAGGGAAATTAAAAAGGAAATGGGAATGAGATAAAGGAATGAGAAAGGAAAAAGAAAAGAGAGGAAAGGGGAAAAGGGAAGGAAAAAATCATCTGGAAAAAGGGATTAAGAAAGAGTGGGGAAAAAACAAAGGCATGGGAAAAGGAAAAGGGGGAAAAGGAAAAAAGAGAAGCAAAGGGAGAATGTGAAGGGCAAAAAGGCACGAGGAAAAAAAAAAAAGAGAATGCAAAAGGGAAGGAAAAAAAAAGGCATGGGAAAAGGAAAAGTCAAAAAGGGAAGGAATAAATGGCTTGAGAAAGGGAGTAGAAAACGAAAGGGAAAAATGAAGGGAAAAAGGGCACCATCAAAAGGGGAAGAGGGAAAGGGTGGGAAAAAAGAGGAAAGGGGAAGGGAAAAGGGGGAACTGGAAATGGAAAAGGGAAATGAAAAAATAAAAAAGGGAGGGGAAAGTGGAAAAAAGAACCAGGAAAAAGCAAGAGGAAAAAGGGGAAGAGGGATAGGGAAAAGGGAGGGGGAAAAGCCACGAGAAAAGGGAAAGAGGAAAGGGTGAACAAAGGGTAAAAGGGAAGCGAAAAGAGCATGTAAATGGAAGGGAAAAAAGGCATGAGAAAGAATGTCATGAGAAAAGGGAAAAGGAAAAATAGAGAGAGGAGAAAAGGGAAAGGGTGGGGAAAGGAGGAAAATGGAAGGGAAAAAAGGGAACGAAAAAAAGGTGGGGAAAAGAGGAATAGCGAAATGGGAAAAGAGAGGGGGAAAAAGGCACAGAAAAAGGGCGAAAGAAAGGGGAAAAAAGAAGCCAAGCAGAGCATGGAAAAAGGTTTGGGAAGAAGGGAAAGGGAAGGGCAACATAGGGGGAAACAAGGATGTGAAAAAAAAAAAAGAAAAAAAAGAAAGAAAGAAAGGAAGCATGCAAAGAAAATGAAAAAAAAAAAAGGAAAAGGAAAAAGGGAAGTGTGAAAACAAGGAAAAGGAAAAAGAAAAGAGTAAAAGCAGCGTAAAGAATGGTAGGATGATAGGATTCGAACCTATGCGAGCAAAGCCCACATGATTTCTAGTCATGCACAATAACCACTCTGGCACATCCACGACGGCATGTGGAATACTTCCATTTCTTCTTAGATCATTGAAATATTTAGGAGGATAGGATTTGGCAAGTCATTTGTTCTCTCTCATTGTGATGTTTGATGGTTGGAAGAGCAAGATTAGCTTCGATCTCATTTCTCACACTATGGTGCAATCGCCTTATGTCATTATCAGGTTTAATGCATTAAATCTTCTTTCTGGCTCTTGCACCAAGAACAAAATTGGAAGAGTTGAACCACAGGATTCATTCGCCGAGAATCGAACTCGGGTCTGTACTGTGGCAGGGTACTATTCTACCACTAGACCACCAATGCACAAGTAATACAAATGAATACCTTCTTAATTAACAAGCACATACAACGAACTCAATCAAATGCATCTCATAATCCAGTTCTCAAAAAAATATCGTGGTCGTTCAATAAGGTGCAGGAATGGTTGTTCTTCTAATAAGTCCAAACAAATGATTATGCCAAGGCATAAAGCGACAAGATTTGCTCAATCACCGTGTTTTTCCATGCTTGAACCTGATATCATAAAAAATTGAAAGAATTAACATGTGAATGAGTAACAATGTCGAGCATTGGTGTGCCACTAATGGGGGCTATGCATAAACCCTAGAATATTGCGTCAGTGGAAGAGTGCGTAGGGAATCTGAATGACAAACTCTAAATATTAATCGAATGGACGTATGTGATAGGGACATGTGGATGATAGGATTCGAACCTATGCAAACAAAGCCCACATGATTTCTAGTCATGTCCAATAACCACTCTGGCACATCCACGACGGCATGTGGAATACTTCCGATTCTTCTTAGATCATTGAAATATTTAGGAGGTTAGGATTTGGCTAGTCATTTGTTCTCTCTCATTGTGATGTTTGATGGTTGGAAGAGCAAGATTAGCTTCGATCTCATTTCTCACACTATGGTGCAATCGATTGCTCAGTTATTCTTATGTCATTATCATCATGGTTTAATGCATTAAATCTTCTTTTTTGGCTCTTGCGCCAAGAACAAAATTGGAAGAGTTGAACCACAGGATGCATTGGCCGAGAATCAAACTCGGGTCTGTACCGTGGCAGGGTACTATTCTACCACTAGACCACCAATGCATAAGTAATACAAATGAATCTTTATATTATAAAGTTATAGCGTAAGTATGTCATGAAGCAAACCCTAATTTCTATGGCTATAAAATAATAGGGAAAAAATAATAGGGACTATAAAATAATATGAACAAGCTCCTACACGTGGATGATAGGATTCGAACCTATGCGAGCAAAGCCCACATGATTTCTAGTCATGCCCAATAACCACTCTGGCACATCCACGACGGCATGTGGAATACTTCCGATTCTTCTTAGATCATTGAGATATTTAGGAGGATAGGATTTGGCTAGTCATTTATTCTCTCTCATTGTGATGTTTGATGGTTGGGAGAGCAAGATTAGCTTCGATCTCATTTCTCACACTATGGTGCAATCGATTGCTCAGTTATCCTTATGTCATTATCAACTGGTTTAATGCATTAAATCTTCTTTTTGGCTCTTGCACCAAGAACAAAATTGGAAGAGTTGAACCACAAGATGCATTGGCTGAGAATCGAACTCGGATCTGTACCGTGGCAGGGTACTATTCTACCACTAGACCACCAATGCACAAGTAAAATGAATACCTTCTTAATTAACAAGCACATACAACCAACTCAATCAAATGCATCTCATAATCCAGATTCCAGTTCTCAAAAAAATATCGTGGTCGTACAATAAGGTGTAGGAATGGTTGTTCTTCTAATAAGTCCAAACAAATGATTATGCCAAGGCATAAAGCGACAAGATTTGCTCAATCACCGTGTTTTTCCATGCTTGAACTTGATATCATAAAAAATTGAAAGAATTAACATGTGAATGAGTAACAATGTCGAGCATTGGTGTGCCACTAATGGGGCCTATGCATAAACTCTAGAATATTGCGTCAGTGGAAGAGTGCGTAAGGAATCTGAATGACAAACTCTAAATATTAATCGAATGGACATATAACAAGGTGACGGTGCAAACGCACTAATGACCTGTGGTGCAATTGCAGATTCCTTTTTCAAAAAAACGTAAATTCGCCAGTTTTGACCATTTAAAAAAAAAACAACTACCAAAAAATAAAGTTGCATTCCAAATATGGCCAATTTTAAAAGCGGGCGACAGATTTTGTGTTAAGATACACTAAGAAAATGCACTTTCTTACGACACAAAAATACAAAGGGAAGGAAGAAAGTCTATACGCGCATAGACAACAAAGTTATATTTCAATAATGTAATACAATAATATAGGCACTTAAAAAAATGTCATTTTTTTAGCACACATTATACATCAAGAGGAAGACCTTGTCAACAAGTTCATCATCAGAATCTGCAGGAGGGAGAACCTTAGTAGAGCTGTCAGGATTAACTTCCTCAGTGTCTGAGGCATCCTTCTCTTCCACAACCTTTTGAAGCTCTTCCATAGGAACAAGCTCGACGAACTCGGCCGGATCGTTGGTGTTCCCAGTGAGTGGTGGCAAAGGCTCTGAGCTTGAAGCTGCAGGATTACCATCCTTATCCTTAAGGCCAACCTCCTACTTCTCATCTGGCAGGCTGTGCAGAGAACTTATTCTGGATTTTATATATACCACAGTATCCTTATCAAAATCAATTGCAAGGCAGTTGCGACCCTTTTTTAAAGCACAAGCCAAGGTGGTCCCTGACCCTGAGAAGGCATCGACGACCCAGTCACCTGGCTGTGAAAACATCTCTAAAAGGGTATTAATAAGCTATTGAGGCTTCTGATAAGGATTGACTATACGACCCTGGTACTGGGTCTGTTAATTTCTGAATGACTGCTGGGAATTGAAACGCATTACGCAAATCCATTCCAGCAGTATTATAGTGCAAAATGCTTCTCTGCCCACCAATGCTATGGTAACCAATGTGCATCTGTTCCCAAACATTTACAAGCCTTGCACCACCGTCATCTCCTCTTACATTCGTCTTCAACCTGCAACCGCAACCAATGAGTTATTGTGTGCTATGCGCGCATAGCAAAAAGAAATAACTTACCAAATGGCTGGCTCGTAACCAGCTTTGCAGTTCTCTCTCATTGCAGCTTGTACCAAACCTGCCTGATTACTTGAATGAAAAACTATTATCCTCCAAAGCGGTGCAGTATTTATTTTGACGAGACGTCTCAAGAAAGAATCAAATTCAGCATAAGTAAATGGAGAATCATCTCCTCGACTATCAGGTAGCTTGAACCCATAAGGGATATCAGCAATACACAACGAATAATTGCCAGGTTTCAACGTATGGTCAAGTTTGACACATGATATATCTGGTATAAACAATTCTGGCCAAACATGTCAAACCTTTCAAATTCTGTTGGCACAAAACTTTGCTCAGCTTCTTCTTTCTTCTTTAGCTTGGCGCGCTCTTCCTTAGCAAGTCTAACCATGTTAAGAAACCCTGGCGGCATCGGGTCCTTCTTTTTCTAAAACCACAGAACACAGCTTTAGTAAGATCAAGAAGACGAAAGTACAAAGTGTCTTCCTATGCGCGCATAGCAACACAGTAACGGACTTCTTGTGGTGCTATGCGCGCATAGACACACAACAAGAAAACAGCTTTAGTAAGAAGAAGAAAACAAAAGTTCTGAGGGTCAGCCTATGCGCGCATAGCACCACAGTAACGGACTTCTTGTAGTGCTATGCGTGCATAGGCACACAACAAGATAAGTAGGGGAACAACAAATTTTACCCAGTTCGTGAAATTCGAAGCGTATTGGTTAATCTTTTCGTCCGACGACCATGTAGGGTATAATTCCTTAACTTTTTCCCAGGTGTCACAGTTAAGGTGGACCATGAATTGCTGCTGACAGAGTGCACAATCCTTTTGGCTGCAAAAGTAAGGAGTCTTAAAAAACTCTGGAACGTAAACTACCAACAAAAACTAGCTAGTGTTTTGGATCAGAAATTTAACTTACTGTTTGAATTCACCCTGCATCTCTTCCAAGGTAAAGTGGCCATTGACCACCTTCTGCAGCACCTCACAAACCCTGCATTTCCCTCCAAACCCTGCATTTTTAAACCCTGCATTTCCCTCCAAACCATGATACCCATGTCCTTCTGTTTTGCAGGTTCAGTTTTTTTTCTTTTCGCATCATTCACCTTTCCTTTGAATTTCAGTGTACCCTCAGCAAACATATCAAAAAAAAAAAATCTTGAAGTTCCCAGACCTAAAAAGGAACAAGAAAGAAATAAAGGTAAGAAAACTGAACAGCTATGCGCGCATGGTCAAAGAACTTGGAGAAGATCTTACACGTCCATGCCTAAAAGCTAGTTGGAAGTAGTTGTCGTACTTCACAAGAGACGCTCTGGCATCAGTGGAGTTGTATGTTAAGCAAACACTCAGAAAGCTGCTTGCTCTTTAAGAGCGGATAAAGGTTTTGATCATCCTTTATACCTTTGTCACCCTTATGCTCCGACCTAAAAAGCTTCATTATTCCTTATGCATAAACTTAATTTTGTCGATTGAAGCTCATGCTCATCCGATATTCATTGTCCACATTGTGGCTCATGGCAAGCAACTTGGGCCGAGTCGGTGACACCGCGTAAACAAATGCAAATATTTGAGAGAAGCAGTGTTCTTTAGTTTCTTTAAAAAGCTGCCTCCTCGCCTTAAAGCTGTGAATGCCACCCAAAACAAACTACATGTAGCTTTCATCCTCTTCCTTTACAAACAAATCCCTTTTCCGATTACCTTTGGGAAGGGTCAACAATGCAAATGTCCGTCTTTGTAGCTGCATTTTGGTCTGTCCCTTATACGTTCCTTAAGAGCAAACAAATGACCAGAGTAAATTTTCCTCACCTGCAAAGGTCTCTCACCAGACTCATCCTTTGGGCACAACTTAACACAATCAACCTGCAGGTGCATGATCCAGGCAACACGACATCTCAGCTCAATTTCTTGAGCTTCCTAGAAGCCATGTCTTTTTCATGCGGCAATCCTTGTGCGGTCTTTGGAGGCAAAACTACCTTAGTGGCTTTTCTTGATGCCTTGCTAGTTGGTGGGGCGATTAATGTCGGTCCACCGGGCACGCTTTGTAATAATTTCTTTTGGCTTTCTTTTTTTTTGGCCTCTCCACCACTTCAACCTCAAACTCTTCCTCTTCAGATTCGGGATCCGAAGGTTCATCTTCATCCACTGTTGCCACCTCAACAGTTTCTGAGATTCTGGGGATGATTAGCTTGGGAACTTGAGGCACGGCATCCTTCCGCGGCTTAGCAGGCGGTGCGCTAGAACTTAACAGAGGATCCTTGTTCAAAAGAAGATCCTTTAGTATAGAAACAAGATCCTGCAAACAAAACCTATGATGTCATAGACCAAACATGTTGGTAAAGTCTTCTCGTGCAGGAAAATAACACTTACAATTTTACTCTTCAGTCTTGCCTGAATGTAGCCTTGCATATCATCAGGAGAAGACAAACTCAGCTTAAAAAATGAACTATCCACAGAATATACATGTTCACTCTCCTTGGTGGTGGTTGTGCACTTGATGTGGAACATACCAAACAGATCAACATCCACGAGCCTGCCACATCTTCTGAAGCTTTCCAGGTCTTGTGTTTGCTTGCCGGTCTCAGAGCAAATGTACAAATACAAAAACTGCGCAGTTGCTGGATCACCGGTACCCCTGACAAGCAACCACTGCTGGTCCTTACAAAAATAGGAGCCATCTTCGTCCTCCTATTCGGCCTCCTATTCGGCCACCTGAAATTGCTGCTGACTTGCAGCCAGAACTGCATCCTGACTCTTGTCCTTTGTCGTCCTCCTCTTCCTGGCTGCCTTCTGGGAGGATCCACCATCATCCTGGCTACCCCGTGCAAGGCTTCTCTTCATACTGAAATATTAAGAACAGTAAAGTATTAAAACATCATTTGCCTATGCGCGCATAGCCAATCGATTCAAAAAATCTTATCCCCAAAAGTGACATAGGCATACTACAAAAGAAAAGCTCTGAGCCCATGCGCGCATAGGCGACCTTCAATAAAAGTGTTATGCCCATGCGCGCATAGGATCAAATTAAAAAAGGCTGAAGCCCATGAGCGCATGGTCAAGCGTGAGAAAAAAAACATTGTGTCTATGCGCGCATAGGCAAAGCATGAGAAAAAAAACTTTGTGTCTATGCGCGCATAGGCAAAGCTTAAGAAAAAAGATTTGTGTCTATGCGCGCATAGGCTTAGCAAGGACAACATGACCTAAAACACACAAAACATATCTAGAACACAGGAAGAAGGCCAGAAACACTTAAGAAATTGACATTTTTAATCGTTTTGGAGGTAGCCTAATTAAGCAAATAATGCAAAAAAAAAAATTAAAAAGTGAGCTAATTAACTAGCAGCTAAGATCTTGACGTACCTTCCACCTACCATTTGCCGCGAGTCTATGCACCTTCTTATAGAGTTCGGTATGTAAAAAAAGCGGAGTGACTGTGAAGGCGGAGGTCGAGTGCCCAGGAGCTTCGGTCTGTATGCAGAAATGTGCGCCCTTTTTCCCTATTTATTCTCTACGTTAGTACTTGGATATTTTCTATGAGATTATACATGAAGAGTGTAGTGTTTCATTTCATGCGATCCTTTATGGAGTGTCAAGCCCACACAAAGTCTCTTCATATTTCCCGCTCTTCCTTTACAGTTGTTTATCTTATCTTGTCTTCCTTCACTTGAGCTATAGACTTTATTATTACGTCTGCCCTGTGCTCAAGTAGGTAACAGGCTTATCTCTCACTGTAATTTATGACATCTTGTCTATGCGCGCATGGGCAATAAGAGTTCATCTTACACCCGGGCTATGCGCGCATAGGCAAGCTGCTACTAATACTATTTTAATTTGTTAGTGTACTTCCTTACTTAGTACATGCACAGTAGGTGTGGTGCATGTCTGTTTCTGAGTACAGGTCTTTGTCCATTTGCAGCATGGACGGCAGCCACTCAAGAAAAAGTTTTTATCTCCGCCTGCGAATCTTTCATTATTGCCTCGAGGCGGGTTCAGCACACCCACACAAAGCAGTGAAGACGAAGATTTACGTGATAGTCTATCTGGAAGCTTTGTTTCTCCGTCGCCAATACACTTAATGCGCGGGTCTACCTCCTTTCAAACTCCTTCACCAACACACGTTCTACAGCGTTCCTCTGTGTTTAGAACACCATCTCCCTCACTCCGACAAGACGTTTCCTCGGCCTCACCTACTCACACCACCCACTCCATTTTTGAAACTCCTTCACCTCTACAGGAATTGCACCGTTCCTTGCAAAACATAATAGATTCTGCAGAGAGACCTCTTCAGCGTGCAAAAGGCCCCTCGTTAACCCAAAGGGTCGCTGAGGATGGCCTACAAATGTTAAGGAGGAAGTCTAGAACATTGTTTCCATGTTCCTCGGTTGAGAGTGAGAAGGTTAACGACACAACTATTGAAGACGAGCCTGTTTGTACTCCAGAAAGACCTACCATAGGCTCCAGCCAGAACAACAACCCCGCAGAGCTTTCGACTCAGAGAAATCCATACAGCAGTGCAAAGAGATTTAAGAGGGACCCTACAGTAAGGGCATTTAGGACAGTTTTGCGAAATCGGTTAATGGGACTAACTTACATGAGGCAGTTGAGGCGTCTGGCTTGTTGTCAAAAGAAGTGTATAATGAACTTCCCTTTTTTGTCCTTAAGGCAAACAAGACAATCCTTCTTGTCAATGTCTAAAGGTGACCAGGAATCCTACCTAGCATATCACGTGAGGCTTGAACGAGGCGACAGTTTTTCATAGTACGTGTTGAACATAACTGTTTGCCAGCTGGCTTTCAAAAGAATACATGCCATTGGAAGTCGTCACATGTCAAGGGTACAAAAACGGTTAGACAAAAATCCATGCATTGACGACTACTGTCACCCAAAGAAAGTAGTTGGTGTGCATTGCTTGGAAGCAAAAGCATGGTTGGTGGGCTTCTTTGACTCAAAGCGTGGCGACTACCCAACAGTCATTCGTTTCATCATCTTACGGACAAGCATTACCAAGAAAGAAGTCTACATCATGTACGAGAGATCTTTTCAGTCTTCAAGTCGATCGTTCATATCCTACTCTTACTTCTTAAGATTGTGGAAGCAAGAATTCAATCTTGTTAGGATCCCAAAAGGCACGGTTCTCGGTATGTTCTACGATTACGTATTGAAGGAGAAAAGGTCCATGGCAAAGAATTTTTTCGAGAAAAGCACGTTCTTTGTTTCAAAGTACTTTGTTCCCCCATATCTATCTTTCGTAACACGGTTTAACTAGATTTGTCTTTTGTCTATCGCGGCGCGATAGCACGGTTTATAAAGCAAGGACTACGGTCTATGCGCCGCATAGCGTGCTTCTATTTTACTCGTCGCTTGTCTATGCCCCGCATAGCATGCTTCATGTACCCCCGACGCTTGTCCATGCGCACATAGCGAGAAACCAAATACGATGTCATTGTGTCTATGCGCTTGGCGCATAGCAAGCGCAAGTGGGATGTGATATTGACAAATGTCTTTGGTTGCAGATCAAATAACTCAACAATTACAGGAACACAGAGAGGCTCAAGCCCTGGAAAGAAAGAAGCTTGCAAAACACAGAAAAAAAAGCTTTGGAGAGGCCTCTTGAATACATGTCTGTGGTAGTAGATGGCATGGATCAAAAGAAGACGTCCCTTCCTCATTTTATAAATGTTCCTAAAGATTTAGATGAAGCTGACTTCTTGAAGTTGCATCTAGTTGGTGCTTTAGTTTTTCAGGGCGTGGTAAAGTGCAGAGTATTTTTGATGTACCCAAATATACATAGTGATCCTAACCTCACGCTGACAATACTGAACAAGATTCTTCTGGCAACGGAGAAGTTGCCTTCAGTGCTCTACATACAGTTAGACAATACAAGCAGGGAAAACAAAAACCAAGTTCTATTTGCCTACTGTGCAATGCTGGTCCAATTAGGTATCTTCCGAAAGGTCAAGGTTGGCTTCTTACTTGTTGGCCACACGCATGATCAAATAGACCAAATGTTCAGTCGATTTTCTGTAAGGTTACGCAGGAAAAAGGCATTTTGTCTGTACTCCCTATGCAGTGTGATCGAGAAAGCCTACAATCCAACTCCAGTTGTCGAAGTGCTTAGCGAGACTTGTGATTTTCGTGAATTTGTTTTTCAACGACAGTCTGACACAGGTCCTGCTATTCACAAGTTGAATAATTTGACCTTTCAGCATCATGTAAAGTTCTTTCTCAGAGAAGGTAATGCAATTCTTCAAGGAAAGTACTTTGTAACTTCTGCATCCTGGCTTCCAGAGGCAGGTTTACAATTCTTGAGACGTGTTCCTGAAGTTAAAGAAATGAGAAGAGCCATTCAGCAGCCACTGAAGAGTGCCATAGACAACACTGAGAAGAACAAGGACAAGAATCCTCTTGTCTCATTATCCAGCATGGAGAAAAGCATAAGCTCGTGTTTTAAGTACTTTAATGAGGAAGAAAAGGGCTGGTGGGAGAATTTCTTTGAAACCATGAAAGACGTGACCAAGTCCTTAAACAACATCACTTTGGAGATTCCTTTTTGTTGGCCTGGTAGCCAAACCTCTCCTCCTGCTGAGGATGCCCAAGGAATTGCAGAAGAATCTATTGTCTGCAATACTGTTATCAACAAGGAGCCCGTTGATCGTGCAATGTACCTGGGATCTCGACGTGCACTCAAGAAAAAGGAAGGTCAAACTCCAGAGAAACTTGCAGATTTGCAGAAAGGGATGCTAGTAGCTGTACCTTCAACTGACGATGACGAAGAACGTCCTTTTTGGATTGCAAGGGTTAAAGACATTACCTACCCTCAGTGATAAAAGTTCACTGGTATGCCACTAAGGATACAGATCCATTTGTTGGTCGGTATGATCCTGTGATAATTCCTTTTAAGAAAGGACGGAAAACAGTGAATAAGAATCACTTAGACAATCTGGACCTGGCTGAAACTCAAGTCTTGGCTTATGATTTTACTTTAAAGGTTGATAACAGACTCCGCAGAACAACAGTAAACTTGCTGAAGTCTTTCTGCGAGGATAGCGACGACAAAGCTGAACAAGACGAGGATAGCGTTCCGGCGGTTAGCTCTTCCACCACTTCAAGCGATAATGAGGAGAGTGTCAATGAGGAGAGTGATGACCAGTCTGAAGGAATTGATGAGTACGACGACATTCCAATACCTGCTCTTCTTAATAGGCGTAAGCTACTCGTGTAATTTGAATGTTTGTACATCTGTACATGACTAGTTTGTACAATGTTTGTCTTTCAAACTTAGGATCCCTGCTATGCGCGCATAGCATTTTGCAATTTTTGTTTCTTTTGTAGCAAACTATTTTTGTGCCTTGCCCATGCGCGCATAGCATGTGTGCTGTTCCTTGAGCAATAAAAAATGCTTACGGCTCCATTTTATTGTTTCTGTCTTTAAAATTTGTCAAGAATTTGCTCGTTGTTCCATTTTGCCACTTTTTGAATGTGTACCTAAAACAACTAAATTAGATTATTATTTTTATACCTAAAATGGGGTGTCAAATTAACAAGACGCCAATTTTTTGGTAATTTTGACCCCTAAAATAGCTACCAAATTCGTAAATTTAGGGTCATTTTTTTAATTGACCCCCCAAAAGTGGCTGAATTTAAGGGTATCTTAATGGAATCTTTGAAAGATGCTTTTTATTAGTGCAAACGCAGGTCATTAGGGCGTTTGCACCGTCACCTTTATATGTGATAGGGACTATAAAATAATATGAAAAAGCTCCTACACATGGATGATAGAATTCGAACCTATGCAAGCAAAGCCCACATGATTTCTAGTCATGCCCAATAACCACTCTGGCACATCCACGATGGCATGTGGAATACTTCCGTTCCTTCTTAGATCATTGAGATATTTAGGAGGATAGGATTTGGCTAGTCATTTGTTCTCTCTCATTGTGATGTTTGATGGTTGGAAGAGCAAGATTAGCTTCGATCTCATTTCTCACACTATGGTGCAATCGATTGCTCAGTTATCCTTATGTCATTATCAACATGGTTTAATGCATTAAATCTTCTTTTTTGCTCTTGCGCCAAGAACAAAATTGGAAGAGTTGAACCACATGATGCATTAGCCGAGAATCGAACTCGGGTTTGTACCGTGGCAGGGTACTATTCTACCACTAGACCACCAATGCACAAATAATACAAATGAATACCTTCTTAATTAACAAGCACATACAACCAACTCAATCAAATGCATCTCATAATCCAGTTCTCAAAAAAATATCATGGTCGTACAATAAGGTGCAGGAATGGTTGTTCTTCTAATAAGTCCAAACAAACGATTATGCCAAGGCATAAAGCGACAAGATTTGCTCAATCACCGTGTTTTTCCATGCTTGAACTTGATATCATAAAAAATTGAAAGAATTAACATGTGAATGAGTAACAATGTCGAGCATTGGTGTGCCACTAATAGGGGCTATGCGTAAACCCTAGAATATTGCGTCAGTGGAAGAGTGCGTGGGGAATATGAATGACAAACTCTAAATATTAATCGAATGGACGTATGTGATAGGGACTATAAAATAATATGAACAAGCTCCTACACTTGGATGATAGGATTCAAACCTATGCGAGCAAAGCCCACATGATTTCTAGTCATGCCCAATAACCACTCTGGCACATCCACGCCAGCATGTGGAATGCTTCCGATTCTTCTTAGATCATTGAGATATTTAGGAGGATAAGATTTGGCTAACAATTTGTTCTCTCTCATTGTGATGTTTGATGGTTGGAAGATCAAGATTAGCTTCGATCTCATTTCTCACACTATGGTGCAATCGATTGCTCAATTATCCTTATGTCATTATCAACATGGTTTAATGCATTAAATCTTCTTTTTGGCTCTTGCGCCAAGAACAAAATTGGAAGACTTGAACCACAAGATGCATTGGCCGAGAATCGAACACGGGTCTGTACCATGGCAGGGTACTATTCTACCACTAGACCACCAATGCACAAGTAAAATGAATACCTTCTTAATTAACAAGCACATACAACCAACTCAATCAAATGCATCTCATAATACAGTTTTCAAAAAAATATCGTGGTCGTACAATAAGGTGTAGGAATGGTTGTTCTTCTAATAAGTCCAAACAAATGATTATGCCAAGGCATAAAGCGACAAGATTTGCTCAATCACAATTTTTTTCCATGCTTGAATCAGATATCATAAAAAATTGAAAGAATTCACATGTGAATGAGTAACAATGTCGAGCACTAATGGGGCCTATGCATAAACTCTAGAATATTGCGTCAGTGGAAGAGTGCGTAGGGAATCTGAATGAAAAACTCTAAATATTAATCGAATGGATGTATGTGATAGGGACTATAAAATAATATGAACAAGCTCCTACACGTGGATGATAGGATTCGAACCTATGCGAGCAAAGCCCACATGATTTCTAGTCATGCCCAATAACCACTCTAGCACATCCATGCCAGCATGTGGAATACTTCCGATTTTTCTTAGATCATTGAGATATTTAGGAGGATAGGATTTGGCTAGTCATTTATTCTCGCTCATTCTGATGTTTGATGGTTGGACGAGCAAGATTAGCTTCGCGCCCAATAACCACTCTGGCACATCCACGACGGCACGTGGAATACTTTCGATTCTTCTTAGATCATTGAGATATTTAGGAGGATAGGATTTGGCCAGTCATTTGTTCTCTCTCATTGTCATGTTTGATGGTTGGAAGAGCAAGATTAGCATTGATCTCATTTCTTACACTACGGTGCAATCGCTTGCTCAGTTGTCCTTATGTCATTTATCAACATGGTTTAATGCATTAAATCTTCCACAGGATGCATTGGCCGAGAATCGAACTGGAGTCTGTACCGTGGCAGGGTACTATTCTACCACTAGACCACCAATGCACAAGTAATACAAATGAATATCTTCTTAATTAACAAGTATATACAACCAACTCAATCAAATGCATCTCATAATCCAGTTCTCAAAAAAATATCGTGGTCCTACAATAAGGTGTAGGAATGGTTGTTCTTCTAATAAGTCCAAACAAATGATTATGCCAAGGCATAAAGCGACAAGATTTGCTCAATCACCATGTTTTCCCGTGCTTGAACTTGATATCATAAAAAATCGAAAGAATTAACATGTGAATGAGTAACAATTTCGAGCATTGGTGTGCCACTAATGGGCACAAACTCTAAATATTAATCAAATGGACGTATGTCATAGGGACTATAAAATGATATCAACAAGCTCCTACCGTGGATGATAGGATTCAAAACCACTCTGGCACATCCACACCAGCATGTGAAATACTTCCGATTCTTCCTAGATCATTGAGATATTTAGGAGGATAGGATTTGGCTAGTTATTTCTTCTCTCTCATTGTGATGTTTGATGGTTGGAAGAGCAAGATTAGCTTCAATCTCATTTCTCACACTATGGTGCAATCGATTGCTCAATTATCCTTATTTCATTATCAAGATGGTTTAATGCATTAAATCTTCTTTTTGGCTCTTGCGCCAAGAACAAAATTGGAAGAGTTGAACCACAGGATGCATTGGCCAAGAATCAAACTCGGGTCTGTACCGTGGCAAGGTACTATTCTACCACTAGACCACCAATGCACAAGTAATACAAATGAATACCTTTTTAATTAACAAGCACATACAACCAACTCAATCAAATGCAACGAAAATTTTAGTGGCCCCGGCGGGCCATTTGGCCACAAGTGACAGGTTCAGACAAAATGCGATGGCTAGCTTGAGTAGGATGCTTTACCTACGTACTATCTGCAGATTCCCCATTTCGTGGCACTTTATTGCCTATTACGACATTAGAATGGCTAATTAGATGTTTGCTAATTGGAGTGGTATCGACTTTGGGCCAATTTAGTCCCAAGAATATGTAGCATAATAATATGGGGTTTTCTTTGTGTTTTTGTACGCTTTTCACTAAGGTTTTCCTATGATTTCGTGATGTATTTAAATTAATGTACTAATGCGTACATCTAGAGTGCACCATTTCTGAGCCATTGATTTTAGCTTTTTTTTTCCAATTGTCAACAACCAATGGCTCACAACAAAAGCCCTTTTTTTGTGCGTGTGGTGCATAATGGTCAACAACTAATGGCTCACAACAAAAGCCCTCTTTTTGTGCGTGTGGTGCATAATGGTCAACAACCAATGGCTCACAACAAAAGCCCTCTTTTTGTGTGTGTGGTGCATAATGGGCACATGAACATGAAGGGCTTGAAGGGCGCATGTAGTGCAGTTTCACCGCCGGCAACACATTTCTTATCATAACTTTTGATCCAGAGCTCTGTTTGAGATGATTTTTATTGCGTTGGAAAGCTCTCTCCAAGATCTTTTTGATAGTGTATGATATGGATATGCTTGGTTAAGTTATCTATGCTAAAACAGCAAATTTTCGGCCGGGTTTGGTAGGCTTTCACATCCTACCGGTGATTATCTGAGGATTGCGCTTATTGGATATTGTTTTATGGCTCATTCCGAATGAAGGTTGCAAAAAATTACCATGCATTTTTAGATTTTGAGGCAGTTATTAAGCAAATTCCAAGGCTTCTAGATCCTTGTGCTAACAAGCAGAAAAGTTTTCCACTTTGGTTTCTCACCACAAGAATCCATGGAGGCCAAAGGCTGCTGTTAAATTCCAGTTGAAAGATCTTTGTGCATGGGTGTTGCAAACGTTATGACTTTCAGAATAATGGGATCAATCCGCTCTATCTTTATGGTGACTTTTACTTATGTTTTATTATAATGAAATTCAAAAGCTACAGGTGATGAAAGCCTTAAATGAATTCTAGTTTTTTTCTGGTTTGAATTCTAAAAATTTTGTCACACCGGAGGGGGAGGGGCGTTTCTAAGGCCCCGAAGGGGCCAAAAAAAAAATTTTGCAACACAAACCATTAACATCCAACATATAAAAATTAAATTTCTCCCTACCAGCAATATGTGCATTATTGAAATACATGGGGTATGAATTCAAATTCATACAACATGTAACTTAAACACATTTATATAGGGTAGCGACTTCTTTATGTTTGGACAACTAGCTCTATATTTCAATAAGAATTTAGCTAAAAATCGCCATTTGAGCTACACATTATTAGATATTTGGTTCAAAAATCGCCAATTGGGTTGCTGCCACATTAGGAAAAAATAGGAAAAATGGCCAGTTCAGGCTACACTTTTGGGGGCATATTTTACAAGGAATGGCCAATTCATTATAGTTATACAAAAGTCTAGGTCCTTTAAAATTTTCCCTGATGTACATGACTTCATTGAGAAACCACTCTGAAGTTGCACAAAGAATTAAAGTTGAAATCATAGGTGGTAATGGTCTACATTAATAAGGCATTATTAAGAACTATATGAACAAACTACCATAACAAACCAAGAAGGCG
Source organism: Isoetes taiwanensis (assembly GCA_021234155.1). Taxonomy (NCBI): domain Eukaryota; kingdom Viridiplantae; phylum Streptophyta; class Lycopodiopsida; order Isoetales; family Isoetaceae; genus Isoetes; species Isoetes taiwanensis. Next base: position 1,513,159 of record JAJEKV010000095.1, on the reverse strand, counting down.
GGTTGTGGCAATAAACTAGAACGATAAACCATAAAGAAGAACCACATTATATAGCTAATAATTGTTTTTTTTTTTTTTTTTTTTTTTGAAGGACGTCAGACTTTATTCAATCAAAGAGTCAAATACAAGTATAAATGCAGAGACAGGAATAAAATCTCAGCGGATAAGCGGAGACCCACCGAGTGAAGCAACCTGCCTAAGCATAAGAGTGCACATCCAAAAACTCCTCAAAAATCAATCGCCTCTTGCTAATAATTCAACATATAATAATAATAATATAGCTAATAATTGTTATTCAACATATTAATTCACAAAATAACATCACCTTATAATAGTGGTTTTATGTAAAAAAAAAATTCTAAAAAACTGGCAATGATTCATTTTTTGTGTTCGTTGTACCTAAGTTAACCCCGAGATATGCTGGACCTTTTAAAATTGTTAAAAGGTTAGATACCACAGCATATGAGTTGGCGTTACCACAGGATATTGGGATCCATCCTATATTTCACATAAGCCAGCTTAAGCGAGCTATACTAGATAAGGAAGGAAGGAAGGAAGGAAGTATATTTTTACAATGTGGTTAGTCCTGAGAGTATGCCCCTAATGTTGAACTTCGCTGTAACACCCAAACAGATTCTAAATACTCGTGTTCCATAGTTGCGCAATAGAGATATTCGTGAATATCTGGTCTTGTGGCGAGGCCAGTCTCCTGCAGATGCCACTTAGAAGACGGATGAGTTTGTGCAACATTTTCCTCATTTGAAACTCTAGATCTTGGGGACAAGGTCCTAAGGGGAGGGGTGGAAATTGTTACGATCCAAGGGCAAGTCGCGCTTGGAGCCTTGGGACTGGGAGTTGCCCTTGGAACTACGTGTGGCAAAGTCCTAGGCGCTTCACAAAATTTCTGGTTTAAAAAAATAATTTTCCGGTTCACTTAAGATGCCACAGGATATGCGGCAGATCAAAAAAGAGGCGTATAAGGATTTTTCCGATTCATATTTCTACAGGTAGGATTTTTTCTGGTTTTAGAAAAAAGCTATAGGATATTTTTTATATGGTTACTTAGTATGTTTTATTTTTCTTGGTTCTCTAATTATAGTTATGCATGTCTCCGTGTAACGAATGGCGGGAGCTAGGCCAAAGAAACAAAATTCAAAATTTTCGATTTCTTCTTTTTCTTACCAACGATCTCATGATAGCAAGTTTGGCACCAAGAGTGGGACGTTGAGCCATAGATTCTTTTCTCGCCCTTTCTTATGCTTTCTATGACAAATTTGGCTTGCAATTACCATAAAAAATCTTTCGGAGGATCAACTAACGGGCATACCCATTTAGAAGATCTTTTGGACCTGTGCTTATTGGGGGCATCCAAGTAGCATCTGATGTATTAGGAAATTGTGATGGGGCTTTTCTCATAATAATCTATATTGCAGTGAGCTCGGCATCGTGGAACATTGTTAATTGGCGTTGATAGCAATAAAGGTAGAAGCCACTGAGTCCTCTGGGTACATATTCCTTCTTTGTTCTTTTTCCTTCTCTACAGAAGCACAGATTATTGTATTCTTGAATTGTAGCCTCTTGAACTCTATGACTCTTATTACATTTTTTAAATAGTGCACCAAGCTCTAAGTTGCAATCCTTTCATTGCAGCAAGGAACTTGAGTGGCTTTCCAAGGGCTAGAATAGATATCCACAGTCAGAAATCCACCTTCCAAGCATAATCTGACAAAATACAAGACAACAAATTCTGGAGATTGTCAGTGTGGAAAATCAACTAGCGATTTTTGGATTTGTGAAGATCACTGGCTAACACATGTTAGATCCTTTTGATATCCTTTTGTTTCTAAGATTTAAAAGAAATTTTCCGAACCAAAATTCTATTACTAGGATAAATCCCGTCCAAATTTGAAGATACCTATTCATCCTAAATAGAATAGATACCTATTCATTTCAAATACTTTGCCATACACTGCCTTGGAAGTGCCACTGGGTGGGCTGGGAATGTTCCAAGTGTCTGTTACTGCCTAGGGGCGGTGTATGGATTAATTTTTCCAATGGCATTGAGACTACCGGATCTATCTCAGGGGGCCAAGTATGAAAGCAAGAGCATAAAACCTTCTGTAAGCTGCATCTTGGAGAAAATCGGCTGGTATTCAAGCTATTTCATACCAGAAAATTCTGCATCAGTCACGACTGTATGAAAGCATGAAATAGATCACGGCTGTATGAAAGCACGAAATTAACCTTGCTTGCTTGTTTGCCCTTTTGCCCTGTGCACTACAAATATAGATGAAGATATTTGTGGGACAGAGGATGAATGATGCTTTCCAAAGATGAAGATGCTTTTCATCTTCTTTCGAGAATACAAAGGAAGAAATCTTTTGAGCTTCGAGATGTTTCAAACAACTGAGAAAAACAAGGGATGCAAAAAAATTCTGGCGGGAAGGTTAGCGGCGCCCCTCCCCCAGACCTGGGACGTTTCTGCCTTATAAATTAGACGGAATTTAACATTAGTTTGAAGGTAACGTTTATTACGGGGTATTGCAAAAGCTGATGAGTGAAAGCAAAATGTATCAAATTTAGCCATTGTCCGAAATCACGATCAATTTAACAATTTAAATACAAAGGTATCTTGACAAATATATATAAATATAAATACAGGGGCATTTTTGAAATTTTCCCTGAATTTTCCCTAATAATAATCCTACATTCATACATTCAGTTAAGTTGGCATATTTATGAGATCCTAGATTGTCCAGAAAAAAGTCAACAGCATTTTAATAATTTCTGAATGTTAAGAACAAGCCATCACATCTATGTAATATACAGGATAGACGTCGTTGGATGACGATGAATTCAGCAAAAAACTATGCAATACATAAACTGCGTTTACAGATCTTCCAAAATGGATTTAATCTTCCTGCCCCTATCTACAGCATAAACCACTAATCTGTACACATCAAAGCCCTTTTCGCCTTGAATATCTGCACAGTATGCTTGAAATCCACAAATATTTCCTTCTTAATCATCCCTGTCAGGATTAAACTCAAAAGAGGGCAGCGCAGAGGCCAGATTTATGCTCTGAACAGAGTTAAACGAGCCCCAGGGCGAAGCAGGGGGTGTGGAACACGACAATGAACTGGATGATCTTGAAGAAGTAGAAGAAAAAGAAGATTTGTGAGAAGAATACTCTGCCACAGAAGATTTAATCCTGTTGCAAAGAGAAGTAATAGAGCCTGCAACCTCGGCTATAATAGCTGCCTTAACTTGGCCTCTTCTTGCCCGCCTTCTTTTGCCGCCCATTTCATCCCATCTGCCGGATTCATAAGCCATTTTACAAAGAATTTAGATTGATACCTAAGAGCGTTCGATTTCAAGGCGGCGCTTCACAAAAAACTTATCACCAGATTCAAATTGCAGAGGCAGAATGCCGGATTCGAAGATAACGCTTTTGCAAATAGATGGATGGAGAATTGGTTTGGAGGAGCGGATATGGCGGAAGTAGCTTTTATATTGGGGGAAAATGTGGGAAATTCGAGAAGCTTCTGCAGAAGTTTCATAACTCGTGCTCAATGTGAAGGCATGTTTAATAATATTTTTTGTTTTGAAGGATAAAATATTTAATAATATCTAAAGTATTGTAGTACCATCACCATGCCCACATCACATGGCCTAAAGGTCCAATACAGTATGATGCATTATTCAGGTCCCACATGTCAAACCTAACAAGGTACTCCTTTGAAGGCTAGCCACTCCATTAATGTGCAGCTGGACATCTTTCTAGATTTGTTGTCTATACTATTTCATCTCAGTATCTATATTTAAGGCCACATTCCACACACTACCAATGTGGGCCAAAACTGTGAAAACCTAGCAGGTATATTTGATGTATATTCTAAGCTAGCAGTACAAAGAATTTGATATAACAAATAGGATGCTAGAGTTTTTTCAGAATTTGTCCCTCATTGTCCACTATCCACATAGTTGTAGTGGGACTAATCCAAGCACTACATATAAGCGTTGTTACTCCACTTCAAGATGAAGGTGGAATTTATCAAAAACTTTTGTGCTTTGGCAGGGGGGCTAGAGGGAGTAGTTAAACCTGATACACCTTATTCAAAGCTTCAATCTACAAACTACAGAAACTGCATCAGAATTCCACCTTTGGTAGTAAAGGCCAATTTATTGCCAAGAATCTGGTATTTACAATACTACCTGAGCCCCTTGTTGATATGGGAAGAAGTGGTGGCTAGGAGGAGGATTGCACATCACATCATATCCTGCCCTTGCTTTATCACACTTTCCATCACTACACAACTTGGTGCCAAAGATTTGATATGGGGAGATCCATTTTGCATGTCCCTAAAAGGGGCATTCTAAGTGGCAAGGCATAGATTAGTGGCTACTCTTCCCCATTTGAAACTTTAGCCAAGTTATAGAAAAGAACTAGAGTGCTTCCATGCAACTAGAAAAATTAAGTTCACGTTCTAAGGTCTAGGAGCTTTGTGTGCACGATTGGCCTCCATGTAACACTTCACATGTTATGGATATACTGGAAGTGGGTATTGGCCTATAAAGGGGGTACCAAACCCTAAGTGTCAGAACTGAAAAAAGAGTTGTACTTTTTCATTCAGCTTGCTCCCAGGAACATTGACCAAGTTTTGACTTGGTAAAAAATGCAAATTTGAGAGGCCTCTGCATATTGTTTTGCACCTCACTCTTAATAATAGATTCTTTGAGTGTCAGAGCATATTTTTGAATTGGAATCATGTCAAAACTCGAGTCTGTTTCCAAATGGCATCTGTTTTGCTAAGGGTCATTTTTTCTGGTTTTGGGAAAACAGTTCTAACACAAAGTTTGAGCATTCTTTTTGCAATCTTCTTCATCAGACTGGTTGCCTGAAGCAACCTGGAGGTTCTAAGCCATTAAGGTTGAAGGTTTGCCAAGAACACCTTCAACAGTCCACGCCTGTGCAATATGAAATTTATGAAATCTGCCACGAAATTTCTTCCCATGGTATTATATAGGATAGAACATCATAGGGAATTTAGAGAGGTTTACAATTGTGCTATTCTCATTTTACATGTTAACCATTGGGTAGAGATTGGCTTGAATTAAACAAGATGCTAACGCATCAATGGGTTGCCCTTTAGAGGAGCCATTGACGCACGTCAACAACTTGAATTTCATATCAACGTTCTATGCTATTCTTCATGAAGAATTCAGTGGATGCCAAACTTGTTTTTTATCTTGATCCCTTCATTTGACTATGTAGAACAATATAGCCCGAATTGTGGCCTTGACAAGGGATGAGTCGCTTGTAAGTTGTAACCACTCCATAATGACATATTCACAACTAGTTACGGTGCCCAGCGTTGCTGGGCATAAGTAACATGTAAATGTTTCCGCTTCAATATTCGCATCCATAAGTAATTACTTATATTTCTTAAACCTCTACTGTAGACAAATTACAACACATATTTCCACACTTTAAAATTTCATCATGTGCTTTCCAAATAAAGCACTCTAGCATGAAAGGGGCAAATGAAGATAAATTAGAACATGATATAATATGGGATGTTCACCCTATCTTTTAATAATGTAACATAGTCACATTATGAAGGTTGTTTTTCGTTTGACAATATTTATCTTGATGCTTGTACGAAGGAGTAGGTAGTTAAAAAAGCCATTGGGTCTATGAGACCAAATTATACTTCAATTACGGGTATATATATTGGAACTCATAGTAACAATGTTGGAACTTCATAAATTGCGGTATGCTATTGGAACATTATAGTAACATTGTAATATGGTGCATATGCATTCGCTTTCCATCCAACAAAAATTGTTGTATCCTCCCACAGAAATTGCTCCAATTTTTTTCAAGAAATATCAAGTTACTCCTACAATAAAAATCTAAGCAGTCCACTATGGAAATGATGGGTATGGGTGATATGCAGAGCTGCCTAGCTCTAATATCAAAACGGTGATCTTTGACAATGGATGTCATCAATCCGTCTTAGTTTTATAGCTTGGATTACAACATGATACCCAAACTGATGTAGAAATTTTGTATTTACTCTAGGCCTCGGCCCTATTTGCATCAGCCCACATCCTTCCTTCTGTGAGGATTGTGACATATGCTTGCTAGTTAAAGCATCCATAAATGCCTAGCTCCAACCAACATTCCAAGAAAATAATGTTAATCCTCACCACCACATTTGCTCATAACTTTAAATTAGCATAACTACATAAATTTCCGCTTTAACAAAGGACGAAAGAAATAATGAAACACAATCTTATTAACATTTGCAAGAGATTGCTTGGGCGATCGTATCATTCAAAATACTTGGCAAAGGAGTTGTTTTACTCAGTTTTTATAAATGCCTGTTGAAAGTTTGCTTGTGATTTTATGCTATTACGTTACTGCCTCACTACTTCTACTCCCATGGACGTATTCCCTATGTTACTTCCTTTCTTTCCATAGACCTCTGCACATCGATAAAACAAAATGTGATCATCTAACCAAAATTGCAGCTATCAACAAAGAACGTTGTCTATTCTGACTTCATAACATGTGTAATACTATAAAACCAGCCATTCTATGATGAATTATTTTGTAACACATGGCATATTGCAAAGTACGTTTCTTACATTTAGGTTCCAAAACTGCAGCTTGTGTTTTGACAAATATGGATGCTTTACAGCAAAAACATAGTTTATAAAACATTGCCAACCTTCATAAAGAGATTTGTACCCAATTAAAGCGGCAAAAGGATGAAATTACCAGACGTCTTTGATTGCTAAGCATCTTATCCACAGATTCTTCCCTCAGGGCCTCAGAGAAGCTCTTTGATTTTCTGTTGCAGGTAATTCCAACTACCCGAAGGGAAAAAGAAGCACCTACTTATTACAGAGATGGTCGATTGCGAATCTGGACATTTGTTGTGGCTTTCCATTACCATGGCTGCTCATAGTTTTTAAATTACTCCAACTTCTAGAGTGCAGTCAGCAAACCTGCAAATGATCAACATAAGATGGCAATGATCAACATGGTTTTAGCTCAATCAGCAAATAAGGAGCAAAAGGAATCTTACCTTAGAGCATTAATGTCATTATTTCAGTTACTTCCAGTTGTGGAAAATGGCAATGGTTACTGCAAGGGAACAAAAAGTCAAAATCTTTCAAAACAAACAATGCAATAAACAGAAGAAGAAAGAAAGCGCAGAGCAGTACAACTAACGGCATAGCCAGACCAGTATAACTTATACTTTTTTGGCTACTCAATGATTAAGCTTACAAAATAATTTGTAACGCCGCCATTTACACCTATGACAATTCAACCATGAAAGATGAGCAATGGGAATTCACGTACTGACATGGCAAACTGAATATCTATTTGCGATAAGAAAATGCATAGATTTGAAAAAAAAGATGTGGTAAAATGCATGCACACAGAGAAAGGCATTTACGTTGCGTAGCCGGATTTATATCTTACTGTTCTTTGCATCTTTGCATCAAGCTAAAGGCTAGCTCTCCAGAATTTGTAAATCCTTGAGAATGAACCTGAGTAGAAACTGAAAGGAAAAAAGGATTGAGAGTGAGAATACCTGAGTTGATGTTATGCCTGAGCCCCAGATATGCCCCAGCCATGGTCCTTTTCTCCTCCTTGCTCTGATAATTCTGAATGGCTACAGGACCAGGCTCAAAATTAAACCTAAAGCTGCATGACCATGGACTAATCTAAAGCATTCTCTTATCTCTTATTTCCAGGCATGGGTTTTTTTCACAAGCTGAAGGCATGGGTTTAAACCTGCTCACTGGATCATCTTCAAGCAGTCTCCTCGAAATTGCGCAGATTTATAGAAAAAGATCTGGTAAAATGCATGCATACAGAGAAAGGCATTTACATTTGCCTACCCAATTGTTCTTTGCATCTTTGCATCAAGCTAAAGGCTAGCTCTCCGGAATTTAAAAATCCTTGAGAATGAACCTGAGTAGAAACAGAAAAAAAAATACGCCCCAACTATGGTCCTTTTCAACTGTAAAAATAAGAACCCAAATCATCAGGACACCATAACTTCAGTATAATGAAAGAAACTGTAAAAATAAGAACCCTAATCATCAACACAGCATAGACTTCAGTATGATGAAAGAAAAGGGAGGTTTAGGTCTTACTGGTATAATGGCCACGGGCAAAGTTGTTTGTTGCATCCTCTTTGCCGCTGATAAGCTGCTCCGGATGGAATAGCTGCCTGTATGTTCCGGTCCTCACTTCATCTATCACAGTTGGCTCCAAATCGAGGAAAACCGCCCTAGGGACATGCTTTCCGGCTCCAGTTTCGTTGAAGAAGGTATTGAATGCATCATCCCCTCCACCAACCGTTTTATCGCTGGGCACATGCCCATCAGGCTGCAAAATCGAAAATAGAGTTAAATCTATTACACAATAAGACTCTATCCATCAGACCTAAATAGGGTATTTCAGAAAAGAACATATATGTCCTCCAAACGAAACTCAAGTAAACAAGGTGCTGCGCACGAAGGGTTGCCCTCCGTGACCCGAGAGTGAAATGGCTTAAATCACACTTCAAAGTCATGTTTTCGAGCATATACTGACATATACTTGGAATATGCCACAAACCCACATGGATGAGGGTTTTCCCCTTAGGGACAACCCAAAAAACTGGAATCAAATATATCAGTGGAATGCTATTCCCATGCCCAATTCATAATTCATAAGGCAAGACATTCAAATATGCTAATAACACAATCCATTGGTTGGACATTCAAACCTTGAACATATCGAAAGACGAGAAGCAAGAATGATGATTTTGTTGGTGTTTTAGTTTTCTTTATCGGGGCTCAACACATGCACGCACTGTAGCCCGGTTCTCCAAGATTCAAGGAATTCGATTTTTTATTGCTATTTTTGTTTTCTAAATTTGAAATTGCCTCCAGAATTACGCTAGTTCTACAGTGCAAGTTCGGGCAACGCTTCTACGGTGTCTTTGGCAAACTAGTTGTTTTTAAAAAATTGTTATTTTTAATCTTTCTCTTTCTTGGAGTTGATTGATAGTTGCGTAGCTATATAAATTAGTTGTCGATGGGGCAGGCGCAAAGGGGGACTTATTTTGATGTGCCACTAGGGTTGGAGTTGGGGTTGGTGTAGAGGGATAATTTTTATACATGGACTTTGAGGATTTGCTTAGTCAACTTTTACCCAATTTAGAAGCTATGCTAATAATTTTTATACATGGACTTTGAGGATTTGCTTAGTCAACTTTTACATAAGATATGGAGGGAGAGTAGGAATGGGCCAGATGCAAAGGGGGGCAGGTGAATAGCGAGGTTTTTTATGTTAAAGTTATGCCAATTCCTATGGTGCAAGTTCGGGCAGCGCTTTCGAAATTACGCTAGTTCTACACTGCAAGTTCGGGCAATGCTTCTACAATATTTTTGGTAAGCTAGTTGATCCTGTAAGTTATTTTTAATCTTTGTCTTTCTGGGAGTTGATTGCTAGTTGCCTGGGTATATAGATTATTTGTCAATGGGGCAAGTGCCGGAGGGCCCGGGGGGGGAGGGGGGGTGCTTACTTTAATGCACCACAAGGTTGGGATTGCGGTTGGTGCAGAGGGGGCACAAGACTGGCCAATTTAGAATTACACAAGATGAATTAGAAAGCAAGACAATATTTACTTCCAATTTCTAGTGGAGGGATGTATGATCATGAAGCAGTCATCAAAGCCACTATTTCTAGAGCTTTTTCCATTGGTGGTTGAGCAAAAAGGGGAGAAGAGGGTAAGGGGTGTTTTGAAAAAGTTGTCAGATAATTATATTGTGTTGTGTGAGGGTGATGTCACCTTTTAGCTCCCTGTTGTCGAATAATTACATTGTGTTGTGTGAAAGTGTTGCGTTATAATGTGCATAACTAGTTGTGTGAGTGTGTTGAGACAAGTTTGGATTGCATGTGTTAGCTGTCAAAACATGAACTTAGAAACCTAGTGGACATATAAAATTTCTCGAAAATCAAGCATAGATTTGAAAGGAATAAAACAGGTGAGGTCGAAATTGCATCAGTTTAATACATCCTACTGGAACAGTAAATTTAAGGAGAATATTCAGGCATGAAAATTCTCAAAGATTCTGCTGGTAGACGGCATTAGATTCCAATTTGCCTTTCATAAACTGGTAGTGCACAAGCACGCCTTTTTTGCCTTTGTGTAAAGGGGCGGACCAAGGTCACTTGCATCTTTTATGCCCTCTTGCTTCATGTTCTTAAAATATTCAACTGCACAAATTCCCTTCATAGCACTCAAAAAAATGATTGCAATCCCAGCAACCACTATAACTCAAATCACAACATCTTGCTCTGCCGGCTCCATAAAGATGTTATATGCTTCTAGAGTATTACCAGACTGCATACAATAAGGATTTTCTGAGCGACGCTAGGCATATAATTAAAGACAACGAGAAGTAGCTGGTTATCCTCTGTGTGTATTGCAATGATGTTCCAAACAGTGGCTTCTAGTCTAAAGATTCCATATCCACAAAGCTCAAAAGGAAGATGGCAAAGATCCCTAACTTGAATGAAGCAGGAGCCAGTTACATATACTACAGGGTACCAAGAGGCTGTGCAGATGGAACTGCATCTATGCTTGTTTAAGAAGTATACATCCATTCATATGCATCTTCTTACTGTCATATCTTCTTAATGATATGAGGGTGAAAGCATGCTAGGGTGTACCATCTAAAGTACTTTTTAGGGAGTGCAAAACTATTCAGAAAAGTACCCAGCACTGGGTACTGGGAACTTGCATAAATGTCACAATAAACAGTAAATTTGGGAGTTAACTCATTTATTTTAGTCTCTAAGAGTATTGTTATCCTCGAGTACTATAGATTGACATGTTATTGACCTTCAATTCAAAAAAATTTGATTGATTTTAATGGAAAGAAAAAACATAAAGTACCAGTTTTAGAAGTACCCAGTGTAGGTACTTTGAGGGTTCCAAAAGTGGTACACCGTAGCATGCTTTTACCCATGATGCTAGGTCAATGCTTGCTACATAGCCCGGCACCTTTGATTGATTACCATATTAGCATAAACATAATAAAATATGTAGCAAAATAACAGGGGGTTCCAGGGGGATTTGATATGGATGTAAAAATAACAATTCCTGAAACCATAGACCATACATCCCAAAAAAATTGAATAACTTGTTATAGAAAAAATTATAGATTCAAGATAAAAAATAATCACATTAACTCACTGGGTATATTGGTTAAAGTAGTCTTATTAGAGCATTGAGTTATTTTGGTAGAGGTTCGAACCCCCGTATTTCATATTCTAGAATCTTAGGCAAAGACGTATAGAGGTTCGATATTCCCTCAAAACCTTAGGAGAAATCGTATTTCATATTTCAAAATCATAGGCGCCTTCAATCATAAATGACTATAAGCGAAACGAGCGGCGTCCAGAGGCCCCAACATACGATCTGGGTCGTAGGATCGACGAATCAACGACTGTGGTAGTCCAGGGTGCACCTCGTTCCAGAGGCCCCAACATACGATCTGGGTCGTAGGATCGACGAATCAACGACTGTGGTAGTCCAGGGTGCACCTCGTTTAGAAAGATGTAGCAAAATAACAGGGGGTTCCAGGGGGATTTGATATGGATGTAAAAATAACAATTCCTGAAACCATAGACCATACATCCCAAAAACATTGAATAACTTGTTATAAAAAAAAATTATAGATTCAAAATAAAAAATAATCACATTAACTCACTGGGTATATTGGTTAAAGTAGTCTTATTAGAGCATTGAGTTATTTTGGTAGAGGTTCGAACCCCCGTATTTCATATTCTAGAATCTTAGGCAAAGACGTATAGAGGTTCGATATTCCCTCAAAACCTTAGGGGAAATCGTATTTCATATTTCAAAATCATAGGCGCCTTCAATCATAAATGACTATAAACGAAACGAGAGGCGTCCAGAGGCCCCAACATACGATCTGGGTCGTAGGATCGACGAATCCAACGACTGTGGTAGTCCAGGGTGCACCTCGTTTAGAAATATGTAGCAAAATAACAACTCTCTAACTGCAAATTTTAGCCCAATGATGACTTACCTGGATGTTGCTCCATAGAACTAGCATTGTAGAATCAAGAAGCACAATGCAAATCTAAGAGCCCATATTCTTTGGCAACTGTATTTTATGTGCTAGACTAGAACGAGAAGCAAACCATGGTTGTAGCATCAAATGGGCTGCTTAACAATCATGGTATTGCAGAGCTACAATGCTGGAATAGAACATTAAGAAGTGAAAGCGAAGATGAATTCAGATGTGTTTGTTGGTTAAAATAAGCTAAAGCAACTTAATACATCATAATCTCCGTGCGTTCATAACTTACATTGTGCGTTGGCCAATGGCATGAGATTTTCAGGTGGTTCTTTCTCTGCTACATGTGGACATGAGTTAAGTTTGCATAAGGTGTGCCAATTATGCTCCAGCTGCAATTGTTCTTGCTAATATAATGTCTTGTGCCATCTGTAACATCAAGAATGTCTTTGCTCCGAAGTTGGAGTTTCTCAATCAAGAATACAGAAGATAAAAGCAAACATTATGTATCAAGTTGAATGGAACGATACCAGGTTGACGAATGCATGCCCTACAACATGATTGAGCTTTTTGTTATTGGAGAAGTCGTAACAAGGTAGCCGTAGGGGAACCTGCGGCTGGATTGAATCTCTTTCAAGTTAAGAATGCATTGAATGTGGCACAGGGAATAGAGGCCATATGCAACAACGACATGGAATGGGATTTTTCTTTGCCACATTATCTTGAAACAGAGCGCATTTTGATCAAAATATCTGAAACACAAATCGCATCATTGACTATAATAGAACATATGAAGAAAAATACCTGAGCACATGCAAAGACCTGCCCTTCCAGCAAAAGCTAGATCAAAATTCAAGTTTTTCGACGACCTGTGAGAAGAGCTCTGGACCGTAGGCTAAAGCCAGAAAAATTATGGAGCATGTGATGCTATACATTTTCCATTCAATTCTTCAAAGTGGATAACCTACAATAAGCTAAGAGATTAAATGCCATAGGCCTATGCTATGAGCCTATATGATGCTATATGTAGACATAGTTTTCTGGAGGCTGTTTTAACTTATGGATAATATAGCTTTTAATGTCTTATCTTGACATATACATCATACCATGCGACTGCGTTATGTGACTATATATAGTAACAGAAGTGTACAGTCTCATCACATTAGTCGATGCTTCTCTCTTTGTTCACTCTAGCATGCTACAACCCAGCAGAAATGAAATAATTATATAAGATCACAAAAATTACAACATTTTACGCCATCTATACCTTGCTTTGCAATCTAGAGCTGGTGCATAATTTTTTCAGCCTCCTAAAGCACTGTTGTTACAATATTTCATGCAATCTATAATTGACTATGCAATCTAGAGGTGGTGCATAATTTTGTCACCAGCATTTACTGAAAAGCACTGCTATTACAATATTCTTTGGTATGACTTGACGTTTTCTGAAACTCATATTTATCATGTAATATCAATCTGCTTTCTCACTCGCATACTATAATACTCTATATGAAAAGGCTACTATATGATGATACATTTACAATAAACCAACAGAAATGTCATTCTAGAAGTCATGTGAAGTACCTAAATTATCTGGAGTACTTAGAGAATGATGGTTTGCAGTGCAGCTTTCATAAGGACCACCTTCTTGCTGCAGCCTTTTTCACAAACTCTGCACCTGTCCAACTCCCGCATTCATAAGCAGCCCATGTTCTGGAGGATGCTGAAGGACCCCGCCATACCCCTCCCTGTTCAACATGATGACCATGCAGTTTTAAACAATTTCTCTCTTTTTCATGCAACATTCCTGATCGTGCAAGCATATCCACCATGCAGATATAGTGATCCTCTGTTAACACAACACCATATTCTTTCATTGGATTAAAATCCTGCTGGCCCTTTTCTACCAGGTCAGCCTAGGCATGTGAAATGCCACAGAATCAGGTTTCAACCTTAATTTCCGCTTATCCTCAAAACATTTTACATTCTTGTTGATTTCATTACTCATGCTAAACGCTTTTATCATTCAAGATAATAGCTCTTTCACAGATATACCTTGCCAAATGCTACTTCTACTTCCAATAGAGAACCGCAATTGCCTAAAACAACCCTAAAGTTGCTTTGTGAATCCAAGCAATAGAGCACATTCAACCTGCTTTTGTGAAATTGATGGGTTCGAGAGGGATTGTTCTTTGGGAGGCAAGCAGGAAACATGGAAGGGGGGGAGGAGATCTTTAGATGCGAGGGGGTAAATTGGAGCTCAAATAGGGACCCATCGAAGAAGCCACTCGGAAGTGGTGGACCCCAGAATCGCTTGCAATCGATGGAGAACCATTCAACTGGACTAAGACTTTGTTTTGATGCATCAAGTGATGAGTTTTTGTCGATGGAATCTCAAAGCCTAAGGACATCCTCCTAGAACTTGAAGATCCATTTTTTGATCCGGGCGCTATTTTGCATCTAAGCTTTTCTTTTGGAATCAATCTTTTCCCTTCGATGATACTGGTGTTTGGGCTTCAAAAGCATCAACCATTCCTCCAATAGAATGTGTATGTACTAGATTCATGTTATTGAGGCAACCCCCAATCACACGATAACAACATTTACTCTTATTAAGGATTTCTTACCAAACAATATGGGATGTCAACTTTTTCGGAGATGGTAGGACATTACCTCATCATCAAGCTTTCTCATTTCTTGTTCTCGATTGTCAATCACTTGTTGCCGCATGGATCTTCTTATTTTTCCATGTTAAAGATGTCAATGATTACCATTGCAGTGAGTATCTTATACTTTGGAATCTTTCTATTTCACTCTCTTTCTTGCTTAGAGCTTCCTTCAATGCGGATACGAACAATATCCAATAACACAAATGTCTTGTCACTCTTGATGCCTTCATGCATAAACATTATAAGAAATAAGATTAGAAACCTTTGCATTTTGCCTAATTTTACAATGTCATAAATGATCGGAAAGAGATACAAAATCTAATGCTTGCCAAATGACATGAACTACATGCCCTTCTTGCGATTGATCAATATGCCATTTGAAGAACATATTTCTAACAAACAAGAAATAGAGACAATGGGAATGCAAGACGAACCAAGTAGTGTCACCGCTCTTTTAAGCTCTCGTAATTCTCCGGTTTCCACTGTTAGAGCGGGCAGCTCCAAGCTCCAATTGAAGCCACTCTCTCGGCAAAAACTTTAAGCGTGCTTAAAGTTTCACTATAAGAGTCAATGTCAGGGCTTATATGGACAAACATGAGTTTGCTTGCCCACCGCATAAGGGGAAGTCGATTACATCTTGAAATATGTTACGATTATGTTAGGTGTATGGCCTACCTAGTGCATCCTGAAGCAATTGGGTAAGTTTGCTATTGCGGTAAGGAACATGTGCACTTTTCTCGGCCGAGGGGCGAAATGACATCTCAAAAGCTGAAAGAGATTTATTAATAAACCGGAGCCTCCTTAAGCTGTTTCCGGTAACCGGACTTGTCCACCCTTTCACTACACTAAGCAAGGTCAACCAGGTGTAAACATCCACGTAATATTGCACGTCTGACGAGGTCTACCCCTTGAACATGAACTGTCGGCCTGCTGAAAGAGCGAACACAAAGTCGGTAAGATCCATATAATAATATAAAGCCCACGATGGCGGGTTGAATGGCAAGACACCTATGTGATGCGCTCTGCGTTCATTGAGAGGCTGTTGAAGAAAGCGAGCGATTCTTGTGTCCCATATCCATCAATTCTAAGACATCACTAGTTGATGTTACAAAGGCGACATTGTGGCATCAGGGACATTTATTCCATTCTGGCGAGAGTCATTTGTAGATCTCAAGTTTGTGAAAGTCAAGGTAACAATTTCAAAATATAGAACTACCGGCTATCTTCTCTTAACAACACAAACCGCCATAAAGGATATTTTTTATTGCCGCCATCTATTGCCAGCGGATCACGAAGAAGTTCATTATATATCTCTAGCATCGCACTTCTCTGCCAGGCCATAGCTCGCAGGTGTTCTAGTCCATTCTAACGAGAATAGACCAAATCACGCTTTCGGAATTTACATGCCGGTTATCCGGTTGAAACACCACCGTCAAAACGCAGATGACCGCCAATTCTGAGGGGAGCGGCGGGGTTTTTAGCGATCCACAAGCATATCCTAAAAAATTCTGGCATATACCTAGGATATGCCACAAACCCATATAAACAAGGGTTTGCCCCCCTAGGGGCAACCCAAAAACAGGCAGATTTCTCCAAATTTAACAAAGAGACGAAAGAAAAGGAACAATGAAAGAGTTTTTACCTGGATTCCATGCTTAAGGCCATAGAGCTCCCAACAGGCATTGCCGACCTGAATACCGGCCTGACCAATGTGGAGTGAGGAAGCTCGATGGTTGCCGTCTTTTATTTCCAGGCATGGGTTTTTTACAAGCTGCAAACAGAGTATCTATTTGTGATAAGATGTGGTAGAAATGCATGTTTGAGAATGAATCCGAGTAGGGTCGACTCTGAACATCCTAATTCGTCAAATCTACTCGCCCTGTTCGTGACGAAGCTGCTCCTATTCGTGATGAAGCTGCTCCCGTTAAAAAAAACCCTAAAAGAAAGATAAGATCGGAAGGAAGGTGCAAGATGATGCCACGTGGCATTAATTAATCTGGGCCGCCCAAATTAGGGCGTGGTCCATTACACAACATTATAATATAAGATGTTCAGCACCAATATTCTTTTTTGTACAATTATCAGAGTTTGGTGCTTAAAGTTGTAATTAAGTTTATCAATTCATTTAAATTTTCACCATCCCATGCAGATTCCTTTCCTTTATATGAGTAGTACAGAATAACGTAGCATTTGCCTGCAACTGTTTGAACTTGATGAGATAAACGCCCGAGTCAGCATATTGAGGATTATTACCTACATAACTTCACCATAGAACAGTAGTTAACATCAAAGTGAAAAGAGCTTATATAAATGCTGGGTACTCACGCAATGCCTTTAGCAAGGGTAAGAAATGAATATTAGTGACACTCATATTTGGCGCATAAAATTGTGTCGTTATTTGCAATAAGCAGTAATAATGTCAATGGCAGCTTTCATAACTTTGGAAAGGTCGAATAGACTAAGTCCTTTATGACCAACTGCATTGTTGGTAAACATGCAGCACCATATTACATTTTCAAGTTCATCAAAATAGTTCAGCTTGCTCCGTAAAGCATCAGCAAATTCAACTAGTTTGTCTTTCTCCGTGACCTGCAATCCTAAGCAATCCAACAGGAAGGAAACAAAGGAGCTCATTCAAGTCACACTGCCGCCCTCGCCCATGCCACTGTCATCGCCGGAGGGGATTGCAGCCCCACTATCTTCCAGAGAAGACCCAAACAATCTCTACTGTCAGACATCCCAAACGAATCTTGGCCGTCTAAGTGTCACTGAGTCTCACAAAATCCTAAAAAAGCCCAAGCAATCGCAACCGCGTATATAGAATTTTCTATGGCATATTATACTTAAAATAAATCAAGGCCTTCTATACGTCACTCCACCCTCCAACAAGAGGGTTGCCCAAAAAAAGAAGTAAAAAGAGTTTGATAGTAAGGATCCATAGTCGTCAAAAATAACACTTCTTGTATCCTACATGCACTGTAGTACAACTAGCATTTACAGAGATCCATTGCAGCAGCTATTATTGGCTACACAAGACCCAATATTTATGTTTCTCCAATATGTAGCAAAATAACAGGGGGTTCCAGGGGGATTTGATATGGATGTAAAAAATAAAAATTCCTGAAACCATAGACCATATATCCCTAAAACAATTGAATGGGTTGTTATAAAAAAAAAAAAAAACATAGATTCAAGATAAAAAAAATAATCACATTAGCTCATTGGGTATATTGGTTAAAGTAGTATTATTAGGATACTGAGTTATTTTGGTAGAGGTTCGAGCCCCTGTATTTCATATTCTAAAATTTTAGGCAAAGCCGTATAGAGGTTCGATATTCCCTCCAAAACTTAGGCGAAATCGTATTTTATATTTCAAAATCATAGGCGCCAGGTAACTTAGGCGAAATCCTATTTCATATTTCAAAATCATAGGCGCCAGGTTTTATAAATGACTATAAGCGAAATGAGAGGTGCTAAAGCCCCAACATACGACCTGGGTCGTAGGATCGACGAATCCGACGACTATGGTAGTCAGGTGCACCTCGCTTAAAATGTATAGCAACCACATATTTAACCATGTATTTTGCACCGTTCGAACTAATAGAAATGCATAATTTATTGCTATGAATGCATTAAATTATCAAACATCGAACGTTAGATAGATCCATCTTCGAACTAATAGAAATGCATAATTTATTGCTATGAATGCATTGAATTATCAAACATCGAACGTTAGATAGATCCATCTTCGAACTAGTAGAAATGCATAATTTATTGCTATGAATGCATTGGATTATCAAACATCGAACGTTAGATAGATCCATCTTCAGTAATTTGGTACCCTCCTAAACATTCTGGAAAATCCTCCATATTTCGACTTGATTGTGATGTACCGTGATGATGATGAATTCATGAAGAGCAAAAAAGCATTATCATGATGTTGGGGATGAGAATCATTCATGAGAAATATCAAGTTGGCAAAATTTTATATATTTTTGCTATTCATCTTTAGATTCAAGGATGTCAATGAGTAGCAGCAGATACTTTGAAATAACCTTAACAAAGAACGTACCATGCATTTTCAATAAATAAATTTCAAGTTGGGAAAGATATTATGAACTTGGCTAGCCATTTCGCATTATAAGATGTGAAAATACAAGTGCAAGGCACAAGCCTTAGGCTGGACACGTCTCAGCCTGTTCAGATGATGCTGGTTTGCAACAACAAACTCTTGCAATATACAGAGGCTGAATTTACAGATCTTCCATGATGGATTTAATCTTCCTGCTCTATTTACAACATGAACCACTAATCTGTACACATCAAAACCCTGTTCACCCAAAATATCTGTAAAATATGCTTGAAATCCATAAAAATTTAATTCCTAATCATCCCTGTCATGATCAAACTCAGAAGGGGCCAGAGCAGAGGCCAGATTTATGCTCTCAACAGAGTCGAAAGAGCCCCAAGGCGAAGCAGGGGGTGTGGAACACGGCAATGAACTGGATGATCTTGAAGATTGGGACAAAAAAGAAGATCTGTGAGAAGAATACTCTGTTACGGAAGATTTAATCTTGCTGCAAAGAGAAGTAAAAGATCCTGCGATTTCGGCCATAATAGCGGCCTTAACTTGGCCCCTTCTTGGCCGCCAACTTTTGCCGCCGATTTCATGCCATCTGCCGGATTCATAGCCCATGCTGCTCATTTTACAGCATAAACCACTAATCTGTACACATCAAAGCCCTGTTCGCCTTGAATATCTGCACAGTATGCGTGAAATCCACAAATATTTCCTTCTTAATCATCCCTGTCAGGATAAAACTCAAAAGAGGGCAGTGCAGAGGCCAGATTTATGCTCTGAACAGAGTTAAACGAGCCCCAAGGCGAAGCAGGGGGTGTGGAACACGACAATGAACTGGATGATCTTGAAGAAGTAGAAGAAAAAGAAGATTTGTGAGAAGAATACTCTGTCACAGAAGATTTAATCCTGCTGCAAAGAGAAGTAATAGAAGCTGCAACTTCGGCTATAATAGCTGCCTTAACTTGGCCTCTTCTTGCCCGCCTTCTTTTGCCGCCCATTTCATCCCATCTGCCGGATTCATAACCCATTTTACAAAGAATTTAGATTAATACCTAAGAGCGTTCGATTTCAAGGCGGCGCTTCACAAAAAACTTATCACCAGATTCAAATTGCAGAGGCAGAATGCCGGATTCGAAGATAATGCTTTTGCAAATAGATGGAGAATTGGTTTGGAAGACGGATATGGCGGAACTAGCTTTTTATATTGGGGGAAAATGTGGGAAATTCAAGAAGCTTCTATAGAAGTTTCATAACTCGTGCTCAATATTGTGAAGGCATGTTAATAATATTTTTTGTTTTGAAGGATAAAAGATAGTACATGTTTAATAATATCTAAAGTTTTGTACCATGCCCACATCACATGTCAACCTAAAGGTCCAATATATTGCCATGCATTATTCAGGTCCCACATGTCAAACCTAACCAACTACTAGCCACTCCATCAATGTGCAGCTGGACATCTTTCTAGATTTGTTGTCTATACTATTTCATCTCAGTATATATATTTAGGGCCACATTCCACTACCAATGTGGGATAAAACTGTGAAAACCTAGCAAGTATATTTGATGTATATTCTAAGCTAGCAGTACAAAAAATTTGATATAACAAATAGGATGCTAGAGTTTTTTCAGAATTTGTCCCTCATTGTCCACTATCCACATAGTTGTAGTGGGACAAATCCAAGCCCTACATATAAGCAATTCACTCCACTTGAAGATGAAGGTAGAATTTATTAAAAACTTTTGTGCTTTTTTTTTTTTGGGGAAGGCCCGGGGGACCTGACACATCTTATTCAAAGCTTCAATCTACAAACTACAAAAATTGCAACAGAATTCCACTTTTAGTAGTTAGGGCCAATTTATTGGCAAGAATATGGTATTTACAATACTACTCGAGCCCGTTGTTGATATGGGAAGAAGTGGTGGATAGGAGGAGGATTGCCTCTTTATCACACTTTCCATCTCTACACAACTTGGTGCCAAAAGATTTGATATGGGAAGATCCATTTTGCATGTCCCTAAAAGGGGCATTCTAAGTGGCAAGGCATAAATTAGTGGCTACTCTTCCCCATTTGGTGAAATTTTGGGCCTGCCCATTATGGTTTTAGATATTCTTAAAATAAATAAATAAATAAATCTAGCCAAATATAAATGAGATTCTCCAAAGTTATAGAACATTTGACAAAGTAACTACAATCTGTAGAGGTACTTTGTTTACTTTAGCAAAATTTTAGTAGTTTTAGTTTGGTATGTTTTGCTTAGATTTCTTTGAAACTTTAGATAGATAGATAGATAGATAAGTTAAGATAAGAGTTCCATGCAACTAGAAAAATTAAGTTCACGTTCTAAGGTCTAGGAGCTTTGTGTGCAAGATTGGCCTCCATGTAACGCTTCACATGTTATAGATATACTAGAAGTGGGTATTGGCCTATAAAGGCAGTACCAAGCCCCGTTAAAGCCATTTATTGCCTATTACATACTACGCTTTTTATATGAATGTTTTTATATATGGGTTGTATGTGTTATTATATAGGGCCACTTTTAGGGTTCTTGTTCACCTGTGACCTAACCTTGAGTCCCATCTTAAGGATGAATCCGTTGTAGAGGAAGAATGCCACTAATTCGTATCACTTTGTTAAACTTCTACGGTCTAGATGCTATCCCTAAAAGATGGATGGCCCAGATTTAACCTAAAAAGTTCATATTGGATTACTTTAAGTTACAGATTCAGTTACGATGAAGAACTTAATTAAAGGAAAACATGGTTCATTTTATAGCGAGCCACTATTATTTTGCGGATAGTCCACTATTGGTAGACCCCCACCCCACCCCAAAAGTTGAGAACCAGGTCGAAGCTTTCAACCACGAGATGATATGGTAGCACTAAGTTTTATAAAGAGGAAGGAAAATTGTTCTGTGGCTCTTGGACATAACCCACATCTTTTACATTACTGAGAACCTGTTTATATTTTACCAAGATTTTAAATGCAACTTAAGTTATTGTAACTGTTACTTTATCCAATGTTTTATGTCAAACAACAGACAACGGTGATGTTGCTTGTTCAAGTGTTGTAAGCCACATATCTTTAATATGTATGGCACTGGTATTTACATAAAATAAAGATCCAACAATTCTTTAATAGTGGACTTGGTACATATAAGAATTTGAGATCCGAAGTTGGCTATTATTGGCAAAGTGAATGTATTTGCCACACACTAGATGTCACATGCTAGAGGATCATGGGCAGTCAACGCCCAGATATTTTCAATGGTGTTGCTAGTATTCCATGTGATATCTAAAACTGAAAGCCGGCCCATCAGGAAAGCAAGCAAACCCACAAACCAATTTGCGGCCCATCAGGAAAGCAAGCAAACCCACAAACCAATTTTTATATAGGAAAAGGAATGTGGGAGGACCGAGAAACTTCCGTCGTAGTTTCTAGCTCGTGTTGAATGCAAAGCGCATGGTGCGAAGGTTTGTTCAATATTTTATGATGCATTTTAGTCCCATATGCCACCCTAACTAGCTACATTTTGACTAGATTCTACATGAAAAAAAAATGTGGGAAGGTGTAGTTTCTAGCTCAATATAAATTCCCCCTTTGAAGGCTAGCCACTCCATCAATTTGCAACTTGCCAAATTGCATGGAAATATGCATGGACGTGATATATAGATTGGAAGCACACTATTGGCGCAGCCTCTTGGCATTGCAAGGGGCTTACAAGTGTCTGTTGCAATAGACCACGCTAGTTCTTCCTTAAAATCGCTAACCCCATCCTCACTTTTTGACCGGGGGGGGCTGAGGACCGTTTGATTCCAACCAACCAACAATTGAGCAGAAAAGTAAAAACATGGTCCGTACACATGGCAATACTGGTTTTCAAGTTCCAGTGCCCCTGTTTGAATCATATAGAATAGAATTGAATTGAATTGATGTTTATTGTCCGTGGAGACCAATGGCCTATGGGACTCAAATAAGGAATACAGCAAGCTAGGATTAAAAAAACCCCGCCCGGAGGGTTTTAGAGGGAAAAACCTAGGCAGTAATAGGTATGCTGAGGAATCGTACAATGATATATGACAATAATACATTATGATGTGACTCAGTGCATCGTTCGAGGACATAATTAAGTGCGGGCATCCATTATGTCCCCGAGATAGGATCCTAGCGAGCCCACTGACATTGTATCTAGCAGGCTACAGAGGCTTGCTCAACACCTTTCTCCAAAATGTTTTGGGATGCCTCTCCAGCAGGTAAAACATTTCCCTCTGATGCTTTGCAAATATATCTGGCTTTCTTTCCTTTTACTGGTTACAGAGGAAGGTTGTAGTTCCCGAGATCTTTCGGGGGCGCTTCAACCAAGGCATCTCTCCACAATAGTCATAAGCACTCTGACCAACTGGTCAGTCTGTTGCTGTAGCATGGGGAGCTGCAGAATTTCTGCTAGGTCAGGTACTAGGATTTGGGCATAAGTCACCGCATGGTCATAATCCAACCACAGTTGAGATATGGTCACATGTGGTGCAGACTGCCAATGTACTTGAAGAAAAAGTGGTTAGTGATCCGAGTCAGTCTCCTCATCCTCTATTATATGTGCCTACTCGGAGCTGGATGATGGGATGCAGATCTTGTTCAGCCACCAGTACATAATCCACAACACTGGAGCCGCCTCCCTGGTTTTCCTGCTGGCAGATAGGGGGCACTACAACATAACTAAATCAAAGATGTTGCACATCTGAGGCAATTGCCGGCCATGTCCCGTGACCTGACGGGGGTCGTCGGCTGATGTTCATGGCCAAGCAGTCTCTGCAGGACGGAGCTGTGGGATGTCCTCTGGTAATAGGTCAAACTTCGTGAGCTCTTCTATTCCCGTACGCGGATTGAAGTCTCCTAGCAGCACAACTCTGTCCAAATGCATGTATAGCTGTATGTCATCATATAGACCGACATACGAATCCATCATATCCACATTTGTATTGTAGCGGTAGAAGTTGGACTCTGCATGTAGAAAATAGCATGCTACCAGAAAGAAACTATCACAACTGCGGTTCTGCACTCGGACCCAAAGGTAGCGGTTGTGTCTGTCTGTCTTCTAACAAGTATGTGCGATAGTAACAAGCGACCCATGTTCCCATTTGTATGTGCACTCATTGAACAATGAGTAGCGCTAATATCCTGGTAAGTCTGGTATCCGGTGCCCAGCGTGTTCCCAAGTTTCCATAAGGAAGATGAGATCCATGTCTATCGCAATAGAGTTGAGACTATCTCCCTTCTGCCAAGGGAAGCCCCTGCAATTCCAGGAGACCATATGCAAATACTGTCCCTATTTGATGACCGGGTTAACCGCGCCAGCAAGGGAGGCAGCATCAATGCGCTGTGCAGGAGCAGCAGGAGTAGAGGAAGGAGCAGCCGAAGGAGCAGCAGCAAAAACGACAGCAGTCCAAGGGATGACAATGCATGGAGTGGATGGAGCAGTAGAAGCGGCAGGCACATGCTGAGCAAAAGTGGCTGCAGTTGGAGCAGTAGTCTCAATATCCAATTCAATATTGGGTGCAGTAGCAGCTCTGGGAGCTGGAGTAGTAGACGTGGTAGCAGCACCCCGAGGGGCTTTAGCAACTCTGTGTATCGCATCCCCAACGTTAGCGTTGGGTGGCCTGAACACTCGCGCTTTGCTCTGGACAAGGGCAGCTGCGCCTCCGGCGCAATTGATGGCCTGCACATGAGCCAACTCCCTTCTACGTTGTTCCTGTTGTCGAGGAGTGAGGTCGTGATCGACATACATTGAGGTGCCCTTCAGTTTCACCCCCTGACGTAGTATGTCATCTCTTACCAATGGATCAGCAACTGTGAATTTGACAATGTGTGGCAGTTTGAGTGCCTAACACCATGGCAGCTAGCCCGAACAATGTGTACAGGGGCATGAAATCTCATGTGGGACAGGACCCCTGTGTGTAGATGCCCCCCACCACTTCAGGGAGACCTCGAACTACCACATTATGTCTCCTATGACTCTACACTTGTTGCTCACTGAGCCGCGAGACAATGTTCCTTGTCTCCGCACCTGTTGTTGGTTGCCTGCTGGGGGCTGCTTGCTGACTACGCTGAGCCCCTAATTGCCGTCGAGGAGTGGTAGTATTGACATGAGATCGAGCAACGCAAAGGATAACCATGCCATATAGATAAAAGCAAAGAAGAGCATAAATGAAGAAATGAAGAAGAAGTAGAAGAAGACGTAGAGAGGGAACATAGAAGCACATAGAAGCAATTGAATTTCAACCCAGCACGCTGCCATTTCCCATAAACTAGATTGTCCATTGTTACCACTGACCAACAAGAACAAGGTGCTGCGCACGACGGGTTGCCCTCCGGTGGCCCGAAAGTGTGTTTTCATGTTTCGTCTTTTTGTGTCAGATAAGCAGATTTGAGTGACTAGTTTTCAGCATGGTATTTCGTATCAGATCCCTTTGAAATTGCACAATTAAACAAGCAAATTCAACAAACATTAACTAGTCCACAAGTATTAATACAAATCTGAACTCTCTACTTGCTAAGGAAATGAGAATCAACAAAAACTATGGTACCTAGAAGTTATGACTCTGTACTTTATAAAGCAAGCAAACTCTAATATATCCACAAAGCTAGACTCTAAAAGATAAGTGCAACAAGCTAATATCTAAACAAGAGGAAAAATAATATTGGATCTAAAATGCTTCCAAAGATAGCCTTCCATTTAGTAAACCTTAAACTCCACCACTTAACACATCTTGCATTGGAAAAAATCTGCAAGCTTTGTGTTCACCACTTTTATTTAT
Source organism: Isoetes taiwanensis (assembly GCA_021234155.1). Taxonomy (NCBI): domain Eukaryota; kingdom Viridiplantae; phylum Streptophyta; class Lycopodiopsida; order Isoetales; family Isoetaceae; genus Isoetes; species Isoetes taiwanensis. The sequence goes on along the minus strand of JAJEKV010000095.1, from coordinate 1,487,472 downwards.
CATTATTACCACTACGGGTTTATCTAATGCACCATAGACCATGAAATTTTGAGTGGTATAAAAAAATTATGTTTTAATCTAAATGAACGAAATGTGTTAAGGAAAAATTAATCTTCATATCTTCCTAATTCTAATGTTCCCATGCATTGTAGCATGAGTAAAATCATCCATGTATAGATGTGGGTTGCCTTATAGCTTTCAAATATACCTTTAACTTCCCTAAAGTATGACCCAAAAGGGCAACATGCGCATACAATGATATAGATATATGTCTATGCTATGGCATTTTAGCATTGCACTAAGGATTGCGAGTTGAGCAAGATATTTCGCCGATCTTGTCATAGTCTTTGCATACTCTAGAGGCAAATTACAGCCATGCCAAGATCGTCATCACCCAAGGCACATCCCGTTATCATTTTAAGCCATAATGCCACGTCCCTTCGGTGGCTTATCAAAGATCGCAGACGAGTCTCCTCCATGTTTTCATGCCTTGCAAACATATTATTTTCGGTTCAAGAACAAGTTCACGCATGCACTGTCATGCTCTTTAACTCCAACGCTACCACATGCTTTGAAAATGCTTGAGGATGTAATTTCATTTTGCATATCATTGCATCTTTGTAAAGCAAAAAAGCCTTGTCATGTTGAGCATATAATGAAACCTGCATATCAGTTGGGCCCTAGACACATCTATTGCCACAACAGCAATTGCTTTTCCATAGCCAAGCTCTTTTTGCACTAATACTTCATATTGCAATTGCAAGTGAGATGTTATATCTATCAGACATTTATTCCATCACATTGTTTGTGAGCTTTACACAACCTTATGCTGTCCCACCTTCAAGTTCCTGTAACCTAATGCTGTCAAACCTTATACATCATTTGATGCTTAGCTTGTAAGATAAATATTTCTTATTTGCATTTCATAGGAGGCATCTGTCTCCTAGCATTTGCCTTTCCAGACGTAGATTGCGTTGTGGTTTTACAACAAACAAAATTAATTGTGGGCTTATTAAGAGAATTTTTTGAAAACGTGAAATAACCTTGTACAAACTGCAAATACAAACTGTTAGTATTGCTATTTGAGAACCTCATTATTTGAAAATGCCAGTCCATATTAGAATAAGTCTGTTATACGTTGCAAGGATCGTTCCTAATGTGTAAGAGGACATGACTTTTGCTTGTGTAAGAGGACATGACTTTTGCTGGGCTAGATAAATTATCATTATACAACTTTTGTCTCTTTCAAACATTTGGGCATACCTTTGAGAAAACAAACAAGAAATTTCTCAGGCTCTACATCTTTGACAGCAAAAACCTTCTTGTGCTAAGAGTAAGACAAATATAACCCATTCTTATTTCAGCATATAATATTTCTGAGGTGTGGAACAACATCACTGTGCATTTTTGACATAGATGTTTTTGTTATACCATGTTTAAGATAAAAAGAGATTGCAAACCTTGCTTCCGTTGAGAATAAAATCAGTGTGGCCTGACATGCGTCGCGCGGATGCCTGAGCAGTGATTGAAATCTTCTTTTTAATATTTAACTCTGCCACTTTATTCCAGAAAACTCTATTTAGTATAACCCGCAAAGCTGCAGCATCGCTTCCGCAAGAAGACTCTGTCAGGCGGTAGGATGACAACAATTCCTACAATACATCCAAAATGCATGCAATCTGATACGAATCCATCTTCCAAAAAGGCGCTTGGCATATAAATCTTGCTCCTTATATGGCTCTTTTACCTTTTTATGGCTCTTATGGCTGCGCCTTAGAAGGCCTCACCAATCAACGACTGCGGATTCACAAGTTTCAAGTCATGGTAAAAGACAATTGTCCTCACTTGTGCTTCCCAAGAAATCATACACGAAATCTATCTCTAAGTTCCCTGAATTTAGGCGAACTGCAAAAGCAAAGGAATGCACCTTAGAAATCTATCATTTCTTGCATGTAAAAGGTCTTAGAAACCGTGAAGTTCTGGAACCACTGAAATAAAACACCAGGGAAAATATTAATCCAACAAAACTTCTTAATTCGTAGCCAATTCTCAAATTTATCTGTAGCTGAAGCAATCTATCAGAGTAAGAAATGCACAGCAGGGCTAGATTAAGCAACCAGTGATCAAAAAATACATATGAGGATTCAGAATAGAAATTATGAGAAGATTTCATGCGATGGAGCATGGAGCAGAATATGTAAAGACGCGACAAAGCTAATCTTCGTAGTAAGCTTGTTAATATAACAAGTAACATCTCAAGAACAAATTATGTGTTGGTATAATAAACTCAAAGATTCAGCAAGCATACTCTTCAGATATTCATTTCTATAATAACAGTACTGAAGGAGAATTACAGCTATACTGGACTTGTGCCATAGTAGGGAACAATGGAATTGTTCAAGGAAAATCGTATGGCAATCTCATAAATAGCCATGACATGACAATGAGCACAAACGATGCCATAACAAATGAATTTGAGACGCACGTTGGCAGAAAGACTACCATATACCATATAATAGCAATCTTTTAGGGTTTTAGAGATCTTTTGCAACTCCTTTGGAAACCAAGTTCTTGTTATAGATTAGCTTTGTCAAATAAAACATCTAATAGACCTTTCTTTTGTTTTTTCCAGCCAATCTTCTGAAGAAGCTCAATTTATGGTCACAAATCTAAAGTTGCATGCAAATCACTAAATACTATTTTAAAGCACTTTTAGAAGCAAAGGATCAAAATATGCTTACCTTAGGCATGCATTCTTTCTGTCGGTGGCAGCAATATATGCATGGTCAAGATGATCTGGAAGCCTGGCATACATTAGAAACATGTGTCCATGTTATAAATCTACACATACATAGTTACAAATTTGACATCTTATAGAAAAGACCTTAACACTATCTTTAGAAAAGATGTTAACACCAGAGAAATATTCTATGGCTTGAGCGCCTTCCCCAGCAGAATAACTGATTTGGTGGTGACAAACAATATTAGCTGTACCAGTATTGCCAGAAGTAGAGAAGTTTACCCCTTCCTTTGTTACTGATATAACAACTGTGTCTCCTCTAGAATCAAATCACAGCATATCCTCATAGATTCTAGAGATGGCATCTTCACAATCGCCTAGTATGTATCGTCAGGAATTCCCAAATGTTCACTATCTATATCCATCAGCTTCATTTCAAAATCTGAGATTCTATCTTGAGTTGGGCTATCAAACATGAAGGTGACAGTGTCCCCCCATCGTCGTCCTTGATAGTAAGCGGTATCATCATTTCCAAAGACATTTTAGCACCTTGGCCATGTTATTGAGATTCATGCCCATTCAATTGTTTCTATCGCAACAAAAATGCTCAAAACCATCGGACAGAGAAGCAAAGCCATGAGAGCGACATGGCTAGAATCCATGGCCTCGAGAGAGAAACCGTTGACCGAACAATCGAAGTTTGCATCGGGTAACTGTGTCTTGTATAACAAATATTGAGGCCCCTGGTGACCCTTCTAACTTTTGCCATTGCCAAATGCACGGTACACAAAGCCGGAACTGAACTGCAACTTTACTAATAATAGGACAATAAATGGATGCAAGGTAATACAATAGAAGAAATAGCATAGCACCCAACTTCATCTTAGCAGGGAGAATGATTCTGTCAAATCTCAGCTCTACGATACAATTTCCACTTGACCGAACCCCTAGTAAAAAAACTTTTCTTATTGAGGATCAATTGGATTGTATGAATGAGTTAAACAAAGTGATGCAGCCAGAGAGAAATTTTTTGTTCAGTGATCATCTAACATTGCAATGATCATTTCTTGCATATAAAAGGCCTTAGAACCCGTGGTAGTGCGGAACCACCGAAATAAAACACCGGGGAAAAATATTGATCCAACAAAACCTCTTAATTCATAGCCAATTCTCCAATTTTTTCAGTAGCTCAAGCAATCTATCTGAGACAAGAAATGCAATGCCAGGCATGATTAAGCAACCAATGACCCGAGTTACGTATGAGGATTCAGAATAGAAATTATGAGAACATTCTATGCGATGGAGCATGGAGTAAATTCATACCTCAAATAAAGAGCGGTGCTAAAATTGCGGCTTTCACCACGGTAAAAGATCAAACCCTACCATGCACCGGCCAGTCCGGACCAAATCGAAATACAAAGATCAGCCTCAATCTGATGATACCCCTTAAGCAGAGGTGCATGCGTCGTTCTTGCATGCCCACTTTCAGTGGTTATGGCCATCGTATATGTAGTTGCTAAGAAACAAATGGTAAGAAGCGTAAGAAATATAGACTCAAATGAATAAAACATGCAATAAACTCCTTCGTTCATCCTAAGCCCATCTTGCGACTCGGACCGAAGAACTGAATCTTGAAAAAAAAGCTCGCATGCAATCTCGAGATTCTAAGCCCATTTCCAATCCCTTCGCTGCTTATCCCATTTGTTGCATTTCCGTTGTACTGCTCCCCTGCCTCTCCATCCCTCGTGCATTATCGACCCAAATGCCTCGCAGATTACTCTTGGATCCCCTTTCGTCCGATTTTCTTAGCCTTTGCCGACTCATTGTCATCCCTTTTTCGCAGATTTGTTCCAACAATGAACCCCAAATGCTCAAGAAACTATCCCCTTGGGCGCTATTCTCAGAAAAAAATTCTTCCTATCCTTATCCTTCAACTCCTCAAACGCAAATCCGGTCTCTGCTGCTGATTTCTTAAGAAGCCAACTCGGTGAAACTGATCTCTGTTGAGATTTAGGCGAAACTTTCGGCATATCCTCGCTCAAACACCAAAATGTAGGCCCGGAAATCTGTTTTACATGAGCCCAACTCAAATATAAGCCAGCTGCTCATCTTTTGGGTTATTCTGCTTCCGGAACTCTTTTTTCATCAGATTGGAACTGCCAGTTACCCGGTCCAGAACATCCTTGATCCACAACGCAACTGACCGTGCATTTATAGGGAACAAAGGGTTTTTAGTAGTCATCAACATATACTGAGTATATTCCAGCATATACTCAGTATATCCCACAAACCCACATAAATGAGGGTTTGCCCCCCTAGGGGCAACCCAAAAAACTTCATCTACAGTGAAACAAATAATGATTCAAGAAATGAAATTCAGGCCTTCATTCTGAAGGAGCCCCAAAATTGAACCGTCACCTTAGTGCTAAATTAGTTGCCTTATCGGACTTTTATGTGTTAATAGAGTCCTTGTTTTTTTTGTATACAGGAATGTTGCTCCTGTGCTGATAGATGTAATGCTAGATATTCAAATTTCACTCCCATTTTTAGCCAAAAGATCAAATGCTCATTTTTGCAAAAAGATTCTCCCATCTTGTAGAGCATAAAAAAAAATTCTCTGTGGAAAAAGGAAATTTTGAAAAAGACCCTATATTGATCTTCATTTTTCATTTTTTAGGAACCGTGCCAAATTTGGGAAAAAAAAAATCCTATCTTACCCCCTCTTCCCTTGGCCTTGGCACTTCCCCCACCCAATCTCCTCTCGCCACATGGTGCCTCCAGGCATGTGAGTTGGCAACGGCCCAGATCTCACGTAGAGGATAGCATGCAAATATTAATAGTTGAGCTGGACTTATCCTTATATACCCAAGCTCCTTTTTTCGAAAATTCCTGTGGGATATTGTGCTGAGATCTTAAGTACCCTAAAAATTGATTCACGCCAAGATCCGAATTTACAGATCGATCCAACAGCCTCATCGTGGCGAATACCTCCTATACCAAGAAACATAAATCGGAGGAAAAAAACAGGGATTCAAGCCGGATTTGCCAAGATTGGGATGAAACAGGGGATTTTCAAAAAGGGAATTTTGGTTACAGAAGATTTCGAAGGCTTTGGGCAAGAGAATCGATCTGCACAACATTGATTTGAGCCGGATTGACCCTCTTTTGCTTGAATCGACCTTCCTTGCCTTGTGAATCATGGATTTATGGGGTAATTTGACTAAAATATCTTATTTTTCATTGATTTGATCCTGTGCACAAGATATTAGAGCTTGGGATTGACTGAAAAATTCTTTTATGATGTCTCAATGAATGAAAATGCATCCTCTTAGGAGAATATTCGTGTCTAATACAAGCTTAGAACACTTAAGGAGTGAAAAATTGACAAGAGAGAGCAAAAATGATGTAAGAAAATTCTATTATTGTGATAAAGGTGAAGTAAGTGGATTATCTTATTAAGTTAGAGTTGCATTGTATAAAAAACAAAAAAAGGGTAAGCCTAGGCATTTTATATTTGCATTCTAAGCCATTAAGATAAGCAAGATTAATAAATAGAGGCATGTACTTGAAAAGCAGGAGTCATTAGCACATTTAGCATAGAGTGCATACATCCAACTAGTACAAAAACATAAAAGAAAAAGACTCTTGGAAGAGCTTGAAGAATCACAAAGTACAATAGGTCAGATTATACAAGAATAAGACATTAAAGAAAGATTTTCTGCAAGCAAACTGATAATCTTTTGGCCTAAAATAGGCTGCTTGAACTTGATTACAAAAAATTGCATGTTGGTTCTTGTTTGTGACAGAATTCTTGGAGAAAAAACAAATTTCTTGGGCAAAATAGCATTAATCTTTAACAACCAACTGAATGCACTTTGTTTTCAGACCTGTCAGAGCTGTTAGAAGTTGTCAAAAGTGAAAAAGGATCACTAGAACTGGATTTGCAAATACATGCGCTTGCTGGTTTTTGCATTATGACACTCTTTTTGCAAAAGATCTAAATTTTAGGACATTTTTGCATGAATTTTTGGCAAAAAACTTGATGTACCTTGTGTGCAAGTCTATAAGAGTTTGAACCAAGTGTCAGAACTGAAAAAAGAGTTGTACTTTTTCATTTGCAAAATTCAGCTTGCTCCCAGGAACATTGACCAAGTTTTGACTTTGTCAAAAATGCAAATTTGAGAGGCCTCTGCATATTGTTTTGCACCTGACTCTTAACCATAGATTCTTTGAGTGTCAGAGCATATTTTTGAATTGGAATCATGTCAAAACTCGAGTCTGCTTGCAAATGGCATCTATTTTGCTAAGGGTCATTTTTTCTGGTTTTGGGAAAACAGTTCTAACACAAAGTTTGAGCATTCTTTTTGCAATCTTCTTGATCAGAGTGGTTTTTTGAAGCATCCTGGAGGTTCTAAGCCATTGAGGTTTAAGGTTTGCCAAGAACACCTTCAACAGTCCACGCCTGTGCAATATGAAATTTCTGAAATCTGTCACGAAATTTCTTTCCATGGTATCATATAGGATAGAACATCATAGGGAATTTAGAGAGGTCATAATAAGGAGCTTATAAATCCAAATTTTATCTACTTTTATATTGCTATGTTGCAAACTGATTATGATTGCAACACATTAGAATGTGTTACAATTGTGGTATTCTCATTTTACATGTTAACCATTGGGTAGAGATTGGCTTTAATTAAAAAAAGAAGTAAAAAGAGTTTGATAGTAAGGATCCATAGTCGTCAAAAACAACACTTCTTGTATCCTACATGCACTGTAGTACAACTAGAATTGGGAGTTCAAATACCACATATTTAACCATGTATTTTGCACCGTTCGAACTAATAGAAATGCATAATTTATTGCTATGAATGCATTGAATTATCAAACATTGAACGTTAGATAGATCCATCTTCAGTGATTTGGTACCCAATTCACACAAATCTCCTATGTGGCCTCACTCCTAAACATTGTGGGAAATCATTTATATTTAGACTTGATTGTGATGTAGGCGTGATGATGATGAATTCATGAAAAGCAAAAATGCATTATCATGATGTTAGGGATGAGAATCATTCATGAGCGAAATATCAAGTTGGCAAAATCTTATATATTTACTTGATGTTATCATATGTAAGTGCTTCAGGAGATTATTTGCCAAAGTTGCTATTCATCTTTAGATTCAAGGATGTCAATGAGCCATCGCGGTAAATGTCGGACGCTGACATGTTATACCCAGCCTTAAATGGCAAAAAATCCGCTAAGTCCACAAAAACGCCGTGTAATTTTTTTTGGGCGTGGCTATAACATGTCAAACACACGGATATACCACGGATATGCCCGTGGGTATAACATGTCAGCGTCCGATATTTACTGCGCCGTTAATGAGTGGCAGATACTTTGAAATAACTTTAACAAAGAACGTACCATGCATTTTCAATTAATAAATTTCAAGTTGGGAAAGATATTATGAACTTGGCTAGCCATTTCGCATTATAAGATGTGAAAATAAAAGTGCAAGGCACAAGCCTTAGGCTGGACACGTCTCAGCCTGTTCAGATGATGCTGGTTTGCAACAACAAACTCTTGCAATATACAGAGGCTGAATTTACAGATCTTCCATGATGGATTTAATCTTCCTGCTCTATTTACAACATAACCACTAATCTGTACACATCAAAACCCTGTTCACCCAAAATATCTGTAAAATATGCTGGAAATCCATAAAAAATTCCTTCCTAATCATCCCTGTCATGATCAAACTCAAAAGGGGCAAGAGCAGAGGCCAGATTTATGGTCTCAACAGAGTTGAAGGAGCCCCAAGGCGAAGCAGGGGGTGTGGAACACGGCAATGAACTGGATGATCTTGAAGATTGAGACGAAAAAGAAAATCTGTGAGAAGAATACTCTGTTACGGAAGATTTAATCTTGCTGCAAAGAGAAGTAAAAGATCCTGCGATTTCGGCCATAATAGCGGCCTTAACTTGGCCCCTTCTTGCCCGCCTTCTTTTGCCGCCCATTTCAAGCCATCTACCGGATTCATAGCCCATGCTGCTCATTTTACAAAGCTAAAGAATCAGATTAATACCTCGGAAACGCGGAATTTCAAGGCGCTGCTTCAGAACAGAGATTGCAGACAATGCTTCAGAACTGCCGGAGTTTGGAGACAATGATTTCGGAAATAGCTGAAGGATCAGTTTGAGGCAGAGGATGCTCCCGGACCAGGTTTTATATGGGAAAAAAAAAATAGATGCTTCCTGTAGTTTCTAGCTCGTGGTAAATGTGAAGGCATGGTGTGAAGGTTTGCTCAATATTTTATGATGCATTTTGGTCCCACATGTCAACCTAACGAACTACCCCTCTTGAAGGCTAGCCACTTCATCAATTTGCAGCTTGCCATGTGGTATCGAGGTGGCCAAACAGCCTCGTGTCTATATCTCACTTCAAAGGGTGGGCACACAGCCACTTGGCCGCGCAAAAGGCGACAAAATCAAATACAAAATGGCATATGGGTCGCTCATTTACTCGGAAGATCATTCTGGTGATGACACATGGCATCGCCTAATATCACAAAATTGAAGTCAAGGCAGTCGATTTCGTTGTATATGGGAAGGGAGCTTGGCGCTCCATTTCCGCAAAGGAGCAGGGCCTTGCGACTGGCGGCAGCCGGGAGAGGGTCTACCCCTTTGCAGAAAGGGAGCCCCAAGCTCCGTTCCCTACAAAATGGAATGTGGGGAGCTATCTGCTGCGATCTCCTGTTCTTCACCGGATCAGCAAATCTACTTCTACTTCAAATTGAATATGTAGCATAATAACAGGGGGTTTTCTTTGTGTTTTTGTACGCTTTTCACAAAGGTTTTCCTAAGATTTTATGGCGTATTCGAATGGATGTACTAATGCGTACATCTAGAGTGCACCATTTCTTAGTCGTTGATTTAGTTTTTTTTTTCAATGGTCCAACATCCAAGGGCTCACAACAAAAGCCCTCTTTTTATTTTACCTCCTGGATAGCATTTTAGGGTTTTAAGAATGGCAGAGAGCGGGAGGGCTCTATGGATTTGCTATGTTCATAGTGTTGTGGGAGACAGATTGCAAGGGCGTTTCACAGGCTTTGAGGGAAATTTTACCTCTGAAGCCGGAGCAGGGTATGTGCAGCACGGCATGTTCTTTATAGCAAAAGATTGCTATGGCTATAACCTTGCAGTTGAGAAGACTCTGGAGCAAGTCAGTGTGCAGCTAGTTGATAACAAGAAAGAAAGGCTTGTTAACTAAGATGTACTGTCTTAAACATTTCGTGTCTTGTTATGGATTGGTGAGCTGTGCCCCTTTCTTTTTGTTTCGAAGTTGAGTGTTGGCATTCAATTTTACAGATTAGGATGGCTTTTTTTAGCCAACATCATGTTGACGGATTGGATCTTTCTACCACACCACTCTTGTACATGATGCGCTGCTTTCCAGTAAGTTCTACTTTTCAAACTCTATGCATGCAGAAAAGCAGAAAAGCAGGGTAGCATTTGCGAAAATCACATTCCATAAGCCACACATCCTTCTACTCGACGAACCCTCGTACCATCTTGTAAGCATTCGCATAGCTCTTGTTCTCCTTCATTTTGTTGCTTTAGAAATTGCCAATTGTCAAGTCATTATTAGTTATCAATGGGTCATGTGTAACTGTTGGGCTTCCGCGGACACTTTTGTTGCCGTCCCTAGTTATTAAAGTTAAGGTTCAGTTATCCGGGCCTTATATTAGGCTGCTTTGAGAATGCGATTGCCTTCTCGGTCCTAAAAGGCTACCAATTGAATGCTATATTTAATATGTCTAGACTTGCGGTACCGCAGACATCTCTTGTAGGCTATCTACGGAACAAGCGTTGATAAGTTAATCCTTATTGAAAGCATAATATATGCATGGACTAAAGGCATTATTGATTTATTACGGTTTCTCTGCGAATTGTTTGTGATCCACAACTTGTTTACTTATATCAATGTTTGAGAGAACGGCCGGTTTGCTTGTACATGTTTTTCTTTGTTTTGAGATTTAAAGAAGTGAAAAATACTTAGGATTTGGATCTTTGTTGAGGCTCATCCAAGGTCTTACTTTTTTCCATGGCGGTGTATTAATGGTGAGTGCTTTATTCTTGCGACGAGGCAACAATTATGAGTTAAAATTTAAATTAGCGTCCTTTACTCCTCTGGTCAGCCATGATGAGCATTTAATATCGGGTTCAGGTTGACGAGTTATGGGCGTTCAAGCATCGATGGCAAAGTGACCCCATTCCATGGGACTTTTCAAGATTATAAGAAAACCCTTGCGGTTGGAGTATGACGAGGCGGTTTAAAGCTTACGCCCGACTTGATTTCAAGTAAGATTTTGGAAGCGGTGTTGGCTATATGGTGTAAGTTATATACTAACTAACAAAACCCTATTGCTGGGATCCATTCATTCCCTCAGAATAAGATAAAAGGCAATCCATCGGCCAGACTAAAGCGGTTTCGTAAGCAACCTGTTGGTCAAATTAACAGTGCCATATAGAACCTGGAAAGAGGGTTGATCAGTTTCAAACTGCAACTTAGCACTGGTCAATATAGGTGGCAATGAATTTAGCCAATGGCTTGATTGATCGGCAATTTGGCATCACAGAAATAGAATGTCTCATGTGTAAGACCTCGAGACACATGGTAAAGATCTTCACACAGCATGGCTCTTATGCAGGACAAGTTCTTTCTAGTTGCCAATACATGTGTCTTTATTTGGCATTAAGCTCCCCAATGTTTGATATCACTAGTAGTGTCTTTATTTGGCATTAAGCTCCCCAATGTTTGATATCACTATTAGTCGGAAAGTCTTCCTGGTTGCTTGCTTAGAACTCTTTGTTTTCATCGGGTTGGCTACATATTCACCATCAAGGATATAAGCTACACCACTGTTGGGGTTGAGCATGTTGGGCTAGATATTTGATCTCATAGGCTGCATATCTCTTCGGTAGATATAAATCTTTCTTTCCTTCCCTACCTAGTCTCATAATTCTCTTTTTATTTTGTATTAAAAGACAAGAGACTAGCTTGTGCCTTTTCTACCATTATAAATGGTTGCCTAACCCAAAGCTATATGCATATATGGATGTATGCAACTTGGAGAAAAAACGACGAGGATTTAACTGTTTGTTCATTATTAATAAATTCTATTATTACATGTTACCTCATGCATTAATATTGGTATTGGTATAATATTATATGTCTAATTCTATGCAATGTTTTCGTTTCCATAATTTGAGCACCTCTAGTTTGTTAGATTTGTCAGGCTCTGATATGCCATCTATCATTAGAGTATTAGGTAATGTCTATATCTACACCCCCGAAGGGGCCAAAATTTTTTTTAGTTAACACAAACCATTCACACACAACAAACATTATTAATACAAACCATTGCATTTGACACATTTAAATTAAAATCCCTCTTAAACCCCCTTTGGTTTGGGTGCATATTCACACGGGGGGTTACGTAGGGCAGCGAGAGCCTCAAAAAATTTACAATACATGTATAAAATTAACACCATTAAGTACATTCTCTCAAACCTTATAGTATTTTGCAAACCTTAATATACAGTATACAAAAACTTGTACATAAACAGAACGTAATGACACAGTTCTTCAAAAATAAAATAAAATCAACATGTATAGAGAAAGGGAACGCCAAGCTCCCTTCCCCGATACATAAACATAATAAACATTGTGCTACATGAGACCTTTTACCTCCATAGCCATACAATTCTCTTAACTTCAAATCCATCTTCATGCCAAATACATGTCCAGTTCGCACCTAACCTTGTCAACAATCAAATATTCCAAGCCCAAAGATGCTCAACGAGTACATTTTGGATTTACAACATATCTTTCCAGCAACCAACTAATTAAAAAAGATGATGCAAAAAATCTTGGTGTTAAGAAATGACATGAATTTGCCTAGATTATAGAAGCATGTTGATCAAGTAATAAAGTTCAAATAAAAGGTATGGTTTGGTCAAAAATTTTACTACAATATAGAGGCCACATTCTACCTTTACATATCAAAATTTATGTTTGAAATCCCAAAAAATTGTTTTGTGATCATGGTCAAGAAGGAGCTAGATCAGAATCAGAGGCCGCGTCTTGGTTCTTAGCAGAGTAAAAAGAACCCAGTGTAGAAGAACCCGAAGCTCTTGAAGAAGAAGAGGATTTATGGAAATAACACTTTGATGTGGAGTATTTAATCTTGTTGCAAATATAAATAATAGATTCTTTCACATCGGCCACAATATCTGCTTTAACTTGGCCCCTTCTTGGACGCCTTCTTTTAGTACCCATTTTGTCCCATCTGTCCGATCTCTAATCTATGCTACTGCTCATTTTACAACATCAGAAATAGAGATTAGCACCTCTCAAGGCGTCAGATCGCTTGGAAAGGAATGTTTTGAAATAGCTGAGGAATTAGGCTATAACTCTGAATCATGAAAAAATATGGCAGAACATAGTTTTTATATTGGCGAGGAACACGTGGTTAAATTTTGAAAAACTTCTAGCCGGACTTTTGAATGCAACTTCAATTTTGACTACAAGATTTTGAAGGCCACGTGAATTGGTTTGTCTAAGGATGCATTTTGGTCCCACATGTCAACCTAGGCCTAACCAGCTACCCCCTTTGAAGGCTAGCCACTCCATCATATTTTGTTCCTTTTAAAGCTTGCCATCTTGCACACATGTATCTCTCCAAGATGGTGACACATGTATATTTCATTTGATTTCAAGATATCATTACTGTAACATGTAGGTGGCCCCAAAAAATTAGATCATTTCCTTGGATGCAGGACCCAAAATCCATTAAATTATTAAATGATAAAAAGGGGGGAGGGGCTTGAAATGTAGAAAATTTTCGATTGAGATGTGAACCTGTGCGGTCTTGTTACTGGGTGCTGGCTATTCATGACACACTGCCCCCTTCAGGCAAGTGGTCTCTGTAGCTTCCGGGTTCTCGATGGCGCTCGGTTTGGACGTGGACATGGAGCTCACTTTCTCCACCGAAGGTTAGAGTGCTTCTGTGGCAGGTGGTGCACCGCTGTATCAGCGTGAATGCCCTTGTGAGTAAGTTTAGGCCGTGTGTGAGCCCTCTCTGCCCTTGTTGTGGCCTTCATCGTGAGACTGTGGAGCATTGTCTGGTTCTATGCCCTCACTTGCAGGCTGCCTGGGATTGGGTTAGGGCTCTATTTCAGGTGAGATTGACTAGCCAGCAGTTGCTGCTTCATGTGTATCCTGGTGCTTGGCCGCTCTTGCGGCAGCAAGCCTTGCATCTGTGCGTGGCTTGGTTGGTGTGGCTGATTTGGAAGCGGCAGCAGTTGTGGATCTTTCAGGGGATTCAGCAGCCTGCCTCTCTGATTCCTCAACTCAGGTACAAGCTATTTCAAAGCTTTCTGGTGTTCCCGGGATTAGTAGAGCAGAAGTTTGCCATTTGGCGGGAATTCTTGGGTGTTGTAGATGGTGATGGTCGGTTTGTACAGTAGTAGAGTTGCAGTTTTTCTGTGAGTTTGTTGTGGAGTGTCGAGGTATCGCTGTCTCTTTGGAGCAGTTCTTCTTCCTCCTCACTTGCTTTATAACATTACCATTCTTTTAATATATTGATGATACAGTTCTTCAAAAAAAAAAAAAAAAATTCATGGTATTGAAAATTACCTCTTTCATGCCTACTCTGAACATGGCTTGGTTAAATTTCATAATGGTGAAATTCAACAAGGTTGAAAAAATAAAGTCAAAGAAGAATGTACTTTGATGCTCAAACTGCTCTCATTTGAATAGCACAACCTACACATGAAAAACACATAGCCAGTGAAATTGAAATGACACTTTGATCTCAATACAAAAGGTACAACAACAAGAGCAAGAACCCTTTAGCTAGATTGCAAATTATGGGTTGTCAAAAACGTAGTTGCTACCATATGTAATGTGAGCCATCCATTTTAAGAATATTTTGATTGGCCTTGTTCGTCTAAGAGCAGGTTCCATTGAAATGACACTTTGATCTCAATACAAAAGGTACAACAACAAGAGCAAGAACCCTTTAGCTAGATTGCAAATTATGGGTTATTAAAAGCTCTTGATCTAACGTAGTTGCTACCACATGTAATGTGTGCCATCCATTTAAAGAATATTTTGATTGGCCTTGTTCATGTAAGAGCATGCTCCATTGCCCAGCTCGTGCAACCCCAACCCCAACCCCCCCCTGCACCCAACTCCACTCCACACCCAATGCATTATTTTGGAGGAGTTTTGGTGTTGACTATTGGAATTGTGTGCTTCCACTGGGATTTTGCTATTTGCCCTTCTACCATGGCAATGATATACCACAGTTATTTTGCTACATATTCTAAACAAGGTGCACCCTGGACTACCACAGTCGTTGGATTCGTCGATCCTACGACCCAGATCATATGTTGGGGCCTCTGGGCGCCTCTCGTTTCGCTTATAGTCATTTATGATTGGACGCGCCTATGATTTTGAAATATGAAATACGATTTCCCCTAAGGTTTTGAGGGAATATCAAACCTCTATACGTCTTTGCCTAAGATTTTAGAATATGAAATACGGGGGCTCGAACCTCTACCAAAATAATTCAATGTCCTAATTAGACTACTTTAACCAATATACCCAGTGAGTTAATGTGCTTATTTGTTTTTATCTTGAATCTATGTTTTTTTTATAACAACTTATTCAATTTTTTGGGGATGTATAGTCTATGGTTTCAGGAATTGTTATTTTTACATCCATATCAAATCCCCCTGGAACCCCCTGTTATTTTGCTATATATTGGAATAACGAATCGAAGTATGCACTAGTTCAAACTCGGTTAAATGAAGAATGCATCAACGTAAACCACGATTCCGGCCAAGCAGATCTATTTGCAGTTTAATCGATCTACCTCCAATCGAGCTGCAACTGTTCCTAGATCCAAATTGGTCCCTTAGGAGTCTTCTGGTGAATTATTGGCCAATTATGACAATGTCCGTTCTATTTGCTTTTTTGCTTGGTATCTCCTATAAAACTAGGAAATTAAACAAAATCTAGCCTTGTTTGGCATCGGTCATGGCTGCCTGCTTGACTTCTTCCAGATCCCAAAGCTAAAGATCCCCTGTTAGATCTCTGCCATTTAAGCAGTCTTGCTCTTAACACCAAAATGCAAACTAGTTTTCGTGTTCTTCATCAATAAACAAGGTTGCAAATTAAAGCGGAGCGTTGCAGCACTCCCGTTTCAAAGATTCTCTTTTAAAAATACCATGCTTCTGAAAATGAGCTTTTTTTTAAAAAGCTGTGAATTTCAAGAGGTTCGGTTTGTTTTTCCCTGCATTTTGGGCCGTCATTAGGTGACAAATTTGTTTTTGTAGAAACGAAAACTCGAAAATGATAAAATATAGGCGAATACACTGAAAGCAAGATATTAAAAACACCAAAATAGAGAAGAAAGAATAATATTAATTTTCTTTTAAATATTTCAGTACATCAATTTTTAACAGTATTTTTTAGTGAAATAATAAATAATTTAGCATGAAAGAAGTCAAAGATCCAAATCAAAGTCTCCCTCATTTTTCTTACTTGTCTCAGCATCGTTTTTCTTTGTCGTTTGCTCTATTTGTGGTGATTTACCACGATTTGTTTCTTCCTTGTCCTCGGGAATAGTAGCTAAAGCTGCTTCTTTCAGGTTTACAGAGTTGGCTTCTTCGTTTAAAGAACTTGTGAAAGAAGGCTGCATTTCTAAGGACGTCATCCTAGCATAATCAGATGAAGATTTGGCCCCTTACTCTTGGTTCTCGTATGTAGAGTAGGTAAGGCAGTCAATCTCATCTTTATAAAATTCACAAGAGCCCTTTTGTAAATGTCCACGGCTGCACAATTGCGACCTTTCTTAAGTGCACAAGCAATCGTAGTACCAAAGCCAGAAAAAACATCAAGCACCCAATCTCTTGGACATGAGACCATGGCACTAATAGTGATTCACTATCCTGCCTTGTGCACTTGGATCCTGCAGTTTCTGTAACACCACTAAAAACTCTAAGACATTAGAAAATTTCTGGAAGGCTGCAGTGTTGAAGTGTTCCAGGGTCCTCTTCTCGTCAAAACTCTAGTAAGCAACATGGAGATACTCCATCTTGCTGAGCAACCTGGGTCCTTCTCCATGGTAGTTAATATTAGTTTTGTACCCACAAAGATATTAGTACAGTTAGCAACAAACAAAAAAAAAGGAAACAATTTAAAAACTAGGACTAAAGGATTCTTATTCCGAAATAAGAAATGTAAACAAATAGATCAGCACTTAAGCAAGTTCAATTACAGACCAGAAAGAGACATCGAAGTAAAAAATAAATGTATTCCAGAATATGGACTTACCAGACCAAATTTTCATATCTTGCTTGTACAGGGGATCCGAAATGATTTTCAAACGTGGCTTCTACTAGGCCATCCTGCATGCTATAACGAAACACAATGAGAAGTTAGTGCTTGGCCATTGTGATTTGCTTGATGCCGTCAACAAACGCATTGAACTCTGAATTTTTGAAGGGCTGGTTGTCGTAGCGGCTGTCTTTTAACTGAAAGCCATAAGGAAGATCTGCTATAACCAACGTGAAGGCCTATGGCTTTACCATTTGGACCAATTTCGTGCAATTGCTATGTATGTTAAAAAAACAGGCTATTTTGATCAAACATGCAAAATTTCTCATAGTCGGATGGTTCTGCATCTACGTTCCTCCTTTCCACTAATGGCACCTCTTCGCGAGCAGTTCTAAGCAAGTCCATGAAGCCCTCTCGAAGATCTTTATTTTTCTTTTTGCTCTGTAAGTAGTGAATATCGCAAATGTTAAAACAAAGTAGATAAAGAGAAAGGGTTACAAGTAAACATACCCAACGCTCAAAATTTGGAGCGTATTGAAGAATGCAATCGTCAGACGTGGCAACAGGGTAAAGCTCCTTGCATCTGTCCCAAGTTTCCACATTCATCTGCTCCATCAAACATGTTTGACATTTATGACATTCTTTTGGCGAAAGTAAACAAGAAATCACTGCATTAGACAACTGAAAAACAAAGTGTGGTCAGAAGTATATTCTAGAATACAAGATGGCTTTCCTAGGGAAGAAACGTGTATTTCGGATACACTTTTGCTTTTCTAAGAAAACATAGGTGTATTCCGGAATACACTTTGCTTTTCTAAGAAAATATAGGTGTATCCGGAATACACTTTTGCTTTCCTAAGAAAACATGGTGTATTTCGGAATACACTTTTGCTTTCCTAAGAAAACATAGGTGTAATCCGAAATACACTTTTGCTTACAGAAACTAGTTCCCAGATAGCCCGGTCATTTCTTTATTTGGCACATTAGAGCTTTCCTTCTTCATTGATGCTTTGTCTATGCTCCTCAAGTCCCCGCGCTCAAAATGGTAAATATTTCATTTTGAAGTTCCCAAATCTGCACACGTAAACTGTGGATTAGCTTTGTGGATTCTTGAACACAAAACTTGATAGAGCCGAACAACAAAATTTAAGTACAAAATCTTATTATGGAATACAGTTCATGCCTACATTGCTGCCTCTGAACACGAGCTGAAACCAGCTGTCATGACTAATGAGTGACTGTCTTTTGTTAGCCTCATCATATTTAAGGCAGCATTTAATAGCACACGCCTCCTTCGGCTCTAGTAAGTTTACTGGTCCCGTACTTTTCCTTGAAGATATTCCCTGCGCATGAACCTGATCTTATTGATGAAACTCATTTAAGTACAACTTCATTATTTTTGGACGATACCTGAATTTATGGACCATTTTTTAAATTGTCGCATCAATGAATCTTTTTCATACATTAATTGACATCTCCTGCGAGTGCTGCATATGCCTCAGCAGCATGCATGGGTATCTTGATAGTATTGATTATCTTCTTCTTGTTTGACGACTCTCAAGCATAGTCGATAGTCTCTAGTTCTATGCGGTCACTTGCAGTTGTTGGCCTCCATCTTTTCTTCTAGCAATGGCATAATTAGCTGGGTAGACTTGGTTCTCACCGGGATTGGCTCCCACCAAGTGACCAGAATAGTCTCAAAATTCTCATTCTTATTTGTAGCTTCTCAGTAGCTAGGCTCCAGGCACAACACATCATTAGGGTGTGCCATAACAAGCATACCTTTCTTCAGATCTTTGTATGGATTGAATTCTGGTACAGGTTTGTTGTTTCACAGACCGATATAAGGAGAAGTGATGCTACCAATGGGTTCCATTACTACCATTACATCAGGTAGAGCACGTTGCTGCCTAGTGTGTGGCCAGAAGTCATCGTAAACTGCCTTCGTCCCCGGTGATCCTCCCCAGCTCTTCCAAGAATCTCATCCAATATTCAATTGTGGACGTAAACTGTGCCGAGTACTTGGCTGTTTCTAGAGCACCCTTGTTACTAGTTGAGATTGCAACCCAATGCAATATATGCTTGTGGATACTGTTTTGCAGTTGGTCGAGATGCCTGACCGAAGCTTAAGATATCCAACTGGCATCAAGGGCTTTCTGTCGTCTCCTTCTTTCCAGATCTTTATTCCACCAGCAGGCAACCACTCTAAGTGTGCCGAGCTT
This sequence comes from Isoetes taiwanensis, assembly GCA_021234155.1. NCBI lineage: Eukaryota > Viridiplantae > Streptophyta > Lycopodiopsida > Isoetales > Isoetaceae > Isoetes > Isoetes taiwanensis. The sequence continues at coordinate 1,468,098 of JAJEKV010000095.1, read as the reverse complement.
TGTAATACATGACTGGCCAATCACCATTCATAGCAAATCTGAAAGTCAGAGGGGTGGCGTGACCCGTCAATCTATCATCCCCATCTGGGTTGGCCAGTGTCAAATTGGGCGCCCACCCAATTTGGACTTTTGGGCATGCCTTGGTCACATAGAATCCGAATAGTGGCAAATTGGGCGCCCGCACAAATTGGCCCGCGGTGGAGGAGAGAGCTTCTTTGAATATTACCATGGATGCCTGCTAGGGTGGTCCTACTAGAACATCATCATGGAGGGACTTCAGGTCAACTTGGGCGCCCGCCCAATGGGGGGCGGGGAAGCTTACTTGCACGTCATCATGGAAGAAGAACTGCAGATGAACTTTAGGCGCCCGTCCAACTTAGCACTCTAAGACAACCTGGGCGCCCGTCCTTTTTTTTTTGGGGGGGGGAGGGGGTTGCTTGCACATCATGATAGAAGGATTCCAGGTCAACTTGGCCGGGCAGACCAGCAGGCACATTACCATGGATGCACTTCGAGACAAACATACATGCACTGTACACTAGCGTGCACACATGGTCTGCACACCATCGCCCAAACATGCAAGCACTGTACAAACAAGCAGGGTACCTGTAACCCTGACTGTGGATGTCAAAGGGCAATCTCCAGAACTGACTTTTAAATGCCCTTTGACATACATGGCATTTATGGAAATGGTCGAGCTCATACAAAGCCGGCATTTTAAAACCCTGACTGTGGATGTCAAAGGGCAATCTCCAGAACGCCCTGTATGCCAAAGGGCAACCTCCATAAATGCCCTGTATGTCAAAGGGCGTTTAAATGCCAGCACGCCCTGTAAACCTAGTCGAGCTCATCTTGGTTAACATGGCAACTTCTTTACCAATATATATGAAGAGGCCTGAATTTGAATAAGAACAAATATTGCCCTTGAGATTAATTTTAAGGCAAATAGATATCGAGCTTTGGTGAATAGAAACATTTGAACTATACAAACCTTTGGAGATTGAGTCGTCGTGAGATTTTAAGCGCTGAAGATGGTCGGCGCATTGGAGATTCTTGTTTAGCCAAGAAGAGTAATGCGTGAAAACCGAAAGGATGATAAGCATTTACATTTAAACAGAAATTTCCCCCCGAAATTTAAAAAGAATTTCCCCCTAAATTTTAAAACAAATTTTCCCACATAAACTTGTCAAGCGCGCGCCACGTGTTGTGGAATGAATTGCATTAAATGGGATGTTTGAAATTCAAATTTCTTGTGCATTTAATAAGGAGGTCCAATTTAATTCCTCATGGTCATTTATGGAAATGGTCCATTTTTTTTGAAAATATCTATTTATTTTAGGCACGACACTTGTCATGCATGCATGAAGAGTCCATACATGGCCCCTTTAAAAGCCCTTTCTTGTTTTCGACTACAGTTTTGGAATTTTTTGTCTTCTTCCTTGCCTTGGCGCCTTCTGTTGCTGATCGCACTGTCGCCTTTGGATCCTCAGGTCGCCATTCATCTTCTTGTCGTCTTCCTATCGACGCCCACTTATCCTGAATGACCTGTCGGCTTCGGATCCCCGTACCTTGCCCCCCTATGCTCGTCATCCTCTTGTCGCCTTCCTCTTGGCACCTTCTTCTCTTTGATTGCCCTATCGCCTTCCTCTCCCTGTACACTTGGCGAGTCGTACCTGTTGATGGCATCTCGCCCCATGAAAGGAGGCAAAGGTAAGCATTACTATTTGTTTAATATTGATTTGGCAGTATCTCTCAGTGCCTGTTTGATTGATACTGCCACATCCTAAACATAAACCTTGGAGATTGCTATGGCCCTTCAAGCAAATTGGTCAGGCGCCCACTTTCTCCCAAGGGAACCTGCAATCTAGTTTGGCCCGAGAGAAACAACAACCTTGCATATAACTTTATGCGTCAGGAAAATTGGGCGGGCGCCCAATTTGCCCCCGGGGGATCCTTACTTGGCTGTTCCTCATGCATGGCCCCTCGCGCAAATTGGGCAAGCGACTAATTTGGCCCTGACTAGTCTTTCCTAATGCATACCTCCTTGAACAAATTGAGCGGGCGCCCAATGATTCCAAAGGGGCTTTGTTCAGCTCAATGCATGGCCCCTTGAGCAAATAGGGCACCCGCCCAATTTGTTGACTTTGTTCAGCTCAATGCATGGCCCCTTTGAGCAATTGTGCGGGCGCCCAATTTGGTCTCGGCGGGGGCTTGATTGCTCTCTTCCTAATGCATGGTCCCTTGAACAAATTGGGCGGGCGCCCTATTTGTCTGAAAGGGGACCCTGACTATGTTCATCTTAATGCATGGCCCTTTTGGGCAGGGCCCTGGCTGTTCTTTTCCAAATGCATGCTCCGTTTGAATAATTTGGGCGGGCGCCCAATTTGTAAAAGGGGGAGCCTGACTTCAAGAGACACAAAGCGGCCAATACACCTGAGAGCTCGCATGGTTTGGAAAGGGAGACCGTGTCTGCATCTGAATCTAAAGAACCAGCCCAGACATGAGCTGTCTTAGAGTGCCATTGTCAACATCAAGCACAGAGAGAGAGTTTACCCTCTGGGGATGGGCTTTGAGATTGATATCGATGTGTTCAAGATGCACAAAGCCCCGGCAAATATGACATGTAGGGTCATCAGTCCAGAGCACTTGGACACTCTATATGAATCATTTATCAGCCATCAGATGCACCCTCTCTGTGCTGAGTCGTGCCCTTTGACCCAGAGACCGGACGGGCCATAAAGTGGAAGAAGTCCACAGACTTAGAAAATGTAGTGTTCTGGATTATAAATGGCAACCATAACACGACCGTTGCTCAACTATGTTTTACTCAAGCTTTGGCATGGCTGCCTGAAAGAAAGCACTTGGCAGAACTCATATTCTTTTTCTATGCCAAAAGAAAATGGCGGGTGCTATCAGGAAATCTCACAGCCACTGAGTACGTTCGGGTGAGCCAGGAGAATAATGATATTACAAAGAAGACTATACATGAAGAAGTTTTCTTTGAAGAAGTTCAATAGCTTCAAGACCAGTTGGCTTTTTACGGGAAGCCAAAGAAGTGCAAACATGGCCAGTCCCTTGGTGGAGCTTATTCTGTAAGTATACTCCAACTTTTGTTGTTGATGCTCAAGCCTGCGCTATTGAGGAAAATTGGGCGGGTGCCCAATTTAACACCTGTGGAGGGACCTTCTCTAATGCTCTCCGTGTCTTTTAGGATTGGGTGGTCGTGCTGCTCCAAGCATTGAAGAAAGCAACTATGCGTGACTACGACTACTCTAGACGATGAAACATAGTCTATGTGCACGGAGGTTGCGCAGTTGTTTTATGAAGATCGGTTGAAGGATGAAAGTGGGTTAAAATTGAAGTGAAAGATAAGTTGAGGCTTTTTTTCCTCTAGACCTGCAAAGGCTGATGAAGGAGATCAAGGATGACACCACTTTCCTCAAGAATAGCAAAGATTATACAGGTAGACGTACCATGAAGGTAATGGAGCGGGTGCTTCTGAGACACTTAAGGATGTGAACAAACTACATTTCAAGACATGGCTGCCTTGAAGCAAGTTCATCCTATATTTAGGAGAACTTAATGCTTATGTTCGGCAGCAGTATTAGTGAATGGACTGAAGGATGCAAGGAGATGGAAAAGGAAAGTTTTCCGGAGTCTCTCTTCGCCAAAGTAGACGAGTATCTTCTTGGCTCTATCGAGGATAGAAGTAAATCGTTCAAGTGTTTCCACATGAGTCCATTAGGTTTGTGCCTAGACATAGTTAACACGTCAGCCCGCTTCATCGGCTGTGTTGGTTGGCGCCTACCAGGACCCCCCTGCCAAAAGTGCTTCTACCTCTCGAGCGCGGGAGCTGCAAAGTCTTGTATTGGTCATGTATGTTGCAAGAGACCTAGCGGCTCCACCAACACTGGATGAACTAAATATATTTGCTTCACCAGTTTGGACCATCCTAGGCAATATGCTAAATTTCCCAAGCATTTGCGAGGTTACCCGATATTAAATGTGCGGTAGGTATAGATCTGAAATTGGGCGCCCGTCGGATTTCATGATGTATATTATGAACGTTTTTAACATTTGTTTTGCATCGCCTCTGGTGCGATAAGGGTGCAGCAGGTGGAGGAGGAGTTCTCATGCAGAATCAGTTAGAGTCGAGGACGTGCACCTATCTAATACAAAAGTTGATGATGGAAGGTTGCACTGTCTTAGATTTCTTTTCTGGTGGTGTATTTAGCCGGGCTGCATTGTGCGAGGGCTATAAAGCATTGTCATTTGAGACGGACGAGAAGCTGCAAATGAAGCTTGTTCAGATATTGGAGCAACTTGACATTATGTTAGACGAGAAAAAATCAAGAGCTCGAGCATTACAAAAGCTAAAAGAAGACAAGAAGAAGGCTTCTGGATCCAAAAATGTGCCTCTGCCTCAGCCTCCTCCTCCTGAGACTCCTTGTCCTTTCTCGTCTATAATGATACATGAAGTGCAATCCTTTCTCAGACTGACCAAGAGCTCGACGGCGGAAGAGCTCAAAAAAGCAGCGACCTTTGGCTCTCCAGATCTGCACCGTTTAGGAGAAGAAAAGATATCATCTACGCATTAGCAGTGACCACGTTAGTGAATACTCATGATATAATTCAGAGGACTTCAAGATTCAAAGAACAGGTTGCCAGAGATCCAGAGTCCGTTGTCGTAAGATTTCGTGGAAAAGATGGAAAGGATCAAGGAGGTAGCACAACAAGCTCTTGATTATCTGAAGAACATGGAGACAAGCATTCAGGAGAGGTGCCTCCGGACGCATGAGAAACCTGTACTTATATGCCTGTATAGATGTGAAAACGATGTAGTTAATTTTTTTGACCAATGAGATACGTTATCCATATTTTCTTGTTTTAAAGTTGCAAAGATTCTTTTGTTTTTGATGCTCTCCACCTTGGCTTCCCAATGCAAACTGGGTGGGCGCCCAATTTGGCGGGGAGAGATGCATACATAACTTCATCCATGCATTGACATCTGAAATATAGTTAAGGCTTTCCTTTGCAAGGGAAACTGGGCGGGCACCCAATTTGGTTACTGTAAGTGCCAGCAGCTTAATTTAATGCATTCCTTGACCTCCCAAAGTAATTGGGCGGGCGCTCAATTTGCTAGGTAGGCGCTCTGAAATGTGATTAAGGCTTTACTTTGCAAGGAAAACTGGGCGGGCGACCAATTTGCTTGCTGTAAGTGCCAGCATCTTAATTTAACGCATTCCTTGACCTCCCGAGGTAATTGGGTGGGCGCTCAATTTGAGCCCCAGGTAGGCGCTCTGAAATGTTGTTAAGGCTTTCCTTTGCAAGGCAAACTGGGTGAGCACCCAATTTGGTTGCTGTAAGTGCTAGCAGCTTAATTTAACGCATCCCTTGACCTCTCGAGGTAATAGGTCGAGCGCCCAATTTGAGCCCCAGGTAGGCACTCTGAAATGTTGTTAAGGCTTCAGGGATAGGTTCTGTACGTATGAAACTATTTTTTCAGACGTATAAAGTGCAAAAATACGTATTTTTTATATTTAATACCGCGGGGAAAAAAGTTTTATTTAAGCGAAATTTCTCGTTTCATTGTTGTTGAACTTCTTTGTTGTTGAAGTTGGTCTAAGTTTTCGCTTACCTTCAATCCCTGCGCCGATTTTTTTATCAAATGGTTTCTTTTCCATCTTTCAACGCCTTTGTTGCGAAGCATAAGGGTAAACTGCAGCGAAGCGTTTTATTTAGTAAGCATTCTCTCTCCCATCGCGGTTAGCGTTCTATTTGTTCATTTTATGCATTTTTCTTTATATATATTTCTTCTTGCCCTTCACGCCTCATTGTTTGTTTTCGTTATTCGACTATGTTTTTAGCGAAATTTTTCATTATTACTTATGCACTCCAATATTTTGAGCTCCTCCTTGCTCCTCTTTCTTCATTCTTCTACTTTCTCATGTTCTCCATCATATCCTTTTTAAACTTTGTGAAACGAAAAATAGACTCGTTTCCCTCCTTTTTCTTCAAATTCATGTTGCCTTCTTATCGAAAAATATGTGTGCATATAAAACATATTGCATTGACCCTATAGGCTCATTTTCTTTTGATTTGCAAGGCAAACTGGGCGGGCGTCCAATTTGGTTGTTGTAAGTGCCAGCAGCTTAATTTAACACATCACTTGACCTCTCGAGGTAATTGGGTGGGCGCCCAATTTGAGCCCTAGGGACGCGATATGAAATTTGTTTGAGACCTGCCTTTGCAAAGGAAACTGGACGGGCGCCCAATTTGAACCAGAGTGTCATTCAGTTTGGAATATAGAAGACAAGTAAGCACGAATTCATTAATTAGATAAAAAAGCGGGATTTTGAGAATTTTGAATACAGCTCTCCGGGTCCACCATAAGCAAAAAGTGGTTCACTTCAATTTGAAATTGTCCCGCCCAACATGGGCGGGAATAGAGAATTAGGTGCATAATAGTTATCCAATTTCATTTAAATTTGAGTGCGGGTAGCGACCATGCCGACTTCCTCTTCTTCCGGATTTTCTCTTCCGTTTCCTTCTCTTCCAGCCATTGCAGGATCTCGTCGCCATAACCAAGGATTTCTTCCTTCTCTTCCAGCCATTGCAGGATCTCGTCGCCATAGCCAAGAATTTCTTACAGGGCTTCCGGATCTCCAAAGTTTTTTGCAGCAGCCATAGCCAGGACTTTTATTACAGGGTTTCGAATCTCAAAATTTCTGCAGCGGCCATAAAAGAAAGGTAAGATCTTAGGGCTTTTGTTACAGAACTTCCGATCTCTAAGTTTTATGTAGCGGCCATAGCGAGGGCTCAGGTTATAGGGCTTCTGGATCTCAATGCTGATATCTATCCTTGTTTTCTTGTTTCTACATTTACTGAGGCAAATCGGTTGCCTTTGCGCATGCAGAACAGAACTCTCAAATCTGTGATAAGGAGCCTTCAAATACCCAGGTCTGCTATCTGCTTGCCACTCCATGGGTTAATCACAACAGCTCTGTAATCTCAATAAAATTTCTATAGCCAAGGTATTCCACAGACCAGAGAAATAGCAAAGATTATCCCTTCTTTAGTCTCCAGTTCTGTAAAATCATTCTGTAAAATCATTCTGCTTAGCATTTGGGCTGTTAGTCGCTTAAAATCATTCTGCCAAGCATTTGGGCTGGACTTGTTTCTGTACTGCATATCTAGCTATTATACACCTACACCGATGGAGTAGAGAAGATTAAGGCGTTCTATAGCAAAATATCAGAGAAACATCAGAGAAACAGGAGGTTTTCTCACTCAATTACCGGTAAGTTCTCATAATTCATTTGTCTTTTCGCTATGTAGATGATTCTTACCATCTGATTGCAAGCTTATCATCCGTACAGAATCAAGCAAGCTCTAATTTATGGAAGGTTAATGGTCCATGAAATCGCCATGGCGATTTGGATGAACACAACCAGGGGGACACAGCTATATTCTTGCTCAAGCAAATCGCGGTCGCGATTGTTTTGAGCCGAAAAAAATTGTTATTTAATGTTTTTTTCAATATTGGATAAACAAAATTGCATTTAAGATGTATAAAATAAAATTGTTATATTGTCTTTGGGTGTCTAATATGCACCCATTTCTTGTTCTAAAAGATCGCAACGGCGATCTTTTCAAGCCCATCACGTGCAATATCTACGTCAATTACAATACCATATGCCTTAAAAATTAAATATATTGGTCTTCCAAGTGCAAAATGCTCGCGACCGCGATTTGTCCAACCTTTTTTTCTTGTGTTTGGGCCACCAATGAGGTCCTCGTGAAGGTATTTTTGCGATTTATATGGCCGCTGCAACCTATTTCAAGCTAAACGAGAATTCCAAATTTCTCAATATAATGAATTCGTGCTTAAGTTTATCTCGGAGGGTTGCATATTACAAAAGGTTACGTGTACTTGTTGAATACTAACACAACCAGATTACAACTACTATTACCTTCTGAAACATCATCATCCCCAGGTGCTCCAGAGATTCTTTCAATCATGAACAACTGATGCTCTCTATTCCATATAAGATGGATGATAATATCGAAGGGATCAGGATAATGGCGGGTAGGATTAATAGCAACAGTAGTCAACCAGTCTTCAAGTGCTATACCTCGCTTGCGACACTGCAAGAGGTGTTCATGGTTCATCTTGCAAGTAGTGGAATCACGTTCAGGACCAGAATGTGCCATGGCTAGACGAAGGCCAATGTTGATGGACTCCATAATTTGATGCATAGATATATCCACCAAAATTATTGATGGTATATACATCAAAATTATTGCATGTATATACTACGTATGATACCCAATAATTTTGATGTATATACCGTCAATAATTTCACGGGTATAAGTGTAGCTGCATTCGATGGCATAATGCATTCATTTGCTATATCTCGACGTCCTGTTAGACTTCATCAACGGTCGCAATATCCTGCTCCTGTTGAAAATATGGACTCCCTTACTTGCTCTATGAGCTTCAAAGATCTATATGCATGCAAGCAAAGAGGTATCATCCTTGATCCCTAGCTGACTGGTATAGCAAAGGGTCGAGAGAGAGATTCTCCCGGCGAGTACTGGGTTGTTATCAATGTTGTTTGGGTTCCAAAGCACGACGTTGATGAGATTGTACAAACAATGCCTATAATCTATGAAACATGTATACTATAAGAGTATCTATGATATAAGTGTTTTATGATTATGTACATGATCTAATGTTTTAAGTTAAATAAATTTAAATAGTATAAAGTACAATCTCAGTTAACACAGCCCTTGACCTCCCGAGGAAATTGGGCCGGCGCCCAATTTTCTCGGGAGGCCTCCAGCTGACTTGAATGAGGTTTGCCTTTCCAGGGCAAACTGGGCGGGCGCCCAATTTGTCCTCCTCGGAGGCAACTTTCTTAACTTGACCTCGACCATGATTTCCTGAAGTTGTAGGGCTATTATGCTCTTTTTATGGAAATAGAGACAAATCGTTGTATTCATATAGAAAAGAAGTACATAGAACTAGCAATATGCCTGGACACAGCTAAAGCAACACATACATAAAGAGAGATAATAGATAATATCAGAGAGCAAAGTTTCAGTCAATGCCCAGTTCAACCTGAATAAGATCCCCTAGATCGAACTTCTCAATGCTACTTCGGCTAAACAGATCCAGCCAGTCATCTAAGTCTCGGACATAGTGAGTAGTGTTGACGACGAGCTTGATTACCAAAGCTTCACACTGCCTTTGCTGCTTCTTATAAAGCTTTTTAAATAATGGTCTGAACGTGTTGTTCATCCAAACATCCTCCATTTTCAGCAGCCTCTTCAGTGCCTTTGCCCTGTAAATATGGTATTTCAGTGATATGAGGCAGGACTCAAGCTCCGCCCTACTGAGCTGAACTTCATCATTGTTTACTCGTGCCAACCCTTTCCCATGAAGAAGCTTCATGACTTGGGCGCTGATCTCTTTCTTTCCATGCTGCCCGGGGGGTTCACTCATATATAAGGGGGGTATGCCATCTGCGTGCATGGGGTGGCGAAAAACCCCCCTATATACGAATTTTTAAAAGTAAAATTTGACCCCTTCCGAATAAAAATTACCTAGGCTAGTGCAAAATAAACCAGAAAAAGGACCCCCTGCCGATCGTATATGTACATAAATGGGTCGAAAAAACCCCCCTCCCGTGCATGCACATAATTTATACGTAAAAAATGGTGAATCCCCCTTGCCATGCTGGTCTATCTCGTTTTGCACCTCCAGCTGCAACTGATTCGCATGGGCTAAAATTGGTTCACTAATATGGGACTGTATTTCGCTCATTGTAAATCCATATCTGCGCCTCGTTCCAACCATTTGGAGTGTACTAAAATGAATCTAGGAGAAGCAGATTTGCACCACCTCGCCTTAATTAACAACACCTCCAATTATAAGGGTGCTTTTCCATAACATCACCCTATATTTCTCTTTCGTGTCCCAATTGACACAATGCCTGCCAGCTCACCTACCAGCACGATTCCCAAAATATTGCATCGTTTTAATAAACAAAATGCAATATTTTAGCAATTAGCCATCATTTCAGAGGCATATGGACTCAGAGAAAGTCCATATATAGTGAAATTGTGCTTATTTTCAATTTATACTCGTTGTGAGCATTGTGAGTGTTGGCAACGATTTTGGCTTCTTCATCGATAAGGTCACAGTAAACAACATAGAGGATGGAAAGATACCTCGGGTTCTTTTTCTCTTTGTAAAGTTATCTCCTTGCTTTAAAACTGTGGTTACCTTCCAGGACATAATGCGTGTAGGTATCTTCGTTTTCTCTATCATAGTCCTAAGGGTTTGTGCACTGCTCCCTGTCAACAAGGACAACAATTGAAGCCACATGAGCATTGGAACCTTATTCTGTCCTTCAAGTTTCTTATGTGGTCTGCGTAGATCTTGTGAATCTGAAGTGGCCTCTCACCAGCTTCATTTTTAGGGAGCAGCCTCATGCATGTGACTGGTAGATATATGACCTCCTACATAAAGTTTTCTTTATTTATTTCCTCCATTGAAGGTTCTTACACTCTCATACCAGTTGTTGAGCTTCTAAAGGAGACTGCTGACTTTAGACAATTTGTTTTCTCTAGAGCATACAAAATTCTAAGAAGAGTCGAGGATCAGGTGTGTGAGAGAATATGGAAAATAAATTTCAGAGGAATTTCTAATTTTCAAGGCCGTTGGATTGATAAAATTCAAGGGAATGTATTACACCACACCATTTCTTCATGATGTGGCAATCGTAGGCTAGAGTTCTATGAATTGTTGTAGGGGAAGTTAGGCAAGCCTTCTTAAAAAGAAAAGGAAAAACAAAAAGAAGAAAATATTTAAGAGAAAAAAAAAAAGAATGAAAGAAAGAAAAAGGATAAAAAAAGATTAAAAAGAACAAATGAAAAGCAAGGTATAGCAAAAGGTGAGGACGGGAAAATGATGTCAAATGCACAACCACCTGGGCTCGATTTCCTGATAGATTTATGGTGAGTGAATTGGTGTCAAATGCACAACTACGGGCTTGATTTCTTGATAGATTTATGGTGAGTGAATTGGTAGTTTTTGCTCTAACGAATGGGAGCAACACTCCGTCACATTGATGTCAATAAAAAATACGTTGGTTTTATTTTCAATCTAACAAAACATTCTAACCGCATTAATAGGTGTTTAGTTGTCCTTGATATGTTTATATCTCGTAACCCACCACTAGGTGGAAATTTCTGTGGGTTATGATGTCTATTTCTTTCAGTTATCTAGTTTCCTGGAAGCTCAGGTGGCGCCGCTTCAGCTTCGCCAAGAAACCTCCAGAAGGTTTTGGAAGTTTTATTTCTTTCGTGGCTATGGCGGATGGACAAAGCTTGGCGAAGATAGAGGACCGCCATAGGTCCATCGCAGATAGCTTCCAGGCCCATTGCTTCCATCGCCATAACTTCCAGGCCAGTTTTTCGTAAAGCCATAGCTTCCAGGGCAGCGTCGATGCTTGCAAGGCACATTCTTGCAGGGCAGATGCTTGCTTCTATTACGGGTTTGGGGCCTCCTTTGCATTATAACAAGGCCAAAGCATACGGAGTCCACTGCTACATCGCTCTGCCTGCATCACTCAGTCATTCAGCTACTACTGCATCGCTGCCATCTTCCTCCCCTGCTGCTGCTGCATCTTCTTCGCCGTTCTTCCCCTGCTGCATGTCTACAAAATTTCCACCTAACGTTGGGCCACGTGAGGGAACCCACCGGCCGTCGTGAGTTTCCGACGAGAAACCGGTAGGTGGCAACGCTGCAAGGGGCGTGCAGCGGCGCCACCTGCCGGTTTCTCGCCGGAAACCCGCTCCGACCAGTAGGTTTCCTAGCAGCCCTTTTTTTCTTTTTTCTTTTTTAAATTGGGTTTTCTTGTTGCCACTTCAGTACCAACTCCACGTGGGCAACCCCTCTCTCCCCGACACCATCTTGTTAACATATTTGATATTTGACGGTTATGCTTTTGGTACCAACTCCATCCATGCGGGCAACATTGTTAACATATTTCACGGTTATGCTTACCAAATGCAAACGAAAATCTAAAATGCCATATTCCTCAGATAAAACGATGGGGGAGGGACAAACATTACGGTCAAAACTTGATGCAATTTTTATGATCTGAAAATTAACCAGTAGTTAAAATTACCGGATCAAGGTAAAAAATAAAAGACCGTAGATGGGCAGGAATAGATGGAAGGTTAGTGTAAAGATGCGTTAGATTTTAGGGACGCTAGATTCGGTCCACAAGGTGCATTTAAGATTGGGGTAGATTATTGAGCCAAGAAGAAAGTGTAGGTGAAAATTCTACAAATCCTTGGTGAAACAAGTAAAGATTCACTGCAGCTCTGTATCCTGCTTCAGTAGGATGGACATGATCCCAATATACTGCAGATTCTGGATTATCACAGACTGTATAAAGTTTCTTGCCAAGCAGATCAAAATCTCCACACTCATTGGTGGAGCTTATTCCTTCACAGCAAGGCTCCAAAGTTCTGCTGAATACTGTCTCTCCAATGTATTAGTAGTGCAAATGAGAAATTACGCAAAAATTAGACCTGTATTTAGAAGAAACCAGTCTGTACCTGAGCTAGAGCCAAGTATCTGCAGAAAGGCCTTCGATTGCTCCAAGAAAATGATATGTGCTCCTGTTAAATTTCTCATCAGTTGCTGGATACTTGATTTGAGTAGTTGGTTGTGCATGATGGTCAGATTATCAGTATCATTATTGCAAGATGTATGATTTGAATCCATAGTGTTTAATGGAAGGCACCCAAATGGTGGAACATCAAAAACAATCATGTTTCTGAGACCTAAATCATACAGGCGTTTTATACTCTCTGTAATTCCATTTACTACAGTGGTGACCAGGGGGTGAAAGTCCTGCGAGATCACAACAAAGATTATTTTTTTCAAGTTCATACCAAACTCTCAATTTGAGATGATTTTTAAATCTTATCAATTATAAATTGTTAGAGCATATCCTAGCATAAAACCTATAAGTGAGTTACCTTTTTGATAGCGTCCTTGTTTGCACCATAGTCATTCCCAGCCTCACATATAATTGCAAGAGATTTTGCCAATGAATCCTTAGAATAATATCCAGTACTGGCTATGGTGGCCAGTTGTGAAACTTGCCAGGATAAAGGACTCAGACCATATGCCATAGTTACTCCACTTCCAGCTACAGAGAAATTGATGCCTTTTTTCCAGCTTGAAATGTTCACTTGGATCAGATTAGTGGGAGATGGCAGGCCCATATATGCAGCTGTGCAAGTATCATAATAGATTAAAATAACAAGTTAAACAGATTAAAATTAAGATAAACATTTGCAAAATTTATACCAAGAAAATCCGTCTGTACTCTGCCATTTGAGTATCTTCCTGTTGGATATCCAGGCCAGCTGATGCCATAGGGCTTATTCCAAGCTCGGGTGAGTACGAGATTTCCAACATCAACATATGAATCACCAAATACAAACAGCGCTTCAATGTTCGATCCTTGACCTAATAAGTTTTTGTTGAAATGAAATTATTTTCTCAAGAACGTTATCAAAACAAAAGGGAAAACTTACCGAATGAGCCATGAATCCATGTGCAGAGAAAAATTAGGGCAGCTATGGCGGTCTGCATTTTGAAACGCCTATGCTATGAAATTCAGGTGGCAAAGAATTATAAGAATTCTTGCGACGGCCACCAGCCTCCATACTGCAGATCAGAATTCGCCAAATCAAAACGACAAACAGCGAAGAATGGCAAGAGAAAAATGCGAATATCCAGGATCTTTGTAAGTTACGTATGGTTCTTTTTGCAAAAAAAAAGGCATATTCTTCTCAACCATGCAAGATATTTCTTTTAATATTAAAATCTTCACATACAAAATATGCAAATGTAGTAAACATTCTTGGGATCGAGCCGAAGTGTCCGCGTAACTTCCAAATTTTTGGTGCTTGATCCATTTGCCATGCCTGGGGATCAGGCTTTCAAATGATTTGAAACGTGCATCACTCTAAACTAGTATTTTGTCCGAAGATTGTCACCATCTGCAATTTGTTGTGTGCGCATATGTCAGGGGCCTTGACATTGAAAATGATAAAATTGCTGGATGGTGGAGGCATATCAGCTTATAATGAGAATCTCCTATTGATTGATTTGACCTATTGTTTGTTCGACCCAGAATATATATTAGATTATTGAAAATTTGCATCCTCTATTTCCATTGTTGGGTGGCATTTCAATGCTCATCTTAAGGTGATCTTCCACTCTGCTTTTAGTTATGTTAGCTTAACTGGATGGTTATCTCTTAACTTTAATAGAAAATACATTGTGGTTTCCCATTAACTTAACAGATTAAGAAGGCTTACAATAGTTCATAGGACCAATTTAGCTAGAATTTACCACGAGTTTATGGTTGACCTAGTAGTTAAGAGGCTTCGCTAAATCAGAAATAACCAAATTCATTTCTCACCTTTAAAAAAAGAAAAAGAAAAAAAAGTTAAGCTGAAGTAAATGAAGTGGTTTGTTAGTTGTTGAAGCTTGTTTTCATGTCATTGTAGCCAGAGTAATTAATTTTATAAATGATAGAGACCTTGCAAATTTAAATCATTTCATAAAAGAATTGAATTGGATTGAAGAGAGGATACCTATAACATAAGCTTCTTTCTCCTCCCGGTCTTTTGTTCGCATTGTAATAACTATCATAATAGTGAGTTTTGTGATTTGATTACCGTATTCATCCAGGTGTATTAAATAGTATATATATAGTGCACATTTTCTTGGTCGTTGATTTTTTATTAGAATTTGTCTATATTTGAAGGCTGGACCATAGTGTTTTGGTATTTGAGTATTTTAAGAAGGGTTGGAAAATAGCATGCAACCATTGAACCCTTTAATTACTTTAGGATTTAAACAAATTTCTTCGTCGATTTATCTTCTAGTTTTGTCGATTTACCTTGTTGTGGAGTTGCCATGCCTCCCCCCTCCCCCCTTTCCCTCGCACAGTACCTGAGCTGATCTTTATTATTTTCTAGGTTTCTGTTGGCCTCTTGGTTTTCTGTTGTGTGGAAGAAGGGCATTTGGGAATGCAGGCAGTTCCAGCAAGGTTTTCTTGATGCTTTCAACTAGAATGAAGGTGATGGTTGTTCCAACGAGTTTGTTGAAGATGCTAATAGTTCTGACGAGTTTTTTTGATGGCTTCACTTGAGTTCTTCTTGATACTTCAAAACTTGTTAATCCTCGCAGTTCTAGCTTGTTTTGCTTTAGATTTGTTCTTGCATACAGAGGCAAGTCTTCTATGGGTAAACTTCTTGTATTTTCTGTAAGTTCTTTTGTTGATAAGTTTCTATAGGTAATTTTTCGTGCATGCAGGCTTTTTATTTTTTGATCTTGTTGTTTTCTTGGAGATGGTTGTGCATGTGGCTACTCTATTTATTTTAACAGCAGAGAAGGGGTGAGATAAGAAGATTTTGGGTGTATAGTGTTTTGTCTTTTTGAATGTAAAACCGGTCATGGCTTTTGAGTGAAATCGATTTTGACCTATTAAATAAAACTAGTTATTAGGCCTTTGAGATTTGAATGTAATGAGCTATTCCTTTGAATGTAATGAACTCTTGTAGATTACTAACTGCTAAGAAAGAACCGGTTGAAAAAGTGAAGAGGTAATTGGTTGAAGTTGTCACCTGATATCAGGGTATCCAACTTCCATTCTAGGTTGTAGGGCTTGCCATATGTCAGCACACAAATGCATCATCAACAAAAAAAATCGACCTTGTTTCTATACTGTATAAGGAAAAGAAAGAAAAGGACCAATTTGTAGTCCAGCTGGTGGGGTCTCATGACCAGTAGTAGCCGGGGGCAGGTAACCTGCTAGATCAAAAATTGAAACCTTTGTCCTTTCCTCTACAATATAAGAATAGGGGAGCAAATTTTTGCTCCCTTTTTTCCCTGTTGTGTTCCGGCACTTGTGGCAATCTGAGTGGTAGGAAGGAAGGGTTTGGGCATAAAAGTGGATCTTCCATGTTGTCTGATCATCATAAACAAGCAAAGAAGGTGCATGTGGGTGAAAGTATGCTGGTGGGTAGCAAATAAACGCGACCCCAGCACCAGCACCAGCACCCAAAATACATTTTTTTGCACCCTTCATACATTTTTTTCCCACCCTTCACCTATATAGTACCACCTATATTACGCGAATCTATTCGTCTAGCCGGTGCCGTTTATACAATCATTACCGTTTGTCGCCCGTTAATGAATCGACCCACGCAATCTGGAACCACTAGACAAACGAAGCGAACTTCAATTTGTGTTTTTCCAAAAATCTCTTCCCCAACTTTTCTACTCCGGCCAAGGAACCCGCTGAATTTGCGCCTCTCGATTTCCACATTAAACAAACAGATCAACCATGGTAAAGAAGGTGATTGATCCGCCCGCTCAAGCAGTGATTCCAACGGAACCCATTTGCCGGGTAAGCAAAAAGCAACAAAACAAAATTTCTATGGGTTTAGGGTTCAACCATGTTAATTCGATTTTCTTGCATTCTTCCAGGCCAGAAGAAACGTTCCCTTAAGACCGGACCTGGCTGATTGCCGAACCGAAGAAGACTTCCATGCGTATGCAGGTCTGCCAAACGAGGGCGTTCATCCCTCTCAATTTCGAACAGATCTCATATCTGCAGCAGAGTACAATGAAGTTTGGGATACCAACGGGGTCATTCCTGGCAAAACTTCCATTGACAAGGTAAGGCCAGAGCACGAAGAAGCTCTAATAGAACTTTTGAGCAAAATATACCCGGACGGGTTGAAGAACAGAGAAGTTAGAAAGACAGTATCATACCTATTTGCATTCAATAACTGCCAGAGAGCAAAGCAGGATCCATAGAAGTTCAAGGTTAATTGGGCAGCAGTTGCAGCAAAGAGTAGAGCCTACAGCAGCAAGGTTAAAAGTGAACCCACCAGCAGTGCTCCAGCAAGCAGAGCAGAGGCCAGCAAATCTCAGCAAACCACAACACCTGAAAGCATAGCAGAAAGGCGAAACCCTAAACACGCAGCAGGCTGATTTAGACTCCAAGAAGGAGCTAGTTGTCCAGTCCCAGGCTAAGGGAGCTTTCTTCTCGGCTTCACAAGAGAAATTGCAGAAAATTAAAGACAACATCTCACGCCTTCAAGCAAATACGTGTCCCCGATGTTTGGTGCCTCTCACTGAAGCATCGAGCTTGGAGAGAGAGAAAGACATGGCGAGTACATGCTCAAAGCCCTTGTTGAAATGGGGTGGTCCAAAGAGATGACTCCGGATAGTTCAACAGTGGCCACTATAGTCTGCCGAAGTTGCAAACAATGAAGTGCAGCTTGCAAAAGCCAAGCAGCATTTACAGAATCTCAACAGGCTTAGGGAACTTACAAGGAGAGCTGGCATCTATCTTGTGACATTCAGGTTGCCAATTGGAGATGAGGAGAGATGCTCCACATGCGGGCTCGCATTCCAGGATGATTACACCCTAAGTCCGGTTTGAAATGTGGCCACGTGATATCATGTCAGCTGCCTGAGTTTGCTTATGGAGAAGACATATTGCCTCGAATGCTCAAAACAGTTCCAGGCAGGCTTAGTGGAGGAATTGGGGAAGACAGTCAAGCAGGAACCCTTATATGCTGGGCCAGCACACAAACACATAGTTGAGACAATTGACTTAGATGAGGTGGTAGCTACAACCCGCATGACAAAGAACAGAAAAGGAAGCATGTGAAAACACCTCTTAGTAAAAGGACCCCTGACACAAGTCTACAAGGACTCGAACTCCACAAGCAAGCACTAATGTACCAAAAAAGGTACACGCTTGTTTCCTGAAGTGGGTACATTAGAAGAACCAGAGACAAAGGAACAAAGATGAGGCAAGCAATCAAGAAGACAATGCAAAGACCGAAAGCACGCGGCTAAAGACACCATCACGGTCCAAAGCAGATTCCAAAGAGTTCGACGATCTTTGAGAGATACAATATAGTTCCAAATTCTGCAAAGAACCTCTACAAAGGCCTCCTCTAACATTGTTGATGCATGGGCGCATAAGGATGTTGAAGACCAATATAGTGGATAAGCAGGTGAACAAGGTTGTGGCCCGAATCACAAGGCTCACAAGGTCCAGGACCAAAAATGTTATAGAGCCCCAGAGTGAGGGTGAGTCGATGATTCGGTTGATGAGGACGGGCGTGCTTATAGACGCGGGTAATCGGGAAAGAAACCCTCAGTCTAATGTAATTTATATGTACTTGTTTCAGGCCCAATTTTGTTTGCACAAGACTTGCCAAAATGATCAGTTAAAAGGTTTTTGTTTAATACCAGAATATATTTATTTTCCCCCATTGTGTCCTTGTAAAATTTGTTTCGAGTTTCAACCTAGGGATCAATATGCATTTGCCCGGAAGGAGAAGGCAGACAAAAGTGGTGCTTATCAATCAAGTCAAGATAGTGAGAGAACCCGCACAGATAATGAAGAAACCAAAGTGCAAAAACAACCTATTACATATAAAAGGTGCAATCCAATATTTAAGTTCAAGCAGTTATTTTACTTGTCTTATTTCACTTGGCATAATGTTCTGCAAGTTTCAGTTGTTAATTGTAGCACCACTTTTGATTTTGTAGGAGACCAAGGAAAGTAGTTTCTATGGACAGGGTTGATAAACCACCTAGTCCCCTAAGCCACCACTTGGTAAGGGTTACTGATAGCCAGGAAACACCCATACATTGGGGGCAGGGAGATACTAATAATGATGCATCTAACTATGGCTATCAGCACTCTCCATCATCTGGTAGCAAAGATAAACCAGAGTCCAGCAGGTCGGAGCAATGTCCAGCACGTCCAGATAGCACTTCCCTGCAGAGTCCAGCACAGACAAGCACGATGCAGCAGACATCGACAGTTGTTGCAAACATCGTGGGATGGACACCCAGACGGAAGTTGATGGTGCTTGACATAAATGGTGTAATCGCAACGCATACAACAGAGGAGAATGAACCAAAAATCTTGCATCCACCACAAACGAACCATGTTGTAAAAAGAAACCGCAAGTAAGTACCTCATTTGCGCACTGTGGTATCATGAGTTTGTGGGGTGGGCACCGCAGAGGTTTGATGTTGTGATTTGGAGTGCTTCTCTACTCGGAATACAAGGGATATGGTGGATGCATTGTTCCTCGACGGCAGACTGCATTCTTGAAGATATATGGTCAAGAACATTGCTATGCATGCAGCATCCAACCAAAGACGTAAAAGCAACTTTTTTTCCAAGGAGTTGAAGGTTGTACTTGAGGATTTTCCTCAATATCATGGTATGATTTTCTTGGTTGATGACAAACCTACACAAAAGGGTTTCTAAACCCCCGCACACACAACCGCTTCTGTTATGCCTTTCAAGGGGCAAGAAGAGGACAATTTTGCGTAAGTTTGTGTGTCCAAGCTTTGGAATACTTGTCTTTTCATATACAAGATGTGAAACGATCTCACAAATTGATTTCACTGATGCATGGTTGGCCCCGGAGACAGTTGCAGTGCTGGATTACTGTCTCAACAACTACCTTGTCTCGGCCTATTATATCCTCAATGCTCCTCTTGAAGTACAAAGGCAGCTGCTGGGCACCCTTCCTGGCGACGAGCATGACTCTAAAGACTTCGATGACTCATGAATTAACCATTGTACACTACTTTTTTGTAATATATATACATGATTACTTTGTGTTATCTTGAGTATTGAGTGATCTTGTAAGATGTCTCTAATCTTGAGTGTACAATTTTCTGTAATATATATCAAGCTTACTCTCCAATACTACAAGCATTGTTTCCAATACTACGATACTCCAATACAGCAGTCCAATACTACAAAGCATTGTTAAAATGATAAAACAACTAGGTCAAAGCATATTCAACCTTCATATGGCAGACTGTCAAGGATCATCTGGTGAGTAGCCTGATCAAGGGAAAATCTGTTGGTGCCAGGAATCTGATTCATCTCAAACTTGATAGCTGATACGTGATGACTGTACTGGAAGGTCAGGCCTTTGTCTTCAAGTAGCTCTCAAGTACCATCGGGTTGGACAACATAGTACAAACCAGCCAACACATGTTCATCGACATTGAAGGTTCGACCTCAGCCTATCCTTGACAATTCCGGCCAAGGATATGCCCGGCTTAACACATTTCACCACATAGAAATCTGATTCTCCTCGATTTCCCCCGGCTACAAATGACAAAGTTATCACCTTCCTCTATGTTTCCACTAAGCCATTCTCCATCACCTTCAAAAAATACCTCATCGATTTCGCTCTTCAAGACCTTCACCAAGAGAGACTTTTTCCGGCTTTAGAGTAACATATTTCCAATTCTTTAACCTCTCGCTTGTTCACACAAGATGACCGGTTTCCTTTCAAACGCCTTACCGCTAGAAAAACAACTTAAACCTCTATGAGCCACCCTTGTGCTTGATTTGGCCAAGTATGTCCCGATGTTTGTATTACCTTGGTCCTTCTACCCCCGTACGCCCAGCCGGCCGGTTCCTATCAACATCATCCTTTCCAATGAACCGGTGCTCGCAAAAAAGCCAAAGAACAAGCCCTCAGAGTTCATATACGATAGAGGCACAATACAAAGATTACACGCCAGATAAAAGCGATGAAAGCACTTTTTAAAGCAGATGAAAGCACGTTAAAAGCAGATGAATGCGGATGAAAGCATATTACCTCTTGATGTCCCCCGGTTTTGGCACCTTCATAGCTTAATTCCACAGCATCAACAAGACCCCTAAATCTCACTCCATCATACTTGAGTCTGCTCTCTAGTGAATGCCCCTTTAAAATTTGCCTTGCCCATCGCGGTTTCCCTTACCATGGGTCGTCCCAAAGAAATTCCATATTATTTCCTTCCCTAGCTCGTGGTGATATCTTGGTAGGAAATAGAATGGCCTGGTGGATTTGAATTGGCTAGAACAACCATCCCGACCAAACTATATGCCCGGAGAATTCTACACCATTTGATACTAGCCATGAATTGTGCTTTCTAAGACAAAGTCCGCACAAAAAGAGTGTCATGAATCTTGTCATCACTTAAGTAAAATGGGTTTCCTTCAATAGCTTTCTCGATCCCGTAGTCGTTGTCCATCCTATATGTGATGTGGACTAGAATTGTTATTCCGGTCATTGTGCCAATGCCGGCTTTGAACCTCCCTTTGTATTTTTATGCCGTAATCGCAAAATCAATTACGTAAACAATGGTGCCATCTTGGATATTGTCCAGCAACTCCCGAATTGCGTGGCCCGCCATCTAGCCCCTCGTGAATTGTGTGGCACCTAATATCTTCAATGTGGAAATGTGATATGAAATGAAATCCTTCACCGCCGTTCTCTTGTAAGACAATCTAAGGATCGGCTTTTGTCCTTTTTTTTTTTCCCCTTGCCATTTGAGGTCTCATGTTGTGCCTGCAGCCTTTAGGGTCGTGGTCCCACCACCGCCTTGGATTTCTTACTTTTGTTTCCTTCTTATCAACTTGTGCCGCAGCCTTCAGCCGCGGTCCCACCAGCCTACCTTTGGATTTCTTACTTTTGTTTCCCTTTGTTGGTGGCATTGATCTTTTCTTTTCACGCCACCGCACTTCCTTTTGGTAACGCAGTCGCTGCAACTCCACCCTTCTTCGCTCCAATGGAATCAGAATAAGCGTCAGAAAGTATATAAAGCGTAAGATTAGCGCAAGTTGAAAGCACAAAAGTAGTATTCAGCGGATGACAGCACATATCAGCATGTTTCAGCAAGCAATAAAGAGAGTATTACCTTTTCAAACGTCTTCCATTCAAGCAAGAACTCATGATTCTCTTTTTCTCTTGGACATATAGGAAGACTTTTTATGCTACACTTCCCGACATGTCCAGATCAGCAGATCATGTTTATACCATTCTTCACCCTCTTGTTGCAAAACCACAGCCCTCCAGAGCTCGCTGGTTGAGTCATACGTATGTTGGCTGGCAGACACTTCTCACCAGGTCCACAGACCTCGCAGGTGCACTTGCACTCTTCACCATGGAATCCAGTTTTCGCTGACCTTAATGCATTCAGTGCTAGCCTGACATACTCCAACTTCATATGGTATATGCAACAACAGGTTTCCCTTTCTGATACTGCTTCAACTTCTCGAAAGCCTTTAAGCAAACAGGGTGTTCAGGATGTGCCTTTTTGTATTGTTGATATAGCTGCAGCTGAATAGTGGCCTTTGGTTAGAAATATCTTATATTTTAATGTTATATCGTATTAAATGGATCAAGCCCTAATTTAAATGGCTGAGATCATCTGATTGAAAATGAAGGCTGAGATTTATTGTACGACTTTCCACTACCGTGATTAGTCATGATTTGATTTCTTAAGGAGAAAGGAAAAGGAAAGGGGAGGTAAGGCACGGGTAAAAGGGAAGGGAAAAGGGAAGGGAAAAAGGGCATGAAAAAAAGAGGAAAAGGAGGAAAAAGGCAAAGAAAGGGGAAAAATGGCATGGAAAATTTGAAAACAAGAATAGAAATAGAGAGGGAGAAAGGAAAGGAAAAAGGGAAGGGTCGGAAAAGGAGAAAAAGGTAAGGGAAAAGGGTGGGAAAAAGGGGACGAACAAAGCATATGGGAAAAGGGGAAGGGAAAGGAAAAAGAAAAAGGAAGATTGAATGGGAAAAAGGGAACCTGGAAAAAAGGCATGAGGAAAATGGCAAAAGGGAAGGGGGAAAGGGCATGGGAAAAAAAGAAAGAGGAAAACGGTGAAGAAAAGAGGAAAAGGGAAGCGAAAAGATAGTATCGAAAAAAGAAAGGGAAAAGATTAGAGAGAAAAAGTGAAGAAAGAGGAGAGGGGAAGGGGAAAATGGCATGGGAAAAGGAAAAGGGAAAGGGGAAAAGAAAAAGAGAGGGAAAAAAGGAAGATAAAAAGGCATCGTGATAAGGGAAATAGGGAAAGGGTGAGAAAAGGGTGGGGAAAAAGTTGAACAGGAAAAGGGTGGAAGAAGGGGACGAACAAAGTGCATGAGAAAAAGGAAAGGAAAAGGAAAAAAGAAAAAGGGAGATGGAAAGGGGAAAAGGGAACCTAGAAAAAAGGCATCAGAAAAAGGGCAAAAGGGAAGGCGGAAAGGGCATGCAAAAAAAGGGAAAAGGGAAAGGGTGAAGAAAGAGAAAAAGGGAAGCAAAATAGGGCATCGAAAAAAGAAAGGGAAAAGGTTAGAGAGAAAATGTGAGGAAAGAGGAAAAGGAAAAGGGAAAATGACATAGAAAAATTTACAAAGAAAGGGGAAAAGAAAAAGTGAGGGGGAAAAAGAAGATAAAAAGGCACCCAGAAAAAAGAAAGAGGGAAAGAGTGGGAAAATGAGGAAAAGGGAGGGGGAAAAGGGTGGAGAGCAAGGAATGGAAAAAGAGGAAGAGAGGAAGGGGAAAAGGGGACGAGAAAAAAAGGGAAGAGGAAAAGGATTAGGAAAGAGAAAAAAGGAAGGGAAAAGAGCATGGGAAAGGAAAAAAAAAAAGGAGGAAACGGGAAAGAGGAAGAGGGAAAAGGCGGAGGAAGGAAGGAAGGAAGGAAGGAATTTTTAACGTCCGCGGAACCCAATCGGGTTATGGGACCCAATACAAAAGAGAGGGCAAAAGCCCAGACTGAAACTCGGGGACCAAGCCCCGTGGACTAAAACCAAAAGGCCGGGCTAAAATCAAACGGGATCTAGCCCCAAAGACAGAGAACTCCCTGGGGACTATGCCCCGTGAGTAAAATCACAATACTAAAATAAAACAAAACAAAAGGGCTAAACCCCTGCAGGATCTCGAAGTCAAATCAGCTACACGGACACTGCCCATGGATCAAGTGGCCAGTGATCCCGAATGATAGCCTGGCCGCCTCTATACACAACCCACTTCCGGTGCAGACGAGCCTCGCGGACTCGACATAATTCATCCTTCCGTCGACAGAGCTGTGCTGGGGTAAGATCTTCCTGGATGGAGAAGGAGGTCCCTTGCAAGTGATTGCCATGGCGGAGGATGTGCAGCCTAGATAAAGCATCCCCGAAACCGACTAGCAAATGACGGGACCCGGTCCGTATGCAGCCGCCCAACTCGACAAGCCGAGAGAATGCCATCCTGCCTGTCGTGCATCACCCGAAAAGAAACGGTCATCTCAACTGCCCGGGAGTGTCGCTCCTCTAAACCCACATCGCGTAGGGTTCGTGGCTAATGGGCTACCGTGGCCCGTCAGGCCGCTAATCCGGGACCTGCGGTTTGTGGGCAAACAACCCTCGGATGGTGTGGTATCATCGGCCTGGGACGTAGCATCCACATGCTCAGGCGCTACCCACGGGAGATACGGGCGTGCTGTAATCGCCGTCGCCGATCAATCGACTCCCACCCACCGAAGAAAGATCTCTAGAAGCCGGACCCGGCTTCCCAAGGGCAACCGAGCCAATGTGCTCGGGTGGAGTGTGACCGCGGATTGATCGCGCGGATCCCAACCAACAAACGGGAGGCAAACAATGGATCGAGCATCCATCCTAGTCAAGGCCGCAGCCTAAAGATGGTTCCGAGCTGGTTGCGTGGTCCGGGGTGTGTCCGGTCTGCCAAGATAGGGCGTTGAGGCCCGAATGATGGGGCTGCCTCAAGATAGGGGGGCTTAAATCGGGGTCATAGGGCCGGACAGAATCGCTCAGCAAAGCGTAATGAGATTCTTTCTCCTTACGGGTCTCCCGCCATACGCTTGATCTTTACGTGCCATGCCGAGAACAAGGCAAATCTGTGAAGGAGCCGGGAACCCAGAGCAAAGCGTAGACAAGCCGAGGGAAGACAAATGGGGTTTTGGGGGTGCCAAAGTTTAAGGGGTCTCTGGCTGCCTAAAGGGTGCTTAGAATCCAATTTGGGGACTCAGAAAGGCGGGCAGAGCACCTTTTGGGGGTTTGAGGGTTTTGGGTCTAGAGAGAGATGATGGGGAAAAAAGGAAAAGGGGAACATAAAAAAAGAAATGTGAATGGAAAGAGGCATAAGAAAAGGGAAACGGAAAGCGAAAATGAAAAGGAAGGAGGAAAAGGAAAGAGAAAGGGAAAGGGAAAAAGGGCACGGATTAAAGTGAAAGGGTGGGAAAGGGAAGGGAAAGGAAAAAAGAAAAGGGGGAAAAAAGGCACCAGGAAGGGAGAGGGAAATGTGAAAAGAGAAGGGAAAAAGAGCACAGGATAAAGAGGAAGAGGGTGGGAAAGGAAGAAAAGGGCCACATAAAAAAGTGGGGAAAAGAGAAGAAAAAAATGCATGGGAAAAGGAAAAAAAGGAAAGGAAAAGAAAGGGGAAAAGAAAAGGGAAAAATGGGAAGGGCGGGAAAACGATGAAGAGGGAAGAGAAAAAGCCTATCAGAGAAAGAGAAAGGGAAAGGGAAAAAGGGGAAGGGAAGTGAATGTGAAGGGGGGCTAAAATGGGAAGTTGGGGAAGAGGAAGTTAAAAATATAACGTGCAGGAAAAATAAGAACAAAGGGAAAAGGAAAAAGGAAAGTGTGTAGGATAATGAGAAAAGGGGAAACATAGAATAGAGCACAAAAACCTTTTACAGCTCAGCAGCACTGGGCTTGGTTTCTATTATATTGATTTATAAAAAGAAGACTGGGCTGAATAGGTTTCTATCCACATACGTTCGCAACTTATGCCCAGCAACGCTGGGCACCATTACTAGTTTATGCAATAATAGCAAAAAAAAAAAAAGTTTGCATGGAAACTTATACCTGTGTGACCTCCATAAGGTGCAAGGGATAAGAAATTCGGAAGCCTGACTCTCCAACAGTGTTCACAACATCTTTCTTGCAAGGAGAGACTCTGCTATTTTGTTTCCAGAATTCTGTTATGCTTTGCTTGCAAGCAGGGGTGAGAGAATCGCACCTCAACCTCCTTTGGAAACAAGACCACGGACCATTTCCAAGGAAGGCTTCCGATTTCCTTAATGCAGCAGTTGCAATTGTTGACCTCATGCAACCTATCATAAGAAATATTGCACATTAATCAATGAACATATCCCAGCCAGCATCACTCAGTAGATACAAGCACTTGAAAGCATGAAGAAGCACAGGCATCAAAGCAAGAATTAGATGTACCTAACAGCCCTGCCATAGTGGAATTGCATCTCGATTTTGTGGAAGAAGCCATCACAAGTGTAGAGGTTCTGGCTCTCCAAATATCATGGTTCCTTTGCCTCTTTGTGGCTGCCATTGTCTGTTTCAAGTTGTTGAGCAAAGACCCCTCACGCCTTTGCACTCCTTTGGATTTGGCAAAAATTCGTGTTCTGAGATTTCCATTTCATGGTGATGAACCACCCTCTTCATCACATCGGCCTTGAGTTCGGGTGAATGCTTTCTGGTGAGCTTATTAAAGTAATCAACTACTTGCTTGGCTATTTTTGCCTCGCGTCTCATGCTCGAGATCCTCCGATTTCAACCATTTGCTTTTTCATCTTATTCCATAATCAGATTCTCTCTTTTCGCTGCATCCAATTTCTTGTAAATTGCAAAGGAAACCGGATCTTCACGTGATATTTCCCCGTGTTGCATTGACATCCAACAAACGGAACATCAGATTGGGATTCATCGGTAAAAAATCCAATGCTAAACGTGTGATTGCCTCCAGGCCGGTATCAGGGAGCGCCATGAAATTCCTGAGAGAGGGAGGATAAGTGAATTGGAGGGAGAATTTTCGCGGGCCATGACGAAGTAATCCAATTTGCAACGTACTACCACACCACTCGCGTGAAAATCCAGCCAAAATCCCACAATCATTTTCCTAACGGTTCGTTCGTGAGGTGGACGTGTGAGTACATGAAGGGCGTGAAAAGAAATGACGGGCAGTTACACCCATCAGCACCCAAATTAAGCAAAAGCAGGGGTGCTTTAAGCGGGCTAAAACCCTGCTACAAGCATGCGTCCAGACGCATGCTTTTGATACCCACCAGCATACTTTCACCCATGTAGAGCCTCCTCAAGTTTGTGCTACAATGACATCCTTTCCTGCGCCCATAACAGTACGAATTAAACCAACGATGTAAGTTTTCTTGGGCCGGGGACCAAAAGAAAAAGAAATTTTTTATCACCTATATGGAAATTTTCTTGTGCATTATCTGACTCAGACAAAAACAAGAATGAGAACTAGAATCGCTGGATTTGGAGCAGAAGAACTTAAAAAGGAAAGAAACTAGAAATGCGTGCCCGACGATGTCAAGAATTAGTCATGCACATTTGAAATGGGTGGAAAATGGAGCTTGTAGGTGGAAAAGTATTTGTAATTGTAACCATGTCATAGATGTAACCAAAGTAAAAGGTTTAGGTTAGAGATGCCTTGATATTAGCCATGGGTGCATGGAATTGGCAGAAATAATGGATTTTATGGAGCTGAATGGATAGATGTCATGAAGTACATAGAGAGCAATATCTTACTATTTTTTTGGCTGATAAATTAGAACACGATTACATTTAATATAGTTTGTAGGTGGAATTTTTTTTTTTTTTGAATGTGCTCGTGTTCATAATGCACTGTCAAAGTGGGTTAGGGATGCCAAATAACCAGGGTAATGTGGAAAGGGTTGGAATGATGGGATATATATAGCGAAGTTGATTAGGCGTAATGGATTATGTCTCCTTACTCCACACGTCCACAGTTCTCACCATCGATCACATATAGGTTCTAATCGGTTACTCCAAGTTGCTACCGTCCGTGTTCATTATGACATTTTGTCATGTTATTTCTATTTCATAAATGCGGCTATGGAACATTCTTTTCAATGCGCAAAAATACCTTATTACATGAACATCATAACTCCATTGATGTTTTGTTATCTTGCAACCTTGATTTTGCATTTATACGGCTCCTAACTCATTTCCACCCCAAATAAAATTTCTGACGATACGCACAATCTCCTCCATCTTACACTACGGAGCTAATAGAGCAGACGCCATGTAGACATGAGTACTACTAAGAACACATTTAGCCACAGTGATTCTACCGGACATGGACAGTTTAGCTGTATTCCACCAAAACAAGTGCTTTTGCAACCCACTAATGATTTCATCCCAAGCATTTGAAGCAGAAACGTGAATTCCAACTGGGATACCAAGCAACTTTGTGGTATTGCCATGCAGAAGAATCTTCCATGGATAGTCCAAAATACAGGGAGGGATGGGACTGTCCAACATCCACAAAGCTGTACATTTTTGCCACCCTACAAGAACTCTTGATGCTAAGGAGAATGTGTCTAATAATAGCTTAGCATTACGAAGATTCTCAGCCTCAGCCATTAGGAACAAAAAAGTATCATCAGCATATTGGTTACATACCTCTTGAGAACCATCGTCCATTGGGAGGCCTTGAATAATGCCATCTTGGGTAGCCACGGAGAAGAGCTGGGATAATACTTCTGCCACAATTGTGAAAAGCAAGGGCGCTAAGGGACAACCTTGCCGAATTCCTCTACCCAGTACAAAAATATCCGATGGCTCGCCCTGGAAAAGGACAGTAGATCTGGCTGATGTATGGAGCTTCATGACATTCCTTGTGAATGACACCTCAAACCCAAGTGCAAGAAGACACTTCTCCAAGAAACCCCAATCAACACTATCGTAAGCTTTAGCAAAATCAAGCTTAAGATACACTGCTCTATGACCCTGCAACTGGGCCCAATATATTCCTTCATATGCAGTAGCCACGTTGTTGAGAATACAACGACGAGGGAGAAAGCCAGATTGTGTTGACGAGATAGCGTCAGCCAAGATATCTCGGACTCTTTCTGCCAATGTCTTAGCAAAGATCTTGTACACAGAGGAAAGCAATGTAATAGGTCGCCAGTCAGAAATAGTCTTGGGTTCCTTGCTCTTTGGAACGAGAGAGATACAACCTGTATTCAAAATCTTATCAAGACTCCTAAATCTCTGAAATTCACAAAAGGCATCATATATGTCATCCTCCAATCAGTCCCAGCACTTCTGAAAGAATTCAATATATAGGAAAGCCATCAAGACCCGGGCATTTGTGCCTTTTCAAGAGAGTCACATCTGCTTTTAAGTCCTCCTTCATGATATTAGACTCAAGAAGCAACCTCTGCTCTTCAGAAACAATGCGACGCATCTTAGTCAACACGGCCAATTGCATGTCTTTCTGAAAGGGCAATGGGCGTCGTGCAAAGAATGAAGAAAAGTGATGATGAAGATACTGCTTAAGACACAACAAGAAAAGGGGCATTTAGCGACGCCAATAGCGACGTCTGCGCGACGTCTGCGCGACGTCTGACGGCGTCGCCCAGACGTCGCGCAGACGTCGTTGCGCACATCGCCGCGATGCGGCGTGCGCCGCGATGCGACGTCGGCGTCAGCGCCGCGCAGACGTGATGCGACGACGCCGTCTGCCAGACGTCGCGATGGCACGCACGGCGGGCGCGTGAAATATACACGTGGAATATACACGTGGAATATACACGTGGAACATCACCAAAATCCACGCGTGCCGTAAAAGCCACGTGTATACGTCGCATGCGACGTGACACGTGGAACAGACACGTGGAATATACACGTGGCATATACACGTGGAATATACACGTGCAATATACACGTGCGTAAAAGCCACGTGTAGACGTCGCATGCGACGTGACACGTGGAATATACACGTGGAAAATTCAAAATCCCACAGTATAGAAAAGCCACGCAAAAAAAAAAAAGCCGATGCGGATACGCCGCATGCGAAAAAAAATAAAAAAATATTTATATAAAAAATATAAATATAAAAATATTTTTAAATAATCACAAAAGTGTTTTTATATTCATATTTTTAAATAGTCACAAAATTATTTTTATATTTATATTTTTAAATAATCACAAAAGTGAATTGTATTTATATTTTTAAATAATCACAAAAGACTCGTTAAGAGGAGTATCCACCCTTTTAGCCTAGAGCTACTCTCTCTCAGATTCAGTGGAGTAGTCATCCGAGTACGTAGTTAGAGAACGCCGAACCGCCAGCCGCACGGTTGCGATTGATGGTTTCTCCCGACGCTTTGCAGATCCCTCGCCCGAGCCCCATGTCATGCTCTAGACCTTTCATTCATATCCGCCATCGCTTCCTATAAAACCAAAAGAATATGGCGTTAATGTAGTTCATAGAATTATAATAATTTTCTACAACGCACCCCCGCATTCCCGCGAATTGGGAGAGTTCCCTCGTCGTATAACTGTTGATACAGATAAACAGCTCCACGTTCCGTGGCTACTTGTACCTGCTGCTTGCTAGGGGCAAACCCGTATAGATATTCCTATGACAATATAACGAGTATTAGCTAGTGACATTTAAAGTTCTTATTAAAATTAATGTGAACTAATATAGCTCTTACGAATCTATAATGAAACCCTTTCCGACCACGGAGTCAAATGAGACGGCTTTCGGCGTGCTTTTAGTTGCTTTGTCGGTCCCGAGCTCTATGTTTTTTTTCTCGATCCTTTGCACGCTCAATGCAACTGATTGCAAGGCACACAACATTATCACAAGTTAAAGTGAACGAATGACTAAAAAAAATAAGAAATACCTTGATATCTTCCTTGTGGAGATTAAGTGGTTTAGGGACTTTTGACCAATCGCCTCCTTCTTTTTCAAGCAAGTCTGCTTCAGTTCCTTGACCACATTGTGCCTTTGACATACATCGATAGATCAACGCAATATCAAAATAATAAAAACAAGACTATGACTAGGTCATGTACCTCCTTTTTTCGTGATAAGCTCGCCCATCATCAAGTGAGCTTCTTCCAGTTAAACGCCTTTGCTTTTTCTATCTCTCGGGAAACTCGTTTCATTTTATTTTTGACGCTCTCTATTTGGCGTTGGTCATAAGCACCAGGCCACTCCCTATACCGCGGGGAGGCCATAAACGAGAGATATTATTTGTGACCGCCCCTCGTAGTAGTATAAAAGACACTTCCCTCATCATCCTTCTTAGGAAGATCGCCCCTGAAGCATAAATGGTGGGTATATAAAAGTTGTTTATGTCTACCGTCAATATACATATCCCCGTCCCGATTAAGAACCTTTTTGAGCACTTTACAATGTATTCTAAGTGAAGAGAATGAACAAAACAACAAATTTAGATGACAAAGTACTAATATTTAAGGTTGATATCTTAAATAATATGTTCACATAACTTACATCAAAAATTATTATTAATATGATAGTCGGGTATATTCGGGCCAATTCACCCGCAGACTTTACGGTCTAAAACAAAGTTTAAATGGACGCTTCTTCAAAGTGACACGCGGACGCCGTCGGGATCCTTCCCTCTCCAAGTCAGGAAGCGACCATGTTCTTCGGATCCCGAACCCTCGTGGATGATCGTCGCGATCTTGAACGTTAGAGAGTCTGTTGCTCCACTACTTCTTGACCTGGGAAGTAATGAGAGAATGAGCATCTTTAACATGCCGCAACCAAAGAAATGTTTGGCACGTAGTGGATATATATTTTACCGTTGAAATCTTCCTCCAAGTTCCTTGCATTAGAAAAACTGCTCCCGCTCTCTTGCCTAGAACGGGAGTCCATACTACGCCTAGCATTCTCAATATTCTCGCGAGAACGTGGAGGCCGATAATCAACACTATGTCGCTGGGGAATAGGAGCGGAGGTCAGTTTAACCGGGCGTTGGTGTCAAAGAGGCAAAATATGCCGCAATTTGGTCTCTCTGGGCGGGAGACATGTTTGCGAGGAAGGCGGGGAGCGGGCGGAGGAGCCGCAGTAACACAAATATCATGCAAAAAAAAACAATTCATTTATTTATTATTTTTATAAAAGCTATCTTAATACCCAAAACCCTTTGGTGTAGTGATAGGTGGAGGTTGGCGCCTTAGAGGAACATCGAAGACGCATTGCCCCTACCTCGTGGAGTCCTCCTCCTATTTTCTCTAAACTCGCCCCTTTCCTCTACACAACAAATTAAAACTCCATGCATAAACTCACATACCTAATTAGAGGGTAAAGCGATAATAAAAACTATATAAATACTTACCTTCGCCTTGCTCATTCTCCCAGACGATTGCGATTACCTCTATTCATCGCCGAAAAAAGAGCACACCTAGATCAAAAAGAAATTGTGAGAGAAACATTTGATAACCATGAATGATATTGGTTGCAATAATAGAATGATACTTACAAACCATAGAGATGAAAAAAATAGTATTTTTATGGTCAGAAATGTGCCACTAATGAGCCCCGGCAGACTTTTATCAAGTAGCCTTGACCGCCTTGGACCGGGGAAGGAGGGGAGACGATAATGCCATGAATATTGCATCAGCAGTAAAGAGGGCCACAATGAGGAAAACCGCTAAGAATTGAGCCTCCGCCATGACTATATATATTAATTTGAACATAACGAGAATTAGCGAGAGAAAAGCTTTGAACAAGTGTCTTTGAATAAATACCTAAATTTATATTCTTATCTTCTTATTTATATTAGAAAAGTATCTCAGTATATAGGTATGGGGTGCATATCGAACTCTAGGTTGCCATATTATCAGGCCATGTATCATGTCATACAATCAACCCTAAATTATCCCACGTGGCATTTTTAGTGCCACATCATGAAAACCCTACGCTATGTGGTGGCACATCATCAAACCCTAGGTTGTGTCACGTCGCTGACTTCCTATTGCCACATCATAGTAAGTGCCATGTCATCAAACCCTAGCTTGCGTTAAATACATCATCAAACCCTAGATTGTGCCACATGGCATTTACAATCTAGGGTTTGATGATGTAGCACACAAAACCTAGGGTTTGACGTCAGAAATTTACACTTTATCTACAAGTTATGATTAATAATTTATTTACCATTAATAATAATTTTTTGATTAATAAATTACTTTTTTCATTAGTAATTTTGACTAAAAAACATTTATTGGTTGCAACAAGCCTCAAATAGGAAGACAAAATTATATTAATCACTTCTTGCAAGCATTTAACAAGAGCTTAGCCATCTCAAGTGGATCACCACACTTCATATGTCGCTCTCTCTCACAACTATATCGGGTAAGAAAGCCCCTGCTGTTTTGAACACATCGACGACGCTGAGCAATAGATGGGCGATCCATGTGCACCAGCTCTCTATCCATCATCATTTGGACCTTCATATGTTGGATGATGTCCAATGTGCTAGAGTATCGGCCGGTTGGGTTTATCTCAACACACAACCCCATAAGCCGCATTGCCCGACAAAATCAAGGAGCATCTCGTAAATGTAGCCCAGTGGAATATATGTCGATATCTCATGCCCCCATGATGCTTGGTCATCCTGATGATGATGTAAAAACTCTCTTCTCCCACCAAGGATATCGCGACCGCTCCATCTTGTAGTGTATAACGGCTCTTCAATTTGGGCATTCGCTCCTTGCAAAAAAACGGAGGGCCGTGGTCCCAATCACCAATAGCCACCCACACATTTGTAAGCGAAGTCATCAAAATGGAGTTTGACCTTTTGCAATTGACCTTGTGTGTGTCCAACCCGAGCGTGGATGGCATAGACTCCTTCGCAAGAGCCAGAGCTATTTCGGGACGCATTTATACACGAAGTCTCATTTTGGCTTTCCACCGCACTTATCTTCATATCAGCCCTTCTTGGAGCACTATGCATTGCATTTGACCATCTCCTATAAGAAGAGAATTGGCTCGGAAGATGGTCAAGTAATACGCAAAGGTTCCTCCATTCATGAATGGCAGACTACCATTGGTCCCCTCGCGGGCTCATCTCCACAAAAGACCTCGTGGGCAAGTCCAAGGGTGTGGCCAACGCTGGACTTGGGCTCTTGAAACGGATATACTTGTCACCAACTACCATGATGCAGCCTCTATCTTGGCCTCTCCACATAATGCCAAAGATAATAATCATCTTGATTAAAGTACGTGGTTCCCAAGATCCGATTTGGTATATCCGCGCCTTGTTTACTACCAATGCACTTTACAACTCCAACAAAGATCCACGTGAATGTCGCCAATAAATGCAAACACATTTATCATGAGCATGTAATGATAATCTAGCCCCCGCACCAATAGAGCTCCCACCATGGATAAGACTATCTAACTCCTTCACATGTTCATCATTGAGACTGCCATCGCCATCTTGTGATCTTTTTGGCCGACCTTGCACTTCGCCACGAATTAGCCCATCGCCCCCCACGCATGCCTCAAAGATAGGGGCTCATAAGTGGCACTTTTATACTTAAGTAGCATCCTCAATTCGGCTCAGGATTGCAAACCCAAGACTTTAAGTTCTTTCTCATCATATCTTCCAACTCGACTCATGCTCCGCCACCTCCCACATAATTCAGACCGACATTCTTTTCTCAACCGATGCTACAAAACTAAGCAATTCGATCATCGGGTTTGCATATGTCGTTCGGTCGGAAGCAAGATATGTGATTGATGAGGATGCGCCTAATTTCACTAAGCATCTCTCGGTCCCCATCGAGGCCATTTTATGCCTACAAACAAAACAAAATAATGAATACAAAAGCCAAGCATGCACAAAGTAAATGCAACATAATACGACAATATCAAACATGTATGCACCATATAATCATTACTTATAACACGCCTCTATGGCTTAACTAATACCTTATCCCACCCCCAAAAAGCAAGAAAAAAAAAAAAAGAAGAAGAAACAAGAAAAACTAAATAGGTTAGATTAGGGTATTTAGACCCACGGTCAATTTACATTGTATTACTAGTTAATTAGTTAGCAGATAGTCCCAAAATTTAGTTAACTTTTTAACCAAAAACACTACCTAAACTTATCTTCGCGACCTTGTTCGGATTAGTTAGCAAAATTAACTAAAAATTAACTAAATTAGAAATTAGCACTATAGAGGTCACTTTAAGTTTAGTTAATTGTACATATAATTTTTTATGCCTTTGACTAACTTAACTAGACATGTTTCAAATAATTTAGTTAATTAGTTAAGTTATTTTTTACCAACGCTTTTAGTGTGAATTAGTACTACATTAAGTTAGCCTAACCTTTTTTTTTTAACTAGCACGGGTGTGAAGGGAATCATCCGCCATCGTTAACTTAACCTAGCCCTAGCTACCTCTAGCTAAAACCGACAATAAACGCGGAACTAAGGCCCAACACGGGTCCTCCCCACTCATGGTGGAGCCGACCATGTCCTTGCCGTGTAGCCACATCTACCTAAGAATGAGAAGAAAAGTGGACTTGGACCCCGACACCTAGTCCTCTCCACGCTAAGGTGGAGCCGACCCGCCCTTTGAACAAGCCACTACAATTTTATTTTAAACCTAAAAAATAACAAGTGGAACTCGAAGTGGACTTGAACCCGCACGCGGGTCCTCTCCACTCTAGGTGGAGCTAATCGCGTGCCCTTGAACAAGCCACTCATTAACCTAGGAAACATTTATGATTGTAGTGAAAGTGGACTTCGAACCCGGTACATGGTCCTCCCCACTCTAGGTGGAGCCGACCCGCGCCCCTTGAACAAGCCACTCCATCAATTTTTTAACCTACTTAAAACTATAAAAATAAAATGCAAGTGCGATCAACTACTTACCAAAATAAGGACGCAAGTGGTACAAGATCCCCGCCGGGTCCAAATCGTAATAGAAAGCTGCAACAAAAGTAACAAAGCATTAGAAGAATAAGAACAAAGAAGAAAAACAGAAAGAAGAAATAAGGATAGAATAGAGAAGAAATAAGAGAAGAAACAATAAAGAATGAAGAAAAAATAAGAGGAAATAAGAGAAGGGAAGGGAATAGAATGGAAGGAAGAAATAAGGGAAGGGAAAGAAAAGGATCGAATGGAAAGTGAGGAAGAAATGTGAAGAATAAGAAACAAATGAAGAATGAAGAAATGAAATTAAAAAAGAATGAAGAATAAGAAATGAAAAAAAAATGAAGAATAAGGAAGGGAAGAGAAGAAAGAAATGAGGGAAGGGGGAGGGAAAAGAATGAGGAATGAGAAAGCATGAGAAAGAATGGAAATGAGAAACAAATGAGAAAGCATGAGAAAGAAATGAGAAAGAAAATGAGAAAGCATGAGAAAAAGAAATGAGAAAGCAAGAAATGAGAAAGAATGAGGAAGAATGAGAAAGAGGAGGAATAAAGAATGAGAAAGCATGAGGAAGAAAGAAATGAGAAAGAATGAGGAAGAAAGAATGAGAAAGAAATGAGGAAAGAAGAAATATGGGAAGAAAGAATGAGGAAAGAATGAAGCATGGAAGAAGGAGGAAGAAATGAAGCATAAGGAAGAATGAGGAAGAAATGAAGCATGAGAAAGAAAGAAGGAGGAAGAATGAACGAGGCATGGAAGAATGGGAAGAAAAAAAAATCAAGAACAAAGAAGAAGAGGAAGGAAAGGAAACCAAAAAAGAGGAAGGTTGGGCATGCACCATTCAATCCAAAACCTATTCAATCTAAAAACATGATATACTAACCTTAGAATAGTTGCTTGTGTAGATCGTGGTACTAGCGCCGCGGATCGCCCAAGAACCTCGAAGAAGTAGGGCAAAAAGAAGTTCCGAAAAGCCGGCCGCTTGGGGCTGTTTCAAAATATTACGTAGACCGCCGCAGATAGCGACGCCACGCCGCGATGCGACGTTATTTCAACTTTTAAATGTGCCGCGACGCCGACGCCCCCGCGACGTATTTTGTTATAGCGACGTTATTGTTTTTGCATCTTTTTTTAATGTGAAGCTCATTAAAGTTTGTCCCTAGGCTTATTTTGAACAAGCCCCCGAGGCCGGATCCTTGAACGGAGGATTCAACGGCCGGATATATAGGGGAACCGAAGCCGGAGGGTGTTCATTAGCATACGCCCCCTGTGGGCTGCGCCGTGACAGTCGCCGAGAACATTTTGGGGTCCGGCCTCGGGATTCTCGGACTCTCCCCTACCGAGGTGGCCATTCAAAGTCGCTTTGTTTGACTTGGGGAAGGGTGCTACCATGCTTGCCCAACAATCCGCCGCCCTGACCGTTTCTAACCCCAACGCTTTGTCGACCTTTATCCTAAAATTTTGGAAATTTTCCTCAGAGGCCGGTGATGACCATGGAAGCCAAATCGGACCAAAACCATAATTTAATTCCATGCCATGCATTAACTATGAATTTATAAACCATAAATGCAATAAAATGCATAACTAAAAAGAGTGTGCATGGTCAAAAAAGGCGAAGTCTTTGACCGGGGGCAAAACAAGGCGGTAAAGGGACACATTAAAAAAAATTTTTCACTTGGAAACTATGAAGCAATCTTTCATCAAGGTACAATTGTTTCATATGTGAAACAAAACCGCCCTTCATTACAAGTTAGTTATGCCATCCATGTCAAATAGCTTTAGGGAGCAAAAACCAAAACAAAACCCTTCTAGAATCGGGCAAGTCACGTGGTTTACGCCCAATGCAATCTTAGACCAAGTATAACGCCCAAATGGAGCCAAGGTCAACCCCAAGTACAACGATCCCACAAACTCCATTCCTTTGACCTTAGCTAACCCTTTGACCTAGACCTTCTCCCAAAAATTTCGAAAAATTGGGTTGTGTGTCGAGATGGGTTAGGAATCCACCGGCAAAAAATCAGAATTTATTTTCGCATACAATGCATTAATTGCGTAATTTATGAATGTCTTGCCACCGCAAAAGCACCCCCGACTTCTACTTGCCACATCGGGAGGAGGACAGGCCCAAACTCCGCCTCCGCCGGGCCCCTTGTTCAGATTCTCAAGTTGGGCCGGCCAGTCCCAAGTAACAGACCAAGTCTCGCCCCCAAAACGCAAACCCTTCTAGAACCCGGCAACCCACTGGTTTACGCTTTTGGAGGCCCCTCCTTTGTCGATTCGGGGGACCTTGCGCCGCGGATTCTGACGTGGAGTGGGGGGGTGTTGACACCAGAGCACGGACCCTAAAAATCCCCCTAAGCCGCTTGCCCCAATTTCTCTCCCCAAGGCCCTCGGGACGGACGGGCGACCTCCCCTCTCCGGAATCGCGATTTGACTCTGCCAATGGACTCAGAACGTCGACGTTGCCCTGGGAACCAAGTTCCGCGGACGTAAGACCACCACCTCCAAGAAGCCAAAGTAGCTCACTTCCATCACACTCGTAGTCAATTGGCCTAGGATGTGGATGCGGGATACTGTCGTGGAAGGCGTGAGTGTTTCTTTCTTTTGCAAAACCGACCTTGTAACTTGCTCCCTAGGGTAATTTCGCCATTCCGGACGATTTGGCAGGGTCGATTTGCCATTCCGGAGCCTCCCCGGTGCCCGAACGACAAGACACTGCGGTTTCTACAAGGTCGACCTCAGGACGCCCCGCGGTTTGACAAGTTCTCCCGGACCGATCTGGAATCTTTTGGGCCTTCCCGAAGAGGGGCCCCTGAATGGAGGATCCAACGGTCGGATAGGGGAACCGGCCCGGAGGGTGGTCATTAGCTGCAGCCCCTGGGAGCGCTGCCAGGAAGGGCTGCCTCGGGAACTTTTTTGGATCCCGCCTCTTGGGGTCCCGGACTCTCCCTCTTGTGAGGGATCCCCGCAAGGTCCCGGCCTCGCTTGACTTGGGAAGGGTGCCGCCTCTGGTTGCCCCGCAACCCGCTGCCCCGACCGCTCTAATGCTAACCCTTTGACCTAGACCTTCTCCCAAAATTTAGAAAATTGGGCAGGTGTCGGAGATGGGTTAGGAATCCAGCCGCAAAAAATCAGAATTTATTTTCGCACAATGCATTAATTGCGAATTTATGAATGTCTTGCCATCGCAAAAGCACCCCCCCGACTTCTACTTGCCACATCGGGAGGAGGACAGGCCCAAACTCCGGCTCCGCCAGTTCCCCTTGTTCGTATTCTCGGCTGCGTACTCCTCGGCCAGTCCAAGTGTAACAGACCAAGTCTCGCCCCCAAAACGCAAACCCTTCTAGAACCTCGCAACCCCATGTGGTTTACGTTTTGGAGGCCCTCTCCTTTGTCGATTCGGGGGGACCTTTGCGCCGCGGACTTGACGTGGGAGTGGGGGTGTTGTCGCCAGAGCATGCACCTAAAATCCCCCGAAGCCGCTTTGCCCCCATTTCCTCTCCCCAAGGCCCTCGGGACGGGACGGGCCACCTCCCCTCCGGAATGGCGATTTGACTCGCCAATGGACTCAGAACGCCGACGCGTTGCCCCCGGGGACCAAGTTCCGCGGGCTGTAAGACCACCCCACCTCCAAGAAGCCAAAGTAGCTCACTTCCATCACACTCGTGAGTCAATTGGCCTAGGATGTGGATGGATACCGCCGTGGAGGGCGTGGAGTGTTTCTTTTTTTTTGCAAACCGACCTTGTAACTTGCTCCCTAGGGTAATTTCGCCATTCCCGACGATTTATTTAGGTGGTCGATTTGCCATTCCGAGCCTCCCGTGCCCTCGAACGACAAGACACTGGTTTCTACAAGGCCGACTCCTCAGGACGCCACGTTTGACAAGTTCTCCTGACCGATCTGGAATCTTTTGGGCCTTCCCCAAGAGGGGCCCCCGAACGGAGGATCCAACTGGTCGGATAGGGGAACCGGGCCCGAGGGTGGTCATTAGCGCAGCCCCCGGGAGCGCCAGAAGGGCTGCCTCGGGAACTTTTTTGATCCCGCCTCTTGGGGTCCGGACTCTCCCCTCTTGTGAGGGATCCCCGCAAGGTCCCGGCCTCGCTTTGACTTGGGAAGGGTGCCAGCCTCTGTTGCCCCGCAACGGGCTGCCCCCGACCGCTCTAATGCTAACCCTTTGACCTAGACCTTCTCCTAAAAATTTAGAAAATTGGGCTGTGTGCTGGAAATGGATTAGATTCCAGCCTGGCAAAAATAAGAATTTATTTTCGCACAATGCATTGATTGCGTAATTTATGAATGTCTTGCCATCAAAAAAGCTACCTAACTTCTACTTGCCACATCGGGAGGAGGACAGGCCCAAACTCCATTCCGCCAGTTCCCTTGCTCGAGATTCTCGGCTGCTTCTCGCCAGGTCCCAAGTGCAACAGACCAAGTCTCGCCCCCAAAACGTAAACCCTTCTAGAACCTCGCAACCCACCGGGGTTTACGCTTTTGAGGCCCTCTCCTTGTCGATTCAAAGGGACTTTGCCGCGGACTTGACGGGAGTGGGGGTGTTGACGCCAGAGCACGGACCCTAAAATCCCCGGAAGCTGCTTGCCCCAATTTCCTCTCCCCCAAGGCCCCCGGGACGGACGCTTACCTCCCTCTCCTGAATCGCGATTTGACTCTCGCCAATGGACTCGAACGCCGACGTTGCCACGGGGACCAAGTTCGGGCTGTAAGACCACCGACCTCCAAGAAGCGCCAAAGTAGCTCACTTCCATCACACTCGTGGTCAATTGGCCTAGGATGTGGATGCGGGATACCTCTTGGGAGGGCGGAGTGTTTTCTTTTGCAAAACCGACCTTGTAACTTGCTCCTAGGGTAATTTCGCCATTCCGGACGATTTGGCAGTGGTCGATTTGCCATTCCCGAGCCTCCCCGTGCCCGAACGACAAGACAATGCGGTTTCTACAAGGTCGACCTCGTGACGCCCCAGCGGTTTGACAAGTTCTCCCTGACCGACTGGAATCTTTTGGGCCTTCCAAAAGAGGGGCCCCCTGAACGGAGGATCCAACGGTCGGATAGGGGAACCGGCCCCGAGGGTGGTCATTAGCGCAGCATTCTCGGGAGCGCCGCGTGAAGGGCTGCCTGGAACTTTTTTGATCCCGCCTCTTGGGGTCCGGACTCTCCCCTCTTGTGAGGGATCCCCGCAAGGTCCCCGGGCCTCGCTTTGACTTGGGAAGGGTGCCAGCTCGGTTGCCCCGCAACGGGCTGCCCCGACCGCTCTAATGCTAACCCTTTGACCTAGACCTTCTCCAAAAATTTAGAAAATTGGGCTGTGTGGCCGAGATGGATTAGGAATCCAGCCGGCAAAAAATCAGAATTTATTTTCGCATTACAATGCATTAATTGCGAATTTATGAATGTCTTGCCACGCAAAAGTGCCCCACTTCTACTTGCCACATCGGGAGGAGGACAGGCCCAAACTCCGCTCCCCGCCAGTTCCCCTTGCTCCGTATTCTGGGCTGCAGCTTCTGGCCAGTCCCAGTGCAACAGACAAGTCCCGCCCCCAAAACGCAAACCCTTCTAGAACCCGGCAACCCACGTGGTTTACGCTTTGGAGGCCCTCTCCTGTCGATTCGGCGGGACCTTGCTGCGGACTTGACGTGGAGTGGGGGTGTTGACGCCGCAGCACGGACCCTAAAAATCCCCCGAAGCTGCTTTTGCCCCACTCCCTCTCCCCAAGGCCCTGGGACGGGCGACCTCCCTCTCCGGAATCGCGATTTGACTCTGCCAATGGACTCAGAACGCCGACATTGCCCTGGGGACCAAGTTCCGCGGGCTAGAAGACCACCCGACCTCCAAGAAGCCAAAGTAGCTCACTTCCATCACACTCGTAGTCAATTGGCCTAGGATGTGGGATGCTGGATACCGCCGCGGGAGGGCGGAGTGTTTTTTCTTTGCAAAACCGACCTTGTAACTTGCTCCCCTAGGGTAATTTCGCTTATTCCGACGATTTGGCAGGGTCGATTTGCCATTCCGAGC
This sequence comes from Isoetes taiwanensis, assembly GCA_021234155.1. Taxonomy (NCBI): domain Eukaryota; kingdom Viridiplantae; phylum Streptophyta; class Lycopodiopsida; order Isoetales; family Isoetaceae; genus Isoetes; species Isoetes taiwanensis. The sequence goes on along the minus strand of JAJEKV010000095.1, from coordinate 1,426,439 downwards.
CTCCTGCGTCTCGAACGACAAGACAATGCAAGTTTCTACAAGGCCGACTCCTCGCGCCGCCGGTTTGACAAGTTCTCCCTGACCGATCTGGAATTTTGGGCCTTCCCGAAGGGGGCCCCGAACGGAGGATCCAACGGCCGGATAGGGGAACCGCCCGGGAGGGTGGTCATTAGCGCAGCCTCCCCGGGGAGCTGCCAGAAGGGCTGCCTTGGGAACTTTTTGGATCCCGCTTGGGGTCCTGGGACTCTCCCTCTTGTGAGGGATCCCCGCAAGGTCCCCGGGCCTCGCTTTGACTTGGGGAAGGGTGCTGCCGGCTGTGCCCCGCAACGGGGCTGCCCCGACCGCTCTAACGTAATGCTAACCCTTTGACCTAGACCTTCTCCTCAAAATTTCAAAATTGGGCCGTGGGCCGGAAATGGATTAGGATTCCACTGGCAAAAATCAGAATTTATTTTCGCATAAATGCATTAATTGCGAATTTATGAATGTCTTGCCATCGCAAAAGCCCCCACTTCTACTTGCCACATCGGGAGGAGGACAGGCCCAAACTCCGGCCCGCCGGTTCCCTTGTTCAGATTCTCTACTGGCAGCCTCGGCCCAGTCCTGCGCAACAGACCAAGTCTCGCCCCCAAAACGCAAAACCCTTCTAGAACCTCGCAACCCACTGTGGTTTACGCTTTGGAGGCCCCTCTGTTTGATTCGGGGACCTTGCGCCGCGGACTTGACGCGGAGGGGGTGTTGACGCCGTGAGCACGGACCCTAAAATCCCCCCCTAAGCCGCTTGCCCCACTTCCTCTCTCCCCAAGGCCCCCCGGGGACGGGACGGGCACCTCCCCTCCGAATCGCGATTTGACTCGCCAATGGACTCGAACGCCGACATTGCCCTGGGGACCAAGTTCCGTGGGCCAGAAGACCACCCGACCTCCAAGAAGCCAAAGTAGCTCACTTCCATCACACTCGTAGTCAATTGGCCTAGGATGTGGATGCGGATACCGTCGTGGAGGGCGGAGTGTTTCTTTCTTTGCAAAACCGACCTTGTAACTTGCTCCCTAGGGTAATTTTCGCCATTCCTGACGATTTGGCAGGGTCGATTTGCCATTCCGAGCCTCCCGCGTCTCGAACGACAAGACATGCGGTTTCTACAAGGCCGACCTCGGGACGCCCCGCTGGGTTTGACAAGTTCTCCTGACCGATCTGGAATCTTTGGGCCTTCCCCAAGAGGGGCCCCCGAACGGAGGATCCAACGGCCGGATAGGGGAACCGGGCCCGGGAGGGTGGTCATTAGCTGCAGCCCCGGGAGCGGCGCGCCAGAAGGGCTGCCCGGAACTTTTTTTTTGGATCCCGCCTCTTGGGGTCCGGACTCTCCCCTCTTGTGAGGGATCCCCGCAAGGTCCGGGCCTCGCTTGACTTGGGAAGGGTGCCACCGGGTTGTTCCCCGCAACGGGCTGCCCCCGACCGCTCTAATGCTAACCCTTTGACCTAGACCTTCTCCCCAAAATTTCAAAATTGGCCGTAGGCCGGAAATGGATTAGGATTCCAGCCGGGCAAAAAATCAGAATTATTTTCGCATGACAATGCATTAATTTGTAATTTATGAATGTCTTGCCATCGCAAAAGCCCCCCGACTTCTACTTGCCACATCGGAGGAGGACAGGCCCAAACTCCGCCCGCCGGGCCTCCCTTTGTTCGTATTCTGGCCTGCAGCTCCTCGGCCAGTCCCAAGTGCAACAGACAAGTCTCGCCCCCAAAACGCAAACCCTTCTAGAACCTCGGCAACCCATGTGGTTTACGCTTTGGAGGCCCTCTCCTTGTCGATTCGCAAGGGACCTTGCGCCGCGGACTTGACGCGGGAGGGGGGGTGTTGACGCGAGCACGGACTCCTAAAATCCTAATCGCACCCCGGTTTCCTCTCCCCAAGGCCCTCGGGACAGACGCCAATGGAATCCTGATTTGAACGCCAATGGACTTGAACGCCGACGTTGCCACGGGACCAAGTTCCGCGGGCCAGAAGACCACCCGGACCTCCAAGAAGCCAAAGTAGCTCACTTCCATCACACTCGAAGGTCAATTGGCCTAGGATGTGGATGCGGGATACCGGCCGTGGAGGGCGTGAGTCTTTTTTTTGCAAACCGACCTTGTAACTTGCTCCCTAGGGTAATTTCGCCATTCCGGACGATTGGTGGTCATCGCCATTCCGAGCCTCCCGCGTTCAACGACAAGACAACTGCGGTTTCTACAAGGCCAGCCTCGTGACGCCCGCTGGGTTTGACAAGTTTCTCCGACCGACCGAATCTTTGGGCCTTCCCCAAGAGGGGCCCTCGAACGGAGGATCCAACGGTCGGATAGGGGAACCGGCCCGGGAGGGTGGTCATTAGCGCAGCCCCCGGGGAGCGCCGCCAGAAGGGCTGCCCGGGAACTTTTTTGGATCCCGCCTCTTGGGGTCCGGACTCTCCCCTCTTGTGAGGGATCCCCGCAAGGTCCCCGGGCCTCGCTTTGACTTGGGGAAGGGTGCCGCTCGGGTTGCCTCCCCGCAACGGGCTGCCCCGACCGCTCTAATGCTAACCCTTTGACCTAGACCTTTCTCCAAAAAATTTTCAAAATTGGGCTGTGTAGGCCGGAAATGGATTAGATTCCAGCCGGCAAAAAATCAGAATTTATTTTCTACAATGCATTAATTGCGTAATTTATGAATGTCTTGCCATCGCAAAAGCCCCTAATTTCTACTTGCCACATCGGGAGGAGGACAGGCCCAAAACCCGCCCGCTGGCCCCTTGTTCAGATTCTCGGCTGCAGCTTCTCGGCCAGGTCCTAAGTGCAACAGACCAAGTCTCGCCCCCAAAACGCAAACCCTTCTAGAACCCGCAACCCACGGGGTTTACGCTTTGGGAGGCCCTCTCCTTGTCGATTCGGGCGGGACCTTGCGCCGCGGACTTGACGTGGAGGGGGGGTGTTGACGCCAGAGCACGGACCCTAAAATCCCCCTAAGCCGCTGTCCCCGAATTTCCTCTCCCCAAGGCCCCGGGGATGACGACGGGCGACCTCCCCCTCCCGGAATCGCGATTTGACTCTCGCCAATGGACTCAGAACGCCGACATTGTTCTCCGGGACCAAGTTCCGCGGGCTGTAAGACCACCCGACCTCCAAGAAGCCAAAGTAGCTCACTTCCATCACACTCGTGAGTCAATTGGCCTAGGATGTGGATGCGGATACCGTCGTGGAGGGCGGAGTGTTTTCTTTGCAAAACCGACCTTGTAACTTGCTCCCCTAAGGGTAATTTCGCCATTCCGGACGATTTGGCGGTGGTCGATTTGCCATTCCGAGCCTCCCTGCGTCTCGAACGACAAGACAATGCGGTTTCTACAAGGCCGACCTCGTGACGCCTTCTATGTTTGACAAGTTCTCCCGGACCGATCTCGGAATCTTTTGGGCCTTCCCCAAGAGGGGCCCCCGAACGGAGGATCCAACTGGCCGGATAGGGGAACCGGCCCGGAGGGTGGTCATTAGCGCAGCCCCCGGGAGCCGCCAGAAGGGCTGCCTCGAACTTTTTGATCCCGCCTCTTGGGGTCCTGACTCTCCCTCTTGTGAGGGATCCCCGCAAGGTCCCGCCTCGCTTTGACTTTGGGAAGGGTGCCACTCGGTTGCCCCGCAACGGGCTGCCCCGACCGCTCTAATGCTAACCCTTTGACCTAGACCTTCTCCTCAAATTTTCTCAAAATTGGGCCTGTGTGTGGAAATGGATTAGGATTCCACTGGCAAAAAATCAGAATTTATTTTCCTACAATGCATTAATTGCGAATTTATGAATGTCTTGCCACATCAAAAAGCCCCGACTTCTACTTGCCACATCGGGAGGAGGACAGGCCCAAACTCCGGGCGCTGGTTCCCCTTGCTCCGTATTCTCTGGGCAGCTCCCTCTGGCCCGGGTCCCAAGTGCAACAGACAAGTCTCGCCCCCAAAACGCAAAACCCTTCTAGAACCCCGCAACCCACTGTGGTTTACGTTTTGGAGGCCCTCTCCTTGTCGATTCGGGCGGACCTTGCGCCGCGGACTTGACGTGGGTGGGGGTGTTGACGCCAGAGCACGGACCCTAAAATCCTGAGGGGGAAGCCGCTGTCCCGAATTTCCTCTCCCCAAGGCCCCCGGGACCTGACGGGCCACCCCCCTCCTGAATCGCGATTTTCCTCGCCAATGGACTCGTGAACGCCGACATTGCCCCGGGGACCAAGTTCCGTGGCCAGAAGACCACCCCACCTCCAAGAAGCGCCAAAGTAGCTCATGTCCAGCACACTCCTAGTCAATTGGCCTAGGATGTGGATGCGGGATACCTTGTCCGGGAGGGCGTGAGTGTTTTTTCTTTTGCAAAACCGACCTTGTAACTTGCTCCCTAGGGTAATTTCGCCATTCCGACGATTTGGCAGTGGTCGATTTGCCATTCCCGAGCCTCCTGCGTCCCGAACGACAAGACATCGCGGTTTCTACAAGGCCGACTCGTGACGCGCCTGGGTTTGACAAGTTCTCCCGACCGACTGAATCTTTTGGGCCTTCCCCAAGAGGGGCCCCCGAACGGAGGATCCAACTGGCCGGATAGGGGAACGGGCCCGGAGGGTGGTCATTAGCGCGCAGCCGTGGGGAGCGCCGCCAGAAGGGCTGCCTCGAACTTTTTTGATTGATCCTCTTGGGGTCCTGGACTCTCCCCTCTTGTGAGGGATCCCCGCAAGGTCCTGGCCTCGCTTGACTTGGGAAGGGTGGGGCTCTGCTGTTCGCGAACGGGCTGCCCCACCGCTCTAATGCTAACCCTTTGACCTAGACCTTTCTCCTAAAATTTCACCGGTTGAAAAATTGGGCTGTAGCCGAAATGGATTAGGATTCCAAATGGCAAAAAATCAGAATTTATTTTCCACAATGCATTAATTTAATTTATGAATGTCTTGCCATCAAAAGTCATCCTCGACTTCTACTTGCCACATCGGGAGGAGGACAGGCCCAAACTCCGCCCCCAGCCTCTTGCTCAGATTCTGAGGGCTGGGCAGCCTTCTCGCCAGGTCCCAGTGCAAATGTACTGCCTCGCCCCAAAACGCAAAACCCTTCTAGAACCCTCGGCAACCCACGTGGTTTACGCTTTGGAGGCCCCTCCTTGTCGATTCGGGCGGGACCTTGCGCCGCGGACTTGACGTGGGAGTGGGGTGTTGACGCCAGAGCACGGACTCCTAAAATCCCCCTAAGCCGCTTTGCCCCTGAATTTCCTCTCCCCAAGGCCCCGGGGACTGACGGGCGACCTCCCCTCCGAATCGCGATTTGACTCGCCAATGGACTTAACGCCGACATTGCCCCTGGGGACCAAGTTCCGCGGGCCGAAGACCACCCACCTCCAAGAAGCCAAAGTAGCTCACTTCCATCACACTCGTAGTCAATTGGCCTAGGATGTGGATGCGGATACCGCCGGGAGGGCGGAGTGTTTCTTTTTGCAAAACCCCACCTTGTAACTTGCTCCCTAGGGTAATTTCGCCATTCCTGACGATTTCACATGTGGTCGATTTGCCATTCCGAGCCTCCCCGGTGTCTAAACGACAAGACACCGCAGTGGTTTACAAGGTCGACCAAGAACAAGGTTTTGACAAGTTCTCCCTGACCGATTCGAATCTTTTGGGCCTTCCCAAGAGGGGCCCCGAACGGAGGATCCACTGGGTCGGATAGGGGAACCGGCCCGGAGGGTGGTCATTAGCGCAAGAGCCCGGGAGCCGCCAGAAGGGCTGCCTCGAACTTTTTTTGATCCCATTTTGGGGTCCTGACTTCCCCTCTTGTGAGGGATCCCCGCAAGGTCCCCGCCTCGCTTTGACTTGGGAAGGGTGGCTCGGCTGTTCCGCAACTGGCTGCCCCGACCGCTCTAATGCTAACCCTTTGACCTAGACCTTCTCCTAAAAATTTTCAAAATTGGGCCGTGTAGGCCGGAAATGGATTAGGATTCCAGCCGCAAAAAAATCAGAATTTATTTTCGCACAATGCATTAATTGCGAATTTATGAATGTCTTGCCATCGCAAAAGCTGACTAATTTCTACTTGCCACATCGGGAGGAGGACAGGCCCAAACTCCGCTCCGCCGGGCCCCTTGTTCAGATTCTCTGCTTGTCTCTTCTCGCCAGTCCCAAGTGCAATGTACTCAAGCCCCGCCCCCAAAACGCAAAACCCTTCTAGAACCCGCAACCCACTGTGGTTTACGCTTTGGAGGCCCTCCTTGTCGATTCAAAGGGACCTTTGCGCCAGGACTTGACGTGGGAGGGGGGGTGTTGACGCCGTGAGCACGGACCCTAAAATCCCCCTTTTTTGCGCTGCTCCTCAATTTCTCCCCCAAGGCCCTCGGGACTGACGGGTCACCTCCCCTCCTGGAATCGCGATTTGACTCGCCAATGGACTGATTGAACGCCGACGCTTGTTCTGGGGACCAAGTTCCGGGCCGAAGACCACCCACCTCCAAGAAGCCAAAGTAGCTCACTTCCATCACACTCAGAGTCAATTGGCCTAGGATGTGGGATGGATACCTTGCAGTGGAGGGCGGAGTGTTTTCTTCTTTGCAAAACCGACCTTGTAACTTGCTCCCTAGGGTAATTTCGGCCATTCCTGACGATTTGGGTGGTCGATTTGCCATTCCGAGCCTCCCTGCCGAACGACAAGACAATCTGGGTTTCTACAAGGTCGTTCTCGTGAGTTCAGGGGTTTGACAAGTTCTCCTGACCGACTCGAATCTTTGGGCCTTCCCAAGAGGGGCCCCCTAACGGAGGATCCAACGGCCGGATAGGGGAACCTGCCCGAGGGTGGTCATTAGCGCGGCAGCCCCGGGAGCGCCGCTGCCAGAAGGGCTCAGCGGGAACTTTTTTTGGATCCCGCTTCTGGGGTCCTGACTCTCCCCTCTTGTGAGGGATCCCCGCAAGGTCCCCGCCTCGCTTGACTTGGGAAGGGTGTGCCTCTGTTGCCCCCGTGAACGGGTCACGCCCCGACCGCTCTAATGCTAACCCTTTGACCTAGACCTTCTCCTAAAAATTTCAAAAATTAATGTAGGCCGGAAATGGATTAGGATTCCAGTTGGCAAAAATCAGAATTTATTTTCGACAATGCATTAATTGCGAATTTATGAATGTCTTGCCATCGCAAAAGCGCCTCGACTTCTCTACTTGCCACATCGGGAGGAGGACAGGCCCAAACTCCCGCCTCCGCTGGCCTCTTGTTCTCAGATTCTGGCTGCAGCAGCCTTTCTGGGCCAGTCCCAAGTGCAACACTCAAGTCTCGCCCCCAAAACGCAAACCCTTCTAGAACCCGCAACCCACTGTGGTTTACGCTTTGGAGGCCCTCTCCTTGTCGATTCGGGGGACCTTGCCGCGGACTTGACGGGAGGGGGGGTGTTGACGCCAGAGCACGGACCCTAAAATCCCCCGAAGCCGCTTGCCCCGAACTTCCTCTCCCAAGGCCCTGGGGACGGACGGCACTCCCCCCTCCGGAATTGATTTGACTCCTCGCCAATGGACTTTAACGCCGACATTGCCCCTGGGGACCAAGTTCCGCGGCCGAAGACCACCCACCTCCAAGAAGCCAAAGTAGCTTCACTTCCATCACACTCAGAAATAATTGGCCTAGGATGTGGATGCTGGATACCGCCTGCGGGAGGGCGGAGTGTTTCTTTTCTTTGCAAACCGACCTTGTAACTTGCTCCCTAGGGTAATTTCGCCATTCCGACGCATTTGGCAGGGTCGATTTGCCATTCCGAGCCTCCTGCGTCCCGAACGACAAGACATCGCGGTTTCTACAAGGTCGACCTCGTGAGCTCATGCGGTTTGACAAGTTCTCCTGACCGACTGGAATCTTTTGGGCCTTCCCCAAGAGGCCCCCCGAACGGAGGATCCAACGGTCGGATAGGGGAACCGGCCCGGAGGGTGGTCATTAGCGCAGCCCGGGAGCCGCCAGAAGGGCTGCCTCGAACATTTTTTTTGATCCCGCCTAGTTGGGGTCCGGACTCTCCCCTCTTGTGAGGGATCCCCGCAAGGTCCTGGCCTCGCTTGACTTGGGGAAGGGTGCCACCTATTGTTCCCGCAATCCGGGCTGCCCCACCGCTCTAATGCTAACCCTTTGACCTAGACCTTCTCCCAAATTTCGAAAATTGGGTGGGGGCTGGAAATGGATTAGGATTCCATGGCAAAAAATCAGAATTTATTTTCGCACAATGCATTAATTGTAATTTATGAATGTCTTGCCATCGCAAAAGCTCTCCCATTTCTACTTGCCACATCGGGAGGAGGACAGGCCCAAACTCCGCCCGCCGGGCCTCTTTGCTCCAGATTCTCGCCGGGTGAAGCTTTCTCGCCGTGTCCCAAGTGCAATGTACCAAGTCTCGCCCCCAAAACGCAAAACCCTTCTAGAACCCGGGCAACCCATGTGGTTTACATTTTTTGGAGGCCCTCTCCTTGTCGTGATTCCGGGCGGGACCTTGCGCCGCGGACTTGACGCGGGAGGGGGGTGTTGACGCCAGAGCATCGACCCTAAAAATCCCCCCTAAGCCGCTTGCCCCCAATTCTCTCTCCCCAAGGCCTTTGGGACGGACGGGCTTACCTCCCCTCTCCGGAATCGCTCGATTTGACTCCCTCGCCAATGGACTCAGAACGCCGACATTGCCCCGGGGACCAAGTTCCGCGGGCCAGAAGACCACCACCTCCAAGAAGCGCCAAAGTAGCTCACTTCCATCACACTCTCAGAGTCAATTGGCCTAGGGATGTGGATGCGGGATACCGGCCGTGGAGGGCATGAGTGTTTCTTTCTTTGCAAAACCGACCTTGTAACTTGCTCCCTAGGGTAATTTCGCCATTCCGGACGATTTGGTGGTCGATTTGCCATTCCGAGCCTCCCTGCGTCCCGAACGACAAGACATCAAGGGTTTCTACAAGGTCGACTCGTGACGCTTCCGCTGTTTGACAAGTTCTCCTGACCGATCTGAATCTTTTGGGCCTTCCCCAAGAGGGGCCCCCGAACGGAGGATCCAATGGCCGGATAGGGGAACCGGCCCGGAGGGTGGTCATTAGCGCAGCCCTCGGGAGAGCCGCCAGAAGGGCTGCCTCGAACTTTTTGGATCCCGCCTCTTGGGGTCCGGACTCTCCCTCTTGTGAGGGATCCCTGCAAGGTCCCGGGCCTCGCTTTGACTTGGGGAAGGGTGCCACCGTTGCCCCGCAACGGGCCCCGACCGCTCTAATGCTAACCCTTTGACCTAGACCTTCTCCTAAAATTTAGAAAATTGGGCTGTGGCCGGAAATGGATTAGATTCCCAGCTGGCAAAAAATCAGAATTTATTTTCGTGACAATGCATTAATTTTAATTTATGAATGTCTTGCCACCGCAAAAGTGCGCGGACTTCTACTTGCCACATCGGGAGGAGGACAGGCCCAAACTCCGCCTCCGCGGGCCTCCTTGCTCGTGATTTCGGCCGCTAGCCTGGGCCAGTGTCTAAGTGCAACAGACTGTCTCGCCCCCAAAACGCAAACCCTTCTAGAACCCGCAACCCACGTGGTTTACGCTTTTGGAGGCCCTCTCCTTGTCGATTCGCAAGGGACCTTGCGCCGCGGACTTGACGGGAGGGGGGTGTTGACGCCGAGCACGGACCCTAAAATCCCCCGAAGTCGCTTTGCCCTGATTTCCTCTCCCCAAGGCCCCGGGGACTGACGGGCGACTCTCCCCTCTCCTGGAATCGCGATTTGACTCTCGCCAATGGACTTTAACGCCGACATTGCCCCGGGGACCAAGTTCCGGGCGGGTAAGACCACCCACCTCCAAGAAGCTCCAAAGTAGCTCACTTCCATCACACTCGTAGTCAATTGGCCTAGGATGTGGATGCGGGATACCGCCGTGTGGAGGGCGGAGTGTTTCTTTCTTTTGCAAAACCGACCTTGTAACTTGCTCCCCTAGGGTAATTTCGCCATTCCTGACGATTTGGCAGGGTCGATTTGCCATTCCTGAGCCTCCCTGCGTCTCGAACGACAAGACACATGGGTTTCTACAAGGCCGACCTCGTGATGCCTGCGGCTTGACAAGTTCTCCCTGACCATCTGGAATCTTTTGGGCCTTCCCCCAAGAGGGGCCCCCGAACGGAGAGGATCCAATGGCCGGATAGGGGAACCGGCCCGGAGGGTGGTCATTAGAATCATTTATCTTCCCGGGAGCGCCGCCAGAAGGGCTGCCTCGGGAACTTTTTTTGATCCCTCTTGGGGTCCAAGGACTCTCCCCTCTTGTGAGGGATCCCCGCAAGGTCCCCGCCTCGCTTGACTTGGGAAGGGTGCTGCCGCTGTTGCCCCCGCAACCGCTGCCCCGACCGCTCTAATGCTAACCCTTTGACCTAGACCTTCTCCTCAAATTTTAGAAAATTGGGCCGTGTGCTGGAAATGGATTAGATTCCAGCTGGCAAAAATCAGAATTTATTTTCGCATAAATGCATTAATTGCTTAATTTATGAATGTCTTGCCATCGCAGCCTCCCCGACTTCTACTTGCCACATCGGAGGAGGACAGGCCCAAACTCCGCCCCGCCGGGCCCCTTGTTCAGATTTCTGGCTGCAGTTTCTGGCCAGTGTCCCAAGTGCAACAGACTCAAGTCTCGCCCCCAAAACGCAAAACCCTTCTAGAACCCGCAACCCACTGTGGTTTACGCTTTGGAGGCCCTCTCCTTGTCGATTGGCAAGGGACCTTGCGCCGCGGACTTGACGGGAGGGGGTGTTGACGCCAGAGCACGGACCCTAAAATCCCCCTAAGCCGCTTGCCCCGAATTTCTCTCCCCAAGGCCCCCGGGACTGACGGGCACCTCCCTCTCCTGAATCAAGATTTGACTCTCGCCAATGGACCTTTAACGCCGACGCTGTCTCTAGGGGACCAAGTTCTCGTGGCCAGAAGACCAAAACTCGCTCCAAAACAAAACCCTTCTAGAGCTGGGCAAGTCATGTGGTTTACTCGTGAGGCCCTCTCCTTAGGATTTGGATCGGGACCTTGCAACGTGATCTTGACATGGAGGGGGTGTTGACGCTTTGCAAACGGGACCTTGTAACTTGCCCCTAGGGTAATTTGCCCCTAATTCGCCATTACAAGTTAATTATGCCATCCATGCCAAATAGCTTTAGGAGACAAACCGTTGAACAAGGGCATTCTCGCTTATCCATATGCCTTGATAACAAACACAACCATCATCACAAGCAACCAAATCTAACCCCCAACCCTCAACTAGGATCTTTTTGCTTTTAGGGGAATCATTTATCTTCATTCTAGTAGTTATGATGCTTTTTCCAGAATCATTTATCTTCATTCTAATAGTTATGATGCTTATATTCTCAAGGGATCTTAGACCAAGTATCCCGCCTCGCTTGACAAGGTCAACCCTAAGTACAACGATCCCACAAACTCCATTCCTTTGACCTTAGCTAACCCTTTGACCTAGACCTTCTCCTAAAATTTCAAAATTGGGCCAGGCCGGAGATGGGTTAGGAATCCCACCGCAAAAATCAGAATTTATTTTCGTGACAATGCATTAATTAAGTAATTTATGAATGTCTTGCACATCAAAAAAAGCCCCCCGACTTCTACTTGCCACATCGGGAGGAGGACAGCCCAAACTCCGCTCCGCCGGGCCTCCTTGCTCAGTATTCTCTGGGCAGCCTTTCCGCCAGTCCCAAGTGCAAATGACCAAGTCTCGCCCCCAAAACGCAAACCCTTCTAGAACCCGCAACCCACTGTGGTTTACGCTTTGGAGGCCCTCTCCTTGTCGATTCAGGGGGACCTTGCGCCGCGGACTTGACGGGAGTGGAGGGTGTTGACGCCAGAGCACGGACCCTAAAATCCCCCTAAGCCGCTGCCCCGACTTCTCCCCAAGGCCCCCGGGACGGACGGGCACCTCCCCTCTCCGAATCGCGATTTGACTCGCCAATGGACTCACAACGCCGACATTGCCTCGGGAACCAAGTTCCGCGGGCTGTAAGACCAAAACCTCCAAGAAGCCAAAGTAGCTCACTTCCATCACACTCGTAGTCAATTGGCCTAGGATGTGGATGGATACCGCCGTGGAAGGCGGAGTGTTTCTTTCTTTGCAAAACCGACCTTGTAACTTGCTCCCTAGGGTAATTTCGCCATTCCGACGATTTGGCGGTGGTCGATTTGCCATTCCCGAGCCTCCTGCGTCCGAACGACAAGACATCATGGGTTTTACAAGGTCGACCTCAGACGCCTTCCGGGTTTGACAAGTTCTCCTGACCGATCTGGAATCTTTTGGGCCTTCCCCAAGAGGGGCCCCGAACGGAGGATCCAACTGGCCGGATAGGGGAACCGGCCCGGAGGGTGGTCATTAGCGCAGCCTCCCGGGAGCCGCCAGAAGGGCTGCCTCGAACTTTTTTTGATCCCGCCTCTGGGGTCCTGGACTCTCCCCTCTTGTGAGGGATCCCCGCAAGGTCCCGGGCCTCGCTTGACTTTGGGAAGGGTGCCAGCCTGCTTTCCCCCAACGGGCTGCCCCGACCGCTCTAATGCTAACCCTTTGACCTAGACCTTCTCCCAAAAATTTAGAAAATTGGGCTGTAGGCCGGAAATGGATTAGGATTCCAGCTGGCAAAAAATCAGAATTTATTTTCGCATAATGCATTAATTATGTAATTTATGAATGTCTTGCCACCGCAAAAGTTTCCGACTTCTACTTGCCACATCGGGAGGAGGACAGCCCAAACTCCGCCCCGCCGGGCCAGCCCCTTGTTCCGATTCTCGGCTGCAGCTTTCCTGGCCAGTCCCAAGTGCACAGACCAAGTCTCGCCCCCAAAACGCAAACCCTTCTAGAACCCTCGCAACCCACTGTGGTTTACGCTTTGGAGGCCCCTCCTTGTCGATTCGCAAGGACCTTGCGCGGACTTGACGGGAGTGGGGGTGTTGACGCCAGAGCACGGACCCTAAAATCCCCCTAAGCCGCTTGCCCCAATTTCTCTCCCCAAGGCCCCCGGGACCGACGCCACCTCCCCTCTCCTGGAATCGCGATTTGACTCGCCAATGGACTCCAGAACGCCGACATTGCCCTCGGGGACCAAGTTCCGGGGCCAGAAGACCACCCACCTCCAAGAAGCCCAAAGTAGCTCACTTCCATCACACTCAGAGTCAATTGGCCTAGGATGTGGATGCTGGATACCGCCGCGGGAGGGCGTGGAGTGTTTCTTTCTTTTGCAAAACCGACCTTGTAACTTGCTCCCTAGGGTAATTTCGCCATTCCTGACGATTTTAAGGTGGTCGATTTGCCATTCCCGAGCCTCCCTGCGTCTCCAAACGACAAGACATCATGTTTCTACAAGGCCGACCTCGTGACGCCCGCGGGTTTGACAAGTTCTCCTGACCGATCTGGAATCTTTTGGGCCTTCCCCAAGAGGGGCCCCCGAACGGAGGATCCAACGGCCGGATAGGGGAACCGGGCCCGGAGGGTGGTCATTAGCGAGCCCCGGGGGGAGCCGCCAGAAGGGCTGCCTCTGAACTTTTTTGATCCCGCCTCTTGGGGTCCGGACTCTCCCTCTTGTGAGGGATCCCCCGCAAGGTCCCGGGCCTCGCTTTGACTTGGGAAGGGTGCCAGCCTGCTGCTCCCCGCAACGGGCTGCCCCGACCGCTCTAATGCTAACCCTTTGACCTAGACCTTCTCCCAAAATTTAGAAAATTGGGTCGTAGGCCGGAAATGGATTAGGATTCCAGCCGGCAAAAAATCAGAATTTATTTTCGCACAATGCATTAATTATAATTTATGAATGTCTTGCCATCGCAAAAGCCCCGACTTCTACTTGCCACATCGGGAGGAGGACAGGCCCAAACTCCGCCCGCCGGGCCCCTTGCCCGTATTCTCGGCCTGCAGCTTTTCCGCCAGTCCCAAGTGCAACAGACTCAAGTCTCGCCCCCAAAACGCAAACCCTTCTAGAACCCTCGCAACCCACATGTGGTTTACGCTTTTGGAGGCCCTCTCCTTGTCGATTCAAAGGGACCTTGCGCCGCGGACTTGACGCGGGAGTGGGGGGTGTTGACGCCAGAGCACGGACCCTAAAATCCCCTGGAAGCCGCTGCCCTGAACTTCCTCTCCCCAAGGCCCCGGGACCGACGGGCACCTCCCCTCCCCGAGTCGCGATTTGGCTCGCCAATGGACTCTTAACGCCGACTTGCCCTAGGGGACCAAGTTCTCAGGACTGTAAGACCACTCATGTTCACCCAACTAAGAAATGAGTTTTAAACGTCGATGGTACGTCGTGATGCGACGCCAATACGCCAGGGATGCTTAATGATTTGGTTATAGCGACGTGGTTTAACTATTTTTATTTTTGTTGTGTACATGTTTGATAATCGGGGCATGTTTGAGCCTAGACAATGCTTGAGCCTAAGAGGCTTGTTTGAACCTAGGTAGCATGTTCGACCCTAAGGGAAATGCAACGCCTACACGCTCAACGCCTATAGGCTCCTCATGCTTCACTCTATGTATTTGGACTTGTTCACCCTACAAAAAATACCATTATTATTATCCGCTTGAAAGGTAGAGCAGTTGATCCACAAATGTAAAGCTAGTGGATAGCATCAAATTAAGCAATGATCAAAGTTAACTTGGTGGTGGTAATCGGGTTTAAGGTTAGAGAAAATCTAAGTAACTAAGATACCATTGAAGACTCTTTTGCATGTTCTAGTCTAGAGGCAATGCTTGAGCCTATGTGGCTTCTTTTGAGCCCATGTTCCACCCGCTCTTTTATTCCTCCGATATAATGTATACCAAAAAGGGGGGGGGGGGGAGAAAAAAAGAATTGAATTGAATGGGTTTTTTATTGCACACCTAAGACCAATAGACATAGCCTATGAGAAGGATTGCACCGAGGATGTGCATAATATTTGACATATAGAATTTAATGATCGCCTCCTCTAGGTGCTAACTAGGAGTCGCCATTGTTAGCATTGCCAACATTTGTATTAAAATGCCTCAAGTACATCTCAGATTTCGTGGAATTGCTCGTGTAAGATGCCGCATGAGAGCCGGTGGTCCAACCTCTTGATGCTCGCTTTTCCCAAGTGAGTTTGAATGCCTTGATCCGCCCAGAGGGCTCTTCGTGACGCTATTGACTCCTCTAGCACAACACCTTGGAATATTGGGCGCCCCTGTAGTTTGTATGATAAACCACCATGTTGGGTCTTGTCGACGCAGAAAGAAAAAAATCTGGTCAAAGAAGCCGGACGTGAGATTGATATTGATGGTCTAAATTTTGAAGTGGATATGTGTATGTGTGTACTGCTCACAGCTTGTCCGGAAGGACAAGCGCCTCACTACCTGTGGTACATCTTGCTAGAGTTGACAAATAAAAAGCCACTTGTTCTATCATACTTTATCAGAGGCCCGGCCCCCTTAATTGAAGGTCAAACCAATCGACATCGAATATGAAGGTCTTAAAATTGCCACCAACATCCACCTCCATTATAGTCTTTAACCTCCCACCCAATCATGTGTGGCTTCCCCGACGACACGATCGGCAACACTTGATTGAAACTCCATCGTGAATGATGCCATGACTCCGCAGCCACAAGTCTTCCCGTATGTCAAGAGAACTCACACGATAGTGGGTCCCATGCCACCATATCGAGGAGTAAGATATATACCGCCAAAAGCACCATTAATGTCAATAGATACAATAACATCAAAAGAAAAAAATCGATTTCGACATCAACATAATTTGTTGCAACTACCTTTTTCATGACACCTTGTGCGTATGCCCATTCCGTAGCTGTAATATACTCCCCTTGTGATATGCATCGGCCAAAGCCCTCAGTAGTACCCATTCTCTTTCCATCTTGTCCAAGGGCAAGGGTTCATATCCATCGTGGTACGGGCTCGCTCTATTATGTCGCTCCATTCATGCTTCTTCTTCCATTTCTTCCTTTATGCTCTCATAACGAAAGCAATCCATTTTGCCATTGGTGCCGAATTGTAAAGAAGAAATTGATTAACCTTAATGATCATATCAAAGCGGAAATGACTTCTCGTGATACCATTGCCTTCTCGCCACACCCCCACAATCTTCTCGCCCCTTCATCACTCCATAAGTTTAGGTGCATCCGGATGTACGGCGGAAATATATTCTGGCCATATAGAAAAGTGACTCTTTCGCAAGCCATCCCTCGCCATACTACCTTCGTGACGGCTCTTTGACGCACCATATCCTTCAATACCTTCATAAACCTTTCCAAGAAAAACATCCATCCGCATGTACAGCCTCCCGCGAAGCTCCACTTCCTCAATAAGATGTACCAAAAGATGGGTTTGATCACAAGAAAGCTCAGAGGGAAACTCCTTCTCCAACAAGCAACATGCCTCCGCCATTTTCACTTTCATCTCTTCAATTTCGCCTTTTAAGATAGTTTTTTACACATCCACCTATGAGGTCCAAAACAAAAAACTTAGCCACAAATAAAATAGACTGGGACCACTAAATCAACATGGGTAACAACCTTATGACCTTTGATAGGGCACTTATTGCCTCCAATGGTCCCTTTGTCTAAAACTCCCCTAAAGGTCGTGGGCATGAAGAATCGCATGATCCAAACACCAAATATAAGTTATGGGTTACATTTTATAGTAGTGCATATATATGTGGACTTCAATTGCTTACATGCAAGAACTTATGCCACCATGGACTTTAAACCACCAGCCCCCCACTACTTGTGAATGCGGTTCGCGAATGATTGCATGTAACCAGCTTGGTGTTCTAAGGGCCCTTAAATCATCATAAATAGCTCGATGGTCAGCCCTAGCAATAACCCATTTTGCCGGAGGAAGTGGTTGCCCTTCACCCCTGGATCCATGCCTCTTTCTTTTGTATTACTTACCTTAAGGTCCATCCCGGCATTTGTTGTGTCTTTTGACCAAATACATGCTTCCATAAAGAGTTTCCCACGCTCTTGAAGATATGCATCGGGTCTAAAAGGTGTTGAATCAATAGGTCGGTCCAATATGGTAGTCTATAAAAACAGACTTCCTTTTCATATTGGCAAGAAAGACTTCCTCCTCCGCCGCTTCCTCGCCACCACCATCAGATAATTCCTCATCCTCATCGCCTAGGTCGGCCACGACCTCCTCACCGCAGTGCCCCCCACGGATTTTGGCGGATTTTTCCCCTCTTCCTTCTTATCCCAACGCCACCCCATTCTCGTGATGGTAATTTCGCTTTTGGTGGTTCTCAGATAGTCTACGCTGCCACCGAATTGTGCACGCCGCTTTCTCAAGGGGTGCGGAGCTGCAAATACTTCCTAAAACCCTCGTGATACTACTTTCTTCAGATGCTTAGAGGACGGTGCTGCAACTTTTCCCCCCACATATCATGCAAGGGAAGTGCCCCGGATGTCTTAAACCTGTAACACTCAAGCAAAACCTGTGAAAGTCATGCATAGTCCACAATAGTATACCTCTAAGATTAAAAACGCCATTTTTATGGGCATCGAGACTGAATAACCGTGGTTCCACAAAGGAGTAACTCATCCACAATTATTCTTAGGTACACATCTAAATTACTTGGTTTTTTCTTCCCGTGTATCAATAAAGTCATCATAATGTGCCCACTCTTCATCAACAACCATGGGGGTATGTTGTAGTTCACTATCATCACCGCCATGTAGACCATGCAAATGATTGTGTACCATATGGGTTTACGCCATCGGTGGCCAGGCCCAAACGCACGCTACGCGGGTTTTTTCCAAAGTCGCCATGTCGCATCGACATGCTTCCAAGCCGCGACTGCCGCCGGGACTCGTGATCACATCATCACTAGATGCATGTGTAGCCGCGGAAGTCCATTAGGCTAGCCAATGTCTTGCAACTAACATCAACTTTAACCTATAGAATAAATTATAGGCAACATATAAGTACCCAAAATAAGTGAATTTACAACTATTTGTAAGAAGTGGTGATGCATATACCTTGGGATTATTGGAAAGTGTCAATAACCTTTCGAGGTACCGCTTTTTCCCTTTAGGTCATTCCCCGTGATCTCTGCTCATTACATAATAGACAATGAGTGGACTTCTCATGCTCTAGTAGGGGATAGAAGATCATACAATCATTTGGACATGCATGTATGACTTTATAACCAAGGCCGGTCGCTTGAATCATTTTCTTAACTTGAGATCCGCTAGTAGGCATATTGTTCTTCTCTCGAAGGATCTTCTCGCAATAACCCGCGCGATCTAAGAGTGGTAAGATAAAAGATGGAGATGGTGGTAAGATAGAAAGACTTGATAAGTATGTCACCTCAATAGAGCAGTAGACACTTGCATTGCTCCACTTGAACTTGGTTTGGAGATTGAGAATTAAAGGTGCACGCCGACAAACGAGAGGTTCGAGACGCAGAAATAATCAAGGCTTCGCGCTTCGATAACAATAGGGTCATCGCCAAAGACGCACTCAATCCTCAAGGGTATCCAACATCTTCTACCATATCCCTCCACCACCATCCTCTACATCATCTAAATCAATATCGTAATTTTTGAAGAGCGTGCAACATATCGAAAGCATTGGCTCGCCATTTAAAGACTTCGCTTCTCTGGGTTCGCCAATAGTTTCATCCTCTTCATATTGATCGTGACGCAATATCTTCATATTGGCGCGCCTCGCTTGAAATTCACGATTTATAGGTTTCCCTTTGCTCGTAACTTAGAACTAATGGATCGGGATGGAGACCGCCTCAATGAGTTCATTAAACAGAGTAACGATAACCATCATGTCAAATAATGTAATAAGTATAAAATACATACAACCATTTGTATAGACTCAATAATGACAAAAACATAAAAAAAAAAAAAAAAAACCTCTTTATTCCTTTTTTAGTACAACAATACTATTGTTCCATCTCAAATGGGAGAGGTCTATCATAGCGATAGTTGATAAATAACTCATCTCCAATGTTTATGCTTTTAATAGCACACACCATGATATATCCGCTTTTTACGTATCTTGTAAAAAATCTTCCTCCCTCCTTGACACTCTAAAAATTCACAATTGCATCGCCACGGCTGTCAATAGAACTGTTGATGAACCCGCAATATTGCCATGAACCCCCGGCCACCATCAATAAACTTCAACTCCTCATCACATGCCCCCACAGCCTATCGACGCAAAGATTGGAATTCATTCCATAAATCCTCATACGCCAAGCATATTTAGTCAAAGTTTGCCAAGTTTTCCAATCGCATTTCGGACCCGTGATATGGCATTAATGGAATGTGGGTATCTCGCTTCCACTTCTATACGCTGCGTCGGAGATAAGGCCAATCCAGCCTTTTCGACAAATGCGGCTTCAAGATAATGATGTATCTTCTTCTTCCCCAATAAGCAAATTCTTGATCCATAGGGATAGGTAGCCCATCGCCACAAGCCAAATGTCTTGGCGGTGCCTAACAAAGGGTCGGACTAATCTTTGCAATTTTTCAGAATTTCACGCCGGGCAAAGGAGGCCAAGCCGCTCTTGGGAAATGTGCGACACATGCAATGTTCTCATGATTGTAGCCCTTCGTGTTCTTTCACGCAGGGGAAACACTCGCTGAGCGGCACCCATCCACATTATTGATGAATCGGTTATCGCTTCAGCCATATGCCTCTATGGACAACATTAAACCAAAATCCACATCTAGTTTGGAGGAGACATCAAGATCATCTACCTACATATTTAGATAT
This sequence comes from Isoetes taiwanensis, assembly GCA_021234155.1. Lineage (NCBI taxonomy): Eukaryota > Viridiplantae > Streptophyta > Lycopodiopsida > Isoetales > Isoetaceae > Isoetes > Isoetes taiwanensis. Next base: position 1,406,720 of record JAJEKV010000095.1, on the reverse strand, counting down.
CATAAACATCTTGAATATATACTTGAATTGGGAGAGATACTCTAAAAAAAAAAAAAAACAAATAATAATTGTATACCAACCCGATATCCATGACGAGCATCGATCCGTGGGTTGTTCAAATGTACCAAATCTTATCGATGGTCTTCAACAACCGCTCTAAGTCGCTCTTCAAAGCCCCATACATCTTTTTTTTACAATCGCAAACTATTTTGTCCCTCCGCCAATTACAAAAGGTAAGTACTATATAACCGCACAATAGTTTGAACTACCGTGATAGATACAATATATGGTAGTATAAACCCTAAACCCTAAACCCTAAACCCTAAACCCTAAACCCTAAACCCTAAATCCTAAATGGATGTAATTGGGTCTCGGACACGTAGTCCCTTCCACTCAAGGTGAAGCCGACCATGCCCTTTCCCGAAAGTACCACCTTTATATAAGTTTCAATTTCAATAAAGATCTTTTTGGAGACGCCGCTTAGCCCCGATACATAGAGTCCCCTCCACTCAAGGTGAAGTCGACATATGACCTTGACTACGACACCTCAATTTTGTAATCTACATTGTACTTAGTAAGGTATGAAGGTGAGTTTGGGCCCTGGCACACCGGGTCCCTCCACTCAAGGTGGAGGCGACCGTGTCCTTGACCAAAAACACCTGCTTTTTTTTACTACTCGCAGACACGCCCTTCCTAGTTTATATATGTCTAGGCTACTAAATACAAGAATCAAGAACTTACATGTGACGGTTCCAAGATATCCAAATTTCCCCCGGGTGGTAAGACAACATCAACTGCCTGCCCCGCCATCTCCAAAGGCCGATCATGCCGATGACCATGGCGATCCATGTAGGGCAAAGAACAAGTATAAGATATGGTTAAAAAGAAGAACACCAAAGGCGCTTAGGCCGGAAGAGGAGCCAAAGAAAATAACAATGAATGCCGAGAAAAAGTTGTTTATATAGAATCAGAACGCCGCGACGCGGACGCCGCCGGGCGACGAGTGTCAACGGCCACATGCCAGTCACCTACGACTTGGCAAGACACCGGCAAGTACGCATGACGGTCATACGTGGTAGACCACGCCGCATGCGCGACGATAGTCAATCTGGCCAAAATCCGTGTCACATGCGACCGGCAAAGACACGCGGCAGTACGCATCGACGCGGTCTTAGGTTCTCAGACGTCACATGACGCCGCGATGCGACGCCCGACATTTGTTTGTCGACATTTGTCGTGACATTTGCCTGCTATGAAATTTATGTATACCTATGCCGTTTCGAAAGCAACCTAAAAATCGAAAGCAAGTTTTGTGTAACAACCTAAAATCGTGATACCTCAAAACACTTGAACATAGCTTGATTAGTCGCGATCACGAGCAAATTATGCGGATGTGTCCGACATTTGCCGTGACATTTGTCGTGACGATGCCGTGGGCGATGGCATTTTTAGGCAAATTTTGATCGACGCTTTGACACATGGGACATTAATGCCTTGGATTTGCAAGGAGTCGCCGTACAGCTTCTCCCACTATGCCGACACCAAGTTCCTCATTCAGATTGCATTTTGTTGCTTCTCTAAAGATGTTGGATCGAGGATATGGGAGTCCCACTTTTTGACTACCCAATCTTCTCGCTGTAGAAATTTAGGGTAAATCCATATGTCATTTCTAATTCTTCTTTTTTTCTCTTTCTCCGATCAACCGTAAGTTAAATTATGAGCTCAAAAAATTCTGGATCAACCATCTCCAACTCCATGTCCATCACTAAATTCATCCGCTTTTTTCAAAATACCCATAGCACAAATAGGCCTATATAAATTAAAACAAGCAATATTATTGTCATATCCTTATTCATCGTGGCATTCATCTTCTTGATATCCATCCTGATCATATTCATCTTCTTCATATTTTTATCTTCAAATTCCATTTTGAAAAACCGATTTTAAATCTATATCATATCATATATCCAGCTTTTTGTATTCTACATCATGCTTATATACATAAGGCAAAGGCCTCAAAAATTTCGATCAACCATAAGCTAAATTCTGAGCTCAAAAAATTCTGGATCAACCAGGAGCTAATCTGAGCTCAAAACTACCATATTATAGTTATATCAAAAGATAGAATTTAAGTTGCTTCAATACCAAATATCGACTCCAAACAGCCTGAAAACTTTCTCAAGAAAGGGTCTGTTGCATCCCCGTGATCAACACCGTAATTTCCAAAGACCAGCCAGAAGGATCCCTTTCGCCACCGATGTAAAATTTTTTACCTTGATATCTCTCTCAAACTAAAACCACATCATTCACCGCAAATTTTTTTGCCTTGACAAACTGCTCCAGCCTTTTGTGAAGACATAACTTTGGGAACTATCCCAATAATAAAGATCTAAATTTCCACATGCATTGATTTTCATCTTTTTTTTTCTCCACAATTCCATCGCAAGGCAAATGTGCTTTCGCTGATTTTGGAATGACGAAATAAAACAAAAAATCCAACGCAGTAATCGCTTATCAAATCAAGTCAGCCCACTTTGGTTGCACAAGCACTAAATGAAATGCCGCCTCAAGGACTTTCTTATCTAACCAATCTACACTATCTTGAGAGCTAACTAGATCCACCACGTAAAATATCCGTGGAGTGTCTAGCATAATATCCTCTAGGTCTGAACTTTTGTGGCACGCATGGCTCAAGATCAAACGTGAATCCAAGCTCTCTTTAAAAGATGACGCCGCATCATTTTCTATACTCCTTGCCAACCCCGATTGTTTGCACCTTGATTGTTTGCCCTAAATCGCTTTTAAAAACAATGGGAACATGAATTGAAGGAAAAGTAGTACCATCCGCCAAGCTATCTCGGTACATATACCATGAAGATCGAGAAGAATAAATTGTGTTGAATTTTGTAAGCACGACATTGTGCTTACTACATATGGAACCATTTGTTCTCAATTACGTAAAGCCATCCAAGAGGATGAAAAGAAGCAGCCCCCGTGCTAAGGGCACACACTGTCGAACATTAGGTGGTTTAGAATTATTCTGGATGAAGCTCAATCCATTAGAAATGCTCACACTAAAAGTTCATGTGCTTGCTGGGGCTTAAGGGCACAATGAAGATGGTGCCTTTCTGGAACATGCGACCTTTCTACTTACACATATGTCACATACGCCACATATAACGAAAAGTTCTAGAATGTTCTAGAAAGTTTTAAAAAGTTTTAAAATATAAGAGAATCTTGGGTGAGCCTAAGGAATCCTTCTAGAAAATTCCAGAATGTTGTAGAAAGTTCTAGAATGAATGTTGCGAGAGAATACACTTATTTTCTTCCCAAAGCATTTTGCTAGATGACCAATTAAAATATTTTGGTTCAACCAACTCCACAATTCTCTTGATTTTCGATGAACAAACTTGTCCAAGAAGGCAAATGTTTCCACAACCCTCGTAATGGCCATAATGAAGAAATTAAAAAGACAGCTTAAGAGATTTAAAAAAAGCGCATGATTTTTGTTGCCAGATGTTGTGACCGGGTTTGATCATACAATCGATGCAAAGAAGAACTCCATAAAAATCTTGGGCCAAACGGAACAAGTTCATGAGTCATGAAGTTTAAAACAACTGAAAGCATGGCGCTAAAAAAACCGCACCAAAGGATCTGATTTTGGCATGTAGGAGCGTAAGAGAGGTCTGTTTTTCAGATTGGGTGTTCGTGGAAGAACCCCAAACATGTCGGCAAGCTCAACCGCCTTTGTGATCCCTAAGCTCCGTGTGAAGCCCATTTTCCTTTGCACCATGACATGCTCGCTTTGAAGACTTCCAAGGTAATACCGGCAGCTTTAGATACTTCCATCGCATAGCAGCCTGTGAGCTATGTTCCAATTCCACTTTCCATGTATGGATCTCCCCAAACAAGGCCATCAACAGTGTAGCCACATAGTATCTCCTGGCTTTTCAAAATCCTCATCAATGGGGTCGGCTTCATATGGAACTTGTGCAATTGAAACGCAAATTCCTCCACCATCATATATCACAAAATCATCCAGACGCTTAATGTGTAAAGTTGCAAGTTCAAGCATTGTCGCCGATTCCAACCTTGATGTTGATCTTTCAACTTCCATAGTGCCATTAGAATTACTTGTATACCCAAAGATGAGATTTTAGATCATAACCTTCTTCCCCTCAGATTGACGTGATCCATATGTGCTTCTTTGGTTTGCCGATATAGTTCCGCATAATATTTTTCAAGCTCTTGCAAGCCTCAAAGCCCCCAAAACCATTTTTCCAGCTCGGCTTCAAGAGTCTAGATGAAGGAGGTAATTCGTGACGCCGCAAAACCCACGCCGCTAAATGACCATTCTCTTTCACATCTAGAGATAAGATTACTTCCGTAAAGACTGATGAAGCCGCATTGATATGGAGATCAATCACCAATAATCAATAAATCCCTTTGCCGGGATGTTTCGTAATTAACGCTTATGTTTCGAATTCGCCATCGACCTAAACCTAGAATCCGCCATTAGACGCCTGACAAGCTACCGCAAGTCATATTAAACACTATAATGCTTCGGGCGACAAAAGGTAAAAGTGTGGGATTTTTCTTGTGTTCTTGCACAAATTTTAAGGCTTTATCCCGTTCTTCTCAAAGAACAATGATTGACAACAAGCCTATTGTCAAGTTACCTTCAAGGATTGTAAACTTGGAACAACTAGATTTTGACACGTAACAACGCCGCTTTTATAATGAACAATTTATAGCGGTAGCATATCTATCGCGGATGATGCATGCGCAGCAGCAACACGCTTTAAATGAAGCCGCAGTTGGTCGCCGAGTCTTTTTTAGACGTGTATCAATCGCATGCCTATTGAATTTGTAATCCTAAAAACCATTAACCTTCAGATATAAAAAATATACGCCACATGCACCACCCACGCCACATATACGCATCGACGCGGTCATATACGCCACATATACATACCGACGGTCATATACGCCACATATACGCATCGACGGTCATATACGCCACATACGCCATATATATCGCATCGACGGTCATATACGCATACATACGCCACATACGCCACATATACGACGCCGCATGCGACGCCACGTCAGAAACATCCACCGGCGAGACACCCGCCGCCCACCAGCGCCTAAGCCCACCCGGGCGGAGACAGATGGGCTAAGCATCAGACGCCGATGCGACGCGACGCCGCAAGCGCCCACTGGGGCGTGACACTGCCGCCCACCGCGCAAGCGCCCACCTGCATGACATCCGCCACGCCACTTGTCGACGTCGCACCACACGCCGTGATGCGACGCGGTTCCGCGACGCGGACGCCGCATTGACGCCGATGGTGACGTTATTTTGCGACGCCACGCCGCACGACGCCGCAGAAGCCCACGCCGCTAAATGTCCATTCTCTTGTTGTGAGACTCCACCGACGGGAGATAAGAGCGCCATCCGCAACACCAAAGAATGTATAGAAGTGGCGAAGTTTCTTCTTCTTGCAAAATTCGAAAAAGAACCGAAAGTACATCTATCTCCGCCCTTGAACCATCGCAACCCCGCTTTCACTTTGGCTTAAGTAAATTTTACGCTTCCATAGCCTTGATCCGAGATAATAATTCCTTTTCTCTCGACTCCACTAGTATGGCCATGAGCACGAGTACTTCTAATTCCCCGTATTAATGCGCTAATAGTCCTCTAGCTTCAGCCTCGACTCTCCCATATTCTTTTGCAATGACTTCACCGGTGCATAACGCCGCGGACAACCCCATACATTCTCTCACGAGGTGAGAAGGCCCGAGACCAAGCCCGACTCATGAACCAGGTTTGAACTCATCATCCTCCAAATACTTGCAATTAAGCTTAAAGTAGGTCCTGGTAGGTCGATGACAATTAGCCACATCATTAGTTAGAAGTTGTGGATTATGATTAGACACGGAGCTATCCAGAAGATTTGAGCGACGAAAATCCGCTAGCCGAGCAGCTGCACAAGTATTAAAGTATCCTCTATCATGCCTTGCATAAGCTCTGCCAGCTCCTGTCCAACCATTACACCACGTAAATGACTGATCACCATCAATCTCTATAAGCTGACTATCATGTAAAAGGCGTAGCCATTGTTCTCGCTCGAACCCTTGCACCACTTGTGACGTCCCCTACTCGTATACGATGCCCGCACCGTATACAAACAGGAGTTCATCCCCCGCACCAGCTCCACACTGATACAGGGCCCTCCACATATCACTGTGACCGTCTAGAATCCACAGTGGGAAGAGTGAAGGGGTCATTTTACCCCGTCTCCCTCAGGGCCTACCTAGCTGCGGAAGCGTAAACATACACGTCAGTAACATAACATCATAAAGAATGTTTAAAATGAAACGCACTTATTTAAGAAGTGCGTTTGAAAGATTCCTTCTGAATATTTACAAAATTTTAAAATCCCCCTAAAAAGGATCCTTTTATTATCTTTAGTCCAAATATTTACAAAACTGCTCATGAAAACAGACATTTTAGGAAGGCTTAACGTTATGGAGGAAACCAAAAAAAAAAAAATATCACATTTTGAGGGGAAAAGAACTCTATTTAAAGCCAAAGATTTATTATGGGGCAAATTCATATGAAAAAAATTAAATGCTTTTGTACCTTGTCCCCAAATTTTTTTTGGCGCTTATAGAAGAAAAAAATTTTATTTTACAACCGCTTTGGCTAAACGCCTTAGTTGACCTTAAAACACATCCAGAGCCAGCTTGAACAAACCGCTTGAATGACAAACCATTGTTTTTGCATCACATAGTATTACAGACGCCAATACATCCACAATATTTCACAATTAGTCAAGCTTCAGCTTGAGGATGCCGTATAAAATTTACACCGAGGAAGCAAAAGTTGAAGTAATGAAGGTTTGTGCTTCCATGCCCTTCGTTGTTGTTCTCAAAGATGTATTAGTACACGTCTCTAGGCTTGCACAAACCAATCCGCAACGTGGTGATGCTCAGAAGATAGTCATCCTCCTTGTCAATGTTGAGCATCTTCATCGCAATTTTGTCATCTGTAGCAGTGGGTGTCACTGCTCATTTCTTTACCAAAGAAAGTGTTTATCCGTCTTGCCCTTTTCCCCTGTCTGTTTTGCAAATGAATAGGTAAACTTCTGAGGGGTTGCTACTCGTCGCACCCCTTTAGACAAATCATGTGCTTTCCTTCTTAGAACTTTCGTGTCTCCATAACATTTTGGGGTTCTTTTTGGGGTTTCTTGCTTTTAGTAGCAACTTTTAAGTTGTTAAAGTGAAGTTAGCATGTGTGTAGAGTAAAAAAAGTAAAAATAACAACACGATTTGACTAATTTATGCTCTAATATTGCATTACAAGCTCAGAAATTTTAGAATCGATTTAGAACTTTTTGAACTAAAAAACTAATATTAATGTATAAAATTATCCCTTAAGTGTGTTATTTCATCAATATTAAGTTGCAAAACCTTTGGGGGGCAAGAATGACTCCACAAGGACACAGCATATATTTTATATCAGTATATATATATAATTATTAGGAGTGGCTTCCGGAAGCTTCTTTATATTCACCCCCCTCAGATCTTGGCCGTCGGTTTGCTCCCTTGCAATCTCGTCCGTCGGATCTGGTGGCTTCTAGAAGCTTCCGGGCGCCCTCCGGGTGGCCCATCTCGACCGGCCCATTTGTTTGGGGATCTCCCAACTTTTACCCAAAATTTTTTTGCTAGGGGAATTGAACCCCCCGACCCCTTCACCCCCACAAGGGGGTTTGGGGAACCCTTAACCAACTTTCCACAGCCCATTGGGAATATAGGTGTGCTTTTTTCTTGTTAAGGTTACCTCCAACCCTAATAATTCTAGAATATCTAGGATGGTTCTAGAATTTAGGATTTGCACATATATCCCACATGCATAGATGCAAAAAAGAGCCTTTTTTCAGTATATAAAGAGGCCATCCAGATGGGAATAAGCATTCTGGTTTTTGGCTAGAAAATTCTAGATTGGAGTTCTAGAATGCTCTAGGAAGATCTAGGATGTTCCAAAAATTATGGAATGTACTGGAAAATTCAATAGAACCTTCTAGAACAATAAAAAAAAAGTTGTAAAATTTTGTAAAAAGTAAAAAAAAAAAGTTACGAAATTTGAACCTTATTGTACGAGAACCTATTCTAGAATATAGAACCTTCTAGAACAATAAAAAAAAGTTGTAAAATTTTGTAAAAAGTAAAAAAAAAGTTACTTGAATTTGAACCTTATTCTAAAAAAACTATTCTAGAATTTAGGGTTTGCACATATATCCCACATGCATAGATGCAAAAAATAGCCTCTTTTTCAGTATATAAAGAAGCTATCCAGATAAGAATAAGCATTCTGGTTTTTGGGTGGGGGTTCTAGAACATAGAACCCTCTAAACATGCTAAAATAGGAACTTGCTCCGTAGAAACATGCACCGTAGGACGTATTAAATTCTTGTATATGTATATATATATTTTATATATATATATATATATATATATATATATATATATATATATATATATATATATATATATATATATATATATATATATATATATATATATATATATAGTATATATATATTAACGTTTTTACCGGGACCTGATCCGACAAAATTTTTTCACTAACTTGGTTGCCCCACCCGGCCTTGAGAGGGTTTAAGCTCGCATCTTATAAAAAAATGGTATAAATTTATTATCGCTAGAACTCTTACCGTATAAATTTATACCTACGCAAGAGTTGACTTTTTGATTTTTGTTATATACTATATATATAGTATATATATACTATATATACAAAAAATATATAAACCGTATAAATTTATACCGAGAGAGCTCGGTATAAATTTATACCGAGAGCTTCGCGGTATAAATTTATACCGAGAGAGCTCTCGCAGATAAATTTATACCGAGAGATTCTCATGGGTATAAATTTATATCGAGAGAGCGGTATAAATATATACCGCTTGAGTCCTCTTTGCGGTATAAATTTATACCCGGTGAACTATCCATGCACTATGTCCACACATTATTACTATCTATTGTGGTATGAATGTATACCACCTAGAAATTTGTTTGGAAGAAACTATGGACTACAAAAAATTAATACATTATAAATTTTGAAAAGTCAAGGTTGGATATTTATATGGCCATCTCAGATACGTAAGTCTATAGCGAGCCTAGCAGAGCAAATAAGAGCATGTATATAAGGCAAGAGTGAGCTTCAAAGGAGACAATGTCAAAATATGTTGAATTTTTTACAATTTTGTTCATACTCCTGTAATGATTTTAAAAACTTTAAATATAATACCTTTTTGGCACTCTAGTAGACTTGTTGTTTTTTTTCAATGTCTATTTTTTTTAGTCCTTGAAAATGTTACTATTTCTCAAAGCAAACTAGGGGGCCAAAAAAGGGTATCAAATTTTTTTTAATGGAAGCTGAGTTCAAATCCCCCCTCAAAAATGGTGCCTAAAATATTCAAATTGTCACACATGTCACAACTATATCGAGAAAATGGACCTTTTTTGGGGAATTTTAGGGAATCTTTCAAAGATTCCTTTTAAAGTGCGTTTGGAGCAAATTAGTGCGTTTCATTTTAAACTTTGTTCATATATCCACCTCGAAGGGTGGCACATCAACATCTGCATAGACAAAGATCAGCACAATACAAAGGAAGTTCCTACCCAAGGCTCAGACTCCAAGGGGATGAATGACAAGCTTGGGTCTCAAGAGTTCAGTGCAGACGGAATCATGACAATGGATTGGGCTGGCATAAGAACATGGCTTAGGGTTGTCCACTCCATCCGCCCCTCCTGTGCACACTTTGCAGAGTAGGTTGAAAAGTGTTGGGTTGGGACCAGAGTTCACGGGTGCATAGCCAAAGGGGCTATTCCTAGGTTACATCTCCCCGGCCCCGATGGGGGGTGTAGGGATTGCTCCTCCGGAGATCTACGCGGTTTCGACCCAAGGTGACTAGAGGGCCACCGCCCTTATTGACTTAACCCACCCGGAAGGTGAACACCACCCCACGGGTGTCAAGCCCATGCCTTGCCCGCACTTTCGGTGGCAAACCATTAGACCTAGTCACTCGATCCCGGTAGCACTAACACACCATAGGGATCGGTCAAGGGTCGAATACTAACCTCATTCTAAAGCCCGCCCCCCTTCACCCACAACCGGTGGGCTCTTGTACACACACAAAAATTCTAGTAATGCACTAAGAGGGACTAACTAGGAGCATCATCTACTAAGCTTTAGTCTCTACCCCCAATGAGTCCACAGAATTCATCCGTCCATCACATCATCATAGACTAAAGAATAAGAACTAATCTATATCATACATAGAGTTAGGTTCTTTAGTTAGAGTCAATCTCGGGATCTGCTTGGCTACTAGGGGTGATTTAATAGGCTAAACCTACTGGTTCGAAGGCTGGAATAAGGCTTAGGCTATTCAATCAACTAAATACCTGATCCCTGGTTCACTCCTCTGAATTCGAAGGCGTCCATGTCGCAGTTCTGCTTCGAGATGCGGTCGGAAAGGAGATCTGACTAGCTGGGGCGCACAGGCAGATCGTGGGAGTTGGAATTGACTCCTCAGGCGCGCGAATCGGAGCTCGGAAGGTCTGTGGGCGAAAAAGGTGAATGTTAGGGTTTGATGCCTTATGTAGGCTATTAGTTAGGTTTAGGGTTTTCCATGACCCTTGGTCTACCTTTAATGGGTTAAAGGTCTAAAGGTGCGCACATTGCTAAGTGTGCGCACCATTGCAAGTTGCCCCCTAGGGCGTCCTTGCTTGGGTGTACGTCGGCGTACACGTCGACTGGGCGGCGTGTACGCGTGACGGCGCAGTACGGTATACGTCTTGAGATCGTATATCGTACTGGAACGTCACATTCTCCCCACCTTGAATTGATGTTGTCCGCAACACCATGGGTCTCCCCACCTTGGGATCTTCTTAACCTGCAATCAACCTCATGCATACCATATACTTATTATTATAGTTATACATTTAATAGGATTACCTCAAGGTAATATTTATAGAACATTATTATACTATTATCCAATCCCATGGTTATCACTTATGTCATTATAACAATAACTCCTAATGTCTCGGTTATTTATTATCTATACAATTATTGCTCGAGGTACTCTTTATTCCTTGCAACACATTATAACAAAATTGTGTTGCAAGTCCTCGTAGTTCGACCTCCTGGCCCTCCGGAGCGCTCTATTGGCCTGCAGATCAACACTACGTTAGTACCATTAATATTAATTAAAAAAAAATTTGGTTACATGGTGACCACCCCACCTATCTACATGGATGCATGGCTAATCTCTCGGCGTAGGAAGAGGGTGGATCTTCCATTATGGCCGAGGAGACAGCGCCTATATGCCTATATGCCACTCATGCCTACACCTTTAGTTGCCCAGCGTGGAGGATAGGTCCTTCCCGTATATGGGGCGTGAAGGCCAGATTCCTCCTATCAAAGCATATATGGGGCTAGAGGTGCTTTTCCTATCAATGCATTCCTCAATGACCTCCTTTCTCTCGAGGTCGTCTACTTCCGTGGGACAGAAGTAGACTTTCCAAGCGGCACCGCGGTCATGCCTACATTGACATTACACCACATCCTAGAGATTACCGTAGTAATCTCATCATCGGTTACAACGCATGCAACCCTTACCTCATAGGTTGCATGCGTAGATTATACTTAACTAGGCAAGCTGTTAATCTACACAAATCGACATGCCTGAGCCGATTTCTTCGGAGATGACTTTGCCGTCCCATTGCTCCATAAACTGTGGGTACTGTTTTTCCAGATCTCTTTTAAGTACCCATGTCGCGTCTTCCACCGGCAAGTGTTTCCACTTGACCAAGTATTGGAGAAACTCCGATCTCCTTGTTTTCTTGAGTGCTTTATCAAGAATTAGCTCTGGAACTATTTCCAACTGTTCTTCTGTCATTTCCAGCATCGTTGGAGTGTTTAAAACTTCCTCTAAGTTGGGAGTATGCTTCTTCAGCAAGCTCACGTGGAAGACTTTGTGGATCTTTAAGTGTGCTGGTAAGTCCAACTTGTAGGATTGGTTACCCACTCTACTGGTTATTTTGAAGGGTCCAGCCCACCTTGGAGCAAGCTTCTTGCAATTTCCGATGCGGAGCTTCGCTTGCTTTACCTTGATCTTGAGCCATACGTCATCTCCAACTTGGAATTCTCTCGATTTGTCAGATGTTTGTCGGCAATGCTCTTCCCGACTTCTTGCCGCTAGAAGGTACCCTCGAACTTCTTCCACAAGCCGCCAGCATGTCGCTCAACATTTGTTGCGACACTTCCACTTTGACACGGGGGTTGTGCCAAGTGTGCGGAGTTAGGCATTAAGTGAGCGTAGTTGATCATGAACCGGCGACATTTGGGATGATTCACGCTTGGTGCTATTGTATGCAAACTCCACCAAATGAATAAATTCCTCCCACATACCTTGCTTGTTCGGACATAGCGGAGCATATCTTCGGTCTACGATTGATTTCGCTCCGTTTGCCCATCCGTCTGTGGATGATAGGCCGTGCTCATGGACAGCTTCGTTCCAATCCGTGAAGAGATCCCGCGTAAAGCGATGAACTTTGGATCGATGGGGAGATAATTTCCCTTGGCATGCCATGAAGTGCGAAAATCTCTTTGGTGAAGAGCTTTGCCGCGTGTCCATAGCGTGTCCGTGCTCACGCAAGAAGGCACAAATGGGCCATCTTCGACAACTTATGCGACCCACGACCATCAAGCGTCCTTACCTCTTCTTGTCCTTGGCGGTCTGTTATAAAGTCCATGCCGGCGACTTCCCACTTAGCGTTTAATCCGCTAATGGTTCCAATACTCGATATTCCGGAGTTGTTACGCCTTTGTTTTGGCGGGCATAGCCGACACTCCTTGATGTAGCGAGCTATCGCTTCTTCATTCCCGACCAATAGTAGGCGCTACGCACTTTGAAGTATGTCTTCATGAATCTGGCGTGGCCGGCTATTGGGCTATTGTGGGGTGTCGTGGAGGATCAACTTTCTTACTCCGGATGATTTCGGCCGCACAACTTGTTCTTATGGTATAGTAGGTTACCTTCCTTCTTAAAATTTTTTGAAGGCTTCCCTCTCCTTGTCGTTCTCGCTTCCTTTGCAAGGCTTGCCCATACTTCCTTGAAGTCGACATCCGTTGGCAAGCTTTCTTCTATCTTTTCGAAATGTCGAAGAGGCGCCGAGATTGCGTTGCGGTGCACCCCGGTTGTCGGTGGGTGCCTTGAAAGCGCATCTGCTACCACATTAAGCTTCGGGGTTTGTAGACTATCTCAAAGTCGTACTCCTCGAGAAATTCCATCCACCTTCTGCGCCTCAGTTGAGATGTGGTTTGTGTGAATACGTCTTTGGAGGCTCTCGGTGATCGGTGTCCAAGCTGGAACTTCCTCCCTAAGAGGTAATGCCTCCAATTCTCAATGCCCCGACAACGTTAGCGGCTCTTGATCATCGGTCGGGGCGTAGCGCCGCGTCGTTCATCTTCCTTGAGTAAATGCGCTATTACCCGCTCTTCTTGCATCGGCCGCTGCGCTGTGGCTTTTTGCTTGGGCGTCCGTCGCCACTAACTTGTCCTTTTCCGTCCGGCGGGGTCAAGGCGGTAGGTTGTCAAAGCTTCCTTCAACAACTCAAATCCACGCTTGGGCTTTTTTGAGCCAATGGTCGGCCCAATTTTTACTTTCTGCTTTTGTCAAGTCCGTCGATTGCTGCTATCTTTGCAGTTCTTCACGAACTTCCTGTAATACCGCTAGGCCAAGGAAACTTCTGACTTCATGGACGTTCTTTGTGCTTGAAGCCATTGGACTATTGCTTCAATCTTGGCGGGGGCCGAGATTCCTTATTTGAAATCACATGACCGAGGTATTCCACCTTCTTCAAGGCGGCGACACCCGACAACTTGGCATACTGGCGATGTCTCCTTAACTTCCGAGCACCTTCGACGGCGTGTTGAGCATGCTCTTCAATGGATTTCTTGTACACCGTATCGTCGTCGAAGAATACTATCACAAAGGTGTCCAAGTATTCTTCGAAGATGTCGTTCATGAGTCTCATGAACGAAGGCCGGGCGTTGGATAGCCCAAATGGCATTACGGTGAACTTCGTAATGCCGGTATCCGGATTCCAAAGCCGTTTTGTGGATGTCCTCTTCCTTTATTCTGATTTGGTGATAACCTGATCTTAGGTCGATCTTGGAGAAGACCTTTGCCCCTGGAGCTGATCCATCAAGTCATCTGATCTGGGAAGTGCGTACTTGTTCTTGATGGTGTGCTTGTTCAATTGTCGGTAGTCTATGCACATCCTCAAGCTTCCATCCTTCTTCTTGACAAAGAGGATGGGTGCCCCAAATGGTGAGACACTGGGCCTGATGAAGCCTAAATCGAGCAATTCTTGTAGCTGCTTCTTTAGCTCCGTGAGTTCTTGCCCCTTGGAGCTGAGTTCGACCTAAATCGACCTCTTGCCTCTTGCCCCTTGCCTAAATCGACCTCTTGCCCCTTGGAGCTGAGTTCGCGTGTGGTCATTCTATATGGGGCCTTGCTCGTCGGCTTGGTCCCTGGTTCGAGTGATATCTCACACTCTACTCCCCTGTAAGGAGAAAGCTTCTCGATCTCATCTGGAAAGAGATCGTGGAACTCGGTAATCAAGTTGGCGATTGGCTTGGGCAACTTGTCGAAAGCACCTTGTCTTCTTTGCTTCCTTCCTTCGGGTTCCTCAATCTCGAGTTTGAAGATGTATGCTACCTTCTCTCTTTATAGATTTGAGCGACCTCTTAATGTACATACATTGCATGATGGGGTGACTTCTTTACTTTGTGATCTCAATGGTTTTGCCGTCGGGCGTTGGGAAGGTCACCTTACGCTTTCCACAATCAATGATGGCCCCCTTTGGTCCAAGGTACTCCATTCCAACGATCAAGTCGTATTTGCCAATGCCCATTACTTACGCCCCCATCCGGATATTAATCCCGGTAAGTCAATGTCGAAGTTGATTCTCTTCCACGTTGTATGTCTTCTCGCAAAACTTGCCAAGATTACGGGCCTTGGTTTGGACTTTAGGGGTTTCAATTTCAACATTTCAACCATCCTCGGGGATGAAGTTATGACTACTTCGAGTCTATCAAGACTATGAAGGACTTGGCCTTTGCCTTCCCTACGTGGTGATTACCATATCGGGTCTGCACATTGCTCGTATCTATAGCGGCGAAGATGTGGCACTCACCACAATGTAATCAGCGTGCCTCCTCGCCCGCCCTCGTGTGATGGAGTGTCCCATCCGCCCAACTCTGCTAGCGAGCTCATGACAAATGGGCGATTCATTTCGGTGGCCGGCTGGAAACATCTAAAAAGCAGAGCTGCTTCTCCATGCATTCTGCCTTTTCTCCTTGGGCAGCGCGTAGGAAGGACCGTCTTGCTTTCGAGTAGTGGACCCTTCTGTTTGTCCTTGAAGGACACTGCTTTCTTTCTGTTGTTTCCCACAGTTTTGCTATTGTATGGGGACTTTGCTGGACTTGGGCTGGCTGCCCTAGGACTGTAGCTCCTTGTTGCTTTCCCTCTATCCTGATAGTAAGGCTGCCTCTGTGCGCTGTTCTGCGGCCCCGATCCTTGCAAACTAATTGCCTTGGACTCTGCTTCAGACACTGTTTTGGGGTCTATTGCCCTTACGAGTTTCCTGAGTTCCTCGTTCAGCCCTTCTATGTAGCTTTCCACTGTGTGTCGCTCAGCTTTGGCACATATAGCCTTAGTCTCATAACTCTTCGGTGTATTTCTGCACCGTCTTATACCCCTGCTGCAATCTGTAAAACCACTCCATCATGTTCGACTTGTGTTCCCGAGGAACATAGTGTTTCTTGAAAGCTTTTGAGAACTTCTTAAAGCGGCATGCATCTCTGCTCAAACCATGGGCCTTGGCATAGCCCTTCCACCATATGCGTGCGGCTCCTTTCAGGTTGGCTGTCGCCACCCTACCTTTGTCTTTGTTCTTCATGCCATAGGCATTGCCGTACTCACTCATTTCGTCCAGCCATGCCTCCGCCTCTAAGCCGGATCTGTTTCTGTAGAGAACCCGTTCGAGTTTCGGGCTTTCCACACATTGCCCGATCTTTGAGTCCACCTTCTTCGATAATCCGGGGCCTTAGTGTCATACGCTGCCGTCTCTACGGTCCGGCGCTGCTTCGACCTCTTTTGGGACTTCGAGTCGAGGTTGAGCTTGATTCGGAGGTCTCTGTGCTAGGGGACCTCCTTCTCTTACTCCTTCTCTTGTCTTTCCCCGACTTTCGGGGTGTCGTTTGTGGCCCGGCTGATGCTTGGGCTGCTAGTAGGGCCTTTATCTGGTCTAGGTCTGTTCGCATCTGCGACAACTCTTCTTCTGGTGTCATGGGGCCATATCCCTCGAAAGAGTTCCTTTGAAGGGTTGCACGTCGGGGTTTCTTCATCTCTGTTGGGCCTCTGTTTTTGCTCATTCGTTGTTCCCTTTTCGCATACACAATTGGTCATGGTTGTATGGTTAGTTTTGTTTGCTCTGTTGCATTATATGTGTTGTTGGTATAGTTGCGGAACAAAGTATATCAACAAAACATTTAAAAATGCAAAAGAAGTTATATTTATATTATATAATATGTTTACTACAAAAGACTTCCGGTATCAAGATTCCTAACTATTCTTGATAACGCCGGTAGGATGGATTATCCTCTAGGAACTTCTTCACTTGGGCTGTTCCCACTGAATGACCCAAGTTCCTAAGGACGTTGACTGAAGATCCACCCTGCAAAGCTCTCGCCAAATCTTCTACTCTGCGCTCGGAGGTATAGGCTGCGGTCACTGCTAGCCTTCCCTGCCGCCTGTACGGTATGGCGAAGTCAAAAACATCGAGTGCTACCGCTCTCTTCACCAGGATGGCATACTCGGTGTTGAGGGGTAGCCGAGCATGCCGGCCAAAGCCTGAGAGCGCAATTAGCATCGACACTCCTTCCTCGCCCTTGGGGGTGAATTTGTGGTGAATTACCGCTATTCTTCCGTCCATCAGCAGGGGAAGGTAATACCCATAGCGACTGTGGCGTTGCGAGATGGAATCCTCGCCTACTCGGCCTCCCGGCTACGTAATGCACTGCATAGTCATCAACCTCAGCGGTAAGCTCCACAGTAGTCTCATTTGTTCTTTGAAGCTCTCGGGAGGTCGAACTTCGCCTCTCCTCTCTGGGGGGAGGTGTTGCCCGAACTTTGCCGTTAAAATCTTTGGAGGTCGCGTGGGCGGATCCCCATCTGTTCTGTAGAGCAAGGAACTCCTCTTCGTCGGTAATTCGATCCTCCATAATCGCACGATGTTCTTTGTAGGCTTGGATATGGGAGGTCGACTCTCCCCCACCAAGTGTCGGCTTCCCTTACTTGGAGTGGGAAGTCAGAGGTTCCTCGGACGATGAAGTCGTCCAGATCCGTTCTCCGGAGTTGGTGCAGCAATTCGTCCGGTCGATACTCTCTTTCCCTGCACTCCGGGAGGTTTTGGATGTCGCTCAAGAGCAAATACTCTTCGCCCTCGAGGATGATGGGGGCTAGGCTTGTGATACCTAGCCCAAGGGGTGGCACGATCCTAAGAGTTTGCCGGCTTCTTTCGAAGTCTTGCCACTCTTGTTCTGCTTGTCGCTGCTCTTCCACGGGACCGAGCTCGTCGTAGTCTTCATCCTCTTCTTCTGAGTCCTCGTCTTCTTCTTTTCCTTCTTGCTCATGTTCGTACTGCGTAAGGAGCCGTTGTTCTGCTGCTGTGGCTAATGGGTCCACGTCCATGGGGGGAATGGAGGTCTCTCCCATGGGGTTCTCGGCACGATGGGTAAGGTAAGTAGCTAAAGCAGTGTTGAAAGAGAAGTACTTGGTCCTGTTGACAGTCAGGACCATTGGCTCAGGCGTGCGCTGGGCCTTGTTTGTGAGGTACTTGGCAATGTTCGGAACATCGCCTAAGGCTGCTTGAAGGGTTTGCCTGGGGACAAAGTAGCCTATGCAAGGGGGGACCTGCACTAGAGATGGTCCTACCCTAGCTTGGAACTCGGACAGGACTCTGCTATATGCTGGGGTTGCGTGCAAGGTTGCTTGAACATCTATTTCCTTGCGGAAGACCTGGAAAATTTCGTCAATGTCGGCCTCGGAGAGGTTGCCATGAGTTTAATGAGCAAGGGAGTAGCAAACGGTTACAAGAGCGCCTCAGTGATCTGGAAAATCGGCTAAGGGGGCAGGAGCAAACTTGTAGGGTGCTATGTGTGAAATAAGGGCCTATTTATAGAAAAAAGGAAAAACCCTAATTTTTGGGTGACTTGGAAAATTCTTGGGTTTGGCCAATTCTAGCCTATACGGAGGTCAAAAATGGGAATTTGAAGACTAATTTAAGGGTTTGAGCATGGCTGGATTACCTAAAGATGCTACTACAACATGTTGAAGATCACTTGGTAAGGAAATGGTAGGAGGTCTCACAGCTAGCGCCTCGTCTAAAAACTAAAGTTTAGTTTCTTGACCAGGCGCGACCTGTGAGACATCACCCCTTTCGGTCTGTAAATGTTCTATTTCACTAAAATAAAAACTAAAACCTGCTAATTTGTCCTAATTAAGCAAGTTCAGACAATAAAAGTACCCAAAATTGTTTTATATTACAAAAAATTTTGGCTATTTACAAAATTTTAAGGGCGTTCTCCCTTAATGCGTCTAGCAAGATACATGTCTTGCCTCACATTAGAGGTAATTTGAGATCTCATTTTGTCCCATTAAGGGATGCTTAAAAAGCCACATCAGCTTTTTAAACTGTCCAATAAGAGAAGAGCTCCAGTGTATTTTATTCCAGTATTATGTGGCAGCAGTAATTAATGCAGTTCTAACTAACTTTTGCAGTGTCATTTTTCTACTATAACTTTTGATCAAAAACTCCGATTCGAACACTATTTGTGGCAATGGATTCGTCTCCTCAAGATCTTTCTAATGACAACCCATTGTTATATCTTTTGGGATGTAAATATATAAGAAAAGAGCAAAAAACCATATTTTTTAAGGTTAACACATATGGCTTGTATTGAAATACATCATAACCATATATCACTTGAAAGATCTTTTCATTCTGCATCTAATGCAACAAACGCCGCATCATTTTCATGAGTAGATCAAAAGTTATAGGGAAAAAACGACAGCAATGAAGTTGTTAATGCTGCATTAATTGCAGTTTGATGTAGAGTACTCATTCTATTGGAGGATTCTTATGGGGACAAAAGGAGATCTCAAATTACCTCTAATGTAAGGGTTACCCGTTTGGCATGAACAGTGCAAGATGTTGAGTCTTCAAAATGTTGCACTATAAACTGCTCAGCCGCTTCTTGCAGTGCCAGCAGCATTTCATCTGTGACCCTAAAGTCGGTCCTGAAATCCTGCATTACTTCTCTAACTAGCCGAGCAAAGGGGGCACGGGGAATCGGGGAAGCGGTAGCTTTGTCTTTGGAAGTGCGAATCTCCGTAGTGCTCTTTGCTCAGCTGCTTCTGGTGAGCTTCTTACAGGCGGGGGCTTTTAGGGACCTTGGGCTTTGGTGGTGGGGGTCGTGGGTTCTGCTGGCGCTTTGTGGGGTGACCCCTTGATGGTCGACCCTGTTCTCCTGGTAGTAGGAGTTGTATGCCTCCCACTCCTTCATATCGCCTCATGCTCCGCATCTTTATTTCGTAGATTTTTAGCGGGGTTAGTTACATAGGACTCGAAGCGGTAGGGGTTGCTTCTTCTGTCCCATTTCGGGTGGGGGGGGGCTTCTTCTTGTGTCTGCTGCTCCTCCTCGAGCTACACCTTTCGGTTACCTCTGCTCAGCGGTCGGGGGTTTGGAAGAACTTGCCCCCCTCGTGTTGGGGTTAGGTTCTTCGTCCGAGAATCCTCAGGAGGAGGCCGGGGGCTGATCGGGTGGCCGTTCGGTAATGGTGATCTTGGGGTTGGGCTTTTTCACCATGGGGACTTCTTTGAGCTTCCTGGGGCTCCCCACCCATTTCCCTTCCTTCTTCTTGAGCTCCTCGGCCGCCTTCTGCTCCTCTTCTTCCCTCTTCCTCTTCTTTTGCTCTCTTTTCCTCTCTCAGCGTTCATACTTTTGGATAAACGCAGCGAGGTCTGCTTCCTCCGCCGGCTCAAGCCTCGGCTCACTCTGCTCCTGCTGCTCCTCTGCTTCTTTTTCTCGAATCCAGGCTTCAACTTGTTCTTCAATGGTCGGCTCTGGAGTCGACATCCTCTGTTCCTCTCGGGCCTTGGTTCTCTTTTCCCTCTGCGCTCCCTCCTCCTCTTCCTCAATTACCTCCGTCCCTGCTTCTGAGTGTACTTCCTCTTCTTGATTGTGCTCGTTCGAAGGTTCTCCCTCACTCGAAGAAGATTGACCGTTAGGGTTAAGGGGCGCTCTGAAACATATCTTGCCGAATCGTCTTGGCATCAACGGGCCGGCCGCTTCACACTGGCGGGCTTTCTCGCATGATCGCTTGGTGCGTGGCATGTTTGACGGATCGTCAATCGGATCTCGGACGCCAAAGATCGCCTTAGGGAGCGAGAGCTGGTTTCTAAGGCGGGAATGTTCAAATGAGGGGGGTCTACCTCTATTTATAGCTTGACAAATTTTTAGGTCAAAATTCAAGTTGCTCTATTTAACATGCTAAGGCACCTATTTGATTAAAACTTACACTTATTTCAGACTTTTCCTACTTATTGGTCTCACAGCTAGCGCCTCGCTCAAAAACTAAAGTTTAGTTTTTAGACCAGGCGCGAGCTGTGAGACCTCACACATTTTTAAGTAATTTAAGTAATTTAAACATGCTATTCTAATTAATTCCTATCTTAGAACTAGCCTTACCACATTATTTTTCTCAAATTCATCATGTTTGAGTGATCTTGGCTCGATGTCTCACAGCTAGCGCCTCGCTCAAAAACTACAGTTTAGTTCTTTGACCAGGCGCGACCTGTGAGACCACCTTGCCTGGCAAGTTTTTGGCTCATTCTTTTTAGTCTTATAAAGTTCCAATTCACTTAATTGTTACTAGCTTAGCATAAACTACAAAAATGGGAAAACAATTTCCCACTTTTTCGAGGCTTGAGGATCCTATCAAGTTAGTACTACTGGGAGCATGGTCAGTGCTTTGCTCTTGGTCTCCAAGAACATGCTCTGATACCATTGTGACATCCCCTACTCGTATACGATGCCCGCACCGTATACAAACAGGAGTTCATCCCCCGCACCAGCTCCACACTGATACAGGGCCCTCCACATATCACTGTGACCGTCTAGAATCCACAGTGGGAAGAGTGAAGGGGTCATTTTACCCCGTCTCCCTCAGGGCCTACCTAGCTGCGGAAGCGTAAACATACACGTCAGTAACATAACATCATATATCCACCTCGAAGGGTGGCACATCAACATCTGCATAGACAAAGATCAGCACAATACAAAGGAAGTTCCTACCCAAGGCTCAGACTCCAAGGGGATGACTGACAAGCTTGGGTCTCAAGAGTTCAGTGCAGACGGAATCATGACAATGGATTGGGCTGGCATAAGAACATGGCTTAAGGTTGTCCACTCCATCCGCCCCTCATGTGCACACTTTGCAGAGTAGGTTGAAAAGTGTTGGGACCTGACTGTAGCCCGCCGGGTGCATAGCCAAAGCGGCTATTCCTGGGTTACATCTCCCCAGTCCCGATGGGGCAGGTAGGGATTGCTCCCTCCAGAGATCTACGTGCTGACCCAAGGTGACTAGAGGGCCACTGCCCTTATTCGACTTAACCCACTGGAAGGTGAACACCACCCCATGGGTGTCGAGCCCATGCCTTGCCTGCACTCAGTGGCAAACCATTAGACCTAGTCACTCTGATCCCCGGTAGCACTAACACACCATAGGGATCGGTCAAGGGTCAGAACACGAACCTCATTCTAAGCCAGTCTGGCCCCTTCACCCACAACCAGGTGGGCTCTTGTACACAAGCCGAATTCTAGTAATGCACTAAGAGGGACTAACTAGGAGCATCATCTACTAAGCTTTAGTCTCTACCCCCCTTCCCAATACAATGAGTCCACAGAATTCATCCATCCATCACATCATCATAGACTAAAGAATAAGAACTAATCTATATCATACATAGAGTTAGGTTATTTAGTTAGAGTCAATCTCGGGACCTGCTTGGCTACTAGGGGTGATTTAATAGGCTAAACCTACTGGTTCGAAGGCTGGAATAAGGGTTAGGCTATTCAATCAACTAAATACCTGATCCCTGGTTCACTCCTCTGAATTCGAAGGCGTCCATGTCGCAGTTCTGCTTCGAGATGTGGTCGGAAAGGAGATCTGACTAGCTGGGGCACACAGGCAGATCGTGGGAGTTGGAATTGACTCCTCAGGCGCGCGAATCGGAGCTCGGAAGGTCTGTGGGCGAAAAAGGTGAATGTTAGGGTTTGATGCCTTATGTAGGCTACTAGTTAGGTTTAGGGTTTTCCATGACCCTTGGTCTACCTTTAATGGGTTAAAGGTCTAAAGGTGCGCGCATTGCTAAGTGTGCGCACCATTGCAAGTTGCCCCCTAGGGCGTCCTTGCTTGGGTGTACGTCGGCGTACACGTCGACTGGGCGGCGTGTACGTGTGACGGCGCAGTACGGTATACGTCTTGAGACCGTATATCGTACTGGAACGTCGCACCACTTCAGAGCCGCGACCACTTCTATCTCTTTCCAACTCGACCATATTGAAGCCGCCAACGAGCAACCATGCAACATTCTGCCCAAGCTGGAGAACTGTACTCCTCAGAGTTGCCCACAAAGCACCACGCTGACGAGGTCTATTATGAGCATAGACATTTATCAAACCCCATTCTTGGCCCTTATCTTTCCATTTGATTATTATCCACCGCCCGAACCTATCTGTTTGAGTAAAAGTGACATCCACAGAGGACTTCCATGCAGTAAGCACACCAGCTTTAGATGCATTAGCAGCAGACACCAAGACATTATAGTCCCGTCCAAATACATTAGCTACTTTATGCACATCACCGCGGCGGCATTTATGCTTTTGGAGGCAACAAAAGGTCGTAGAAAACTTAGACAGGTAAAGAGACAACCTGCTTCTTTTACTTGGGGAAGAAGCCACTCCCCTCACATTCCAAGACAACAGGTTCATGTGGCCAAAATATTATGTTCCACCTCCATACCAATAGAGCCAGCCTCAACCATGTCCATCTCGCATGATTCTGAAGGGAGGTCAGCCCACCTCGTCCCCGAAATTGGCAAGGGGAGCCTCCTCTGCTGTTCCACCCTTCCATTGTTTTGTTCAAGACTTGATGAGGGAGAGCCTCCTCTCGCTCTACCCCCCATTATTTTGTTGGGTAACTGGCAAGGGAGAGCCTCCTCTCTGCTCCACCCTTCCATGCAAATTATCAGAACCGCTCATGACATGAGACACATGTTGACTAGCCTTATTGCGTGCAGCTCTTTTCCAATTAACATTTGTCCATCCCTCTTGAACATTTTCATGATGCTCTTGAACATTTTCATGCCGCTCTTGCAATTCCTGGATCTTCTGTAACTTAGCCCTAGCATCCTCTTCAAAAGCGGGAGTATGCACAATCTTCTGTGGGATAGTGGTTTTAGCAGCAGATGGAGTAGCAACAACAGAGGTAGCAGTAGCATTGGCAGAAGGGACAACAGAGGGTAAAGGGGACACAACAGGGGTAAAGCTGAAGTTTTGATTGAAGTACATCTTTGCATTCATGTAGTATATATCGCAATGCTTTTAGAGGTCCTAATTGCCTTGTCTCTGGAAAGACACCATTCCACATACTGACCGCCAAGCGTCATTTTGCCCTTATTAATAGCATCAGATCTATAGCAGAAACACTACTAAGTTTATCATGTGTGAAAATCATTTGTAAGATATCTTTTGTACTAATATGTTAGAGGGGTCTTTAACTATCAAACCAATCTGCCTCATACCCTATCAATGTCTATCACTTCCAAGAATGTACTTTAAATGTCAAAGACCTTGAAAAGGTTAAACCCTGCTCATTCCACGCCATCATAGTTGCAGATTGCTAAATTTACTATGGAAGTTATATCCTCCATCATGTTCCATCAAGCAACCAGAAATCCTCTGAAACTCAATTATTTTGTGAACTTCTCTAAGAAATGCCACTCTAAAATTATACAAAAGGTTTTAATAATTCCAACTACAACAACCTAAATTCAGATCCCTAAGCTACAGACAACAGAAATGGAGGCAATATAGAATGTGTGATTTAGGGATTTATCAATAATGTTTGCATGCATTAGAGATTTTTTGAGATCATAAAAAGGCTTTCTAAGAACTGCTAACTAAGCTATGTGAACTACCAATCAAAAACTGTTGTAGCAATCCAATCAGAAAAAATGTTATAACTAACTCACTGGATAACGTTTTCTAGCATAACTGTTGATAGAACATTCAAATGAGCTCTCGTTTGGTGCGATAGATAGATCTCATTGAGATCTTTCCAATCTTGGGTGGTTTGCATATCTTTTAACCCCATAGGATAGTAAAAAATGTTAAAATATGTTTGAAGTTTTGACAGTCACAAGCGGTTAAATTATGTGTAAAGCATGGTCCAGAATTAGCCCATTTGTTTCCTGATAAGGAGGCTTTTGCTAGCTTTCATCAAGGTACTTGTGCATCTCAGGCATCTGTTCAACATTCTTCTCAGGCTCAAGCTCCTATTGTTATTTCTTCATCTATTCATGATCAACCTTTGCCAGTTGTCTTGCATTCCTCGGCTATGGAAGATGCTCTACACACAGTTCCAATGGTGTCGTCCTTAGCACCGTCAGCTGCAGCTATAGTTCCTACCACTCTCCCCATTGTTGCTTCTGCTTCTCATGCTTCTGAGGTTGTTATGGCTGATGGTCCTAATCTTCAGTGCACTAAAGAGTCATGGCAACAGGTCAATTGGAAGAAGGCAGCGAGGAAGAAGTCGGTAATGTCATCTCACGAGGCTAGCATGCCTCGTTCTATTCAATGGCATGATAACTTGATATCTATTGATGATTATCTCGATGTTGAAGAATATGTTGATTGTGATGAGGCCATTAAACGCCTCAAGGTGGCACAAGGAGTATGATTATATACTATGTGTGGGTGTTTGCTTAGTGGACTATCTCGTCCTCTAGGTTTTGAGGCCCATGTCACAGGTCCCTTGTATATATCTTGATATTCCTTGATAATAGATTGTCGTCCTTCAAAAAAAAAAAAAATTATGTGCAAAGCATCCAAGGTTGGAAAGATCTCAATGAGATCTATCTATTGCGCTAAAAGAGAGCTTATTTAAGTCGTATTTAATTAAAGTGGGTCTCATTCCATTCCCACGTTTTTTCGGAACCCTGTTATTTTACACAAAAGGAGAACTCCGACTCGAAAACTGTCCATAATTCGAATATTTGTCTCTTAGTGTGGGTTCGAGCTTTCTCCCTGTTTTCTCGGATAGCGAGTCGAGTCCCTGTTTTGGGGCTTATTTGTCATTCAAAATAAGAGTTTTTCGCGTGAGGGTGAATTCCTTTACCAAGACATTTTGGCTCTATTTTCTTAGGTGGGTAGACAAGAGATCACAAATTCCAACAAAAATTAAGCAAATTGTTTACTTAATCACCAAAAAATACTAGTTTTGAGATACCTTATATTTATAAATGGGCTCATTACAATATATATTACAGTGGGTGAAGAGACTATAGTGGTCGTATTATCACAATGATTACACCCTCTTCACACATGAACCACCTAGTGCAAATGGTGCGTGGAGCTCTGTCCAAGTCACGGAACAACTTACAGACGATAGAAATTTGTATGAGGAATTCCTTCATGGGCCACGTGCTTGTATGTCCAACTCTTCTTGGCATCTTTCTTCAATGAACTGGTCTTTTCATTGCTCCCAAGCATGTACTATCTGGTCGAGATAAGGACTGCAAAAGACAAAATCAAGTTAGTCAAGTGATGCTACAGGCAAAAAAAATAAAATAAAACACAGTTCTTAGGGCCATTTTTGGAAAATACAGTCCTGAGAGCCTTTCTGAGTCGTATTTGCTTTGATTTTATTTAGGAAACTTCAGGCATTTCGGATACGCCAACTGATATAACATGCATTTGATGTAGGTGAATGAGCAATTGCGGCAACATACGTTGAGCGAGATGCAATGCCTTCTTTCAACGACTCGAAATGGATAAATAAGTTGGTCTTAATGTTAATAGTTGAAAATATCTGCAATTGCATCAATCATGAGTATTTGCAAGTGCTTTGCAGGATGCAATTGAGCACTTGATAGTTGATAGTTGAAAATGATTCGACGCAATCAGGTGCACAAAAGCATGAT
The DNA here is from genome assembly GCA_021234155.1 of Isoetes taiwanensis. NCBI lineage: Eukaryota > Viridiplantae > Streptophyta > Lycopodiopsida > Isoetales > Isoetaceae > Isoetes > Isoetes taiwanensis. The sequence continues at coordinate 1,380,293 of JAJEKV010000095.1, read as the reverse complement.
CAAATTGCAAGATAGATGACTAAGGAAGATATTGGATGGGACGTAATGCTCTAGAAAATATTATTTTGGACAGGGAACTCGGAGCCATTTTTCAATTTGCAAAGTTTGCATATGGAGAACATTTATTATGTTGGGTATTACATGAGCATTTCCTTGTAGATAGGAGAAGATATTGGAAGAAGCTGAGTTGTATGTTGTAAGTGCAAAACTCAGTAAGCAATTTGATGTCAACAGGTCATGTCCAAAATCCTGGTGTGGCAATTGTAATGATTGTTGGTACTACTAGAGCTCAACCAGGGATAGGTTCAATACTGTATACGTTTTATACATAATACGTATTTTTCGAAAGATACGGCACAAATTTGACGTTTAATACATCAAAAATACGTCTAAAAAATTTCGATTGTCGAAAAAATTTCACAGAAGCGAAAACCTTGATTTAAACTTACGCGAAACTTTTTTTTTTTTTTTAAGCGAAGTTTAAACCTTGAGTTTTTCGATTTTTTTTTTTTTTTCGCGTAAGCATTGACACCCACCCTTGGCGTGGCACAGTTGAACGTGGCACACCAGGCGAGGGTCAAAAGCATAAGCGAAATAACAGAATTTTTTTTTTTTTTTCGATTTTTTTTTTTTTGAATTTTCGCGTAAGCGAGTTTCGCTTACGCGAAAATATTATTATTATTATTTTTTTTTTCGAATTTTCGCGTAAGCGAAACTGAAGGTTTCGCTTTTTTTTTTCCGGCCGGTAGGTTAAAAATATGAAAAATACGTATTTAACTTAAAAATACGTATTTTTGGACTTTATACGTCTGGAAAAATAATTTCGTACGTACAGAACCTATCCCTGAGTGCAACGATAAGACATGAAACCTAGATTCGTTATTTCTAGTAAGCTTGCAATATTGATTCGAGACGAAAATGAACTTTGGCAAGATATTATCAGATGTGAGGTTTGTGAAGAATATTGAGAAGATTATTGGGACGACTTGAGAGTTATTCGAAGTGCAAATTAAGTTTTAGTTACTTATTTTTTACTTATATTTAAGCTAACTTTTGGAGGACACTATGGAAACTAACTTGTGTAACTTTTGGCACCTTGGAACTTTTGGTCTTAGCTTCTAAGCTACTGTTCAGTTTGTTGAAAGATGATTGTGCATCACCAGGTATGAAGTTACTTAAACAATCAGTAAAGAAGTGTATGGTTTTTCATAAGCGAGGTGTGAGAATTGAGCTCCCTTGGGCATTGTTATATCCATTGAAAGCTTCTTCACATGCTTCTCCAGTACTGAAAGGCTTGCTTTGGGCCTGGAAGGTAGTCCAGCAGGTGATTACATTTGATTGGGAAGCTTGTCTCCAGGCATCTTCCCCCTTTCTGTGGTTGCCTTTGTATACCATTAGGGTTTTTTTGAGATTAAAAAAGGGCCTCCAAAACATGCCAACTAAGCCAAATGAAGATAAATAAACTACCAATCAGAAATCAGAGCCTGACGGGTCCAGTCAGCAAAACTGTTATAACTAACTCACTGGATCACATTTTCTAGCATAACTGTTGATAGAAAAGTCCAAATGAGCTCTCGTTTAGTGCAATAGATAGATCTCATTGAGATCTTTCCAACCTTAGCATGGAAAAGGGGAGGAGAAAAAAAAGCATGGGAAAAGGAAGCAGCATGGGAAAAGGTGCTTTGCACATATTTTAACCACTTATGATTGTCAAAACTCCAAAAAATATAGTTTTTACCATTTTTTACTATCCTACGGGGCTAAAAGATATGCAAACCACCTAAGGTTGGAAAGGTCTCAATGAGATCTATCTATTGCACCAAACAAGAGCTCATTTGGACTTTTCTATCAACACTTATGCTAGAAAATGTGATCCAGTGAGTTAGTTATAACTGTTTTGCTGACTGGATTACCAATTCTGTTTTCTGATTGGTAGTTCATATAGCTTAGTCAGCAGTTCTTATAGAAGGCCCTTTTATGATCTCAAAAAATCCCTAATGCTCATGGACAACTACACCCAGTTGTCAAATTTATGCATGCGCATTCCCAAACGAGGTGGAGGAGAGCGGGTATTATCTCTATTGAACAGTGGTATTTTGGTATTGACATTGCTCCTTGGCAATGGTTTCAGGAGACATATGGGTTGTTGGATAAAGATATCAGTATATGGGCTTATGTAGCAAGTGCTCTTCCTCTAATTAAGAAGGTGGGTAACAAGAGATGCTAGAACTTTGTTCAAGGTATTAAAGAAGGCAAGAAGCTAGTCAGTTCATGCTACAGATTGCTTACCTCCTCAAACACTTTATCACCTTCTCGAAAATGGCACTTACAGACTTTGCCTTCTCAATGGCAATCCATCTAGAACCTTGTTTGGTCTAAATATAATCCTCCAAAGGTAAATGTTCTACTTTGGCAGGTGATTCATCGCTCTTTGAGAGTTAATGAGATGGTTCATCGCTTTAAGCCGGGAGTAAGCCCACTTTGCCCAATGTGTGAGCGGTGCATTGAAACATTGGAGCACTGTTTATATTTGTGTGCAGAGCTGAGTAGTCTTAGGTCCTGGCTGCATTCTCTTTTTGGAGTATCTTTGGATAGTCAGCACTTTCTTTTGGGTATTTATCCAAATCGATTGGATTTGCTTCTAAAAGGATTGCATTTCACATGGCAAAGTCTTGGCTAATATGGAGTGTATGGAAGCGAAGGCGAAGAAAGGTCTTTTATGATAAGCGTATTTCTTCTCAGGTGGTGCTTCAAGAAATTCATAAGAAGTTGTATAATTGCTTTCAGATCTCCAATTGGCCTGATCATATTAAAATTCCAATATGGAGTGATCATCTAAAAGTGATTGATGCTTCAGGGACATTTCTTACTTCTGTGAGTACTTTGTAATATTTTGAGTGTATAATATGAAGTAAATCACGTTCTTCAAAAAAAAAACTATAGAGATTTATATAGTTCTTACTTGCAAAAACATGTCATATCTCTCAATTTAATTGCATAGGTCTTATACATACATGCCACCAAAAGTGATGACCCTAAATTGGATGAAGATGAGAGAAGAATCATCAAAGAAACTCATTTCTACATTTCAGATGATAGGGAACATGACACTTTGTTTATGCAACATTGTTTGAACAGTCATGCAGCATTTTTGTCCAGCAAACAAATCAAGTACAACAGACATATTGTTTGGTCTGATGGATGTTCTAGCCAGTGGAAAGGAAGTAGAACATTTTACTTTCTAGGAAGAAATTATCAAATTAGTGGCATCCCAATAACTTGGAATTATTTTGCTTCTTATCATGGGAAAGGTAACTTTCATTTTCATTTAATTAGAGTTAATGTTCATTTCCAGCACTAATCTGATAGAGAAACAGGTGAACATGATGGTGCTGGAGCTGTTATTAAGAGAGCCCTAACTCATGAGATGTTAAAACGAAATTCTATGCCACTTAGAAATGCACATGATGTAGTGGTTTTTTGCAAAAAACATTTCAGTGACAACATGACAATGGAAGGCAAGGACAGATACAAGTGTGCTGTTGAATGCTTGTGTTTGACAGATATTTTTGGGAAGTTGGCATAGGAGATATTGATAGAAGTGAAAGGTATGATTGTGCAACTCTATCTGGCTCTAGCAAATTTCATTCCATCAGGCCTACTCAAAGAACTGACCCGATTCAAGTGGCACATATGAACTTCATATGTTTCTGTCATAATTGTTGGTTAGGGAAATATGCAAAGTGTCCCTACATTGCTAGAATAGGCACGTGGTCATACTCTGAATTAAAACCTATGGGTGCTGGCTATGTTGAGGAAGTTGTTGAAGGCCCTGTTTTTGAAGGAGATCATGAGTGGAAATCAGATATCATTGCTGTTGGAGATAACTTTGTTGTCAATGCTGAGCCTAACAACAAAGAAAAAGTAGACTTTTATATTTTAAAATGCACTAGAACAAAGCATGTTATAGAGAAAGCATACAAGGATCCTTGGGGGCAAAAGTTTGGTAGGAATGAAGTAGTTGTTACTGGAAAATATTACAAGTTAATTAATGGTAACTTGTATGAATTGCTAGAACATGAGCCAGAGTGCAGTGTATATAGCCATTTGGTTTTGGCTGTTAATTTTGATATGACCAGATTGAGGAACAACCTGTTTGAGCTCCCTGACATTGTGCAAGCTCATATTATGGACAGCTTGCATCAAAGCACATCCATTTATGCTCAGGAAGTTTTAGAGTCTAAAGGAAATGAGCTGAATGGAAAGAAGAAATCAAAAGAAAAAGCAGCAAAAGGCAAAGATGCTTTGTGATTCAAACTGTAAATTGTAAATTGTAAACAATGTAAATGGTGTGATTCTTTTTAAACATTGTGAATATGTATTCGAATCATGTGAAACATTATGAATTGGTAAACATTTGTTGTCATATTGGTATGGATACAAAATATGTTACATTGAATGAAACATGAAATATGAAATATGAATGAATGAAACATTGAAATATTGGGCAGAACATTGTCATATTGAATGAAACATGTATGGTCATGTAGGATCATATTGAAGTTGTCACAATTGATCACATTTGTATCTCAAATTTGTTGATCAAATTAGTTGTCATAATGAAATATGTAAACATGAATGAAACATGATTGTTTTAGTTTGAAAATATGATGTAGATGCTTGAAAAAAGAGGAACAAATTTGACTTAAGTACCAAACAAAACTTGTATTCATATCACTTGGAATGTTTGAGCAATCATATTGCTATAACAAAACAAATTTAACTTAAGTACCCAAACAAAACTTGTATTCATATCACTTGGAATGTTTGAGCAATCATATTGCTATAACAGAACAAATTTAACTTAAGTAACCAAACAAAACTTGTATTCATATCACTTGGAATGTTTGAGCAATCATATTGCTATCACAGAAATATACAAAAAACATGTCAACACTATGGAACAAAATTGTGTTGTATGTATACAAGATCCTCAGAATATTTTAAAAAGAAAACAAGCCTGGTAGATGCTGATAAGATGCTGGTTCTGTTAAGATGCTAGTTAAATGCATGGACAAGCCTTTGAAAATTGCTAAATTCCAGAAAGTCTTGCCTTTTTAAAAGCAAGATAAGTTTCCTCGAGTGTACCACCTGGAAGGATTTCTTCTTCAAAATCTGCTCCATAATTCTCTGATACACCTGCTAGAACTTCACCAATTTGGCTGTTAGCCAGTGTCTGTTCAGCAAGCACCTCTTCAGCATCCTTTTTTTCTACATCTCCAGCATCTACTTCTGCTTCAGCATCTTGATCTTCTATATGCTCTATCCTTGCATCTTCAGTAGAAGCTTTTGCAGCAATCTTAGAAAAATTTCCTGCAACAAGAATTCAATATTAACTACAATTAAATTGAACATGGACTACTATTCAAATTTTCGCTTAGACTTACCATTTTTTTTCAGTGCTCCAGACTTGTTTCTTGCAGGGGTCTTCTTGTCTGCAGGCTGTCCAGTGCTGCCAGGGGTCTTCTTGTCTGCAAGATTAATTTAAAATTAATGTAACTTAAAGAGAAGTTATAATACTAAAACTAAATGTGTACCTTTTATGGGAGATATATGAGGAAATTTAACAGGACTCAGCTTGTCAATATCTATAACTGCTCAAATAGAATTGAAGTTAGCACAAAACAAAAACATTAGAAGATACAATGAACAAGAATACTTATTTGAAACAGGTTTCGAGTCTTTCTTTGTGCTGGCCCTTGTCTTCCTTTTCTTAATTTTCCAGTCCTTTCTGCTTTAAAATCAATACTTGCACGTTTATTGTACAAAGTGGTGCTGCGATCAATTTCATCCTTCTGCTTCTTATCTTCAGCACTGTTGGCTAGTTCAGTTTCTTCTTCATCTTCATAGTTAGAGTCCTCTTCAATAACAGTACTCAATTCTTTGAATCCCAGTTCCTACAAAATACTGCTTGGGACTTCCTCTCCACAACAGGGAACCACACAGTGCATAGTTTTCAGCACAGTCGAAAAGTAAAAGACATGGTATTTATGTTCACATTGGTTTATTTTAACAAATTAGGTCATATTCTTGAGGAAAACAAAGGCCACATGCCTGACATACATCACTAGTTAGCAAAGGCAAAGAATAGACACCCATACCCAACTCCATCCGAGTTTTGGTACTTTCACTATCTTGCTGCATGGCTGAAATATGCTTAGCCTTTGCATGCCACTTCGCCATTGATGCCTCATAGGATGCTATTTCATCCTTTAACACAGAAATTTCAGCACGAATGTGTTCTTCCCCTTTAAAATCTATTTGCAGAAGTGCTGTCTCCAAAAGCTCTCGCATAACTTCTTCATCATTCTTTAGTTTTGCAATAGCAGCAACTTCTTCTGGAAAATCACGTTCAAGGTCTTCTCTGGACTTTTGCTTGAACTGTATATTTTCATATATAGCTTTGCAAGCTATGTCTGCTCCAGCGACAACACCTTCTTTCCTCAATAAAGACTCTTGTTTTGATAATAGCAACTCCTCTGCATCTCTCCTCATTTCAGCAAGCTTACCTAAGTGATCCAAAATAGCATTGCTATTCAAACAGTAGCTGCTGGTCTCCCCCTTAGAAATCTGGCGCTCAGATGTTCGATAAGCTTCTGCAGCAAAACTAGCCCAGTTTACTTTGAATTGCCCAGGGTTTGACAAAGCTCGTTGGGTATTACTCCAAGCAAAAGCTCGAGCAAAGGTTACCCTAACCTCATTGTTGGTAGGCTTGCTTTTCTGATAGGTCATACAACACAGTGGCGAACCGGGGCCTAACAAATTTTTAGTTTATCTTTTCTTTCCGAAGTGGGCACTGCCAGACATCAAGAAAATCACGGTCGGAAACATCCTTGGCCTTCAAATCCTTTGGCTTCTTCCCTTCATTACACAAACCTCTGTTTGTGTAAAATTCGTACTCAGTTCTTGCCAAAAGCAGTTCCTGATAACATCAAACAGTGTTTTTTTAGTTCAATATCAGTAGATAAAGAAAAAAGCATGAGAAATAGAGGGATTTTTACCTCATCGGACTTGAGCGCCATAGCTAGATGCTGGAATTCGTAAGAGTAGCAGAATAAACCGAACTTCCCAATTACACTTTCAATCAAGCTTCAAAATCGAAATGATCAGGAATCGAGAATCCCTAGCACCCTACACCTAATCAATTCTGCCTGCGAAAAGTTTTCGCGCGCAGGCCTGCACACCCTGCAAAAATGATGAAGGGCATCCTTCAAAAATGATGAAGGGCGTCCTTCACGTCACGAGCAAATGCTGAAAATAGGTGCTGAGCCAGTGCTGGAGCATCGCGAAATTGAGTAGGTAAAAAAAAAGCACCCGAATATTGAAGCGAGGACGTGGAGCATAAAATCGCAACCTAGGGAGTCGAGGACGGAAGCGCCTTCTATTCACTATGTCTGACTTCTGACACAAGACAATGAAAGGCCCTCATTATGAAGGCAAGTCGACGGGCGGGAAAATTCAAACTTCAAAATACGGGCGGGCACTTTTTAAAATTGACAGACGAGCAGGCGGGAAATTCAAATTTCAAACTTGGGAGAGGCGGACGGGCGGGCAAATTCACATTTAAAAAAATTTGGAGAGGCGGACGGGCGGGCAAATTCAAATTTGAAAAAATTTGGAGAGGCGGACGGGCAGGCAAATTCAAATTTGAAAAAATTTGGAGAGGTGAACGGGCGCGCAGGCAAACATTTCTTTTGCGGCGGTTCATTTCTTTTTTTGGGGACTTATCTTTTTCTTTTGTGCCACTTTTCATTTCATTTCATTTCTTTTGCGCCTCTCGCCTTCCGCCTTCTGCCAGCGCCTAGCGCCCTGAACATTCTCTCTCCTATTCAATTGCCTTCTTTCTCTAGCGCCTTTTGATCCGGGAGCGGCCTGAAAAAAGTTGGAGTAACAATTATATGGACGTGTATTTATATGACATACAAATACAATGGCGCAATCTTCGCTGAAAATCCAGGAGCCAGGCTCAGGTTAGTCTCTCTCTTGTTTCGATTCTTATCTTTTTAGACTAGCATAGGCTACTATAATGGTGCGGACGCGCCATTTCTATATCATGGAGTGCGTGGTCAAGCCGTGGCCACCCCTTCCATATAGAAATAGCGTGACCGCGGTATTTAGGAGGTTTAACTTAAGTAGCCGTAGCTATATGAAATAACGCATCTGTGCCATTTCGAGGATGCCTACGAGTCTCCCTTTGGTCTTAATGAGGTGCATGAGTAGCGCCATTTCCTACTCATGCACCTCATTAAGACCAGAGGGAGACTCGTAGGCATCCTCGAGATGGCGCAAGATGTCTCCCTGTGGTCTTAATGAGGTGCATGAGTAGGAAATGGCGCAACTCATGCACCTCATTAAGATTAGAGAGGCATTCTCGAAATGGCGCACGTGTGCCATTTCCTTCAAACGGCGCACCTGCGCCATTTCATATATCACGTTAATCATCGTGCTAAGTGGATACATGCCATTTTCTTACCATGTTTATCTTGCAGCTGTTGATGCGCCGAAGGCACAGAACGTAGTTACATCAAAGACCCTGGTCCTGGCTGGCAGGTCTTGGTTCATGGAGATTGTTAGAGCCATACCTTTGACAGAAGGTGTGGACCCAACAAAGGGCGACAAAAGGCGAGAGCTTTGCCTTGTTGTCAAGTCCCGTGCTGGTGAGGTGAGAGAGGAATTCGTGGCCCAGATGGGCATCATAGTAAACATGAGGGAAGTCGAGACGCAGGGAAGACTTGACTTTCTTGGCGGCACAGTGGAGGATCCTGTCAATGCTAGCATTGATCTCTATTGTATGGAATGGCAGTGCTACGACCCGACAATGATAGAGTCCAACATAAAGAACCACGCTTTGTCGGCCAAAAAAAAAGGGGTAGCCGTTGCCATCATATGAGTTCCGCGAGCAAGCAGATATCAAAGGCACGGTAGAGATCCTCAGGGGATTTGGTATTCTGCGAGCAGCTATGGACATGTCAAAAAACTCTGTGTCCCACATTGTTAGAGCGAAGCTCTCAGGCAACATGCCAGCACTATGGACATCAGATGGCTGCTGGGAGAGGTGATTAGAAAGGGGGTGAAGGTCAAACCAGCCACTAGAGTAGCCAGAGGAACGAAGGCAGGAGGAGAAGAAGGACAAAGGAAGAGCAGACTCAGGAGGAAGCGAAGGGGGACGAGCATCAAGAGGAGAAGAGGGATGAGCAAGAGGAGCAGCAACATCATTCTCCTGTGAAGTCCACTTGGAAGCATGATTCTAAGAGGACTATTAGTGACAATAAGGAGGCGCCAAAGCACACAAAGTGGTAGCTTCCACAGCAGAGAGCGCACCGAGCTAGGAAATTGCAAAAGATAGCAGACCTTGAGGTGCCCGAGGAACTGAAGATGGACCGGAATGCCGAAGAGGAAATGGCAGAGGAAACATTGAAAAAAATACAGAAGCACGACCACATGTTTCCTCTTGGAGTCACATACACAAGGAGGATATCCATTTGGGATCTAGAAGAGGCACCACCTAATATGACCGCCAGGGTTATTAATCCCGAGCATGTAAGGAAGCTCCGCAAATCTTTTGGAGAAGATCCACATCCGATGTTCACTCCAGCAGATGTGGTGCCCTTTGATCCGGACACAAAGGTATTGCTGACCTGGTCACATGAATCTGATCTGGTAGGGAACGTTTCTACATTATCAATGGTAATCATTCAGTCTCTGCTGCTCAGCTTATGTGCAGTAAGTTGGGGACAGAAGATGCCAGAGTTGAGCTCAGGAAGATCTATAATTTTAGAATATGCAGAGTTAGTGACCTGAACCTTCTTTAGCTCAGTGTGGATGTCAATGACATTGTGGCCAAGACTGTCTTCAAGGAACCTTATGTGGATCAGATCCACCATCTGCGGAAGCAATATCAGGAATGCGGAAGACCAGCTCCCGCTGGAAAAGGGCAGTCAAGAAATGACGAGTACAAGGTACGTTCATATCTGTTTTGCCATATATTAGTGGGTAAATGGTGCCATTGCGCTATTTCATTTGCCATCTCCCGCTTCTAACATTGTGAGTTCTATTGCAGCATTACCTTCAAATGGCAGAGAAGATTCTGAGGGCACGTCAATAGGTTCGTCTTCATGCCAGATGATGTTTATACATTATTGCGTCAAATGTGGAATAAATGGAGGAAGGGTGAGCTTAAGGACAATAAGGGTCAAGCTATAAGGTTGGCAAATTATCTCTTACTATGATTTTGTTAATGGTGTAGCGGAAAATAGGGGTTAGGGTTTTGTTAGTAGTTTTTTGGACCTTGGGTAATTCTACAGATTCGTGGCAGCCACCGTCCGAGCATGATGGGCGATGAGGCGATGCAGATGTAGGAGATGATGCAGATGTGGGCGATGCAGATGCAGGTGCAGGGGCAGGCGCAGGCGCATGTTCCGGTTTTGGGGGAGGTGCAGGCGCAGGGTTTCAGTTTTGCTTGGGCGGCATAAAACAACAGGCCCTTGTTTCGGTTTTGCTCTGGAATTGTGGCGATTCGATTTTTAGGTATGCCTACTCCAGCTATGGCTACTCGGTTTCTAGCTATGGCTACTCCAGCTATGGCCACTCGGTTTCCAGCTATGGCTATGGTTTCCAGGGATTGTTGTTGGCGACGGGCCTCAGGATAGACATGACTCTACATAGACAAGATAAGCCAGGATCTTGTTGTTCGGGTAGTAAGCCAGGCCTGCCTCCTGTGTTGTAGTTCTTCTTCGACCAAATTTGCGAACCCAGTTTGCTGAGTTCCGTTGTTCGAGCATCTGCTGAAGTTGCAGTGCTCTTTGTGCTGAAATTGTCGTGCTAAATTATTCTTATCTGTTCTTCAGTCTCCTTTGTTCTTATCTCTCTTTCTTATCTGTTCTTCAGTCTCCTTTGTTCTTATCTCTCTTTTGTGAATGCAATGGTGTTCGTGCATTTTTTACGCGTATAGATTGAAGTATATCATGTATGTATGTACGTATAACAGCCGTATGGAGTGCACAAACTTATACGTGGGTCTGATGTGGAAATTCCACAGCCCTTTATTTGGCATATTCATGGAATTCTGCTTGGATCCAATGATAGTAATCAATTGGGCAAAAGACAAAGATTACTTTAGCGACAACTACCTTAGATGCATGAGGGGCTTGAACTACGATGATTGTCAAAAGGTCCTCGAAGAAACATTAAGTGGGAACATATACGTCAAAGTCACCTCAGATTACAAAGGCGAAAAAATTTTCAAGACAAGAGCACAGAACTTAAGAATTCTTGCTTATATGAAGAAGGAGATACTGCACTTTATCTCCGATCAAATTGGCATTATGTACAAGAAATTCGAGGACTTAAGGAAGGCCACCGAAAGCTTCTCTGATATTGCACTTCAGGCTTAGGGAATGTGTCACCATAAGTGGGTGTCGGAAGGAATACTCAAAGAGGGTGTTCATGGTAACATGCCATTCTCCCTGGCCAGATCTATTCGAAAAATCCTTAAGCCCGAAACAGATAAGGACTTGCCAAGATACTTTGTTGAACATGTCACAGCCGGGGGGATTGTGCAAGAAATTACAGCGATGCCTGCCAGCAGGGTTAAAGCACACTATAGTGTATTATTTTAGTTGTCCCCCTGTCCCTCCTAATTAGTTTGAAAATTAGTTCGAAAGGTAGTTAGACATTTACCTATTTTCGTTTCTTGCCTCAACCACCGCCCGCTCGAGAGAATTCAAAATTTGGGGGAGAATTTTCGGTGCACGATCACTGATCACTGATCAAGAAGAATGTATGGACTTTCTCCTCAGATTTGGGTCTGACAGAAGATCAAATTCGGCCTTACAAGAATGTAGAGCCTTTTTGCATACTTTCTTTCGAAGACAAAATTTCGGGTCTGTTGCTTTGCTTTGAATCCAAGATTTCTTTCATTGTAATTTGATTTCAATAGACATGACTTTGCTTTGTTTTTTATTTGCATGTACCTTTGGTTTCCTTAAATTTTTTCGGGTTTCTTATTATTTGCAGAAGATCAAATTCGAATTTCAAGATTGTAAGGCCTCTTGAAATTTCGTTTGAAGACTAAAATTTGGGTATGTTGCCATTCAAAGTTTGCTTTTAATCCAAGATTATTCTCATTCTAGCAATTAAAATTGATTGTAGTGCTCTCTTTGTTTTGTGTTTGATTTGCATGTAGATTTGGTTTCCTTCTTGTAATCATCCAGAAAAATATATCTGGCATGCATTCAAGAGCCACAATTAGTGATCATTCTGTTATATCTTGTACTGATTCAAGAATGGTATAAACTTGTTTGTTCTAGAAGCATTATAAATTTTAGTATGTTATTTTGTTTCTAGCAGCAATTTGGTGGCCAGGATTCGTGCAATGTTTCCCCCTGACTTTTGTAAACACAGGTTTGTTTGAAAAAAGAAAAGAAAAGGTGGTGCATGAAGCTCTTACAGGAAAACTGATGGCAGAATTTTATGCTAGCTATAGGTGTAGTGATGCATCTATAGGAAAGAATAAGGGCTGAATTTTATGCAAGCTTATGCTGCAAATGCTTTAGCATGGCTTCTAAATACAGGTTAGCTTGGAGGAATGTGGTGCATTCTGATTTTTTTTTTTTTTGGCATATTGAAGACTTAAACTATTACGATATGTAATTCCTTTTCTATATGATACTTTCTTACGTCTCGTTAATTTTGTAAGCAGGAACTATTATAGGTGCGAAGTTGGCGTTTGCGAGCAATCAAGATGGAAGAAGTGGAGCAAAGAAACATTATGGGAAAGAGGAAGAGGACAAGAGAGCAGGAGACTCTAAAGAAGAGGAAACAAAGAAAGAGAAAAAAAGAAGAGAAGAATGCTTTGATGCAAGAGTCCAAAGCTTATGCCAATCAAGTGAGTAAACAAAAGATTGTGTCTAATCTAGTGTTCTCATTAAAAAGGCAAGTTTGTCAAATGGATTTGGAAGAGAAAAGGGAAGTGCTAAATGATTTCTTGAAGCACAAAGAAATGAAGGATGTCACTGCTGATCACTTGAAGGATTCAGAAGTCAAAAGCCATGTGATTGAGAACATTCGAGAATCTATTCAGACTATAAAAGGATCTAGTAGTTTAGATTCTATGGCTGCAAGAAGAAGTGTACTTGCCATGTCTATTGGCTTCGAGAGTTTAAATCAAGCTATTAGCAAGAGAAGTTTGGGAAAAGCTTTGGGAGTCCATCCTAGATGTATTGCAGCAGCCAAGGAAAAACGTAAAGAAGTGGAGTTTAATAAGGAAGGATGGGTATATTTTAGAAGGTCACGGAGGTTTGATTCAATTGACAAATATGTCATTGAGCTGGTTCAAAGTTTTTGGGACACAAATACAAGAGTTTCCCCTAATGCAAAGGATGTGAAGTTCAGAAGACTGGAAAGAAATGTGAAGGAGGAACATGCTCCACATTATCTGGAGGATACTCAGGTGCAAATTATCTTTTGTTGATTTTTTGGTGATATGTGCATAATTTGTAGATGTAGTTGTTGTTGCAGCTTATGTAGATGTAGTTGGTGTTGCAGCTAAGCTTTGAAGTACAGTTCTTAATATGCAACTTAAACATTTCGAGCTGCTACAGTTGGTGGCTGAGATTCAACTTAGGTTGTTAGTCTGCAGTTGGTGTTGTAGTTAGTGTTTGAGCTCCATTACATAGTTTCAGTTTGTGTTGCAGAGAGCATGGTAAATAGTTAGACTACAGTTAGTGTTTCAGCAAGTGTTCGAGTTATGTCAGTGGTTGCAGTTTGTGATTATGTTTGTTGCAGTTACAGTTGGTGTTGCAGTTATGACCATTAGTTGCAGGTTGTATGTTTGTAGTTTGTGTTTACATTTGTCATAGTGAGTTACAAATGGCGGTTTATAGTTGCGATTAGAGTAGAGTTACATGTTTATGTGTACTTGTTATTTGACATGTTACTCACATATTTCTTGATTATGTTTTGCAGTCAGAGATGTTCAAAATTCAAAGAGCAGCATCCGCAAATTACAATTGGCCAAAGAGCATTTGAAAAACTAAAACCATGGTATGTAATGAAATTGAAACAGATTCAATTCATGTTGTTGCATTCATCATGTGAGAGCTACGCAGATGCTCTTGGATGGCTTAAATTCACTTAGAAATATGCACGTAGAATGTTGCACTTGTGCATGTGAGGTATGCCAATCTACAGCCAACTATGTGTTTGTCAAGACTAAGAAGTATAAGTCAACCACTCAGCTCGGCAATCCATATTGTGTCCTAAAGAAGAAAATCAAGAATTCCACAAGAAAGATTGCATTTATGGAGATTGTGAGCAAGTGTGTGTCTCGGCCACTGTGTGTCCTCTAGAGTTGTCCAAGAAGGATTTGTGAGTTGGGAGTACTGGGATTATGAGGAAGGAGGTAAGGATAAGTGGGGGAAACCCAAAAAAGTACTCCAGCGTCTGTGGAGGAAAACAAAACCAAAAGATCTTATGCACACATTGATTGACAGATTGGCAAAGTTTCCAAAGGTAATGACTTTAGGCACAAATGGCAAGCGATGCGGTTTAGGGATATGTTAGACAACCTCCCTTTTGGGGTTATTGTATCTGTAGTAGACTTTGCAGAGAACTTCACAATTCAGTTGCAGGATCAAGTTCAATCTGCGTACTGGACAAGCAAACAGGTCACCATTCTTGTACAAATCACATACTATTTGGAGCCTTCATCAGGTGACATCATCAAGGACACCCATTACTATCTGTTGATACAAAACATGACACACTATTCGTCCAGCATGCATTTATGATGCATCACGAATTCATGAAAGAACAGGGCATACATCCAAAAAAGCATTGGGTATTTTCAGATGGAGCTGCATCCCAATTCAAAGCTGCCCGTCCATTCTATTTTGTAGGAAGGTATTCGCATGAGACACTCATTGAAATGATGTGGAATTTTTTCGGCTCCAATCACGGCAAAGGGGAGCATGATGGAAAGGCTGCAGAGTTGAAACGGTGGCTAAGGGAGATGATGAAGAGATCACAGTCTATAAAAGTAGAATGTGTTGCTGATATTGTGAATATAGCCAGGGAGAATTTCACAGAGAAGTCAACAATCAATTTACACTAGCTAATTATAACTAGAATTACTAAACAAGTGCCAAGCCAACATAATATGATTGGTGTCCAAAAATGAATGGCCAATTCATGATAGATATATATATATTTTTTTTATGTTTTTTAGAAAATAAAATAATGGTCATTTCGAGGTTATTATTAGTATCCTACTAAATCATTACGATTAAGATACTAATGGTACGAAATCCTAAAATCGTAGCCTACGAAATTAATTTCACGCCAGCCTTTATAGGCTATGGTCGTGAAGGAGAAGCATCGTCCAATTCCTTCCAACAGAATGTCGAAGCGCTGCCGCTCTCCCTCTGCCTCTCCCTCTTGCTCTGCCTCCCCTAAGCGCCGGAAACTGTTGTCAATTCCTTTGGCACAGGTGATGGCCAGTTATGGCATAGGATCTTGGCCAAATTACCATTTGCTGGAGCCCGAGCCTGAGAGCCCAGTACCCGAGAGCCCTGAGCCTGAGAGCTCTGAGTCTGATTCCACCTCTTCTGAAAGCTCTGAAGATATTTCGGAGCTTTCAGAAGAGGTGGAATCCTCCTCTAATTTCGATTCCTCTGATGAAGCTTCTTCTGATGATCAATTTGATTCCCAAGATTCTGATAACGAATGGAGCGAACACCAGACCGAAGAAGACGAAGACGACGAAGAAGAACAGGAAGTTTTTTTGGAAGTCCAAAATTTGCTGCAGAGTAAGTAGCATGCATGCATTCAATTTTTGCTTTCTTTTATTACATTCTAAACTAATTT
This sequence comes from Isoetes taiwanensis, assembly GCA_021234155.1. Taxonomy (NCBI): domain Eukaryota; kingdom Viridiplantae; phylum Streptophyta; class Lycopodiopsida; order Isoetales; family Isoetaceae; genus Isoetes; species Isoetes taiwanensis. The sequence continues at coordinate 1,364,369 of JAJEKV010000095.1, read as the reverse complement.
TCTTCACTTTTTCTTACAGATGAAGCTTGAAGTCCCGGGAAGCCAGCTTTTTTTTTTCTTTTTTTCTTTTTTGATCAAGTTCGTCTACAGGCCTTTTGTGCCTTTGTATTTAAAAAAAAAAACAGATGGTATATAGGCCTTAGTGCCTTCAATTGATCTCACCCCCTTGTTGATCTCACCCCCTAGTGAAATAGGCCTTAGTGCCTCTTTGAATGTAATGGCCTTGTGCCTCTGATTGTAATGGCCTTAGTGCCTTTTATGATTGTAATGGCCTTAGTGCGTCTGATTATAATATATGATGGCCTTAGTGCCTTTTTGATCTATTAATGTGAATCATCTTTTTCTGCAAGTCCTACTTAATACTGTCAAAGGAAATACAAAAACCAAACTACTTCCAAACCAGAGCAGAGGCAATGTTGAACTGGTTCCCAAACTGAGCTGCAACCAAACTGAAGCAATGTTGCAGCTGGTTCCCATTGCTACAGTAAATCGAGTCTTTCCATTGCTACAGTAATATGTTTATTGACTATTGAAACAACTATTTGCTACTTAATACTGAAACAAGTATTAAGTAGCACACTATGAATAAGTAACAAGTATTTCAGGCTTATTGCACACTATGATTGTGCTCATATCAACAGACAAACAAACACATCTATTTGGTACAAAAAGTGGATACATTATTTCTAAATGCAGTTTAAAAAGTACATCAATTTAGATTATCAAGATGGCAACAACATGATCTTTGATCAATCATCAACCATAATCAAACTGGTGACTTCCAAAATGTTAAATGCAAATCTGGCATCAGGTACATCAAGAGTACTTAAACTTTTTCAGGATATCCATTGCTTGCTTAGATTCTTTATCTAACAGATTGGATAGTTTCTTCTCAAGCACGTAGTCTTTCAGATTCTCAACTTCCAATAGCCCCGCAAGGAAAGGTTTCAAATGATCGAAGAGAAAATTACCTTCACGGCGAGATGGCTGATAACTGTTTGGGGTCACTACTGTGCCCGCACTATTCTTGTAGCCGCGGTATAACATGTCATCAATCAAAACTGTGTTGTGTTCAGCCCATGTTCCCTTGTATCTAGAGTCGTGGTAGACCTTGTTGAGATCTTTCAGCAGAATAAGCTTTTTGCTCACTTTAAATGATGTGTTTGTGCACACATCTGAGTACCAAGTAAATAGCAACTTGTCTCTAAGACTCCTTGGAAAGGTATGCTTCAGGATTAAATTTGCAGCCACACTCGTCAATGTTGTCCAGATAGCAATCCTAAAGTGCTCCACGCACCATTCCAAAAACTCCAATGCTCTTGGACGCAAAACCAATATCTTTGTGAGATTGATATGCTTTGCCTCTGCACCATCTTGAAGGCTGTTGGGCAATAGTTCCCCTTTCTCAAATAGCTTGCACAAAACTTGTAAGGAACCTAAGACACGTATACGACAGGACCATGGTCACGTATTTTTGTACATAAATACTTATACAGTATTTATACTTTTGTACATGTCATTTGGGACATGACCTTTCATTTGGGACTTATGTCCTTCTTTGTATTATTTTTCAACAACGTAATATAAGAGAGAGATATTAGATAGTATATGGTTTGTTTTCTCTCTCTTGGGTTTCTTTCAATTGGTATCAGAGCCTGAAGATTCAAGGAAGTGCAAGAAGATTGAAGGATCAAAGCACTGAACAGGTTAGTTTCATGCCGTGGCTTTTGCTATTATTTCTTCCAGGATAAATCATACAATAGAAAAATCAATGCACATGAAATTGTTAAGCCTGAGAAATAACTAGCAAATGGCAAGCCGGGATGAAACTATCCATCTGTCGAAACCCTAAAAAAAAACAATTATGTTATTCAATAAGATACTGCTAAGAAACTGTTAATTCCGCAACAAGAACTTAAGAATAAATTCTTAAGAACAAGAACTAAGAATTAGAAACCCTAAGAATCAATAAGAAAGCCCTAACGCACTGCCCAAGAACCGGCATCGCTGGAAAAACGTTTCCCTGTCGCTGGAAGAAGCGGCCGGAACCATCGCCGCTGTAACTGGCGTCGTAAGACAACAAAAAAATTTAAAAAAAAAATGACTTCATATAAGAAAATAAGAAAAATAAAACGGTTAAGAAGGGAAACGTATTAAAAGTTCTTATGGTTTGGTGGTTGGGCGTGTTGGTAAAGGCTTTGGGTTTGTACTTAGAGGTCGTGTGTTCAAGTCTGGACGCCGACCACGAATTTTAAGAAACATTTTTTTAAGAATTTTATGAACAAACCTTTAAAGAAAGCTTAAGCTATGCTAAGCTAAGATAACCTTTTTTTAAGGTTATTTAAGATGCCTAAAGAAGACAAGCCACGGGTGGTGCCAACGCGCTCCCCGTATCCTTTAAGAAAAGACGGCTCTCCAAAAGAATCAAGTACCAGTCCAAAGGTGGGATCATCTCCCCTTAGAGACCCACCCAAAGAAGTGCCCCCTAGCGATCCCAAGCCCGAGGCAAGCACTTCAGTTCCTCCTGATACGGAAATGCTTCAGGACGTTAAACTTGAGGACGCTAAACATGAGGATCACTTGGACGTGGATTTGGAGGGAGAGGAGTTCGACATTGGCGATCCTCTCCAAGAGGAAATGTATGATCTGCGTGCACAACTGCGCACTATGGCTGCCCAACTCGCTGAGTTACGAAGTGAGGGAGGTCGTAGGCGCAGGCGTGACGAGGACTCCGATGAAGAAGAAGAGAAGGGAGATAAGCAAAAAGGCAAAGAGGACTCAAGCGACTTCTCTCCAGAGGTTAAGCAATTATACCACCTTCTAAAAAGGGAAAAAAAATCTTATGTTCCTCCTTTGCCTAAACCCTTTAACGGGGCTAGGAATAAGACAGCCCTCTCAGATTGGATTTTCAAAATGGAACAATATTTTCAAGCTGCTGAAACACCAAATTCTGAGAAGGTCCTATGTGCCTCAAATTCATTAGAAAAGGATGCCTTGTCATGGTGGCGTCGCCACACCAAGGCAGTCCAACAAGGACAAGCCCAACAAATTGAAACATGGTCTAAGTTTACTAAGAAATTACGAAATTATTTCATACCCTCAAACGCAGATCTTAAGTTGAGGGATAAGCTTCACGATATGCGTCAAGTAGGCAGCATCGCATCTTATGTTCAGGAATTTACTTCGTGCATTTTGGAGATTGAGGACCTCACCGAGAAGTCTAAGCTTCATCAGTTTCTATGGGGTCTTAAGAAGTATGTTCGCCGGGAGGTTGAAAAATCTTCCCCCGAAGACCTCCAAGACGCCATTGAACTAGCAGAAAGTGTTGCTGACTTTATTCCTGAACCAGAATCAAAAGGTACGGATCGTGCTGTTCTGTCTAAGAATTCCACAACCACTAATGATAATAGACAAAGTTCCTTTAGACGCAATGAAAATAAAGCTGTCTTTAAACACATGAGCGATCAGCAAAAGGCAGACTTCCGTAAAAAAGGACTTTGTTATATTTGTGGAAAGGGAGGACATTTACATTTTCAATGCCCCCATAAGAAAGATAAGTCAAGTAAGCCTGAGGCTAATGCCTCTAAGTATCCGGATAAGAAAAACAAACCTCAAGGCAACAATAATATGGTCTTTGTGGGCGTAGCACAAGTTAAAGATACTAAACATGCTCCCCATGATACCTTCCGGATTAAGGGATCTATTCGGGGCTCCGAATTTATCATTATGGTGGATTCGGGATGCTCCCATAACTTTGTCTCAAGAAAGATGGTTAATAAATTGAGCCTTCCTACTGTGCCACATGACCATCCCTTGGAGGTTCGAGTGGCTGATGGAGGATCTCAACTATCATCAGACAAATTGACTTCTCTGAGCTATCGTATTCAAACCTTTCATGGAAAGGATGACTTTGCCATTATGGAGCTTACGCATATTGATATGATCATTGGCCAAGAATGGCTCTGGAAGTATGATCCCTTTATCAGTTTCAGGCGACATGTTATGAAATTGCAAGTTGATGGCAAGCGCTATGAATTATATGGAGAACATGACTTACCTCAAACTCCATTGCTCTCTGCCATTCAAGCTAAGACATGGGTAAGCAAACATCAGGCTCAACTGTATGTTATTACCCTTCATGAACAAGATAAGCATAAGGAGTCTAAGACTGGGATTGATTTCTCTGTCTTTCCAAGTTCTTTTCCTCTTGATGAGTTTAAGGATTTTATGATGCAGGACTCTAGTAAGGATCTTCCTCCACGGAGGCTGGTAGATCACCCTATTGATGTTATTCCAGGGTCTTCTCCTCCCTCAAGAGCTCCTTATCGAGTCTCTCATCATGAATCACTTGAGATTGAGCGACAGCTAGCTGATCTCCTGGAACGCGGGTATATTCAACCCAGTCGTAGTCCTTATGGAGCGCCAGTTCTACTGGTCAAAAAGAAAGATGGAACAATGAGGTTGTGCGTCGACTATCGTGCCCTCAATAAGATTACGATTAAGAATCGCTATCCGTTGCCACGAATAGATGATCTTTTAGATCGTCTACAAGGTGCTCATCTCTTCTCTAAGATTGATTTAAAGAGTGGTTATCATCAAATAAGAATTCAAGAAGGTCATGAGCATAAGACAGCTTTTAGGACCCATTTTGGGCATTATGAATATTTGGTTATGCCTTTTGGTTTAACTAACGCTCCTGCTACATTTATGGCAGCAATGAATGACCTCTTTCGAGGACATCTACAAAAAGGAGTAATTGTCTATCTAGATGATATTTTGATTTACTCTAAGACCTTAGAGGAGCATATTCAGTTGGTACAAGCTGTTCTTACTCTCCTTAAGAATAATCAATATTATTTGAACCCTAAGAAAAGCTTCTTCTTTCAGGATCATATTGAATACTTGGGCCATTTCATTTCCGCTCAAGGCATTTCAGTAGATCCTCAGAAGGTGGTCGCTATACGAACATGGCCTACTCTTAAGACTCAGCATGATGTAAGATCCTTTTTAGGCCTTGCAAGTTTTTATAGGAAATTTGTTCAGAATTTTTCCGTAGAGGCAGCACCTTTGACCAATTTGCTGCGTAAGAATGCTCCATTTCGATGGACTAAACAAACTGAAACAAGTTTCCAAAATCTTAAGAATGCACTCACAACTGCACCCATTTTGGCTATTGCAGATCCAACTCAACCTTTTGAGGTTATGACTGACGCCAGTGACTATGGCATAGGTGCAGTGTTGATGCAACAAGGCAAGGTGATTGCATATGAAAGTCACAAGTTTTCAAGTGCTGAATCTCATTATTCAGTATATGATAAGGAATTTCTAGCAATGGTTTATGCCTTGCAAAAGTGGAAACATTACTTAATGGGTGTTAATTTCGAAATAAAGACTGACCATCATGCTTTACAAAATTATTTAACTCAACCAGTCATGAATAAAAGGCAAGCACGGTGGTTGGCTTTTCTAGCCAATTTTCATTTCACTATCACCTATATACCAGGAAGTAAGAATGTGGTGGCTGATGCTCTCAGTCGAAGGGCTCATTGCAATGCAATCTCAGTAATCACTACTGATTTTGCTCACCACTTTCTTTCACTCTACCCGAGTGATAAGGAATTTAAGGAAGTATTCTCTAGCTTGAGTAAGCAACAACGTACTCAAGCTGAGATTTCACTTTATAAGGATTATTCTCTACGAGAGAATCTTCTTTATTTTAAGGATCGACTATGCGTGCCGAATTGTAAAGAGACTCGTGCTCTTATTATTCGCGAGGCACATGAGAAACCTTATGTGGCTCATCCAGGTTTCGCTAAGACATATGAACATGTGGCATCAGTGTACTACTGGCCACGTATGAAACATGATATTCAAAGGTTTGTACAAGGGTGCTTGGTGTGTCAACGCATGAAGCTCGATACCCATCGCCCTGCAGGACTTTTACACCCTTTGGATATTCCACAAGAACGATGGGAATCTATTTCTATGGATTTCATCACTGGTCTTCCAAAAACTTCAAAGAAACATGATGCAATTTTGGTAGTGGTGGACCGCTTGACTAAGTTGGCTCACTTCTTACCATGTAAGAAAAGCATCACTGGAAGCCAGGTTGCTAAGTTATTCATTAAGGATGTTTTTAAGATTCATGGCTTACCCAAATCTATTGTGTCTGATAGGGATTCAAAATTTACTGGCCATTTTTGGACCAGTTTATTTGAGTCTCTTGGGACGGAACTTAAGTTTAGTTCTTCATATCATCCCGAAACGGATGGTCAGACTGAACGTACTAATCGTACTTTGGAAGATATGTTACGGAGTTTGGTCGCTGACAAACCTTCTTTATGGGAAGATTCTCTTCCTCTCATTGAGTTTGCATACAACAGCTCTGTGCATTCTTCCATAGGGGTAACGCCTTTTCAAGCTGCTTATGGTTTCACTCCTCGAACCCCGACAAATTGGTTGGCGAATTCTCGTGTCGAGATGGCTGATCAAATGGTTCAGGACATGGGTGGTATTATTACTGCCGTACGAGATAAGATAAGTCAAGCACAACTTCAACAAAAGAAGTTTGCAGATAGACATCGAAGACATTTGGAATTTTCGGTGGGAGATAAAGTATTGGTGTATATTGCGCCACACCGTTATGTTTCCATTACTAAGAAGTATCCAAAGTTACGTCCTAGGTACTTTGGACCTTATGAAATCTTACGTAAGTTTAATGATGTAAGTTATGAACTCCAACTTCCACCAGCTTGGAAGAGGATTCACCCAGTGTTTCATGTCTCCCTTTTGAAACCATTTGTGGTGAATGAATACACTCAGACTGAACCCGAGGATGCATCGCCTCCTCAGTTCGTTGATGGAAATAAGGTTCTGATTGAACCACTTAAGTTATTGGACTCACGCGAACGTGTCCTCACTCGCCGTACGCGGGTGTTGGAATACCTAGTCCAATGGAAGAATTTGCCTGTTGAGGATGCCACATGGGAACCATCTTCATTTGTGGCAGATTTCCCTGAGATTCTGGAAGAATACTTGGGACTTCGACAATGAGGACATTGTCTTCTTTAAGTCGGAGGGAATGTAAGGAACCTAAGACACGTATACGACAGGACCATGGTCACGTATTTTTGTACATAAATACTTATACAGTATTTATACTTTTGTACATGTCATTTGGGACATGACCTTTCATTTGGGACTTATGTCCTTCTTTGTATTATTTTTCAACAACGTAATATAAGAGAGAGATATTAGATAGTATATGGTTTGTTTTCTCTCTCTTGGGTTTCTTTCAAAACTAAAAGCTTCATAGGCAGTTTAAGCCGCTTGTTGATTCGCAACATAGAGGGATTGCTATGTATGTCACCGCCACGTTTACTATTCTTTATAGTAGCCACCTGCTCTCTTGTACTTCCTGTAGAATTTAAATGTTAAAAACACGTACTAAGTGGAAGTTAAGAGATGGAATTGCTAAGTTACCAGGTGAATATGACTCCTCTGATCTCAAGGATTGACTTATTTGTTTCGGGCTGCCTATACTTTGCTCCTTCAATGTACAATTCTTTTTCACAGGATACTCAACATTCTTCTTCTCAAATTGACTGCTTAAGGCCTGGTTAGTCCCTCTTTTCTCCTTACATGGACTGTGATCAACTTTGCTTTTCATACTAGGTGATGATGCAGTATCACTTAGTTCTTGTCCATGATATGGCCTCTCTGGCACATGTTCTTTATCTGCAAACACTTTAAATATTGTAAGGACTAAGAATTCACTTATTGACCTTTCCATTTTTCTATAAGCTACCTGGTGGAAGTGACATTGTGGCCAAATCTTCTATCTCTTTAAGATAAATGTCATTCTCAACTTCAAAACATGCTTCACTCTTAATATCAGCTAAAACTTCTTTAACCGCGACATGCGGATCAAGACCTGCAGTAACAATTTCATAACCTGCACCTACTGTCATAACCTGCATGTCATTTTAAACATGCATATAACCTCAACTCATACAACAGTATATTACCTTCTTTGACATTATTTTCAGTAATGACTAACGCCGTCTTTTTGTGTTCTTCTTCAACAGTCAAAGCAGCATTCAAACGTCTTGGCAGCAGCTTGTTTTCCTTGGCAGAGGACATGGATGTTGGAGTAAAGGCAGCCATTGCAAATCCTTCATTCCTTTCTGCTCCACATGCATAAACATTCCTCAATATAAGGTATGATCATTTCAAACTTATCATAAATGTACAACCAACCATCACAAGACTCTATCATTGTGTTCATTTGCACTCTTTTTCGTCCGTTCAGACCAAGTAGAGATATCCATGTCATTGATATCTTGTGCTCACAGTGGATCTCGCAGCATTATTCGGACTACACACAGAGACCTACATGGTTAAATAGTTAAAAGAAAATGAGGCAAAAGAGTGATAATGTTCAACTACCTGAAATGCACACGACAACAAGGGAGATGATACGCATGCATGCATTCTGCAACAATGGTAGGCAGAAGCATGCCATCTGTTTTCAATGATCTGTGACAAAATGGGCACGCTTCGTTCAATTGAATACTATCCTTCGTATTACTCATAATTATTGCTCCATGTGGCAGCGGAGGATCCAAATCAAATGACTGACTCATAGTTTGTCTAGCAAGTAACATTCTTTTAAGACAAGATTTCATCTTTTTCAGCTCATCCAATGTGCCATCCCTAGAAATTTTGAAAGTAATGTGTCGTTACTTGCATCCTTTATGACAGGTGTAATCTCAAAGAAGTTCTTTTTTCTCAGAGGTCAATGACAGACCTCAATGCCAACCCTTGCTATAGTGGGTAAGGTTGCAATTAATGCTTCATATCGCCAATGTCACCCTCCAAGTGTGCTTGTTTCTTCGCCAAGGCCTTTGATTTTGTCCGTTAAGTCATTGCACCTCATTCATTCATTTGGCTTTCCAATGCCAATCTGCTACTCTTATCTTCTATCCCCGAAATCCATTTTTTCAACCTCGTTGACATTCTTTGTAACATGCATCCGATTAGACAAAATTGTATATACAAACCGCAACAACAAATGAGCATTGTTTGAGTTCAAAGCGCAACTAATAGCTAATCAAACTAAAACAAACTGAAACTACCACCAAGCGCAACTACTACCAACAAAAACATTCGAATCAGAAACTACAAGACGCAGAATCGACATTCGAACTATAACTCCAACAAAGTAGTTTTACGACACTACACCGCGAATCGACATTCGAATCAGAACTCAAAGTAGTTTCAACTCGAATCGTAAATCGCCAAAGTTGCAAATTGAACACCAAACTAGAACTCCACCAGTTTTAGCGCCCACAAACTATTATCGCATATAAACAACTTCTAACACTAACTAAAAATAAGATCGCACTAACTAAAACTAACACCGCCACTCAAATGTCAAATGTAACTAACATGAACACGAGCTCGGAATAAACAAATGTAAATTTAAACATATGCAAATGACACAGGACACAAACTATGAACTATGGCAAACCGCCAACTTATCTATACACTCATCAAACAAGAAAGATACATCTAAATTACCTTGTGGATTGTTCTGCCGGAAGTTGCTCTCGCTTAGTGTTAGATGTTACATAGATTTTGGTGCTCTTGGAGACGATATGACTTTAGGTACGTCATTCTCCTCCTCTTCATCAATCAGAAGCGACATCTTCAAAGACTATTACTCATTCTTTTTTAGTTCTTGAGGCTGAAGATGCATGCTCATAAAAGTTTAAGCCAATGTAATTGTCGCCCATTGCAATGTAACACAAAAGCCATTGCTAAAGCACACTGAACCCGACCCCTAAAACTTTATCTCTGTTGAATATTTTCTTGTATAGATCCATGAACTCCTTTTTTTTTTTTCTCTTGTAGAAGCTTGTATACAGAACAAGCTCTACCCTTCACTTTCTCACCCCACATCTTCCGCGATCTCGATGTCATCGACCTTCTCCTCAGATTTATACAAATCCTTATAGGTGATCCCTCTCTCTTTGTCGGTCACGTTCTGCTTATCTTCTTCCATGAACCTGAAAATAAAAAATGAAAAGCACAATTACAAACCACAAACTGACTATAATAATAAAGCAGAAAGACTTCTTTGGGAGAATGAGTGTTCTAAACTCTTTTATGTCGCATCATTACTGTTTCTTTGATATGTAGCAAGTCATTGACTAATATTAGGGCCACAATTTGCTGCCAAAAATGATACAAATGCAAGCTTTGCAGGCATACAAATGTGCAAAACTTCCTGCAAATGTGCACTTACCTGTTAGCTTCAATAAAAAGCAAAGCCTGCTAAACAAATAACAAGAAACACACAGCCATTTACATATACATGTGTTGAGACTTTAATAATGCTGTAATCAACAATGCTTTCTTTAATAAGAATTCTGTAAAAAAACAAATTTATTCTAAATGGCAGCCACTTCTTTCATATTGCATGTTTAAATGCAGAATTGAAACAAAGGCTTAAATTTGGTATGCTCAACCTTTGAAAAGTTTCATTATGAAATTCTCGGCCACAGTTAGATGGCTTTGCTGCTCATATCTAAAATTTGTCTTATCTGGGAACCAAAAAATTCTCTCAGGTCTTCACAAATCCGACTCCAAAGAGTGGATTTAAAAGGTTCCACCAAAGCTAGAATAAAGGGGTGAAGCAAATCGAATGCCAAGGCTAAAGAAAAAATTGTAATAGTCTATGTTGCATAACCAATCTTACTCAATAACTTCGAATCTTCAAATGGTAGCTTCCCTGTCACCCTGTCAATACATGCAGTGCAAATTCGTCCTTGAAAAATTCGAAATCCTGTTGTAACTCTTTAATTGATGCCACAATTGCAAGCCCCCAAATCGTGTTTGTGACGTCCCCTACTCGTATACGATGCCCGCACCGTATACAAACAGGAGTTCATCCCCCATACCAGCTCCACACTGATACAGGGCCCTCCACAATCACTGCACCCGTAACGAGTCCCAGTGGGAAGAGTGAAGGGGTCATTTTACCCCGTCTCCCTCAGGGCCTACCTAGCTGCGGAAGCGTAAACACACATGTCAGTAGTACATACATCAACATCATATGACCATCACGAAGGATGATCTCCCACATATCTGCATAGACAAGGATCAGCACATCACATAGGGAATCCTACCCAAGGCTCGCATTACAGGGATGGGTCGACAAGCTTGGGCCTCTCGAGTTCATTGCGCATTTAATCATGACAATGGATTTGGCCGGCATAAGAACATGGCATTGGGTTGTCCACTCCATCGCCCCTCTCCTCGTGCACACTTTGCGAGTAGGTGAAAAGTGTTGGGACTGATCAGTAGCTCGCCGGGTGCATAGCCAAAGGGGCTATTCTCGGGTTGCATCTCCCAGTCCCGATGGGCGGTAGGGATCACTCCCTCCAGAGATCTACATCGACTCAAAGGTGACTAGAGGGCCACCGCCCTTATTCGACCGGGAACCCACCGGAAGGTGAACCCCACCCCACGGGTGTCGAGCCCATGCCTTGCCCGCACTCAGTGGCAAGCCATTGGACCTAGTCACAATGATCCCGGTAGGACTAACACACCATAGGGATCGTTCAAGAGTCGAACATGAACCTCCTTCTTAGCCCGGTCGGCCCCTTCACCCACAAACCGGTGTGGTTCTTGTACACAAAGTCTAAACTATAGTGTGCTAGAGAGGCTAATCTAGGAGCATCTACTACCAAGCTTTAGGTCTCTACCCCCCCTTCCCAATACAAGGAGTTCATAGAGATACATCATCCATATACATCACGTAAGAACTAAAGAACAAGATCTAATCTATATCATAGAGTTAGGTTCTTTAGTTAGAGTCTGCTATCTAGAGATCCGGAGGGCTGCTATGGGCAATTTAATAGGCTAAACCTCTTGATTCGACGATTTGGAAGATGGTTTAAGCTATTAAATTGACTAAATACCTAATCCTTGGCTTGCTCCTCCAAGCCTACGAACTTCGACCATCCTGGCCGAAATGCTCGAATCAAGGAAAACTAATGGTGCCATTCTCTCGCATTGAGTGCGGGATGCGGTTTTGGCTCTTGGAGCAGCCAAAACGAGCTCTAAAACCCTAGAAACTAAAATGGGCAAGTTAGGGTTCTCCTACTTAAATAGACAAGGGGTGGCTAGGGTTTCCAATTATCCCCTTTTGGCATGTGGGATAATTGGGAATGGGCCCACTTGCCTTTAATGGCTAGGTGGCAAAATGTGCCCACATGGAAATGTGTGCCCACATTAATGTGTACATTGGAAAATGTTCACATTAATTGCACACTTGGGTATGGCCCACTTGGCATCAAGTGGCCACATGGAAATGTGTGCCCACATTAATGTGTACATTGGAAAATGTGCACATTAATACTAATGCACATTCTTAGCAAGTTGCCCCCTAGGGGCTACCCACTTTACACGCGTGCCAGACATCGCTGCCGCCGAGTGCGGTACGTTAATGATTTAGGCAAAGGCGATGCGATTATCGTCCCGGGACCGTGATATCTTTGTCTTTGGGAACGCCACATTCTCCCCACCTTGAAATGATGTCGCCCGCAAAGATCGTGGGTCTCCCACCTTGGAATCTTCCTAACACGCAATCAACCTCGATGCATACGATATACTACTATAATACTTAACGATTTATTACGATTACCTTAAGGTAATATTTTTAAATCATTATTACGCCATTACATTATCAATTAAGTTGTCAATTCGTAACTTCTACTAAAACACGGTACTTATTAGTTTCTATTATCACAACATTTAGTTTATCACAATTTAACAATTTCATATACAACTATTATTTAATGTAGTCTTCCTTCCTTGCAACACATTCCAACAAAATTTGTGTTGCAAGTCTTCGACCTTTAAAATCCTCGCATTAATTTTACCATATCTATAATTACATACTTACTATCTTAATTATTAGAATTACTCTAAGGTAATGTTTAAGACATTCTTGTACTATTTCATTATCCAATTAACTTACCACTTCCTAACTTAATCCACGCAAGGTAATTATTAACCTTGCTTAATACAACATTTAAGTTTATCAAAGTTTATCAATTTCACACAAAATTTACACTTCTAAGGTACTCTTCATCCCTTGCAACACATTATAACAAAATTTGTGTTGCAAGCCTCGTCGGAGTTCGACCTCCTTGCCCTCTGGGGCTCTATTGGCTGCAGGTCCACACTACCTATTATTAATTATTAATAAAATTTTGGTTATATGGTGACCACCCCACCTATCTACATGGATGCATGGCTAATCTCCTACGTGAGGGAAGAGGGTGAATCTTCCATTATGGGGTGGTGGAGGCAGCCTATATGCCTATATGCCGCTCATGCCTACACCCTAGTTGCCCAACGTGGAGGATAGGTCCTTCCGGTATATGGGGTGAAGGCCGATTCCTCCTATCAAAGCATATATGGGGCTAGAGGTGCTTTTCCTATCAATGCATTCCTCAATGACCTCCTTTCTCTCGAGGTCGTCTACTTCCGTGGAACAGAAGTAGACTTTCTAATCTACCTTCCACTCATCCAAGCGGAAACGCGGTCATGCCTACATTGACATTACACCACGCCCTAGAGATCACCGTAGTGGTCTCATCATCGGTAACAACGCATGCAACCCATACCTAGCATAGTTTGCATGCGCAGATTAATCTTAACTACACATAGAATTAATCTACACAATTCGACATGCCTGAGCCGATTTTTACTGGCCCCTTTAATGCATGTGATTAACATAATTACCCTAAGGTAATATTTATGAATTAACATTATCATAGTATCGGATACATTACTTCCGATAGTACAATTATATTTACTCTAAGCTTTACAATATTTAACGACTTTTAGATCGCGATTATTTAAACAATAACCCTGATTTAGACCTATTGTATCATAGACAAGGTTTTAATTATCATACACAAGAATTAGATGTGCTTCTTATTCTCTTCCTTGGGTCCTGCATTACCCTTGGAAGTATATCCCTAAGATGCACTTAAATATATCTGAATTCTATTTTCTATTTATATTTATAAGGACCCCGAGGTCATATAGCTATCCTTTGAAGGAATTGCATCCTTGCGAAGGATTAATTAACATGCTACCTCATATTACCGTTGTTATTTAACTTATTTCTCTATGATACATATACGTACAACAATTTCTATTCAGTTATTAGGATCTATATTTAACTTATCAATAAGACACATTAAAGCTTATAATACATGCGCATACCTTACCTAAGGCTAGAACGCATCCACTCATTGAGCCGGCGTCGAGTAGTTTGGAGGTGACTTGGTCGTTCATTGCTCCCATAGTTTTGCTCCACTTCGTTGGTGTAGTTCGCTACTACTTCAGTCTCGCACGTTGAAGGCCTCCTGAGCTATCTATCTATCTATCTCACGCTCTATTCGCTTCGGCCATTGCCGGAGTGAACTCTATTCTACGGGTCGGTCAATTCGATGCAAGTACGTTCAATCATAAGGTTGAGCTCTCCCACTTTCTTCGAAAAGAAAATGGTCCTGCACCCCTTCAATGACGTTGTACACAACGTCCTATCTATTCTCTCCCCTTAAGAGGTTATACGCTTCTTACTTAGCGCATTACTTTACTAGCCTTAGCTAACATATATAACCATCTAAGATGGATGCACATATTATGTTATCATTTATTTCAATATAGTTATGGGTTACCTACTTAGTTAGAACGATTCTAAACCACAAGGTTTTGTCATGAAGACAATTCCTTTTGTCTCAAAAGACTATCTTATATAATAAAAATATAGCGTGTGTCTTCCATGGAGACCTAAATCGAACGGTTGAGGATTTGATCGACCAACGGTGAAGATGACATGTGCGCGACTTCAAATAAGATTAACTCAATCCGACAGTCAAGGGGTGAAATGGGAAAGGGAAAAGGGAAAAGAAAGGGAAAATGGAGAAAAAAGGAAAAGGGAGGGGAAAAGGACAAAAGGAAAGGGAGAAAGAAAAAAGGGGAAATAGAAAAATAAAAATAAAAAAAGGAAAAAGACGAGAATAGAAAAAGGAAAGGGGAAAAGGAGAAAAGAACAAAAAAATAGAGTAGAAAGGGAAAGGGGAGGAGAAAATTATAAAGGGAAGGCAAAAGGGCCGAAGGAAAAGGGAAGACAAAAGGGTCGAAGGAAAAGGGAAGGAAAAAAGGAGAAATGAGAAAAAGTGGAGAAAAGGGAAGAAAAAAGTGAAGGCAAAATAGCCGAAGGAAAAGGGAAGACAAAAGGGCCGAAGGAAAAGGGAAGAAAAAAAAGAGAAGAGAAAAGAAAAATGGAGAAAGGGGTTGGGAAAAAGGGATTAGGAAAAAGAGAAAGGGAAAGAGAAAAGGAAAGGGCCAAGGGAGGGGGAAATGGAAGTGAAAAAAGGGAAGAGAGAAAGGATTGGGAGAGGATGAAAAGGGCCATTGGGAAAAGGAAAAGGGAAAAGGGAAGCAAAGGGAAGGGAAAGGGAAGAAGGAAAAGGAAAAAGGAAGGTGAAAAAAAGGGGGGAAAATAAAAAAAGAAGAACGGGAAAAATGGGGAGGGAGAAAATGAAAAATTGAGAAGGGAAAAAGAAAAGGAGAAAGACGAAAAGGAAAAAGGAGAAAAAAAAATAGAGTAGAAAGGGAAAGGGGAGGAGAAAATGATAAAGGGAAGACAAAAGGGCCGAAGGAAAAGGGAAGGAAAAAAGGAGAAATGAGAAAAAGTGGAGAAAAGGGAAGAAAAAAGGGAAGGCAAAATAGCCGAAGGAAAAGGGAAGACAAAAGGGCCAAAGGAAAAGGGAAGACAAAAGGGCCGAAGGAAAAGGGAAGGGGAAAAGGGAAGGAAAAAAAGAGAAGGGAAAAAAAAAGTGGAGAAAGGGGTTGGGAAAAAGGGCTTAGGAAAAGAGAAAGGGAAAGGGGGAAATGGAAGGGAAAAAAGGGAAGAGAGAAAGGATTGGGAGAGGAGGAAAAGGGCCATTGAGAAAGGAAAAGGGAAGCAAAGGGAAGGGAAAGGGAAGGAGGAAAAGGAAAAAGGGAAGGTGAAAAGAAGGAGGGGAAATAAAAAAAGAAAAACGGGAAAAATGGGGAGCGAGAAAATGAAAAAATTGAGAAGGGAAAAAGAAAAGGAGAATTGGCAAACGAGAAAAGGGAAAACAGAAAAGGGGAGAGGGAAAAGAAAACACAATGAATGTAATAACAAAAAAGGGAAAAAGGGAAAAGGGAAAAAAGAAAAAGTAAAGGGCAAAATGAAATGGGAGAAAAGGAAAGGGAAAAACATGAAAGGGGCAAAAACGTGAAAAGGGCAACGGAAGAAATGGGATAGTGGAAAAAGGTAAATGAGAAAATAGAAAAAGAAAGGAAGGAGGGGGAAATGGAAAGAAAAAGGCAAAGGGGAAAGGGAAAAAACTTGGGGAACCTTGGGGGAATTGGGAAATGCGTTGAATGCTCTTAATTGTGCAATCTTAAAAATGTGAGTTCATTTAACAATCGCTCCAATGTATCATTTATTGTTCCTAGTTATGCCCAGCAACACTGGGCTCCATTTCTAGTTTGATTACTATAATTCTTATTTTAGATGTACCTTGCATGTACTATTCTTTTATATTCTAGAGATTCCCCCTTTCTTGGTTATTTAAACCCTTGGAATATTCCTACCAATCGAATTGATGTCATCGTAACAAGTTGGCCGGACTTGTTAGATTACTTCTTTTCTTTCGGTTGGATTATTCTTTGGAGGTACTAGATTTATACATGGTCAACAATTTTCCTAGTAATGATTCCTTCTTAGTGAGGAGATCAATCTCACCAAGTGGTTTCAATACATTGGATGTCTTGTTAACAATCATGTATAATTATAGTTATTCCTATGCATTTCCTTCCCAATCTTGACGCCTAGCTCAATATTGGGGCGATCCTTCAAATGGAGAATATCCGGAAATGCCTTCTAATCCCAATATGGATGTTACCGCCCATACATTTAACCTACTAGGCCCCCATGGCCTTAGATGCTTGAGCTTGCTAGAAGCTCATCCACTCGTTGTTCCGCTTGAAGCCTTGAAGATAACGTTCTCCCGAAGTCGCCGATACTTCGGTCTCCTTGACGGTGGATCCCCTTTGATGTAGAGGTTGACTTTGTTCGTTAGAAGCCTCTCATTGCTGGCGGCTTGATGGTGTAGTTGATCACTTGAAATCTTCCATGCCGCTTTTCAAAAGCCTGAAGGTGGCGCCGTTGAAGGAGATCTTTCATCTTGAACTCTTTGTCTTGGCAGCTAAAGGACGACTCTGTATCCGATATTGTTTCTTCGACTCCATCGATGTCTCATACGTCGAGTCCTCTTGTCGTTATCATGTTGCCCGAAGAGTGTTGAGGATGTTGATTGCTTCACCCCTGCAAATTGCCTGACATCTCTTCCTTTGATCTGTTACGCTATGGGAGGGAAGGAATAACAAGGGAACTATACATGCAAAACATATAGCTTACATAATTACAATTACTACTAGAGCTATTAGGTCCCCCTTGTGCCTCCCTTCGAGTTGCACACCTACTCCTTGGTGATGTCATCGTTGTTCCTTCCGGTGCACGGTGTTGACGATATATATATCCTCCTAATTGTACGTCAGCTCGTACTCTGGGGTAACTTGTTGATATACTTGGGCCCTCCGATGTTTGTCGACTCTGGCACAACACACTTTGCATCACATTATAACTAAAGGTGTGCTAGTCGTTGATGCTTCGACATTTCGGTCTGCTTCCTGATCCTGTTCTCGGGCTGTAATTGTTCCCCCCTTCATGATACTTGAAGCTATTTGGAGGCATCTCTTGAGGCTGTGCGCGCTTCCTTTGGCTATACTCCTCTGGAGTTGTTCTCTTCTGCAGTTGTTCTTTGAATCGTTCATCCTTGGGTTCACCAAGTTGCATGCAAGTCGACGTGCAAGTCATCGGCTCGCCTCGCCTTGCCTCACCTAGTTGCTTCTCCATCGAGCTTCCAAACTTCCTTGTTTGATCCCCTCGATCACATGGCTTAGACGTTGTCACGTTCCACGGTGCTATGCCGTCTTCTTGTTTTGAGGTACCTTCCGGTGGCTTTGATTGTGCTCGTCAGTTTTGATCCTCCTGTTGCCTCTAGGGAGCTCGTGGAAGAAGTCGGTTGCTAGCACTTCTCCAGCTTTCAGTTCCTGACCTTTGTCCTTCTATGCATGTCGGTCTCTCTGTCAAGTAAAGCATCATGGCTCTCCTCCCTACTGGCTATGTTGTCGGGATGATGGATCCTTGTATCTGCACAGCTTGACCCTTGAGTTGAAGAAGTACCTGCCTTAGATATACTCTTGTCGTTGAATAGCCTGGCTATTATTTTGAACTCTCTTTTCGCCGAAGGTGCTTCAGTTGCTATCCTTGTCGTTTAAGGTGTCGAATGCTTCTACCTTGGGCGTTTGACGTGCCACATGTCGGAGATATGGTCGGCTTCTTCTCTTCTAATTACTGGTAGGAGTACCTGATGAAGCCATCACCTAGTTGTTGAAGGCATATCTCCTCGTCGCAGTGCCTTTCGTAAGTGCATCTCCATCTAATACACGTGTCATAGCGCATCACCCTATATTACCACAAGTTGGAATTATGGTTGTCGAGATGTTGCCTTCTTAGTTGGCTCGTTGATGTCGGGTCGTTCCTCCTTCTATTGTTGAGGCCACTCGTGTCATAAGTTCGTCAAGTGCTGCCACTGCTACAAGAGGTAGTATTGCGCCCTGACGATGTCCTGGTGCCGTGTTGACGATCTTGACATGACCGGTGTTGTCTCTTATTCTAACATTGGGTGGCCGAGCAGTCTTCTGCTTGAGGGCATTTCCGAAAGTGTTTGGAGTCGAAGGTTTGCTTGGCCTCTGGTCGTTCTCCCTCGTACTTGCTCTTCCATTTTGATCTTGGGCTATAGTTGTGCCTCCTTGCTTCCTCCTTTGATAGTCGAAGTGAAGGAGCTTCCCGATCTAAGCGCTAAATCCGTAAAACATGACTTTAAACTCATGTTTCTCCACTATATCTGTGAGCACCCGAGATATACAATAGACATATACGCATTTACATTGGGATTTTAATTCATCCACTTTTACAAAACAACTACGAAGATCTACTTAAATGTTTATACTCCTTTAAGGTTTCCCCTCCTCCTATCGCGTTTGATCCTTCGGTTTTGCTGCATTTTCTTCGTTCTGGTTGACTCCGGGATTCCTTGAGATGCTGCTACTATTGTTGAGCTTCATGTCTGATCCGAGCTCGTCACCCCCAGTTGCGAAGAGTGTTCGTCGATCTGATCCCTTGAAAAAGATGCTCCTCCTTAATTTGTATGTCCGTCGTGAGGAATGCTGTGACCGCTCAACGTCCCTATATGCAGTGTGTCGTTGCAAGGTTGCCGATATGTAGTGCCGTTGATCGCTTGAGTAGGATCACCTGGCTGTTGCAGTCGGGCATTCTTGAATGTCTTCGAAGCTCTGAGATCGTGGTCGGTAGGCAGGCATTGTCATTCCCCGCAGTTGAATTTCTCGAAAGCGACTCCCATTTGCTTGGGCTTTGCTTTTTATTTCGAGGTGGCTCTCCCGCGCACGAAGTGTGGTCATCTCCATTGCCCCTACCATGGCTCCTTCGGTTGCCTTTGCGTGATTTGTACTCGCCGGCTAGGTGCGTCTCCTCCGCCCTTTGGGTTCTCACCATTCGAAGTCTCGCAGACTCCTTGGCCGACGTAGTAAAGCCGCCCTTCCTTTGGTTTCTAGGTGTTCCCGGGTCCGAATTCTGTTTGAGCAGAATATTCTCCTCCTTGATCTTGCCCCTAGTGCCGTCTGAGGCCGAAGCCGGAAATGTTCCTTGATATCGTCTCCTCCCTCTCATGGTCTCCTACCTTTTGGAACCGATGAAAGTTCTCTGCTGGTGCAAGGGAGCTGGAGGCTCATCTTGGTCAGCCTTAGGTGCTTTGTGGTTGCCTAGCTTGGTTACTCCTTTTGTTGACGCGTTTGGCGCTTTGAGCTGGCCGGGCTGCAAGGTCGTGGTGATCTTCCCTCCGTTTCTATACGCCCCGTGTCGCCATGAGTTGTCTCCACGACGGAAGATTATGCCCTCTGGCCCTAGCTCGTGATGCTAACGCGACATCGATGCCTAACATCTTCCTGTACCTGTATTTTGTTGTCTTGCGTTCTTCCATTTGAAACTCATGTGCGTCGAGTTGGTGAAGGCGTTGAGATCCTCTTTCTGATGTGCGCTCGTGGACGTGGTAGCCGGGAGGTTGACATCTAGAACATTCTTGGTGCCGTTGGTTACCAATATTCTTCCCATTTGATGAAGATTGATGATAGGCCGGTGGTGTCCTGTTCTACTCGTTTGTCGGTTGAGGTGTTTGTCATGCTTCCCTCTCTTGGGTCTGCCTTTTCGGTCTCCTCTCCTTATCTGTTTGTACATCGGCTGGGACCTTGATGTCTTCAAGAAGTTGCGCCCTTAGCTCGTCTGTGGTTCTGGCCCTGTACTTCGAAAGCAACGCTCGTGTATCCTAGAGTCTAAGGGTCTACTTGAAGGGCTCTCCTACAATATTCTGGGCTCTATAAGCAAGCAAGATGGCTCGAGCAGCATTACTGGGGACATATCTATAATCTACAAGTCTATGGACATTGGGACATGTGGTATGGCATGAAACGAGGTTTGTTTTGCAAAACCTCCATGATGTTTGAGACATACTCTAGGGTCCTAGCAAGGTTGGTTTGGGGGAGTCCGATCTCTACACATGGAGTGACTTGGGCAGCTCTATATTCTAGCTCCATTCTAGGTATCCTGGCAATAGGGAGTGTCAATGTGGCGGCTATATAAGTCAAACTCTATTAGAAGGACACAGAATTAGGTCAAGGTTTATGCCTTTGGCTCGAGCAGAGGTGATGTACAAACAATTGAACTTGGGTTGCTATGCTGCGGTCTAGATGACTATAACAACGGGGTGTTGTTGGGCACTTCTATCTAGGAGTAAGGCATCAGCTTCAAGCGGAGAGCATTACTTGCGAGGTACTAATGGGATATGCTTCTATTCACAGATAGACCACAGTTTGGGAAAACAATTTAAGGGTTTGAGCAATTTTGGTCATTTTGAGCTGGGTTTTGACATTTCTATCCTAATTTGAGGTCATAAATGGATTCTAGGCTGTCTAACGGTCCTAACGCAACAAATTTCAGGCGATTTGGAGCTCTGTAGCTCAAGTTATGGAGGTTCAAAATTTGGAGGTCTCACACATTGCGCTTGACCCGATTTTGAGAATCTCAAAATCGTCCCGGCGACGACGTGTGAGACATTGGCTCAAAATGGGTTAAACTTGTCCAATTTGGGTGATATAAGGGTCTAATCCTACTTATCTCGTCGAGTTAGGCAGAATGGACCCCTTATTTGATCGATTTGGAGCAGTTTTGGGCACTTTTGGGGCATGGTCTCACAGCATGGTCTCACACGTTGCGCCCGGCCGATTTTGAGAATCTCAAAATCTGCCCCGGGCGCGGACGTGTGAGACATCCTCTCTCTCAAATTGGCCTAGGATGTCTGTTTTGACTAACACAAAAGCTAAAACTTACTAACTCAACTTAATTAAGTAACTTTATACACTTATAATTTACTCTAAAACACTTTGTATTAAACAAATTTTATCATTTACGAAATTAATAAGGTTCTCCTTTGATATGACCCGACTCCTTGGCGTAAATCTTGTATAGGCTGTTGAGTCTTCAAAATGTTGGACCAGCTTCTGCCAGGGATAGGTTCTGTACGTATGAAACTATTTTTTCAGACGTATAAAGTGCAAAAATACGTATTTTTGGGAAAAATACGTATTTTTTGTATTTAATACACCGCCCGTAGGAAAAAAAAGTTTAGTTTAAACCCGAACGTTTAAACTTACGAACTTTCTTTCACAGCGAAGTCTAAGTTTTAAAGCTCGCCGAATCCCTCGCTAGCTTTTCGGCGCAGTTTAAGCCTTAATGTTCGCTACGCGAAACTCTTTTCGCGCGTGGCGAAAGTATAAAGGTTCGCTTCTGTGAAACTTTTTTTGTTCGTAAACATTCTTTGCGTTTTCGCTTACAGCGAAGGCCGGTTCGGCGTAGCGGCAGTTTTAAACTGCGAAGTTTTCTATATATATATTTGGTAGCGTTAAACTGCAGCGAAGTTATTTGTTTAACTTCGCGAAGATGTTTTCGGCGTAAAATAAGCGGTTCATTTAAACTTCTGGCCGAAACTATTTACGGTTGGCGTGGCGAAAAATCTGTTTAAACTACGGCGAACCCGACTTTTTCGTCAAAGCGAAACAATTGTTTTAAACTTACTGGCGAAATTCGGCGGTAGGAAATTTTTTTAGGTATTTTTGGCGTATTAAGCGTCAAATTTGTGCCGTATCAAGCGAAAAATTATTGCATTATAAAAGCGTATCTGATTGAACCTATCCACGGCTTACGCTCTGGCGCTTCTTGACCCTGGCCTCCGCTCTCGTTCGCCCTCTCCTCTTCTTGTTTCCTTCCGGCCTCCTTGGCCTCCGGGCCATTTCGCCTTGTCGAGGAAGTCGGCGTTCGTTTTGTGCGTCGCCATGTCGATCGGAGTCTTGGTGTCTATCAAGATGCTGTCTCTATCTAGCTTAAGGGTCTTGGTTCTAAGTCTAAGGCTTGGCCATTAATATTATCTAACATTATTAAAGCTTAAATTTAATTAAGGATTATAATTCAAACACAAACGATGCCTGCCCTCAGTGGTTGGCATGGGGGGGTTCAACCCTGTGGGTGGGAGGTTCAATTCCCGCTACTGTGGGAATTCTTTTAAGATGAGGTTTAAATAGATTGAAAAGCTAATCTAGCTAATTCCTAGGCTGAAATTCGAATTACCAAGTTACTTTTCTAAATTTTTTTTGACTTTTTAAACTTTTTTCAGATCAATGTCTCACACGTTGCGCCCAGACAGGTTTCTAGATGTTAGAAATCAGCCCTGGCGCGACGTGTGAGACCATCCTATTTGGCTCACTAATTTTTCACTTTAACTGTTACTAATTCACTTTAACTACTACTAATTCACTTTAACTGTTACTAGCTTAGCAAATACTACAAAAATGAGAAAAAATTTCTCATTTCTCGAGGTTTGAGGATCCTATTAAGTTAGTACTACTGGGAGCATGGTCAGTGCTTTGCTCTTGGTCTCCAAGAACATTGCTCTGATACCACTGTGACGTCCCCTACTCGTATACGATGCCCGCACCGTATACAAACAGGAGTTCATCCCCCATACCAGCTCCACACTGATACAGGGCCCTCCACAATCACTGCACCCGTAACGAGTCCCAGTGGGAAGAGTGAAGGGGTCATTTTACCCCGTCTCCCTCGGGGCCTACCTAGCTGCGGAAGCGTAAACACACATGTCAGTAGTACATACATCAACATCATATGACCATCACGAAGGATGATCTCCCACATATCTGCATAGACAAGGATCAGCACATCACATAGGGAATCCTACCCAAGGCTCAGACACAGGGATGGACTGACAAGCTTGGGCCTCCAGAGTTCATTGCAGACAGAATCATGACAATGGATTTGGCTGGCATAAGAACATGGCATTGGGTTGTCCACTCCATCCGCCCCTCCTGTGCACACTTTGCAGAGTAGGCTGAAAAGTGTTGGGACCTGACTGTAGCTCGCCGGGTGCATAGCCAAAGGGGCTATTCCTGGGTTGCATCTCCCCAGTCCCGATGGAGCAGGTAGGGATCACTCCCTCCAGAGATCTACATGCTGACTCAAGGTGACTAGAGGGCCACTGCCCTTATTCGACTGAACCCACTGGAAGGTGAACCCCACCCCACGGGTGTCGAGCCCATGCCTTGCTTTTCGGTGGCAAGCCATTGGACCTAGTCACAATGATCCCCGGTAGGACTAACACACCATAGGGATCGTTCAAGAGTCAGAACATGAACCTCCTTCTTAGCCAGTCTGGCCCCTTCACCCACAACCAGGTGTGGTTCTTGTACACAGGCCGAAACTATAGTGTGCTAGAGAGGCTAATCTAGGAGCATCTACTACCAAGCTTTAGGTCTCTACCCCCCTTCCCAATACAAGGAGTTCATAGAGATACATCATCCATATACATCACAGAAGAACTAAAGAACAAGATCTAATCTATATCATAGAGTTAGGTTCTTTAGTTAGAGTCTGCTATCTAGAGATCTGGAGGGCTGCTATGGGCAATTTAATAGGCTAAACCTACTGATTCGATGACTGGAAGATGGTTTAAGCTATTAAATTGACTAAATACCTAATCCTTGGCTTGCTCCTCCTGCCCTGAACTCGACCATCCTGCTGAAATGCTCGAATCAAGGAAAACTAATGGTGCCATTCTCTCAGACAGAGTCTGGGATGCGGTTTTGGCTCTTGGAGCAGCCAAAACAGAGCTCTAAAACCCTAGAAACGAAAATGGGCAAGTTAGGGTTCTCCTACTTAAATAGACAAGGGGGTGGCTAGGGTTTCCAATTATCCCCTTTTGGCATGTGGGATAATTGGGAATGGGCCCACTTGCCTTTAATGGCTAGGTGGCAAAATGTGCCCACATGGAAATGTGTGCCCACATTAATGTGTACATTGGAAAATGTGCACATTAATTGCACACTTGGGTATGGCCCACTTGGCATCAAGTGGCCACATGGAAATGTGTGCCCACATTAATGTGTACATTGGAAAATGTGCACATTAATACTAATGCACATTCTTAGCAAGTTGCCCCCTAGGGGCTACCCACTTGGCTACACGCCGGGCGCACACGCGTCGGTCGGGCGGTACGCTGCGGCGTGGCAAAGATAAAGATACGCCCCGGGACCGTATAATCGTCTTTGGCCGAACGCCACGTTGTTCTTGATGGAGGCGTCTGTGTGTGAACATCTGGTTCTGGAGATGCGGTGGCTAAGCTCTCGGGTGCTTGAAACAAGTTCCCCCCAAAATTCCGTCATTCTCGCCATTCGAGTTCATTCGAGTTCTTGGAGCTATTTTTGGACTAAAATTCCCACTATTTTGGATCTATTATTTGATGTTGCAAAACTAACATATTGAGACACTATACCATGCTTTAACCCAGCATGATATGTTTAGATGCAAGGCAGATTACTCGGGTTTGGAATAGTGAGACCATAATCAAGTTCTTCGATTCCGCATCACAGATGACAGATGTAGAGACATACTGCATTCTATGTTTTGTCAAGACGGAGCATAAATTTCTCTTCGCCAGTGTGCTTGAAAGACTGGAATCTAGAGTTTTTATAGGAATCTATGAAGAGGAAGCTGGAACTATAGGTGGTGCAGGAATAAAAGAGCCACATGCTCTTGTTCTTGCGACGAGGATTTCTACACACATGGGAGAGCCTGATGAAGACCTGGACCTCAGGATCTATGGTGATCATCCTCGGAAAATCCCTTTAGTTCCTGCTATTCCTAAGGAGGCCATCGGAAGTGAGGGAAAAAACTCCTGCAAGACAGGTTTAAATACATTATACAGTTGGCAGGGTATGGAAGGAGAATATCTGGTGCATAAACAGATTGGTCCTGCAACTGCATGCTACCTCATTGATAAGCTCTGCCCTCCAGGTAATGTCGTTCTAGATTTCTTCTCTTCTGGAGCCTTCTCTAGGGCATCACTTCATGTAGGAAGAATCAGTGTGACGTACCAGCATGACTTCAGAAAGCTTAAATGCATAGCGGCCTAGGGTCACGAGTCACGAGTATTAAAAAAAATTGTATCTACTTTTTGTATTATATTAATATATGACTACATGATCTTCTGTAAAAATGTGTTATATATACGAGAATGACGCGGGTGCACTATTTGCTGGATCTTTACGTTAAAGCAAATAGCGCGCCTGCACTATTTGCTGGGTTTTACGTTAAAGCAAATAGCCCGTCTGTGCTAATTGCTATGTAGTAATTCTAAGAAAAGGGGCGGCCGCGCCATTTGCTTTACTTGCCTGGCGCTTTTTTGCATTTTAATATCTTCTATTTCATTTCTCGGGCTGCTTTTCCTTATACTTTCTTAGTAAATGGCGCCATACCTCTCTCCTTGACAATTAAAACCGCCCTATTTCATATTAAATGTAGCGGTTTTTGCATGATAACTGGTTTCTTGTTAAGTAAATAGCGCCATATCTATCACATAAGTGTGTAATAAAACAGGGAAGAAATTGATTTTGCGAGAAATTGGAATCACGAAATTTCCAAATTTAATGAAACTCTGCTTTAACCCTTTTTTTTTTACGGTAAAAAAGGATAAGACGAAGAGCCGCACAAAACCATCAGTTGCAAGGCACAAACCCTCTGCACAGACCAAATCTGGCAGCCTTTCTGATCGACTCCATCTGAGATCCCGCAGCCATAGATAACTTTTTTTTTTTAAGGGTAAAAAAAAGGTTGAGTTTGTGTAGACCGTCAGATGGGCCAAATTAATGCCATCTGTTCGATTTAGGGTGTGGTCCAACACTTACACTAAAATTTTATAATATAGGATGTTCTTATACTATTTATCTATGTGAATGTCTATTTTGTTCTACATCTCCCAATGTTAACGTTAAATATTGGTATTGCTCAAAATTAAACTTATATTCAGTATACAAGTTGTTAAGAATGGGTTGTGGAATGTAATTCACACTTTCACCCCAACCCTTTGCCCCATTAATGCTAGTTGTTTTTTTTAGTGTTATTTTATATAAGTCAATTTTAGTTGGCATCTTTCATAGGGCTTGTACGCCATAGGGATATTTGTTTTTGCTGAGAACAGTTATTTATATGTATATTTGCAGCTAGAAAGGTCAGCTTTTCCATGGAGCTTTCAAGTATTAGGTAGAGCAAAATTAGTTTCGACAATAAATGGTTCATGCCAAATAGTATAAAGCACGTCTCAACTGGTTACATAATTAAACTCTGGTTAGTGATTACTTGTCTAGGATTGTTGTGCACATTCGAAGAAATAGTCAATATTTCTGCTTCGAGCCGCTAGCTCTTAAGATTTGCCGATCTCCGCTAAATAAGATTTGCCGATATAAGGATGGAATTTGTCCGTTGTGTTCTTCTTGAAAGGGCAAGCGATGATCTAAGGATGGAATCGAGCTCTAGTCTGAATTGCTGGGTTTCTGATGTTCTTGCTTTATGCTGCAAGATTAAGGAGGCAGTGGAGGGCATGAAAGCTCATATAAATGAGCTTCAATGTATTTCGGTAAAATTACTGGCAGATTCCATCCAACGATATGTGAAACAGTGGATTAAAGTATGTGGTAGAGGAGCATGGTGGAATTTGACGGAACAAGTGGGGAAGGAGCTGTTAAGAGTTCTGGATAGTGGCCTGCAACTCGTCATTCTATGTGTCAAAAAGGATTTCGAAAAGGATTTGTCTGCCTTACCTTTGGTCACTTTGGGTTTTAAAGGTGAGTTGAGTGAAATTATTGATGATGCTAGGATATATGTTCAGATGATAAATCGCTTCATTCTGCATTCTCTAAAACCATTGGACCTTATTGTTGAGAAACTTATGCTCGAAGTGGAGTGGGAGTGCAACAATTTGCATTTTTATCTTGAAAAAGTAGCATATCAACAGGACAAGAATACTCTGATAAATAGCTCAAAGCCACAGTCTAATGTTCGGATGTCTAGTTTGTTACGAATGTTGAAAACTGCAGAGCCTAATGTCAACAACGGTGATTTGTCTGAAAAGGAACCTCTGGAATACGGTAGTTTTGGAGTTGTTTACAGGGCAGAGTGGCATAAAATACCTGTAGCTGTGAAACAATTTTTCATTGATGAAGATTGGAAGGCTTCTGTCATGTCTTACTCTGTAGACAGAAAACTTGACTCTCCCCATATTGTGCGCATGTTAGGTTACTCTGCAGGCGGAGGAAATATTGTGTCAGAGCTTATGGATAAAAATCTCAAGGAACAGATAAGAGGGCAAGAATCGCCACTTCCTCTAATTCAATCACTTGACTTGATGCTCCAAATAGCCAAAGCAATGAGGTATTTACATAACATGAATGTGGTTCACGTAGATCTAAAACCTGCTTATCTGATGCTCAAATCTAGAAGGGATGGGAGTTTACTTATCAAATTGAGGAATTTCGGTATCTTTAATAAGGCGTGCAGTACTCTGATGTACATGGCACCAGAAATGGAGCACGGAGAGGGAACGTATTCAAGAAAAGTGGATATTTATAGCTTTGGTTTGATTTGCAATGAAATTCTTACAGGGAAGATACGCGAAAGCAGAGAAGAGAAGCTAACTCTACCTACAGACATTCCTAATAAGCTGAGAAAATTGATAGACACTTGCACTGAATGGGATGATGCCAAACGTCCTAGCTTTGAGGATATTTGTGATATCTTGTGGCTTGTTAAGGAAGAACTCTTGACCAAAGTAATTGTTGATTCAGAGGCCAGAGAGCTGAAATTCACAATTGAACTACAAGGAATGAGAGCATGCAGCGTATTAAGTGGCTCCAAGCAGATTATTAAGCGCATCAAGCCACTCGAGCTCCACCCTCCAGAGTCGGAGGAGCCAAGCGATGTTCTTCTTGAAAGGGCAAGAAGGCGCCTTGGTATTGACCACGTCAACCACTTCAACTTTGCCGTCTACGGAGGGTCTGGAGTTGGCAAGTCCACTTTCATCAACAACTTCTTGCAACCTTGTAAGTTTCCTTCTTGCAACCTTGTAAGTTTCCTTCTGGCTTTTTCTTGCAACCTTGCTCACCCCGTGGCCTAAATTTTGTTAAAGTTAGGTGCTGCTAAGGTCAAGGTTACTGAAATCAGTGACGATGACGTGAAGCGTTATACAAATTCTAAATTTCCCAATGTTGTTTTTTGGGTCTTCCTTGGTGCTGGCACTTTAAAAGATCCAGCAGCAACATATTTCGAGGATAAAATGCTCTACGCCTTTGAATGTATCCTCATTTTAAGCAGCGATACATTCTCGGAGGTAGATGTCCAAATCGCTATACAATCAACGAAGTGGAACAAGGAATTTGCTATGGTTCGAACTAAAGCAGATAAGAGCTTAAAAGAGAAAGTTATTGACAAGAAGAATTGGGCAATGGCAGAATTAGCTCGTGAATTCCGAGAAGAAGTGAAGGAAAGCCTTTACGGCCAGAAGAACGTGCCAGCTACAGCGTTACTCTTCATTATATCCTCTCTCATGTACAGGAATGATGGGGCTAATCCGTACGAGAATGAAACAGATGATAGCCTCAAAGGTATGGACGAAAAAGCTTTATTGGTTCATATTTTTCAAGCTTGTGAGCCAAAAGTATTGACAAGAGTCGACGAGCAATAGGGCCCCAAATCTGTTTATTTATCTATATCAGTAAAATTGGAAATCTGTTTATAGCAGTAAGGGTACCTTCGCACCCGCCGTTAATTTAGGATTGCGTTAAGTTCTTAACGGTTTTAAGATTCACACCACAAGTAAAGTTAGTATCCCATAGTCAGACACAGGCTCCTCTCATGGGACACGTCCGCTGCCGGCTGACCTCTATATGGCCACCCCTCCTTCCATAGGAAACTTGGCGTGGCGATGTTGACCGCCTAGGGGGGCGCCAAGTCTTCAGCGACATTGTGAGGGGCTGCAATGGCAGAACGCGGGTATGGCACACTTTGACCTCGCCATTTCCCTTTGATCGCGGTGTCGAGGGCCCGAGGCATGGATGAGAGCCCGAGCACGCGGTTTCTTCATGTACCACCTTGGAGAGTTTGGCGGGCACACCATCCGGAGCTACGGTGTGTGTGTACCCATTCGAGGTTGGTCGGCCCGCAGAAGGTGAGCCGCAGTTCCCGAGCACTTGCAGATCCGGCGGGTTGCGGCTTCGGTCCCTCTTGCGGGAGGAGGTTAGGGTGTTCACCCACTTCTGACGGCCAGCAGATCCAGAGCATCTACGCGGCGGTCGCTAACGCAGCGTCGGATAGCGTGGCCACTTGGGTGCTGCAGGAGGGTGCCGGGCCAGCATGCGGCGTACAACTCACACTTGACCTCATCGAGGCTTGCACACCCGATGGACAGTGGGAGGAGGGACACATTCGAGTGCTGATGAGGTACGTGTCCGTTTTAGTTTGTATGTATCGTCGTCAACATCTAACCACTGGAGTTCCATGTATGCAGTGCCTTGCGACACATGCTACCCGAAGCGGAGCGTCGCGAGTTGTTGATGGTGGACCCTCGTGTCTATCACGACTACGTCCAGTCGGAGACACACAACGTGTCTCCTGAGGAGTGCGTCTCCCACCTTCTTCCTGCTGAGCATCCTGACTGGGGTACACTCCGTCTGGTCCTATGGCCCATCGTCACGAAGTAAGTACGCAGTCCTTTGCTTTAGTTTCAATTCGAAATGTCATTTCCGGCTTAAACGTGCACATAGCAGTGTTGAAAATATTACATCTTTGGCGTGCAGTGGCCATTGGATGCTCGTTACTCTCATACGAGACGCGGACCTACGCGGCCGCCTGGGCCTTGGAGATGACGATCACGTGGGCTGGTGGTACTTCGACAACCTGCCTACACGCCCAGGCGTCTCGGGAGTACGCCTCAACCTCCTCGCGCTTCGCTCGTGAGTGTTTCTTGTGCCCACCTCATGCGCCCATGTGCTCCATTGTCGTGATCTCACCTGCAGTGTCTTTGTACAGAGCGACGGCTTGGCTCTTTTGAGCGATTGGGGGCACCAGCGGATGTATGAGCCAGCGGAGTCAGGATGTATGAGCCAAACTTCGTTGTGCACTCACCCTTGTATGATGTGGTTTTCTCCGTAGACAAGTTGAAATTGTGCCAACTGCTGGTGGTACGCGTGGGCGTTCGGTTCCGTCATCAACTTCGACAGCCGCAGAGCCACGTCTCTCTTCAGCACCTCCCCGGCCAGGCGTGGCAGTAGATATTTTTGCCACGCACGTTTCGCATGGAACCAACATGCAAGAACATTGCCTGCAACCTGTTTGGAAAAACCTTGAGTGTCGTTTTCCATCTAGCGATACAATCAATGCACGCTGATCATACCTGCTCACCGTCTTCCCAACAATGTGGGTTTTCTGACACGACCTCCGTGATAGCCCGTCTCTCACACCCGTCCATGTCAATGGTGATTGACCTAGGCCTGATTGTGCCCATTCGTTCAAACACAAGACGTAGTGCTATCTTCAGGGCATGTCGCTGGTGCCCCTCATCGGCCTCTACGCTGCAGAGCATGTAAAAGACTGGGAACCCCACACCCCCGGCAATCGGTACAATGGCTCCGTACAGCAGAAACTTCCACAGATTTGTACAGAAGGTTGAATCCATGGCCCAACCACCACCGCCGCTCCACCTCACAGCAGCCTCCAACATCTTGTCATCTTGGATGACTAGGATCCATGGCCGGTCCAACGGGTCTGCAGCATTAGGATTCCAGGGCTGGTGAAAAATCACCTTCCCGGAGGCTTTCCAATCGTCAATCCCACTCTCGAGGCTTTCCTAGTCCGTACCCAGACTCCCGCCTAGGAGGTGCAATGTGGTGACATTGAATGACAAAATATTTTCGATTGTGCTCTTATTGAAACAAAAGTTTGGACAACATCATTGAAACAAAAATATGGACATGCACAAAGTATGGAGTGTACGACAACATCACTGCTCCAGGGTAAAAGAATTTTCAAGGGATCTTACCGAGTATTCTCTGCCGGTATGCCAGTTGCCACACATCCTCCTGCGCCATCGTGAATCGGTATATGACTCGCTCAACTGGGCTTACTGTCATACGTATTTGCGGTCCCCGTGCTATTGCGATGTCCCACGCAGCACGTGTCATTCCAATACTTCTAAGCTCTTGTGCGGCAGCCGCAAGCAGTTCAGGATGCACAGGCATGGACCAATCCTGTGCATTTGTGAAAGGGTCATGGCCAGTGTGTTCTGTGCGCACGTATATTTGTGCACCGCTCGATGCAGCACCATTTCCATCTACTTTCACTGTCTGCAAACGAAACAAGCATCCTTTGCGGTGCGACCGTCTGATTTGCCTATCCCCTCGGGTCCCCCTCCTTCGTGGTAGTTTGAAGCTCAATCACCCTTTGCTCGATCACACTTTGTAGGCAGTCCTGCCTTAGGAAGTCACGGAAATTTTTGTATTTTTTATTTTTGGTCCAGCTAGACTAGTCTTGTCACTAGAATATCATCTTGTACAGACTAGCTAGAAATATCCTACTGCCGGTCAAGGCAACCAAAGTGGAGGACACGTATAGGCACAAGTTCTACCACGTCGGGGATCATGGCCATATAACCCCAGTAACCAACTCCCAAATATAAACATACACTGGCCGGGTTTGAACCCCCGACCAAGTGCACATTTATTTTGGCATTACTAGGCTTATACCAACTCACCACACATCCGTTGGGCAAAACTTTAGCCATACATGCACACTTTGTAGGCAGGATATCTCCTGCCTTAGGAAATCACGGAAATTTTTGTATTTTTTATTTTTGGTCCAGCTAGACTAGTCTTGTCACTAGAATATCATCTTGTACAGACTAGCTAGAAATATCCTACTGCCGGTCAAGGCAACCAAAGTGGAGGACACGTATAGGCACAAGTTCTACCATGTCGGGGATCATGGCCATATAACCCCAGTAACCAACTCGCAAATATAAACATACACTGGCCGGGTTTGAACTCCCGACCAAGTGCACATTTATTTTGGCATTACTAGGCCTATACCAACTCACCACACATCCGTTGGCCAAAATTTTAGCCATACATGCACACTTTGTAGGCAGGATATCTCATGCCTTAGGAAGTCACGGAAATTTTGTATTTTTTATTTTTGGTCCAGCTAGACTAGTCTTGTCACTAGAATATCATCTTCTACAGACTAGCTAGAAATATCCTACTGCCGGTCAAGGCAACCAAATATCCTACTACCGGTCAAGGCAACCAAAGTGGAGGACACGTATAGGCACAAGTTCTACCACGTCGGGGATCATGGCCGTATAACCCGAGTAACCAACTCCCAAATATAAACATACACTGGCCGGGTTTGAACCCCCGACCAAGTACACATTTATTTTGGCATTACTAGGCCTATACCAACTCACCACACATCCGTTGGGCAAAACTTTAGCCATACATGCACACTTTGTAGGCAGGATATCTCCTGCCTTAGGAAGTCAACAAAGTTTAAAATGAAACGCACTTATTTGCTGCAAACGCACTTCAAAAGGAATCTTTGAAAGATTCCCTAAAATTCCCTTAAAAAAGTCCATTTTTAAGATTTTTTTGTGACAGGTGTGACAATTTAAGTAATTTAGGTACTATTTTTGAGGGGTTGATTAAACATAACTTTCATGCAAAAATTTTAAATAGTAATTTTCATCCTCCTAAGGGGCAATAAAAAAAATAGCAAGGGTAGTAGAGTGACAAAGAAGTGATATATTCACGGTTGTGAAAATTGTACAAAATTATGAACAAAATTGTCTAAAATATAGGACATTTTGACAAACACTCATCACCTGCACTTTCTGTTCTATACATGTTCGAGTCACCGGACAAACTTACATTTTGCAGCAAGATCAGGATGCATCTCATCTTCCGACTCATTTAATCCCTGATCACTTGAGCCTTCATCCTCAGCTTCACTCTCTAAACTGGATGTACTTTCGAGCGATCTTCTTCCTCACCGTCTACAAGTGAGTCTTCATCATCATCTTTTTTGCCACCTTTCTAGGTTGTTTGTCTAATCCACATCTTGACCTTATTAAAGTTTGAGTGATCATCGTAACTTATTAGCGGCCGGTCGAACAAAGTCATATGCAAGAACCTTTACTTCAGCTAGATCTATGACAACGGTGCTTGTTTTGGACTTAGCTCTCTTCCCCCTCTG
This sequence comes from Isoetes taiwanensis, assembly GCA_021234155.1. Taxonomy (NCBI): domain Eukaryota; kingdom Viridiplantae; phylum Streptophyta; class Lycopodiopsida; order Isoetales; family Isoetaceae; genus Isoetes; species Isoetes taiwanensis. The sequence continues at coordinate 1,330,411 of JAJEKV010000095.1, read as the reverse complement.
TTTTTTACCATCTCCAAAGTATAACTCCCATTGAAAGCATTGGCGGCGATTCGTTCTCATCGGTGCACTTTTAATTGAGTGGGAATTCCATCCTCTCTTATTACCTCCGGTACTTTAGCTAGCGAATGGCTTTCGGATTCATCATTATCGGTGGGACTGACTATGAGCATTCCTTTACGAGAATCTCTCGATCTTGAACCAGGATACTCGAAAGCAACTTGTTGTCTTTGTGCGTGCGGGGCGGTGTACATGACTCTGTCATCTTCATCTGAGCTAGCCAATATCTCTACATGTTCCTCTTGATTCTCAACTTGCACGGGGAGAGTTTGCCTAGATGGCGGTTGAATATGGCGGTCTCCGAGCCTTGTAATGAAGCTTGCAACATGTCACGTTGCCGAAAAAAAACTGAGGCCACCATAAAGCATCGCCTCCCCAAAGTGGTTAGAGCACGATGAATACTTGTCTCAATAAAATCCAATGATTTGTTTGAGTCAAATGCTCTTCCCTCCTTTTACTCTTTGTGATTTCTTCGGGCTTTTTAGAGGCATTTGCTCTGCGAGAGAGCATGGAACTAGTATTGGGGATGGTGCGAATGAATTGAATACACAACTGGCCGCCAATCGCAAGGATGTGGCATATTTCTTTCCTTGTAAGATGGCCTTGCCATCTACAAGTGAAATTTTGATCGATCTTTGAAATGTAATGTTTCTCAAGGGCTCAATAGCACGGTGACCAGTTGATCTCTCAGAAAAATCCATTCCTTGAAATCATAAGTTTCTTCTAATAACTTCGATGTCGGGACGAGGATTGTAGGAATCTTGGATAACCTCAATCATTCTTTGGGAGGCTGAGTGCTTTTTTTTCGAGCAAGGCGGCTTAGAGAACCTCTTGAACATCGATCAATTTGATCGTGTGTGTATGACCAACAAGCAGGAAACCAATCTTCACCTTCTTGAAGATTTGTTTCTCAACTAGCATAGCATAATAAGCAAACAACGCCGATTCTTATTTTCTCTTGTCGTGTTGTCAAGTGAAGATACAAAACCGGTGGTATATGTTCTAGATTGGAAAGAAGCTTATTCAATATTGTGATAGTGAGATTTGGATCAGCATGAATGTTTGGATAGTTCAAAAATGCCTTGCAAGATAGTTTTCCATTAAATACCATAGCACCAACAACATGCGGTGTATGAAATCTTCTTGGCCAAACATCCTTAGGCACATTGACAAAATGTGGTAGGGTGGTCTTCTTCTGGTCCATTCCATCAATAACAACCGATATGTAGTTGAGTGGTTGCTCGGTGCTTTCTTCCTATGTTTTGTCAATTTTTCTCCTTTCTAAAGATTGTTGTTCTCTCGTGCTTGTTGGGTTTCTCTTTCAATGCATCACGAAATGAAAACATGTTTAGGAAAGAACCTACTTTTAAGTAGAACTAGGCAAGAACACGATCCCCGGAAGCTTACTTTTAGTGTGAAGTTTCCTTGCATTTTGTCTCGAGCTTTTAATTGAGCATGTAGCACACCACCGGACATCCGGTGCTTTCTAGGAATGGACCGAGAAAACTCTTTTTCGAGCCGCAATTGAAGTAAGAGTAGGGGACATGGCGTTCTCCGGCCTCAACACACATGTCCTTATAATTATCGTAGACTTCACGTTTCGTGAAGTTGTCACTCAAGTGGTACATGGGGCTGTTAGGGAGTTTCTCGCAAGACTCCTTAAAGAAACCTTCCATCCGGGGAAACACATTGAAGGGCATGAATTACGGATATACCTCACGAATGGCGGTAGTCATTAATGCACGGATTCTTGTCAAGCCTTTTCTTGGCGGTCAAGTCGTCTGCTGCCTAAAGCATGAATCAATTTGAAGGCCGTTTGACGGGCGGTGTGGCCACCAGGCATGTGTAAGTAAACTTCTCACCATAATCCGCCTAATATTGAAGGCTAAGTAGCCCCTTTGGTCTAGAGAGTCATTGAGCTGTAACTATCACGAATCAACCTCAATTCCTTTAGTCCAATCTTAAGCAAACAACGTTGAGAACAACGATTGCTTTGTATGTGTTGCCCTCAAGTGAGCCTGGTCCATGAGTTTCTTTCTCCTAACGGTTGTACATGCTTTCTTGTGTAAGTTACGCTTAAGATTCTTACTTGCAGGGGCTTTGAATTCAAACATGGAGTCTTGTGGCTTTGGTAGGTCCTCGTTTGAGAGATCAACATGAGGTGTTTCTTCGTCTGAGAGATCAACAAGAGGTGTACTAGTAGACGGTGAGAGTCCTGGGGGGAGGTGCTTTCCCTGTCTCTGGGAAAAAGTAATCGAGGTTGGTGACGTAGTTGACCAGCTCCTGACGTGTCGTAGAACACAGGAGTTGCGTGTCGCTGACTGCTCCCACTTGTTGTAGTATCATTTAGCGAAATGGATGGAGTTGGCGTGATTTGCCTCCGGGGATTTACCCTACGGTGGACTATGGGCGACGTACTAAAATGAAGTGGAGGAGGTAGTCTGACCTCTCTAGCCTGTGGTGGAGTAAAACGCATTGGTGGGGGCAAGCGGCGTTCGGGGGAGCGGGGGTGTAGTGGAGTAAATTGAACTGGTGGTGGAAGCCCAGGGTGGTCGTCTTTGGAGTAAACTCAACGTGATTTGGGGTTTGAATATCCGGAGGCAGAATTTTTCGAGGCTACTTCAGTGTCGATTGAGGAGGTATGAATGTCATTGCGGGGAGGAAGCCCTGCGAGCGGGGAGTTGGAGGCCCTGGTTCTTTTTTCTCGAGCCATACTCGAAAGTTAGCGTCACAATCAGTATAAATTTATCTGACGAAGAAGAGCAGGTAAAAAAAGGTTTACGAGGGTTGGTATAAATTTATCTGAGAGAAGGCAAAACTTGAAGCGTAGTGTATAAATTTATCTGAAATAGATGGTATAAATTTATACGGAGGAGGGCAACATAGAAAAGCGGTATAAATTTATCTGAAAACTCACACACGATTGTATTGAAAACTTTATGGAGGCTATCTAAAGCGGCACTTAGCAGAGGTACTTAAGCCCGGCACCGGCCACCCCATTTTCTATATCTACGGCTTTCGGAGTTGAAGGCATTTCATGGTCGCGGCTTATATGCCCCCCTTATTTGCTCTCAGTAGCGAGTCCATCCTGTCATGGCCACGTAAGTCTACTATCCGTACTGTCTTAGTTTCTCTTTTGTTTTAATCTGTTAGAGTGTAAGCGCCCACGGTATAAATTTATACCGATATGGCTCTGACGCGGTATAAATTTATACCGCTCGAGCACGAACGGTATAAATTTATACCGTTCAAACTTAAATGATCGGTATAAATTTATACCACCAAGTGTTCTGGAGGCGGTATAAATTTATACCGCTCGAGACGCAGCGGTATAAATTTATCTGGATTCAATTCTGATCGGTATAAATTTATACCCTTAATAATAAATTTAAGCGGGGAGTGCCATATGGTACGGTATTTCGATGAAGACCTAATGGAGATGGACCCTCATCTGGATGCTTCTGAGATCCTTATCTGCTCCTCCCACGGTACCTTTCGCTCCACAACTCTGCTCTTCTACCCTCGATTGGGGTCCCGAAGTATCTGAGCCTCCCGGTTTAGGGCTAGGGTTTTTTATGTTCTTGTTTAAAAAGTTACGTTATAATCTAAGCCCTCGATTAGATGGTGAAATCTCAGCCGTTGGATCTAGGGCTGGGTCCAACAATTACAGAATAACTTCATAATATAGGATTTTTGGTCCAGCTAGACTAGTCTTGTCACTAGAATATCATCTTGTACAGACTAGCTAGAAATATCCTACTGCCGGTCAAGGCACGTATAGGCACAAGTTCTACCATGTCGGGGATCATGGGCATTATAACCCGATAACCAACTCCCAAATATAAACATACACGGCGGGTTTGAACCCCGGAGCCAAGTGCACATTTATTTTGGCATTACTAGGCCTATACCAACTCACCACACATCCGTTGGGCAAAACTTTAGCCATACATGCACACTTTGTGGCGGGGATATCTCCGCCTTAGGAAGTCACGGAAATTTTTGTATTTTTTATTTTTGGTCGGCTAGACTAGTCTTGTCACTAGAATATCATCTTGTGCGGACTAGCTAGAAATATCCCACTTGCTTAGGTCAAGGCAACTAAAGTGGAGGACACGTATAGGCACAAGTTCTACCACGTCGTGGATTATGGCCGTATAACCCCAGTAACCAACTCCCAAATATAAATATACACTGGCCGGGTTTGAACCCCCGACAAAGTGCACATTTATTTTGGCATTACTAGGTCTATACCAACTCACCACACATCCGTTGGGCAAAACTTTAGCCATACATGCACACTTTGTAGGCAGGATATCTCCTGCCTTAGGAAGTCACGGAAATTTTTGTATTTTTTATTTTTGGTCCAGCTAGAGTAGTCTTGTCACTAGAATATCATCTTGTACAGACTAGCTAGAAATATCCTACTGCCGATCAAGGCAACCAAAGTGGAGGACACGTATAGGCACAAGTTCTACCACGTCGGGGATCATGGCCGTATAACCCCAGTAACCAACTCCAAATATAAACATACACTGGCCGGGTTTGAACCCCCGACCAAGTGCACATTTATTTTGGCATTACTAGGCTTATACCAACTCACCACACATCCGTTGGGGAAAATTTTAGCCATACATGCACACTTTGTAGGCAGGATATCTCCTGCCTTAGGAAGTCACGGCGAACCCGGCCTAGAACTCGGCTTGGGCGAACCCGGCTGGCTCCTGGACTTAATTTCGGGAGCCGATCGAAGCACCATCTAGCAGATGATGCAATGCACCACATAAAACGTTAACCAAATATGCAATTTATACTCATAGGATAGTTCATGAGTTTGTGCAAGAAGACACTGAGGCATGTAGCAATTATACATCTTACTCTGCAAGTTATTTGCGGAAGTGTAAGCCGTTCACTTTCAAGGAATTGACCAAATTTTACCCATACAACTTCTTTTAAAGTGGCTCGTGGTTGGAGATCCAAGAATAGCCCAAATTTGGCCACACAGATTTTGTTCTTTACTTTCTGTGAAAGGGCGCCACTTTAAACCTAAGCACAAATTAGTTCCATTGTTTGAGTCCATATGATATCACGAAAACAAAGATGCAAGGACGATTTCCTCTGTTTCTGCGTCATTCGCTTCTGTGATTCTCAAATGGCCCACGCACAGTTAACCATAAGCATGAAAAGACTTCAGTTCCGTCATTTCTTAATTCTTTGCAGTTATTGGGTTTAAGCTTTTTAAGATTCTCCCAATATTTTGCCACTCATAGCATTGGTTTCATTGCCTATAGCTGGAGACCCTTTGTTGCATTTAAAAGCAAGGTTGGTTACATGACCAAACATAAAGTCACAGAAGGCAACGTTTGACCTAGTCCATTGTTTGCAACAAAGTGCATTTTATTGCACTCCTGTGAACAAATTCCTACACCATCTGAACCTTGTTGGTAGCAGTGTCACACAGCATATTCCTTTGTATAGTCAAGAATTGAGAACATTAGAGCATTTGCATCTGTCATATAATCAGTTATCTAGCAGTATTCCTAGTTCTGTAAAAAATCTATCATCTGTGCTCTATTTGGATTTGTCTCACAATAAACAATTTGACTGGCATAAAAATACAATTTGACTGGATTTGTGATCTTGCATATAACAATTTGACTGGCGTAAAAATACTTCTGGAGAAATTTCTCATTCACTGGAAATGCTAGTTTGTGCTTTGATTCATGTGGAATTGCGTACCCATTAAAGCACACAGGTTTGAATCATAAAGATCAAAATCAACAATTACATTCTCATACCAGTCTTGCTATAACAGTGAGCATTACGTTGTTGCTGTAACAGTGAGCATTATGTTTGCAGACTTGTTGCAGGCCGCCTCAAATTTCAACAGAGAAACACAGTATCAAATGGAGGATATGGTCCGGTTTTTTAGAGCAGTTGGACAACTACAGCAAAACTATTTCTGGTCCAAGCAGCTAAATGTGCATGCAATTCCTGGTTCCAATTTCAAGCTCGGCTATGAAGGATATCCCTCCTTGGGCTCCACGCTGTGCGTAGGTGTATGGGCTCAACTTGCACATGGCCGATTTTGGCCAGAATCAATTCAAAACCTTCAGGATCTGTCTATTGCAGCCGAAAATTTGTTGCAGAGGTATGATTCTTACCTCCATTTGTCTGTTGATAGCTGGATTAGTTTGAAGGCCTTTCTGTTTCATTTCTATGCCGTAATACAGATTTGCTAGGTTGCTTTGCTATTGCAACGCAGGCATCTAATTTGGTTCCTGCTCTGATACAGATATGGCCTTGGTTATTGATCAGATGGGACCACTCTATAGAGACGTAACCTTGAATTGTCTTCAGATACCCTAACAGATATGAGGCTTTGAGAACCCCAAGAGGGCGTGGGCTGCTCAGAAAGATTTGAGGGATTGCGGCCGAATGAATAAAAAAAAGCCAGCATTGTGACCTGTATTTCCAGAATGAGGTCGAATAATTGGAATCGTGCAGAATCGTGCAGATTAATTGGAATTGCATAAAGCACGTCTCAACTGGTTACATAATTAACTCTGATTAACTTAGTGGTTACTTGTCTAGGATTGTTGTGCACATTCGAAGAATAGAATAGAAATATTCAATATTTCTGCTTCGAGCCGCTAGCTCTTAAGATTTGCCGATCTCCGCTAGATAAGATTTGCCGATCTAAGGATGGAAACGAGCTCTAGTCTGAATTGCTGGGTTTCTGATGTTCTTGTTTTATGCTGCAAGATTAAGGAGGCAGTGGAGGGCAAGAAAGCTCATATAAATGAGCTTCAATGTATTTCGGTAAAATTACTGGCAGATTTCATCCAACGATGTGTGAAACAGTGGATTAAAATATGTGGTAAAGGAGCATGGTTGAATTTGACGGAACAAGTGGGGAAGGAGCTGTTAAGAGTTCTGGATAGTGGCCTGCAACTCGTCATTCTATGTGTCAATAAGGATTTCGAAAAGGATTTGTCTGCCTTACCTTTGGTCACTTTGGGTTTTAAAGGTGAGTTGAGTGAAATTATTGATGATGCTAGGATTTATGTCCAGATGATAAATCGCTTCATTCTGCATTCTCTAAAATCATTGGACCTTATTGTTGAGAAACTTATGCTTGAAGTGGAGTGGGACTGCAACAATTTGCATTTTTATCTTGAAAAGGTAGCATATCAACAGGACAAAAATACTCTGATAGAGTCTCAATCTATTTTATGGCGTCTATTCAGCTGGACTCTATCAGGCAGATCGCCTCTATTTAGTTTGTTACTATTGTTGAAAAAGGAAAAGCCTAATATCAACGACTCTGATTTGTCTAGATTGGAAGATCTGGGAGGAGGTAGTTTTGGCAAAGTCCATAGCGCAGAGTGGCATAAAATACCTGTAGCTGTGAAAATGTTTACGGATAATAAAGCTTTGAACGACGAGCTACTAGTTTTTCAGGGGCTGCTGCATTCTGGTTCCTCCCATATTATGCAGCATTCTAATTCCTCCAGTATTATGCAGCACTCTGATTCCTCCCATATTGTGCGCATGTTAGGTTGCTCTGAGAAAAGTCTTGTGTTAGAGCTTATGGATAAGGATATGAAAAAGCATATAACAGGGCTAGAATCTCAACTTCCTCTAATTCAATCAGTTGACTTGATGCTCCAAATAGCCAAAGCAATGAAGCATTTACATAACACTAATGTGGTTCATCGAGATCTTAAACCTGCTAATATATTGCTGCAATCCAGAAAGGATGGAAGTTTACTTATCAAATTGAGCGATTTTGGTATTTCTAAAGATTCCTTTAAGACGGCATCGACGCATACAGACATGAGGGGCACTTTGATGTACATGGCACCAGAAATGGAGGACGTGGAGGGAAAGTATTCAAGAAAAGTGGATATTTATAGCTTTGGTTTGATTTGCAATGAAATTCTTACAGGAAAGATACGCGATAGCAGATATCAGAAGCTAACTCTACCTACAGACGTTCCTAATAAGCTGAGAAAGTTGATAGACACTTGCACTGAAAGGGATGATGCCAAACGTCCTAGCTTTGATGATATTTGTGATAGCTTGTGGTCTCTTAAGGAAGAGGTCTTGACCAATGGAAATGGTAGAGAGGCGATAGAGGTGGAAGTCAGAATTGGATTAAGAGGAATGAGAATCAGCAAAGGACCTTTTGAATCAATGCTTGATAGATTAGTAGCAGCACCGTCTGCTGCAGTAGCTTGTGGTGTTTTCTTGGAGCAACTGCACCGTCTTGTGGTAGTTTAGCAGCTGCACTAGGTTGTGGTGTTTTGTTGGAGCTGCTGCTATAGGGGAGGGTGCCCATAAACCGCCCACTTTTAACTAAAAGTTCTGAAATAACATTATGAAATTTCAAAGTTTAGTTTTCAACTAGAAAATTGCCCACCTTCGGTGGGCGTTTAACTAAAAGTTCTGAAATAACATTATGAAATTTCAAAGTTTAGTTTTCAACTAGAAAATTGCCCACCTTCGGTGGGCGTTCCGTGTGATTGCACATGAAGAGTATACTTAATGTGTGTAGTATTTTGCACATGAAGAGTATACTTAATGTGTGTAGTATTGCACATGAAGAGTATACTTAATGTGTGTAGTATTTTGGTTGTAACACACTCTGTCTCTTACCACAACACGAAGAAGGTTATAAGTGCAAGATGCTTTTTTGGGGTGGTATATAGTTTGTGCAATTTTTTATGTCATAAACTGCTTCCTTGGCATCTTGTCAAATATTCTATGGACATTGTCAAGCTTTCTAGTTTCCACATACTCTTAAGAGCCATAGGGGATTACTCCAGGTTCATCCAAATGCTATGTCATTGGCAATGCTGCAAAAATACTCACAACCCATTTGCAACCTTAGTACAACCCATCAAAAAGTTAGCTTTGAGAAAGCATCATATTGTATCTGGACAAAAGTACTTATTAAAACTATTGTTATCTTAAGAACCATAGGGGATTACTCCAAATTCATCCAAATGCTATGTCATTGGCAATGCTACAAAAAAGCTCACGAAAGTTACGTTGTCTACTGACCTGCAAGCTTACTACAACCCATCAAAAAGTTGGCATTGAGCAAGCATCATATTGTATCTAGACAAAAAGTTCTTATTAAAACTTTTGCTATCCTAAGAGCCATAGGGGATTACTCCAAGTTCATCCAAATGCTATGCCATTGGCAATGCTGCAAAAATACTTACAAAAGTTACTTTGTCTACCCAACTGCAGGCTTACTACAACCCATTTGAAAAGTTGGCATTGAGGAAGCATTATATTGTATTTGGACAAAAGGTACTTATTAAAGCTATTGCACCCATACGTAGTATCCATCAATATCCAAAAAATAACCTTCTTATTATACTTTCAGTAGGTTTGCTCATTTATGAGCTTGGGCATTCATCGTATTACAAAATAGAAGTGCCGACTAAGATCCATCAGGATTGATCATCTAGTTTTTGTAGGACCATGCCATATAAATATTAATCTTTTTTTAATAGATGTTGCAATATAAGAGTATCGAGACTTCCATTGACAAAGCCAATAGAGAAGGAAACATCAATTTTGCTCTCTTTTAACACCTCTAATGATAGAAACTATTTGAATGAGATACACTCTTAAACAGAGGCTTGCAACTAAAAACATAAATTAATCTGGAGGTCAAAAACTTTTTGCACAATGGAACTTGGCTTTAACCAATGGACAACAAATAACATACCGCATTGAAAAGAGGACACAAAAATACGTAAATAGATCTGTGATGGCCATGTGGTAAGCATGACTTGTAGACTTGAGGAAATCAAGAACCAGATATACATTTTTGCTAGTAAGAAATCCTCAGGTCCAAAACTGGGCAATAAGATCTGAAAAAAACCCAGAAGAGCAGAAGATTTTTAGAGGTGAGCACTAAAAGCTTCATAAAGATAGAAAAAGAGGATTTCTGAGCATTCCAAAGTACTAGAAGTGAGCAAACATCTTCAGTGAATGTGCTTTTTGGTGGAAAGGTGAGATAAATTTGGCGAGAGCTAGAATTGAAGAGCCACTCAGATCTTCATTGTTAGTGTACTTGTAAGCATCTTCTGCCAGCACTACTGCATGCTGCGCATATGGCCTGTTTTAGATTACAGAAGTAAAGTATGTATTGCATTGCTCCGTAAAAAATCCAGAAGAGCAAAAGACTTTTAGAAATGAGCACTAAAAGCTTCATAAAGACCGAAAAAAAAAGGGAGGATTTCTGAGCATTCCAAAGTACCTGAAGTGAGCAAACATCTTCAGTGAAGGTGCTTTTTGGTGGAAAGGTGAAATAATTTGGCGAGAGCTAGTTCTGAGCATTTCGAAGTACCTGAAGTAAGCAAACATCTTCAATGAAGGTGTTTTTTAGTGGAAAAGGTGAGATAAATTTAGCGAGAGCTAGAATTGTAGAGGCCACTCAGATCTTTAATCACATATTCGAGAAAAGTGGGACTTATGCAAGTCCCATACTATGGGTTGCCCTATTAAAATAATCAATTATACCAACATTTATATTAGGATATGTTTGAACATAGTTAATACATGTATGGGTTAAAAATCACTTATACCAACATTTATATTAGGATATATTTGAACATAGTTAATACGGGTATGGGGTCAGACTGAAAAAGCAATCGAGGCATATAGTACACATAAATCCATTGTATAGGAAAAATAATTGTAGACGAAAAAAATCTGCAAGACTGAGCATTCTGCAAATAGGATTTCAATATAGGTATTACATTTAAAAACATCTAATATGGTATGAAGTTATACTAATAGCACATATAAGTCCATTTTGAAAATAAACATTTTCTCCAGTGTACATGGAAGCCAATTTTTACTGGTGCATACTCACACAATTATTGTGGAGCTTATCCTGCTGCCTTATAGCAGACAAAGTGAAGGACATGTATAGGCACAAGTTCTACCACGTCGGGGATCATCATCGTATAACCCCAGTAACCAACTCCCAAGGCTAAACATACACCGGCCAGTGTTGAACCCCTGACCAAGTGCACATTCATTTTGACATTACTAAGCCTATACCAACTCACCACACGTCCGTTGGGCAAAACTTTAGCCATACATGCACACTTTATAGACAGGATAGAATCCCGCCTCAGGAAGTCGGGGAAATTTTAGGCAACAACCAGTATACCAGCCCCAGTGTACATGGAAGCCAATTTTTACTGGTGCATACTCACATCCCATTCTATTCATTAAATTATATCTAGCAACATTGAAGTTACACATGTAGAAACATCCACCATAGTTTAATATTGATAAGAAAGAAAGTACATATAGATTCATTAAACATGTTTTTCATTTTCTAAGATCTTTTCCCACAGACTTCAAATATCTCTCGGCAAGTATCGAAGAGATGCGTCTGCCTTGATGTCCTGCATTGATTGCTAATCGCATCTTAGCTGCATTTTCCATTCGAGCTTCAGCATTCGTTTTATAACGGCGAGTAGGTTGTCCAAATTTTGGTGGACCATTTACAAGATATGACAAATTACTTCCTTTGCTGTCGCTCCATTCCATGCTAGCAGTTATTGTAGTATTTGTTTCAGATTCTGGAGCTAAACCGACCCTTTCTCTAGGTTGCCAAACCTTAGAGACATGGTCCAAACATCTTTGAATTTCATTAGATTGCTCTGACAGGCTTTTCTGAAAAAATGTCATCTTTTACATTATAACGTAAATATTCTTGTGTATCTGTGGATGCACATGCTTCTTGTAAATATGGCAACAATATACCCATAAGAAACTTGTCTGATTCATCTCCAGAATATATATAATGATGCAACACCATGTGTTCTGGATTTTTAAAAGACTTTCTGCAATCATCATCAACCATATAGTATTATGAACATTGTACTCTGGATACCTTCTCCATACCTTTCTAATATCTTTAATAAGGAATGGCTTCTTATGAGAGAGCTTATTGTAGCCAAGTTTGTGCACTTTTGCTGGGTCCATAAAAATTTGAAAACATCATCATTCTGAACAATTCGTTTCAAACAAATCATGAGGGCAGTCTCTGACATTGTGGTCCAAATTCCAACTTCAGCAAACTTCAAAAGTTCATTAATAAATTCCGCGCAATTTGGCCTAATTATTATTTATACTTGTTATACCCTTGGTGCTCACATTTTAGAAGTACTCCATTCATGTCAAGGATAATAAGCCTTCTTGTAATAAATGAAGATGTTTCAGGGACACCTTCAACATCTATGAACAAAAAGTTATTAGTGCAAATTCCATGAAATATTAAATACATAAAACTATTTCCAATGCTATAACCCTAACTCATGATACAATACATTATTTACATGCTATATATCCCAAACATCATAATTATACATTAGAATTATAGAAAGTTATGATAGTAGATAGGATCTTAATAATTTAAAGTCAATTATATTGAGAAGTTGTCTCCATAGTACTTGCAGCAGAGATCATATTCCTATGAATAAGAAATTGCATTGATTAGTTTACATAACTTCCAACATATGCTTGATGTAACTATTTTAATTTCAAGCATCATAGCCTAAGTTGGATCCATACTCATTGATTTTCCATTTCTTTACTATCTCTCTAACAACTTTCCACTCACTAGGCCCAGAAGACCTCTCAAACTTCGAATTGATTGAAGGATGCGATCAGGGAATAAATTACTAATCGCATATTTCTTATTAGCCAGAATGACTTTAGCTAAACTTGCTCGATATTAATCCCAAAACTTTCTGTGGTTTAGCTAAACTCTACGCATTTTTCCTCTCATACTTTCTAGCATTTAGCTAAACTAACCCAAATATTGACCCAACAATTTCTCTGGTGTGGCCAACAAAAAATATTAAGCCAAATTACTATACTTTATTTCAATTGTTTCCACTTATTTTAGTCATTTTCTTTGTGAAAACATTCTAAAATAATGCTAACTAGCAAGTCTAGGCCTCAAATTAATTTATAATGCTAGAAACTAAATTACTAATCATATATTTCTTATAAACTATAATGCTGTTAGCTAAACTAGTCCAAAATTCATTCTAAAAATTTCTGTGATTTAGCTAAACAATACAACATTTGACTCTTTTACTTTCTAGCATTTGGCTAAAGAGCTCTAGGATTGGTGCAGTCCCAAAAAAAGTTAAGCTATAATTATTAATTTTTTTCACATTTTTTTCATTTACTTTAGCCAATTCTTTTTGAAAATGTGCTAAAAAATCGCCAAATAGCTAAGTTTAGCCCTTAAATTATTCCATGGATGCGATAGATTATCACCTGAGGTTTGTAACGATTTGCCCTTCCTTCGTCTTTCTCTATGCTCCTGGTTTTCACTTGGATTAGGATCATGAGATGCCATGACTACTTGACCAGATTCATAGTTTGGATCTTTCAATGATCCATCCATGCCATCTCCTTCCATTGCATTACCCTCAATTTCTTGTCCAGCTATTGGAGTATTTTGTTGCACTTCATGATCTTCTTGTTCAGTTGTTGGAATTTGTTGTCCAGCAGTTGGAATTTCCTCAAGTTTTTTATCTGAAGAGCTTCCCATACTATCTCCAGATTTGTTTGATATTGATCCAGAAGAACTTGATGACGTGGATGCAGAGTTAGATGATAAAACTTCGTGACGTTCATCCCCTTTGGACTTTGAAGATTCCTTTTGCGGCAATTGGCTATGTGAATGTTGAAGAAGGACTGGTGCAAATAACTGAAACAAACTTAGTCTTGAAAAAATACCGACGACAGCCTCGATTGCCATCTTTTGAGCAACTGATTCCGTGAATACCAAAGCTTCTCTGCCCATCAACAAAGCCTCTCTTGCAATGTTTCCACCATAGTTGACTTCTACTATTGTCTGATTGGATTTTGACAAACAATTTATAAAACGAAGGATGCACTTCTTGACATTGTATCCTTTACAATAGGACCAACTTGATCCCTGCCTATCATTGAGTAACTTAATGGCCTCAAATATAAATCTTTTGAAGATGCTTACGTCTTTTGGAATGTCGTCGCGGGATCAAGCGGCGGAATCTCATCATCATTTCAAAATTCTAAGGACAACGTTTCTTGTACAAGGGTATCCAAATTGCTTTTCCTTGATTTCGAAACAAGTGCAAGCACAACATATGTTTTCACAGATATTATCCTTTCCTTATCAGTGCTTGATTCATTATACCCAAATGCCAATTGGACTTTCCCTTCTATCTTAGTAAGCACATCAATACAGCTTTGCATCTCATATGGGCTAAGAAAGAACAAGAAAGAATATGATTCCTGCATACACAAAAGAATCAGACATTCTGGGAAAATAAAGAGAATAGAAAGAAGTTGCCCATTAATTTGATAGAAAGGATATATAAAACATGTTTTAACTTCTAACACGTGTAGGAAGATAACAACATGGGAGCTTTAAGAAAATGATGACAAAGGCATGATGCACACACAAAAAGTTTAACTTTCAACACGTGTTGGAAGTTACTTTAGAAGAAAGTTTGAAAAAGAAAGTTAGTGTACTTGTAAGTATCTTCTGCCAGCACTATTGCATGCTGCCCATATGGCATATTTCAGATCACAGAAACAAAGTATGTACTGCATTGCATTCACAAAACAGCCTGTATTTTTAAGCAAGTATTATATATTTGCAGATTTATGAAGCATCCCATAACAAATTTTCATTTATGTTTTCAACCCCAAACAAACCATGTGGCATATGCATCTCTTCTTCCACTGACCTAACTCAGATGCTCTCAACTTTGCCTGACAAGCATCGTGTTTCTCACCATAGCCATGATCCTTTCTACCCTGATGCTTCTGATGCACATTATGATCATCACCCTTCTATTTGCCATGATTTGATCCCTTTGCATAGGCGCTCTGAAACTCTAGGCGCTCTGAAAGCCTGTCACAGTTTTCAATCATAACTGGAGATCTGGAAGTCCGTTTCAGCCTATTTGCCATGATTTGATCCCTTTGTATAGGCGCTCTGAAACCCTAGGCGCTCTGAAAGCCGGTCACACGTTTTCAATCATAACTGGAGATCTGAAAGTCCGTTTCAGCCGAAATCTGTTGCGTTGGAAAGCCATCTCAGAGTTCTTTCTGTCGGTATGTGATTTGCATATGTTTCACTGATTATTTTACATCAGAAACACAGATTTTCGGGCTGCAAATTGGGGTTCCAACAAACAACCATCATTCATTTAAATTGGATTTATGTCAGGATTTTGGACCATTTTGGCACTGCAACTTTTTCCCGGGTTAGTAAATTTGCATCGAGAATGTGACTTTTTTTTATAACAGCACAACATGATTGCATTAAAAATTAAAAATACTTCACATATGCATGTCGAGTTACATATTGCCAATTACTTCTCAGAAGTGACCCCTAGAGATATCATAGCTTTCTTCCTCACTTCCACAGGTATTGTAACCCTAGCAGTCTTGCCTGGGATGGCCTTTGGGGTCCATGAAAACAAAATAGTATCTAACTCAACCCAATCATCCCCTTCAATAGGGTTTCTCTTCCATCTCTTTGTCCAACAGTCTCTATACCTTTCTTCCTCTGCCACTGCATTTAACTGGTGCACTGGACACCACCACTCCACACGAACTTTGTTCACATTGCGGTCACCTACTTCTTTGCAAACCTCTGAGATGGTGTAACCCATCCACACAGGGTATATCTCTTTGCGCTCTGGTACTATAAGTGCAAATTGATGGCAAAGCAAGTCATCTTTGGGATCATAATCCTCCAGCCCGAGATATTTAGGCCTTCCTTTCCTAGGACCAACATAGTGTTTTTCAGCAGCTGGAGGAGCCATGGACTTGCGAATACTACTAACCACATCATCAGCTTCCTCAGGTGTTATCAACTCTCTCCACCTAGTCTTAGGTAGCCATCCATCTTTGAGTTCATTAGAGGATGTGTCTACTTGTCCCAATAATCCATGTACCTGTATCCAATAATCTATCAATGCAAGGTTGGTATCATCGGGGTTATTTTTCCAATACTTGACGTATTCAGAAATGCCGTCCAATGTGCTTTGCAATGAATCCACCTCTGGAAAAGGCTTAAGAGCTTTTGGTTGACCCCTTGGAATCTTAGGTTTACCATTTTCATCTTCGTGCCATATAGGTACTCCCTCATCTGGCCTCCATTTATCATCTGAAGGTCTCATCTTCCATTGCATGATTGGCTTATTTCCCATGACCCAGAAAGTGTACTGAAGAGGTCTAGATTGACCTTCCATATCAAGAGCATAACCTTCGATAAAATTCTTCCAATCAGGCACCTCTTGTATGATCAACCCTATAGGAGAAGGTGAAATGCATTCACTAAGAACTTCCATTAGTCTAGGAAGATTGGTCCGCGGTTTGAGATTTCAATCTGCAAGACTATACTTCCCAAACAATGCATCCACATCCTCATGAGTATGTCGGGCATTAAGAACCCTAAATTCACTCTTTCAAAGACACCCACGGCTGTTAGATAAGATAGGAATGAGAACATATACTGTTTTTATTACATCAAAGACAATTGTCAAGTTGGAGGAGGAACCTTGGTGGTAGATCTCGAGGTTGGAGGCGTGAACTTGAGGCTCCAACATGTTGAAGCACCTGACTTCCTAAACCTTGCCTTAGTAAACTTCTAAAATTATTAGGCTTTCTATCCAACAATGCACTGAAGAGTGGTTGGCTACCACCTCCAGGGTTGTGGAGGTCACCAGAATAACCACTCTCATAGTTCCTCAAGCACCTCATCACACTTCCAATATGAAAATCAGGACCATCACTCCACAATTGCAAACTAAAATGGCCATAATAAATTGGCACCGAGCCATGCACTATTGCACCTGTCAGAGAGACTTGCAAAGGATAAGCTCTATTGATTTGCTTGGGTATGTAACTATACTGTGGCAAACAAGTCCTCGATTGATCCATCTTGTCATGGATAATACAAACATAGTTATTGGGTTCTAAACATGATAATGTTCTCCACATCCAATAAGTGGATCTACATGATAGTTGGTCTGTCATGTGATCTTTCATTTGCTCCCTTATCTTAGCCCTTTGGCTTGGTTGCTTGGTCTTATCAAGAATCTCTTTCAACTTAGCACACAAGTTGCACTTTGCAAAGTTGTTCGAAGTGTCTATAGTGACATGCTTGAAGTGCTTGCTCCATAGTCTACTGAAGCTGGGTTGAGATATTGCAGGTACCTGTAGTTCTCGAAGCAAAGCATTCACTTCCTCCAATATGCTCTTCTGGGTACAATGGGATGGCAATCTCTTCTCGACAACTATTTTTCCCTGTTGATCTTTCCTACTTTTATGTGGCATATTCTCAGCATTGAATTCAACATATTTTTCAAAAACCTCCCTAGCAGCCAGGATCCTAGAAGTTGGCCTCAACATGCCATTATTTCCATGTAATGCAATTTTACTCCCCTTTGCATGACTTGCTTGCCAGTTTTGCCAAGACGAAATTGGAATGCCATGAATATGTATCCATGCAACTTTACATATCCATGTCCCTAGCAGTGGGTATCTTTTTTTCTTTGGAAATTTTTCATCTTGAAGTGCAAGCTCATGAATGGAGTACATGTAAGTCCTCCTCTCATCACAAGTATACTCTTGGAAGGTGGCTCTTGCTTCCACCAATTCATCAATTTCAAACTTCTGAACACAATTAGCCCAACAACATTCCATTCCCCTTACCTTAGTCAGAGATTCACGTGAACAATCACTACTTGACTTGGACCTCTTGCTAGGATAATGTTTCACCACCGAAAGTGTGCCCTCTTCTACGAAAATGTGGTCCCGGCAGCTATTGGAGGTGCATTAAAAAAAGTGTCATCCACAACCTCTGGCTCTGGTAAAAGGAATTCTCCTATAAACTCAATGCAGGCTATAGGCCATGGCATGATGCATGGAACCTCCAATTGTTTAATACAAGCAGTGCAATCCTGGTGATTTGATCCTTTTTCCTTCCATTTTTCCTCTAAACTTGTTATGGCCACACCCACTTTATCCTCTCCTAACCTTTCATCATTGACAGCCTGGATAGGATCAGCTACTATGATAGTTCCTTCACCTACTAGCTCCTTATTGCATTGGTGCTTCAGTTTCACCTTCTTATTCTTCCAATCCAACCTACTATAGAGGATAATTTGCTTAGTAGCCTCAGCCTCAACACCCTTTGGGTGGTCCACAGCATTGACCTACAAGAACAATGTTTACAATGGGGTAACAATGTGATAAGAACATGTGGTAACAATGTTGAAACATGTTGGGGGGATAGGTATTACATTTTTACCCTTTTTAGGATCCGCACGCTTCACCTATATAAAGTTAAATATCTTAATATTAGTTCGAAAAAAGGACAAAGTAATTTTGAGAACCGATTAAAAGGAACTTTAAGAAATACCAAAAAAACCATTAAATGGACAAATATATGTTGTAAGTGCAGCCAAAAATAGATTGTAAGTATAGCTTAGGTGTAGGTAATTATTGCAAAATTAATGGTAACATAGGGTGTATGCTAGTAATACTAATGAGGTAAGTATAGGTCGTAAATCTAGATAGGCCAAAGTTGTGTGTAAGTATAGCTGAGGTCTAGGTAATTATACAAAATTAATGAAAACATAGGTTTTAAGTATAGCTGACATGTGGGTAATTCTATAGAGAATTAATGATAACCTAGGGCGTAATTAATTTAATAGAAGTAATGATAGCTAATTCGTATTATAGGTTAGGATATAAATCTTGTATGATGTGATGGAATCATAATTACAACCGCGCCTATAAGAAACCTTGCATGCATGAAACCCTCCATTCTTTCAACCGCCAATCCTTTCTTCCTTCTAGCGCCAATCCGTTCTTTCTTCCTTCCTTACCATGGTGAGCCATGCTGCCCGGCCTCTTCCCGCTCCATCCCGCCGGCAGGGTTGCCCTTAAGGGCGAAATTTCGCAAAAATGCTATATTTCAATGGTCTTATGATTTTGGCACACGAATGTTGAGTAGGGTCAGTTTGAAATAAAAAAATGGAAATTAGCCACCACCTATACGAAAAAAAATCCCGCCACTAAGTTGTTCGCCCTTCGTGCTAAACGGCAAATCTGATATTTCGCCTCACTTACGATCCTGGTTATTGATTCAAAAATAGATTCGCCTCACTTTCGATCTTTCTTACAGATCCAATTTCAAGAATCGCCTCTTAACACTAGGTATGTTTCTAGTTTTTCTAGTTTTCTTGAATGGCCTAACTGCATTTCATTTGCTAGAATCAGATGCATTAAAGAGGATTTGAGCTTCTTGATCTACAGGCTAGAATCTTTTAAAGATGAATCGCTTCAGGTTATCTTATTTCAGAATTTATTTTGCAAGAATTTATTTTAGAATTTAACAATCCTAAAGTACATGATTTAGATATGAAAATATTATCTTCCAAATGGCACCACGGCTTTTCCATGTGGTTCCTAAAAATGAGAATGGGCTTACATCTAGCAAACGTTTGCCTGCTGCAACTGCATTATACTTCAAAGCAATAAATCTTGCAGTAATCATATGAAACAACTGGTTGTACAAAATTTATTTGGAGGTTTTGTCTCACCCATTGTTGGTGAAATATTAGTTTACATAAAAGCTCCAAAGTGTGACGTTTTCTTTGCAACAATCACCAATGCTTATGCCACTGTAAAATATAAAGTCGGAATGGAGAGAAAGCAACCATAATTAGAACGGTTCTATCATTGCTGTTATCCAGATTATTATAATATTTGGTTGAATGCCTTTCTCCGTTTTGTGGCACCTACCTAATAAGGCATTCTCATAGTAAAGGAAGTCCCAAGGAGTAGGCTTGGTCTTAAAAACTAGGATCCTGCTCTCTTCTTTTGCAATTGCCAGCAAAGCACTTCTTCTATCAACTAAAAAATCATAATTCTAACCATGCCTTTGTGTGCATTTGTATTTCAGGACCAATTCTTATCAAGCTTCATTCCAATATGACAAAGGGAATTCTGTCATTCTTCAGACCATGCAACAAAGGTGTGGCCAGTTCTAGTAGTAGTGCGCAACAATGTGAAAATGGTTCTTTGAACGGGGTTGATAAGTTCTATGATGCAGCAGCCAATACAAATGAGGATATTATCATTGTAAATGTGGATTGTGATGCACGACAAGTCACACTTGATGCAAATGGCAACCGGGTTGAGGATGACCAAGAAAACCTTGCCCATTCCACATTTGATGCAGATAACAATCGGGTTGAAGATGACCAAGAAAACCTTTCCCATCCCGATAAACCTGCACAAATTAGCAAAGGCAGTAAAAGAAAAAGAAAATCAGATCAATGGGTTAGTGGAAGAGAGTTCAAAGATCATTGGGTTAGAGACTTTCCATTCATAGAGCCACTGGACGAGAAAGACGAGCATGGATTTCCACAGAAAAAAACTAGAGCAAGGTGTACAGCATGCTCATGGAAGTTAGGCCACCACGTTGATTTGCAATTGAAGTTGGATACTATAGAGCATGCAGGTAAAATATATGAGAAGAAGATGGTCGATGGGAAGGAAACAAATGTGCAAAGATGGAAAACGAAGGAAGAGTGTAGGCATTTGCAAAATGTGGAAGCATATAAAAAAGAGTTGGAAAGGATCAAAATCATAAAAGTATCTCCCATTAGAAGTTTTTTACAAAAGCTTGCAGATAAGAGTTTGCAAGGAAAGATAGTGCAGCTACAAGCAGTTTTCCATGTCTTGAAGCGAGGTAGACCTATGACAGATTATCCTCAGCAAAAAGACATCTTGGAATTGCAGCCCATTCCTAACTTTCCCAAATCGCATTGGTGGAAACAAAGTGGATGGATGTTTGCGGATTGTATTGATGAAGTGCTAAAGGAAGATTTGCGTGAGGAGCTACGTAGGTGTGATTACTTTGCCTTCTCTCTAGACGAAGCTACTGCAAAAGACAACTCTTCATGGTTGTGTATGACCGTATATTATGTGAAAAACTTTGTTAGGTGTGCCCGCTATGTTGGAATCACACGTCTACAATCAAATGCAAATGCGGAGAATATTTATGTGATAGTTCAAGATAGCTTTGATACAATCTTGGGGCTGTCTGCAGTTGACATTGCAAAGAAACTTGTTTGCATCGGCCTAGATGGTTGCTCTGTTATGCAAGGATGCCGAAATGGCCTCAGTGTGAAAATCCAAACAAGCTTGGCACCTTATGCACTTGGCATCCATTGCATGGCACATAGAATGAACTTGGCATATAAGATTGTTGACACCTTTGAGTGTGTCAACAAGTTTGAGAATTTAATAAAGGAGACTTATACCTTTTTTTTGTCGTAGCTCGAAAAGGTAAGCGGTTAATTTTGTTTCATGATTTCTGTTTCATGATTTCTGTTTCATTTTCATGATACTAAGATTCCGATGTAGTGTAGTGCGCGATTTGAAAGTTCAAGAAGATGGCAAAGAGGTCTAACTAAAGGCAATAAGCTTCTAAATACTGTGAGTACAAGATGGATCTCGTTGTATAAGCCTGCACAACGTTTATTTCAAGAATATCCTTCCCTGGTTGGGTTGATGGATAAACTTGCGTCCAAACAAGGGAAAGAGGCTGAAAAACCAGCAGATTTACTAGCACGACTCGTGGATCTAGAGACCTTGTTGACCTTAGCAGGTACTTCATTTGTTTAATAGGACATATTTCAAGCTTTCTGAAAATTTGGTTGTTTGCTTATTGTTAAGGCATGTTGCCGATGTTGAAGGAGATGAATTTTTTGACAAAACTTGCTCAAAAGCGCACGATGTATATTGCTGAGTATGTAACAGCCCGAAAGATGGCATGCATTGCTTTGGAATTTATGTATCCTACTTCTCCCGATGTGCCTTATGATAAGGAGAAGTTTGTGATATGGAACAATTTAATTGACATTGGTAGCAACAAAAGCATTTTGGAAGTTGATGCCGCGGATAAAATATGCATGAAAGTGCATTCCAGTTAGTGTGGGTTGTCTATTCCACATCC
The DNA here is from genome assembly GCA_021234155.1 of Isoetes taiwanensis. Lineage (NCBI taxonomy): Eukaryota > Viridiplantae > Streptophyta > Lycopodiopsida > Isoetales > Isoetaceae > Isoetes > Isoetes taiwanensis. The sequence continues at coordinate 1,308,261 of JAJEKV010000095.1, read as the reverse complement.
TCACAGGCGGTGTATGCATTTATTTATCATTCATTTTGTTGTTCATTTGTTTACTAAAGTTTCACTATGTGTATGTAGATGTATACGAAGAAACGAAGAATTCAAGGGCGTCTTGTGCGCCGACTGCCTGTCACTAAAGATGCATTTCCAGAGATCATTTTAACCGTGAGGCAAAATCTCAAAAAGATAGCTACTACTTTGAAAGCAGAAATAGCAGAACGTTTTCCAAGAGATGAATTATTGGATGCAATGTCCATTGTGTATCCACAGTATTGGATCAGTATAAAGCCGCTTTGAAGTGGTACAAAAGGATTTCAGAAATAAGGTACATACTTTGAAAGACCATTTTTCTAAAACTGTTTCTCTAGGTGTAGGCAAGAGTAGCTTGAATGGTGCAATAGATGGTGACGCTTTGCTGGAACAATCGCAATGATTCGGAGAAACCATGTGGTCTCAATGCAGTGAGCTCAAAGATCCCAAAGAATTTGGTGCTATTACAAGATTATGGGTATGGCTTAGTAGCAGCCAAGTGCTTCAAGATCGTATGCCAGAATATTTTAGGCTTGTTATTCTTTGCCAGACAATGATTTTAGGTTCGGTGGAAGACGAGAGAACTTTTAGCATCATGGGCTACCTCAAGAATAAAGTACATAATAGGTTGAACAAAAGTTTAGACATCGCTCACGTGCATATACTTGCACCTATTCAGTGAATGACTTTCCATATGAGCGGGCATTAGCATTATGGGATTCAAAAGATAGAAGAGAAAATCAATCATGTGTTAAAACTCAAGGATGCTCTAGTAGTCTTGCTGCTGTAGTGCCTCAAGTTTCAGATGGATGGAGTGCAAAATGAAACAAGAGAAGCATCTCCTGCAGTATAGGTTTTAGAAGCTGGTAGTTCAGCATGATAAGAACAATGATAGTTCATTGACATCTAGTAGTTATCATTATCTGAGCTGGTAGTTTATTGACAATGATATTTCAGAAATGATAAGAGCATGATAAGAGTTCAACATATTTCAGATAGATTCTGATAGGACATGCAGCAGCAACATGTTATGAACCAGACTGATTTTTAAAATTTGGAAGTGTTTTGACAAGCATGCAATGTTGTTGTACAGTAATTTCCCTGTTATCTATTAGACTGGTCTATAAATTAATCATGGCATAGATTTCTCCGTGTTGAAATCACGTTATATTTGATGTCTGAGATAATTCTCCAGGTGCATGTGCATAAGCAACTGGCTTTCCCAAAGCAACTGGCATTTTGAAGTTAAAACAGGTTGAAGGTTCTAATTATTGCAGGAAAATATTCTTATTTGATCATATTCTGTGGTGACTAACTTGTTATGTTGCTATTATTTTTGCACAAATGCAGTGCCACAGTAACCTGAACTTGATTGATAATGATTGTTAGTGCATGTAGAAGTTACATTATAATCAGAAATAGGAGAGTGCAAGAGTTCGTGGATAGTATCTGTAATGTTTTCCATGTTGTTATGTTCCTGACAAAATCAAACACCATTAAAATATTTTGCTACAGTGAAAACACTGTAGCTTTGGCATTGATTCGTTTTCGAAGCTCCTTTGACTGTAGATCTGATAGGAGAAAGAGCTATTCTGCAATGTTAAACATCTGCAAAAGCCAAATACAGATCGATTTAATAGATCTGACTCATCCGACTAGTTGTTTCTGTATGTTATTTAAGCAATCCGGCTTTGGAAAACGTTGAGACGGCACTTTGCGTCGAACCCAAATGCTTTAACTATTCGATTGATTTTTTGCTATATAAGAATAGCAAATAGGAAATTTCCATGATCCCAAATAACATGTTTCGATTTTTTGTATTTTGCAGTATCCTGGCCCTTACGTCTGCCACAAACATATTCAATTCAATATATAACAATTGTTTCCACAATTCAATTCAATTGTTTCCACAAATATCCTTACATCAAACTTTTTAGATTGGTGACGACGACGACTGAGGTTAGATTTTGTGGTACAAATCTAGGGTTCAGGCATCTATTCGAAAACTTAAGATCTCGCATAAGCACCAATTGTTGGATTTGGTATTATTTGTTTTTCTAATGACTAATTATCTCGATGTAGAAACTGCATGATCTAAGCATTTTATTGCTCAATTGCATTATGGATGTTGAAGGCAATTGATATAAAAATTAATGCCTTGGGGTTCCAGTAGATAGCTGTGATTTACGTTTTTGTTGTTGACGATAAATAGCTTGACCTTTCTCTTGTGAAGATATATACACCAATGTGGAGTAACATGCATGTGTATTCATTATGTCTTACAATTGTGTGTAGGGACTTAAGAGATATAAATTGCAAACCCAAATTTTACTTGGGCAAAAAGCATATATTCCATCGCTCGACGAAGGAAAGATTCGCCAAGGTTGCTATAACTTTTATCGAAGCTCGGAAAAAATTCGCCAACATAACTAACCAAAAAAAGCTAAGATTCGCCTTATATTCTAAATTACACCTATCAAAATTTGGGCTTAAGGGCAACCCTGCCCGCCGGACTCGCCTCCGAGAGGCGAAGAGGCAAATAAAAAAATTGATAAAGAAATCCATTCCCCCCTCCCGCAGATGCCGCTGTGGCTGCTCTCCGCACCACAGTCCGGATAATTGCGAGGAGTTATTTCTTCGTGGCAAGCACCGGGAAAAAGATTATCGAGCACCAAGCACCGGCAGTCCCCGAAGTCCCCCCATACTCCCCTTGATTCAGATGAGGAGATGGAGAACGAGATTGAAAAAGAAGAAGAAATGGAGGAAGCAGATGAAGAATGGCGGGAAGAATTAGAAGAAGAAAAAAAGCAGCTGATTATGGACGCCCTCTCCTCCTCCGAAGACGAAGATGCTGCCGAAGACATCCTGACGAAGATGGCAGATGAAAGCTCAGAGGAAGAAGAGGAGGAGGAAGAGGAGGAGGAGGTAGAGGGCTGAATTTTTTTTTTTTGTTTTTGTTATTTAGTTTTTGGTTATGAGGATTATGAATGGAGCTAGGCATCTCCTTAAACTGCCTAGAACTTCTGTAATTTTGTAACACAGAGCTGGGCAACTCTAATAAAAGGCCTTATGTAAACTTTTTCAATGGCAATACAAGGATTTACTGACTGTAATATGTTTCTTTAGTTTCTACTCTAACTTGAAAGCGTAATCGTAATTTCTACTAAGCCGCTTTTGAATTCTGGCAACTCTAATAAAAGGCCTTATGTAAAAATTTTCAATGGCAATACAAGGATTTACTGACTGCAATATGTTTCTTTAGTGTCAACTCTAACTTGAAAGCATAACTGTAATTTCTTCAGAAGCTGTTTTGAATCCCGTCTCTTTCATTCTTAAATTTGAGAGAGCTGAAGTGAGATTACGCCAGGCGCGAAATATGTTTGTGTGCAAAATGTTTAAATTGTCAAGCGGTCAATACACGCTGGCGTGAATTGCATCTGATAATTAGCTTTATGCGGTTCACGCCAGCGGTATTGACCTCGTATAATGTAAACATTTTGCACAAACATATTTTCATACCGGCGTGATCTCACTTCATCTCTCTCAAAATTAGAATTACGATCGACTTTTGAAGAAATTGCGATGCTTTTAAAGTACAACACAGGATACACGCATGGCATTTAAATTCAAGCTCATGGCGCGAAATCACTAATTTGTTTTTTCTCTCTAACTTACAGATTTATGAATTCGCGCCTGGCGCGTATTCAACAGAACATACGTATTCAATTGAAGTTCCTCCTGTGCCAGCATAGGCTACAAGCATAAGCTTATTCAATGAGTAGTGTCGTGCTCTGGAGGGGCTTGAAATGGAGAATGCTAAGCTGATAATTAGAGTTGCAGACCTCGAAGCCATTTTGGGTAATATCCCAATAGCTGCACCATCTACTTTGCCAGCATTTGAGACTACTGAGGAACAACACACAGATGAATGACACATAGATGAATAACACACAGATGTAATTAAAACAATGTAAAGAATGCAGGTTCTTTAAATAATATCCCATCCTGAATGCTCTGGTCTGCAGGCCTTATAGTTTTGCAATATTGAATGAATGGTCTGGCATGCAAGCGTCTCAATTTCATACATATGACAGAATCAGCTTGTGCATTTTAGTATTAGCACTCAATCTTCCTCTATGTCTTTCAAGAAAATGAAACTCACCTTCTTTAAGCGAATTACTGGCCATGCAACAAAGGTTCCGATGCTTTCACCCACTGTGTCTCCATCAGGATGCCTTCTGGGTAATGCTTCGTCGTTGAAATGGCAACTGGTTACTAGAATCTTCACATGATCATTTCCAAGAGGAACTCCATGGCAGATTGCTTCCGGATCGACTGATTCTATCTTGCAATTTCCCACCCTCCTCTTCAAATTCGTCGTCAGCATGTAGCATTCTTCTCCAACGCTGTTCAATGTCGCAAGATCATGGGATTAATTTGGAGCTTGGGTTCTGGAAGAGTAGATGAACTTACATGAAGGCGCTCGACATCGCTCAGGCGCCGGCTTCTTCCCAGTTCTTCCAAGTTCTTTCGAGTTCTTCCTGTTCTTCCAAGTTCTTTCGAGTTCGAATGACAAGAAAGGGTGGTAGTTTCAAATTATCCGTTAATTGTACTGCTTTTCTAGCCGCTGAGTGAAATCTAATTATGGGATTTGACAATACGGCGGTCGTAGAGCCATTTACTGCTCGTACGATCGCGTCCCGTCCATTAGGCCCAATCGTAAGATTGCTAACCGTCGATTAAAAGTCGATCCGCGAAATTTAAATATCCGCTCCCTTCTATCGGACCGTCGATTAAAAGTCGATCCGCGAAATTTTAATAACCGCTCGCTTCTATCGGACCGTCGATCAAAAGTCGGTCCGAATGAAAGCCGTCGATCGAAAGCCGACCTAATCGCCTTATGGAAATCTATATAAGTTTTTGAATTCCATTTCTTGGTTTTTGATTGTCGACTTGCTCCGAGACGCTCAAGAACTCCGAGGCGCTCAGGAACTCCGAGGCACTCAAGATCATCGCGTAGATGCCGCCCAAAGGTCGTGCTGCTCCAAACTCAGGCCGGGCCGCGAGAGACGATGCTCAAGGTCAGTATTGTCATCATTTTGTGTGTTATTCATTCATTGTTTATTGCTCTGTATTTACTGTATTTGCTCTGTATCTTCTGCCTATACTCCTGTCCAAGATTTATGTAGCAGTGACTTGAATTTCTATAGCTGCTGACACTCCTGTCTATCATTTCTTTAGCTGCTCATTTCTGCTGTGACTTGTATTTGCATCTACATAATAAATGTCCTTCCTGTGTTAAATTGTCCTTTCGTGATTAACCGTTACGTATATAATTTGTAAAAGTAGTATGACCGTGTTTAGTTGGCACGCTTATTTGTCACAGTCGGCATCTTTGTAATTGGCACGCCTTATGAGTGCATGTCTGTAATTGGGGACTGTATGCCATTCTGTGCTTTAGCCTGGCCGGAGTTGATGACCACCCGAAATCGCGCTAAGCGTGTATTGCATCCTCGTTTGCAGGGAAGAAGAGACAAAACCGAACGGTAGCTCCTACACCTCCTCCTAAGAAAGCAAGAGGCTCGGAAGATACTCCCAGCGAGCTCCGGCTCACGAAGAAGAAGGAAAGCCCAATGAGGACGCAAAGATCCTATGCATTGTCGATGGATGATAGCGGATCCATTATCGAAAGGAACCTGGATCCTCCATGCCCCGAGGAGAAGATGGATGACAGTGCGGAGTGGTATGTTGATGTAGGCAAAACAAACGGTAAGGTGGATCTTGTTTTACACTCCAGAAAGAAAGAGACCGATCTTATGAAGAAACAAGGTATTCTTATCACTTGTGAGGAGCAGAATGACATATGTTGTCAACTCCTAGTGGAGGTTGTGAAGAACCACAAGAAAGATCTCGTCGGTTACACATGCGGGGAAAAGCTGCTTTCAAAGATGGTCCGATGAAGAAGGGCGTGAAGTCTTTGAGTCATGTTTCAAGTACGGATGGCCTCAAAATACTGTCCTCACTCCAGTTTCTATTAGTGAAGGGGTGTCTGCAGTGAGGAGAGCTTTGCGAGGACCTTCTCCAAGTTACTACCTGGAGGAGATGAAGCATCAAAATGATATCAGGGATGTACGAAGATTGCTGGACTTAGGAAAGGACATCCCCGCTGCAACAGTTGATGGCATTTTGGCAGAAAATGACTCCGAAAAGAAATTGCAGCTGGAGGCAATGAGTAGGCTAGTCAAGTATGCAGACAACTACCCACTTGGCCAATCTTTTACACATCCCATCCATGTTGACCGTCTGGTGAGATCACATAAGTCAAGTCTTGTTAGCAGGAGGTATGACCCTGAGCATGCAAGAGAAATATTGAGGGCGATGGTGAGGAATCCAGGCCAAGTTCCTATGCCAGCAGACGTGCTTCCTTGGGATAAGAAAAAGGATGCTCCACTCCAGTGGACAACACTAGAAGAGCTAACAGTGGAGAACCCTAATGTATGCTTCCTTATTATTGACGGACAGCATTCTATTGAGGCACAACGATCCCTATCCAACCAGGCTAAGCAAACCGGACAAACAATGTATCTGCTACATTACAACCACAGGAGGTGTCGGTTTCTAAGCCCCCATACCCCTGCAGAGGACCTGGCAGAGATTAGTGCAACATTGAACGAAATGGGCGAAGTCTTTCTTTATAGAAGGTTAGTATATTTGGTGGAATAGAGTCAGATATATCAAGTAGCAATAACAGTAGTAGATTAGGTCCAGCGTGGCGTGTATTCATTCTGCCAATTCGCGCCTGGCGAATTGGCAGCATGAATACACGCCACGCGCGAATTGCCAACGTACCGCCTGATAAAAATGCAGTACATTGGCAAGTCGCGCCTGGCGTGTATTCATGTTGACAATTCGTGGACGAATACACGCCAGGCGCGAATTGGCAGCATGAATTCACACCACGCGCGAATTGGAAACGTCTGTATTCGCGCCTGGCGTGTATTCGTCCGCGAATTGGCAGCATGAATACACGCCAGGCGCGAATTGGCATGGCTGCCTTTGACGTTCCTGATTATCATTTTTGCTTGATCTAAAAAGCGGTATTGGCTAACATGCTTTCCTTACACGTGCAGCCCTTACGTGGAACAACTCCGTCATGCCCGCCAGCAATGGATAGAATATGGAAGACCCCTGCAAACAAAACAGGGAGGAACGAAGTCTGAGGAGTTTAAGGCATTGGAAAAGACCTTGGCTCAGACTATCATCCAAGATAGGAAGCCAAGGGCCAAAAAAACAGGAAAAAAAACTGGGGAGGAAGCAGGCGAGACGTCTGAAGCAGCTTCCAGAGGTCCTACAGATGCCTACAAGATCGTCTTCGCTAAGGACGAAGTCTGGGCGAAGTGGAACGAGTTCTGGGATGCTTATGCTCAGAAACAGCTACCAGACCAAATGGGACGAGTGCCTCCTCAAGATACTTCAATATTTGATCTCAAGACTACCGAGATGAGGAAAGTACAGGGCCTTCAAGATGATGAAATCATTTGGTTGTTAAATCAATGCATAAACAAAGAAGTTCTGTACAAGAAGGGTTCTTCAGTTGAGGACAAAATGTCTTTCATTGATTGTTGCACTCATATAAAGAACATGCGAGTTATGAAGGTAGCAGTTGGTGAAGAACTTCAGAAGCTATCTGGTGATGTTACATTGTCTGAAGTCGGCCTGCTAGACAAGTATGGCGTGTCTGCTGATGACATCAAGAAATACGTCTTTTGGTCGAAGGAATTTCTGCAAAACAGGAAATCAAAGAACCAACAGCACACCTCAAAGCTATCTGATAAGGTGATGGCTGAGCTGAGAAGAAAGGTTGCCGTCCTGAAAGATGTTGGTGGTGACTTACCTGCACTCCAATACCTGGTCTCTACTGGCTATAAAGGTCTCCTACCCGATACAACAATAGGCCCTCGTAATATTTCTCTGTTTGTATTGGATAGCAGGACTGCAAAAGGAGAGAAGGGGATGACTCAACAGGAGTATAGCAGTTTTTTTAGTAGCTGCATAGGCTTAACAACTCAGAAGCTCTTTACTATTGTCATCATATGCCCCCCAGGAGAGCCTCATATGCATGCTTTGGTGGCTTCATATGACTTGGAATGCCTAAAGGTCGTTAGGGAAGGTTCTCTTCTCTTTGAGACAAAGGATAATGATATGAGGATGCAGTTTAAAAGCGCTTGTATAATCTTCATAATGATATCCCTTGTGCCAGATGATGACTATGAGGTAGCTAAGAACAAAGGGGCATCGGATAAAGGTGCATGGCAGTGTTTTCTTTTGGATGAACCCAACTTGAAAAATGTCTTCTACAAAGCAGATGATGAGGATGAAGCGAATGAATGCCAGGAATTTGATGTTCCTGACCTCTACCGGAAAGACATCACTCTGGAATTGCTGACAAAAGAAAAAGGGCCCTTGAATAAACATGGGTTTGCAATCAATCTGGCAAGCTATCTTGTTGAGGCATTTGCACCACTTGATACCACTTGCTGTGAATTGCATGTTGGAGGGTATATTGGTAGAGAGGCCCTGAAGACATCAAGAAGATGTTAAAGTTTAGATCAACGATGACCAGATCCGAGGATTTCCTTGAAGTGTTTTTCGAAAAGGTACTAGCCACGGCTGATTGGGGTCCTGTCAAAGATAAAAAACCGTTGGCTTTGGTACCTTACGAAGGGCAGAAGGAGAATACTAGTTCACAAAAGCCTCCGAGTGCAACTCCTGAATGTTCAAAAAGCAATGCAACCCCCGAGGAGAAGGCCGAAATGCTAGCGCGGGAACGTGAGACCATGGAGAAAAATTTGGCGTCCATGCTTCAAAACATTCCACCTGGTAATGTCCAGCTTGGGGGTACGACTGCGGCAGTTGCTGATGGCAGCCAGGATGACCATGCAAGCTCAGATGCAACCACTGAGGTTAGGAATCAAACCCACGTGGTAGCTTTCATAGAAGAGAACGATGTCCGAACTTAGCGGTGGCGTTCATGCTTGACGACAATAAGCATCAGGGGGAGTCAAGTAGACGCCTTGGATAATGGCGATGATGAAAGGTAATTCACGCCGGTAGCGACACGTAGCTTATTTATGAAGCATAAAACGCGCTTGGCGTGTATTGCAGAACACTTTTGCATGGCTAACTCTTTGTTTTCCATGGTTCAGGCCTCCACCTGCTTGTGACAAAATCATTGTCTTCGATATGAATGGTGTCCTGTGTAAAACGTTTCCTAAGAAGCTTATTAACAGGGATGACTTCGAGCAAGTCCCTCTAGAATCGAATACTAAGTGGATCTATCCTCGTCCACACTTAGAAGATATGATGAATGAGGCGTTCAGATTGTTTCGAGTTGCCATCTGGTCCTCAATGGAACGAGAAATGTTGATGAAGTACTTAGGGTGTTACGGACATGAATCGAGACTTTGTGACGATTTGGGACCAAAAAGTGTATAAAGTTTCCACATCCAAGAGATGGGATGGCAAAACCGGTCTTCGTGAAACATCTTGGTACTATGATGGATCAGCTTGGCATTCAAAAGAAAGAGGACATCATAATAGTAGATGATGATGCTCTTAAGTGCTTTTATAATCAAGGCCAGGCTCTAAATCCACCAACTTATACTCCACAAGATTACTCAACAGATGAGTTTCTAGTACTATTCATGTCCATCATGAGTGGCTTGGCTTCTGGTAAAACAATATCAGATGTTGTCAAAACGCATCCAGAACTAGATCGGACTAAGGAGATGGATCCCTATCTTGAGAGTTATTTGACAAAGAAAGGACTAGTCCCTCCATGATGTAATCTTCATATCAAGTGAATACAATGTAAAAAGTGTTCTCTGTATATTGATGTGTTGTTAACTACATATGCTAATCAAACACCACATTCTTCTCACTAAAACAAGAAAATGTTAAACCACCCACTACTACAATGCAAAAATTTGCAACAATGCAAAACAGCATGTCACACAACAAAACACTATAGTGAGAAAAGGGTATGCAAAAGTGGCGTGCTTTTGGAACAGACATAAATCCAATTTAAATGAATGATGGTTAAACCCTGAAGTGCTGGTGGTGCTGCCCAAACACTTTTGATCATATCTGGAGATCAAGAACTCCGTTTCTGCTAAAATTTATTGCGTTGGAAAGTCATCTCAGATTTCTTCCTACTGGTATGTAATTTGTATATGTTTTCAATAATTTTTCCTCTGCAAAAACTCGAATTTTCTGGCTGCAAATCGAGGGCGCAAAAACAACCCTGAAGTGCTCGTGGTATTGTCCACATATTTCTTATCGTATTTGGCGGATTTTAACTCCGTTTCAGCTGAAATGTGTTTCGTTGGAAAGCTCCCTCGGTGATCTTTCTGAAGGTATGTGATTTGCATGTCTTTGAATGGTGTTTCCATAGCAAAAACACAGATTTACAGCCTGCACCACCACTTTGTGGTTCATATTACATTTTTGTTCATATCCCTTTCTCTATGACTCGGTTTCTCATGAAATTTATATCTTTGGAAAGCTCTCTCAGAGTTCTTTCAAAGATATTTTATGTTGCTAATGTTTAAATAGGATTTCAGAGCAAAAAGAACAGATTTTCAGTGCTGGCTTTAGGGTTTCCATTATTCGATTTTTCAGCACTATATACTTTTCTTCATATCTATTGATTTGCAGCTCTGTTTTGGGAGCAATGCATATGATTGGAATTCTTGTTCTATGATGATTATAAAGACATATGGTTTTGTACACATTTGCTTAAGATCTGAGAGGAGAAAACAACAAGTTTTTTGCAACCCGATTTTAAGACGGGATTCAGAGTGTGTGATACCATCCAATCACCTTGGCTTAAAGCATTTACATGCTGGAGCCTTGCAGACGGGCGTCTGTAAGGGGGAAAACCATTGCTTCTTTTCATTTCAGACAAGCATCTGTAAGGTGGCAGAGGTTGCATTAGAGGCTGCGCTTGATTTATGCACTTGAACACTTTCAGACAGGTGTCTGTAAGGTGAAAGAGCATGCACTTGCTTCTTGCACTTGGAAACCCCGCACCGCTTCCCGACGTGGAAGCTTTGACGGGCGGCCTGCCGTAAAGGGACAGAGGTTGTGCATCATCAAAGTGCTTGGAGGCTTTCAGACAAGCGTCTGTAAAGTGGCACCCTATTCATGGCAACTCCAGTGATAGAAGAGCCGGACGAGCCCTGCGTCCCTTCATCCAACCCCATAGATATGCATGTGGATGGTGCTGATATGCAGTCCCCTCTACCTAGCGCAGACATGGCAGCAAAACTTCTACTGGGAGAGTACATAGATGCCATCCCCAATCGCAGGCCAGATGACACTGGCAAAATTGAGGTGCACTGCTTGAAAAAAAAGATAAAGCGGGCAAAGTCTCGCGGCAAGCAAGCATAGCTCGGCAGGCATATGACGGATACTCTAGCCTAGCGGCAAGCCGTATCCGTGCTTCACCACCACCAAACCAGGTAGTTGAGGAGCACTGGAAACAGGTTCAAGCAATGGCAGAGGGCAACAGAGCTCGAATTGCTTGCTTGGCAGAGGAAATGCAGGCCTCCACACCCAAATTGCTCAAGAGGCAGCTAGCTACTGAGAAACAGCGTGTTTCCAGCATGGAGACCCACATACAGCACCTGGAAGATGGCCTTCGCCTAGTGCACTCTGAAAGGCAGAAGGATAAGAAGAGTCTTGCTGACATGCAGGCCCGCATAGATTCCTTGTACACCGCCATGGAAACCATGACACAGGACAAGCAACGTGTTGAGCAGGAGACAATGGTAACCATCTCCCGCCTTCGATCAGAGGCTGAGGAGGCTGCTACTGTGATGCAAAAAGTCCAGGTCGCTTTTGAAGAGAGCCAGTCACAATTGAGAGCCCTTCAAAGTAGGGTCGAGACACAAGAAGTGGCCTCATCTACAATGAACCCTATGGTGGACTCTCGCTTGCAGAAACTGGAGCATAGCTCCGCAGCCCAAGATCGTAAGATGCAGGAGCTGAGGGCAGCCATTGCTGAACAAGGCAAGGGCCTCAATGCAGATGCTCATGAGCAATTGCAACGGTGCATGCGTGAATTGACAAGGCAGCAACAATTTCAGCAGGAGCTAAGCTCCCGGCTTCAGGAAGGCGAGACCACTATACCTGCCACGGCAGACCCACCTGCCCAAGAGTCTGCAAGGTGTCAGCTAGGGCCGTCTACTACTGCACCCCCAAGCCGCTCCATGCCACCCCCGCCCCAACGTAGGCCACAGCCTATGCCCCGCCAACAGCAAACAACTCCTGTTGTGCCGGGCATGATTGACCCAACAGTCAAAGAGCTCCAGGAGCAGGAGGGAGAAGCCACAATGTGGTGGTAACGCGGGCCGGCAAGGAAGGGCGAGGGGAGGACATCATTAACTAGCTCCAAATGTTGATTCTTGCTCGAATGACATTCCCCATGCCGGTAAACATTATTAGGGCGAGATGCCATGGCGTCAAAGACCCGGACCGCCCAATTGTGGTCACGTTCCAGCATCGAGATCGCGCAAGTGAAAGCCGCCATCTAGCGCCGTGGTAGGCGACTAAAGGGAACTACCGTATGTTGATCGAGACGACCCCGCCCAACAAGAAGACCATGAGTGCACGAGTTGGCCAAAGTTAAAAGCATTGAGCGGGGAGGAGAGCTGCGGGGACTGATTCGGGGCAAGATGCAAATTTTTCGGACCAATGAATCCGCTACGAATATTGCTAACCCTCCGGCAACATCTGGCCAGCCCCGCTGCTTCAGCTGCTAGCCGCCACGCCCTGCTCCAAGTTGCCTCACCTTCGTTGCTCGCGACATCTCAGGTCACTTCCGCCGCCACCCCCTTCGCCGCCCGCCTTGAATCTCCACTGGCCGCTTTGCCAACAAATAGGAATTGTGCCTCGCATGGTCTCCCCGGAATTGTCGGGGCTTCCCATGGTAGAAGGGAGATAGTCTCAACTTCGTTTGCCTTGCAGACATGGATCTCATCTTCCTCATGGAAACATGGGAGTATCAAAGCCTACGGGGATACCCGACTTGCGGGGATACCAGCACTACTCAATCTTCAATGATTGCACAGAAAGCGGGGGCATGGGGGTTGCCTCGCTACTACCGAACAACCTTGGCACAATCAATCTCCTTGTTCAAGGCGGACAAGCACAACCTGGGTACTGTGGGTGCGTGTGCAAAACCGCAAGAGACCCCTCTTTGTGGCAGCCTGCTACTTTCCACATGCAGAAAGCAACTTCTATCACACCCACTCGGATGTGGATAGGCTGGACCCCTATGTCGATCTATATGATGACATAGAGCAGCATAAGCAGTTGGGAAGTGTCATACTCCTTGGAGACTTCAATGCGCGCGACCGGGGTAGAACAACCCATGAGATTTGATCCCCTGATTGATGATATATTGCAGTTGCATCCTGCAGAAGGAGCTTGGCCACGGACATCAGATGACAATCAGGTCACGCGCTATGGTCGACAGTTGCTTTTGCTCTGCAGTATCTTTGACCTGGTAATCTGTAATGGACTAGCACAGTGGCCTTCCACTCGCAAGAGCACTTGTAGGCAGGAAAACCAGGGGGGCGGATCTAGTGTGGTGGACTATGTGCTGGTGCCTGAGTAGGATATGCCTGTCGTCAAGCACTTTCAGGTGGGAACAGCTAATAGGGATGAAAAGATCGACTCCGACCACTTACCACTTTACTTGAAGTTGGCTTGGCAGGTTGTGCGAACCCCCGGTGCAACAACTCCTCACATGCCTCAGCTGCGATTGGATTATGAACATGCAGGGGCTTATGCCCAGATGCTTATAGATGACCTGGCAGAAATTTTGCAATATCCTACACTAGAGCAACAGACAGGACGGCTGACTGATGTGCTTAGGACTGCGGCAGAGAGGTGCTTTGGGATAAGCCGCCCGCGACGGACCTCCAGGAACACAACCTTCCCACGTAATCAATGGTTTGATGCAGAGTGCAAGGAACACAAACGCTGGCTCCGCCAAGTCACAGACCCTGCTTTACGCCCACATGCAGTTAGACAGTACCGCATCTTCCTTAAAGCTAAGAAAGCCAGGTACATTGCAGCGCATCAAAGGGAAATGTTTTACCTCACGAGCGTCATCCCGGGACCTTCGGCGAAGGGTTCTTAGAAAGCCAAGTACAGCCCACGGGGAATATCACGCTGAGAAGTGGAGACAATACTTTGCAACAGACTATCGACCCTCAGGGTGCACATGCAGCATTACCCTTGCAAGAAGGCCCAGTGCTGGAAATCACAGATTCGGGCGTGGAACAAGGCTTGCAGTGTCTTGCCAATGGGAAAGCCCCAGACTTGGATGGTATGCAGGTAGAATTGCTTAAGTGGGCAGGGCCGTCCATAATACCAGTGCTGACCGCCTTGTTCAACAAGGCATTACAGGAAGGTTTCCCGCTGCAGTGGACCAATAGCAGAGTTGTTCCCATATATAAGGCAGGTGACCCACACTGCCCAGCCAATTATCGAACAATCATGGTCAGTTCGGTGTTTGCAAAATTGCTTGCTGGGATTCTCGAGCAGCAGGTTGATGGGCCGGGCGGAGGAGAGTGCGAGAGGCGGGCCCTCACCCAGGCAGGATTCAGACCCCGTCACTCAACCATTGACCACATCTTCACATTGCGAACTCTGATTGAAGACAGCAGGAACCGCCGTCAGGATCTATATTGTTGCTTTGTGGATTTTACGAAGGCGTTTGACACTGTGCCTCGGGAAAAACTATGGGCAAGACTGCAACTTAACCGGGGGTTCATGAGATTTGCGAGAATCGCATTAATACAGTGCCGCATTGAAAGATTCACCGTCGGTTGCAGCAGACAAGCCAACCATTTGATAGCAGTATCGGGGTTCGTCAGGGATGCCCTCTCTCCCCAACATTGTTTGGGCTTTACATTGATCAATTGGAGAGCTGGCTTGCTGATAATGGGGGCGATGGAGCTCACCTTCTCTATCAGATCATCAGACAGTTAATATATGCTGATGATGTGGACCTCCTAGCTTACACACCAGCAGACATGCAACGACATCTCGATGCCCTGGACACATAGCGACTGATATGCGCGTCAACCTGGCCAAGACTAAGGTGGTTTTCATATCATCTTCACGTCAGCCGAGGGTCCCCTCCTTCAGTTACCGAGGCCAAAATGTGGAAGTTGCATCCACATACAAATATTTGGGAGTGGAGTTTCCTTCTACTATGCACTGGGACACATCCATACGGCTACGAGTGACGGCAGGCTGGAAGGCACTATATGCAATGCAAAACAATAGTCATAGAGCAGAGTTGTATGATTGGGCCCATCAGTCACGCCTATTCAAGGTCTTAGTGGAGCCTGTCCTTTTATACGGGGTGGAAGTATGGGGCCCAGTAGTATCACTTGCTACTTGGAATGACTTGGAGCAGGTCCAAAAAGCCTTCTTAGTACGAGCACTAGGGGTGAAGTCCACTGTCCCATATCAAATTCTACTGCAGAAGACAGGATTCTTGCCTCTTCAGAGGGCGGCCCTTGATCGCCACATTGTCTATTTTCAAAAGGTGGTCAATATGGACGATGCTCGTCTCCCTAAACTAGTTTATATCATGGCAATGGAGCCGCAGCGCCTCAAGGCCTGCTGGAGGGAAAAGAGAGCTCAATGGTTGGCTAGATGGAATGTGCAGGAGCACAGGTGCATACATGTGCAAACAGAGGCAGATCGCCATAGCTTGAGGCAATATCTTGACGATTGCTTCCTCAGCAAGCTTTGGGATGCTCTTGCCCTTGAACAGGTCACGACAGCATACTACCAGCGCCACATAAATCCCACATTGGAATGAGGCCCGCAATGCTATTTGCGTACCCACTTGCCCATGAAAAGGCGCAGACTCATTGCCTCCATTTGCACAGGGGCACATCATCTTCGAATTGAGACAGGCAGATGGATTGGTGAGCCACGCCAGGACAGGCTCTGTCAATGCTGCCAAATGGGAGTCATTGAGGATGAATCTCATACCCTTCAAAGTTGCCCAGCATATGATCAAATTCGGACACGATATGCTGAGTTGGTCAGGCCTGGCCAGCCGTTACATGTGACATTGAGCACAGCATCCGTACGGGTGCTGGGATCATATCTTCAGGAGGTTATGGACATGCGAGATCAGCTATGTCCTCGGGCACACACTTGACATGTATATAAACATTGATGTATACTTGTACAGTTTGACAGCACTCTTATTACTGCCACGGTTTTTCCCTCGAAAACCCTTCGGGGCGGGGGTTTTTTAACCCGGACAGTAATAAGTTTGCTGCGCTCCTTATGGGTCCCATAGGTCGATTGGCCTCAGTGGATGATAAAAAATAATTTTTGCATGTCAGATACACCTCTAAGATCTTCTGAAAGTGCCTAAGTCATAGTCATAGTTCTTGAACTAAAGAAGCTACAATGGAATCCATTGACCTTATCATTTTAACCTATCATCAAATGTTAGCTAGAAGCTCAGATGTTGCACAAGAGGACAAAGTGGTAAATAATATGGAATAGCGTCTCTGCCACACAACCTTCTTAGACTTAGCAATAATGGGAAACCATAAAACCCCCCATGAGAATCAATAAAATCACATCAAGATCTAAAGCCAATCTGCATGGATAATTGTCTTGCTGAAAGAAGATATACCCAATGATCTGGCCAGAAAAAAAAAATGGATGCCATGTTGAGTACAAAGAGAAAAAGTTTGTTACCATATCTCATGAGACAACACTTAATCAATGCAGAGCAGTGAGTGATCCCGGATCCCAGAAAATCTATTTGGCCTGAAGATATTTACTTTGTAATTTAATTCAACATCTTCAATCGAATCTGCGAGAGGATTGGCTGCAGGCACTGCTTCCGTCCCTATAACTGTTGCCGCCCAAAATCCATCCCAATAAGCATCATCTTCCTCAATACTATGGCTACCGAAAGCAGACAGCTATGGCATCCACCATGGCTAGGCCTCTCTGCTCTGTTCAAACTCGCAGCCTTCTTAGGGTAACAGATCGTCACCTTTTTGTGTTGAATCCCCATCCTTCACCATGCCTGCATCGCCCAACAAAGGATTTGCAGCCTGGCAGCTCCTTTCTGTTCAACAACAGGCAGATTAGGGTTAGATAGAAATAGAAACGAAATTGGCAACTCCCGGAAGCAACTGCTGCCGTGAAGGAGAAACCCTAGAGAAAGGTAAGCTGGAAGAAAAGGTGGAGATGATGCCACGTGTCTCAAAAAAAATCCAAACCGTCCAATTTAAAGTGTCGTTCAAGACGGACATACATTAAAATTTTATAATATAGGATATAGGATTGATATTAAGCACGAGTCATTTCGACAAATTGGAAGGTTGCTATAAAGAGTTTTTAAGTTGTATGGTAATTTTGACACCAATAGACCCCAAATGCCCTTCAATAGACTACCAAAACTCACAATTGACCTTTATTGGACCACAAGTGCCCATCAATAGACCATGCATTTAGCTCAATTTTTAATAATTCTTAAGGTGGGCTATTAAAGGGCAAAGGTGGGCTATTAAAGGGCAAAAATGAGCTATCAAATGGGTAAAAAGGGGGCTATTAAGGGGCAAAAAGTGGGCCATTGAAGGGGAATGGGTGAAAGAAGAGCACCCAGTTGTTGTTCTTAGGCTCAGCAAGCAGGGTAAAAATAAAAGCGATTGATGGGAAAAATTGAAGGATGTTTAGGGTTTCTATCTAGGGCGGCGGCGGCGGCCGCCCGACCAGTGGAGGCTCACGAATGCTGAACGGAGCTGGAAGAGCAGCTAAAATGGCTGCTGCAGTATCGATTCATGCTGTGGATATGGCAGAAAGGCATCTTTTTCCTGTTACTTCCGGATCTTCTTGCAGAAGGGGATGATTAGTGGGGATATGGCCGCCATCCCTTGCATCTTGCCCTCTTGTAGCAGATCGTGACATGGTAGGGTATGCTTCTTTTGGTTTTTGACATATGCTTGAAGGATGCTGCTCAAACTAGCATTTAGACATGGTTTCCAGTTCATTTGTGTCCTTGAATCCTTTGTGCTATTGCTAGGGATTTGTGACCTTTATCCTGGCATGGTTTTCAGTTCTGAACAGCTTTACCCTCTTCTGGTTTCTTGGTTGCACTCACTGCACCTGGAGGCTGCACTCTCTGCAGTTGTTTTCAGATTGAGCTGGTGCTGTATTAGGGCTTCTGTGTTGTTTGCAGGGGTTTTGGTCACAAGCCATATGCACAGCTGGGTGTCTGGGCTCTTGTGATTTGAGGGGATGTGGTGGATAGTGGCTTCACTGTCAGCCCTTGCTCTCCAAAAGCACATGGGCTTTAGAATTTTCCAGCTGTTAAACCGTCCCCTTTCCCAGCTAGGGGAAGATCAGGTTTTATAATCCAACATTGAATCAGTCAGATTGGTTAAGGAATAGGAATCAAACAAGGTATCCAGGACGGGAGGCCTGGGTTCTTTACTGCTATATGGAGCATCAGGGTGCTATGCTGGAGAGTGAGCAAGGGGAGCGACTAGACCACCCCTTTGGGGCAGGCCTGTGTGAAATCAAGAGGGAAGACGGAGCATACTCTTATAGTACTGATGAAGGATGTGTGCCAGGTCAAGTTAACGCGCTGGGCTTATTGCTCCTCTCTATTCCTCTGTGGTTATAGCTCCTGATCTTAACGTGGATTCTCTCTTTGATTGATTTGTGAGAGACTAGTCTGGATTGAGCACCTGATCTTGGTTCTTGGACACTCAAATTGAAGGGAGAAGTGAGGTGCAGCTGATGCATGGAAAGAATGAAGAGCTGCTCCTGTAGTATTTGCTCCTGTTGGGAAGAAGCTTGGATGTGAGTCCGCTATAGTATCAGACACAAGGCACCCAAAAATTTAACCACTACCATAAACCACTGAAAAACCACTATAGATGTGGTTTTTAATGCTAAAAATTTCATTCTTAATAAAAACCACATAGCATAGTGGTTTTCATAACTAGTACGTGGTTATTCATATTGATTTTTTCTTATAGTGTGGTTTATTAAAACCGATATTAGTTTACTACATGGTTTTCTAGCATTAATGTTGGCCATTCATGTTGGTTTCTAAGATAGCATGGTTTATTAAATCAACATTGGTTTGTAGCATGGTTTTTCAACACCACTATAAGTATGGCAATGGTTATTTATGTTGGTTTCTATTGTTATATTGCTTAGAGAAGTTTAAATAATTTATGGTGTGGTGTTTTATACCAATTTATTTGCCATGGTGGTTATTCATGCTAGTTTTTTATTATCACAATGTATTTTATAGACTAGTTGTGGTTTTGTGGCATGGTTTTTAATACTGAGTTAATTATCATGGTAATGACTCATAGATATTACCAGAAAAGATGTGGTTATCCATAGTGGTTACTCATAAGGAACCCAAAAACCAATTGTCGTAATTAACTGCTATCAAACCACTATAGATACGGTTCAGACTTTATTTAAATATCAAGCAAATGAGTAAATGCCCAAATAGAAAGGCATCTTTTTTAATTTGTCATTCTTTAGTTTTTTGTAATTTGTTTTGAAAACCAGCATGCAATAGTGGTTTTCAACTCTTCTTCATTTCATGTGGTTCCCCCTCCTATCTTTCATGACAATGTGGTGGTTAAAGTAAAGTTGTTGATAAACTCAGGAGAGGGAAAATCCCGATAATGAGATATGAAATTCCCTTTCTAGGCAATTTAAAATAATTTTAATCATGTATATAATTGGGAGGAGTCGGTACCCTAGGGGTGGTGTGGTTATGAACACCCCCATGCACCATTAGAGTCAAACAAAACATTCATAGATGTCACATGTGGCAACGTCTAGTTATTCAATTTGTTCTATTGCAATAGTATAGTATTTTTCTAAAACCGAGTACGCATAAAAGTGCAAACATTGGCATGGCTCTATCATGTGCCAGATATTGGTTGACTATGCTTAGATGCATCAATTCACATTTTTTATCAAGCCCATATGGAAATTTGCCTCATGAAAGAGCAAATTTAGATGCACTACGATGAAGACTTCTTGCCTCATTTAATTTCTTAAACTCCATTTGTTGGTGCTTCCTTTTGCCAGAACAGATCTTTGTTTTGTTTATTCAAAGCTAATCAGCAGGATGTTGCCAACGGATACGCCCCTTGCTTTACTTGACAAAATATTATATAGTTTGAGGTTTGTTTTATAAAGTGAGACCTTTATGGACATATTCTCTAAGTTTGCGCATGATCTAGAGCTTTTACAAGGTTCAAACCCTTGGAGTTCAGTTTTGCTATAGAATGTCTAGATGGAAATCTATTTACATGCGAAATTGGCACTGGGATAGGACTCTAGGAGATGCAACCAGGAAGAGAGATATAAGGAGGATTCTTGACATTGTTCCTTTTGTTGTGATATCTAAGTAGTATCTTCAAAGATCTTATGAATGAATAATCTCTTCAAACAAAAAGATATCATATTCAACATTTTGTTTCATACGAATGTACATTTAGAGGTTGAAATGTAGAGGCAGAAATGATGTGCATATTCCAACTATACTTGAAGCGGTGCATTGATTGGCACCCCATTTGGACCTCGATTCCAGGGGGGTATTTGACTCTTGGAATAAGGGGTATTAGACTCGTGGTTTCAACATGCACACTTATTCCACAAGTCGAATACCCCCAATTTTGGGTTAATATTAGGCAGGTCAAATACCACCCATTCCTCCTTGGCCGGAACCCCTATCCGAAAAAGTCCCAAAAAAGGGGGTATTAGACTTGTGGAATACCCAGGGGGTATTAGGCTCGTCTAAACTAAGGCCACTATTTTGCAAGTCGAATACCCCCTTGCTCATACCACAAGTCGAATACCCCCCCTTTTTTCTGATAGGATGTTGAACTGATGCATTCCTTGTGATTATCTATGCCATGAAATGTATTTGGAGCCTCTCTACACATGTCCATTCCTTGGCTGCAATGCCCAATATTTATGGTGATGCTCCATCATGGTTTATCCTTAGTAGAAATCTCTTGGAAATTTGAAGCCAATATTTTTCTAGCAAGGCTAATGAAATACTGCCTTTAGTAAGCCTCCATGAGCAACATTTATCATGCTGAACATAGGTTCCTCATATTACATATCCGTGTATGTAGAATGGGAGACAACCTTGATAGATTGATTCATATAAATTGCAGAACCTTCTTAATCCTTTTCTTCAATATCTAAAAGCCTCACGCTCCCTTGAAGACTTTGAGTGAACTCAACAAAGTTGCCCCAAAACGAGTAGAAATGCTTCTACGTCTGATACCAATGAAGGATGTTATTGTCTCACCTTAGAGCAACATACATATAGAAAATGCCACAACACATTAGGTCAAGTGCAAATATAAATGTTATTCCTCATGCAAACAAAAAACATTTCAATGCCAATCCTCCAATCCACCGCCATCGAGTGATCCAACTCCAAATGAAAATGATCACACATATACAAAAGAGCCTCCGATTTCAAAAGTCCAGAGCAAAAATTGTCTTTCATAAGCATATGAGCTATAGATCTAAGCAAGTGAAGCACCAAAATAACATCGTAATATTCTGAGTGAACACAAACTAGTAATGCCATCTCGAACATCACAAGCAATTATTAATGCCCAGAATGCAAACTAGTAATGCCATCTCAAATATTACAAACAACAAACAATTACTAATGCCTGGCATAGCCTAGTGCGCATTTGCTAACTTGTTAAAAAAGTTTTGTGCACATTTGCTAACTTGTCTAAAAAAGTTTTGAAGATCGGTGTGGACATTTTTTTGGTCATCGATAATGCTAGTAAGATTTTGCTTGGCATCAAAATTTGGCAAAATTTTGTCTGCTTTCTTTCTTTTTTTTCCTTTTTTTTTAACTATTGACAGCATTAGGTGATTATCCAATATGATATAGGAATATACAGTTGAGCATTGAAATATCCACATTTGTAGCCGACTGGAACTAGATACTTATGAACTTTGGGGTAAATCCATGACGTGAACATGTTGAGACATTTTGCATCTCCTCTTAGGCCAATGCATACCATTAAAATTGAACTTTGGCATGCATTTGTCTTTGTGTTTTCGCATGCGTTTTTCTTTAAGTGCATGTTTGACATTTGGCATTGGCAAGCAAAAAGCCTTGCATGCAAAGTGTGCTAACGATGGTGCCTTTCAAAAAGATGCTCATGCATAAGTATATCATCATGCGACTTATGAAGGTAAAAAACAACTAACGTTATCTTATTTGTGGACAATCATCCAATTCTTCCCATTTATGTTTAGGTTTAGGTTTAGGTTTACCCATCTAGAAACGAACGGCACCCGGCGGGAGTTGTTTTGTTTATGCAGAACCAAAGAAGCAGATTCGAATTCGATGGAGGCTGCGCCCGCTCCTCTCAGTAGCCAATCTTGCATGGCGAAGTTCTCTGAAGTTTTGCTGCGTCCTCGAAGAAAATCCACGAAATCTCTTTAGCCAATCTACTCCAAAGAAAGGGTTTTTCTTCCTTAGATAGCAACGACCGGAGCTTCAAGGGTAATTTCTCGGCAACGCTGGCTAGTTTGAGCCTGTAGTCCTATTATTACGTGCATTTATTTGCTTTTGTTCATGCTTGTATTTTGTGTGGTTCTTCTTTATCACAGGAGAGGGTATGGTGTAGAATCGGCCTAGCTAACTCTATTATACTTGGCTGGCCGTGTTGTTTCCGATGTGCCTTTGCAATCTGTAATGAGTCCTGTTTACGCCTTGTTGTACTTGGCCTTGGTTCCCTTAAGTGCTTGCTTCAGGGCATGTGATTTGCATTTGATTCCTTTCTTCTAATTTGCCTCCGGGTGAACTAGTTTCTCTTGTTCTAGATCCCATTTTCTTATGTCTTGCTAGTATAAAAACAAAGAATCTGTTATCATGAGGGGTTCTCAGATAATTTGGTCATTGCATGGAAAATTGAAATCTTTGTTGATTTATCTCTTATCCTGGTTTACACCAGAGTATTTAGATTCAGCCACATTCTTTTCGAAAGCATGTAACTAGTATATCTTGTAGGATCCCGGATGCATCTAGGGATTTGAGGCCGATCGTTTACAAGGGTTGTCCTTGAAAAAGAAGTATCAAGTAGCCCAGAAGGCCAAAGTAAACAGAGGTAGCCTCGGTTTTTTCTGTTAGTGAAAAATCACAACAGGGGTTATGATATAATGCTCACTAAGCGACCTCATCTGCCGTGATAGAGATTTTAAGAGATGCAATCCTTACTCATCTGAACTTCCATTGCATATATTGCATTAGAGATCTTTGCAAAAACCAGTTATAGGCTTCCCGGATGGGTTATAGCCGAGTTTTGGCTCAATCTTCATTACCTTTTTACTCATGTTCTAGTTGTGTTGTTTTCGTTTTAACTAGATTTGTGCTATTCGGATATTATATTGGGCATTTGAATAACTTGTTGCCACTTTTCTGAGTTCAATCTTTGCTCTAAATTTATCCGGTTTTCAATTTTTAAATATGACATCTTTGTTTTCTTGCTCAATAATAGCAATGTTTTGTATTTCTTTTTTGATGTAAAGGCATGGGTAGACTCCTCTATCAAGTCTTCATATTGTGTCGTGTTGCTATGTGTTGCTATATCCTGGCATATACTATGGCTGATCCGAGGTTCAATTCCTCGGCCTCAAACTACAAAATTTGATGTATGTGAATTGCAATATGCATGCCATGTTAGATGCTGAATTGGAAAGTGTTAAATTATTCATCAAATAACCCACTTATGTAAAGCCATAATATAATGAGTAATATAATGAGGTGTTAATAAACTAACTTGAAATGCTTTGAACAACAAAACATTTGTGATTAGGAATAAAAACCACTACATTTAAGGCTATTATATAATGAGATATTAATCAATAGCTAACTTGAAATGCTTTGAACAAATTTTTCAATGAACTAAACATGAAAGGTTGTGGACTGCAAACCAATGGTGACTTATGCATTGAAAACATTCAAACTTACCACAATATTTACCCATGCTAGGTTAACACTCTAAGAACCACATTTACAAATCACACACATGAAGTGCTATATTAAACTGGACATATTAAACATGTTGGAGAACCACTATATTGAACACCATTACAAACTACCTATATTTAAAATCTCAAAATACCACATTCATAAACCACACACATGAAGTGCTACATAAAACTCTACCTATTAAACATGTTAAAAAACCACCTTTGTGAACACTGTACGGAAACCACGTACTTTAGCCATACATGGTTTTTAATGAAATTAACCCACTTACATGTATCGGTTTTGTAAAATGGTTTTATGGTCATAACCATGGGAAAAACCGTATAATGTTTTTATTTTGGGTGCCTTGTGAGAGGTGGCAAAGAAGATGTAGAGCTGCTCTAGTTTTAGTACTAAGTTAGCTTTTGCCTCACTCCCACCCTGTCTTTTTGGGTGTGGTGCAAATTTTTCCAATCTAGCCTGTTTTAAGAGGCTTATAAATAAGGTTGTATACCATATTTATTATTATAATAAAATATCTTGCCTTCGAGGAAAAAAGAAAAAAAAAATAAAAAAAAAATAAAAGCCACTCCTCCACTTTTTGTGTCCAACTACCCAAACTATAGTCACATGTTTGCCTTAGGTAACGACAAAAGTTAATAAGGTGTTATTTTTTTTATTTTTTTTTTTTTTTTGCCAAAGTTCAAATTTGAACAATTTAAAACATGATCTTCTAATTTCACTAGTAAAGGTGCCAGGGCATAAGTTGGGAGCCTATAAATCTTTTGGCCGCAATGAGAAAAGCGTGCAGTAATAGTGGTGTCCAGCATTGTTGGGCTTTACTTGGAAACTTGTAGACAATACAAACACACACACATCAATTGCCTCCTACAAGCACATCTATTGCCTACACGCACACACCTAAAACTGTGGATCTTGGCCAGCATGAAATCTTGGCTTTCGGATTGCGGCATCAAATGTCGACACTTTGGTTGGACCACACTACTTTATAACATATAGCAAACCAAGCCCAGCATTGCTGGACTAAGGTTGGAAATCTATCAATAAACTTACCAGCTGAACCCCTCCATTTTTGTGTTGTATTTTGTTTTCTATTATTTTGTAGCCAGTGTATTCTATCTGTTGACGAACTTGCAGGTGTAGAGAGGGGAGGAGGAGGAGGAATTACCTAGGTTGTCATTAGATTGCTTTTTGCTATTTAGAATAGCAATTATCCAATTGTTACCATTGTAGCGCTCAAATGTAAGCAAGTTTACTTTTGTGATAATTTCAATAGCCAACGTTCTTATTAAGCATTACCCAAACTAAAAAATGCTTTCACACTAAGCACAGTTGATGAACTTACTTTAATGTATTTTATTCTATTTTGTGGACACAGACATAAGTTAGGTTGCTCAATTAGTAATTCAACCTTAAGTGCTTTTCTACTTTATGCAAATCCCACATATTATCCAACTTTTGATGGCATCATTTCGTGGCTCGATTTCTGTGGCATCAAGCGATAGCATGCCCTATAAAGCATTCATATGTTCAGTTGCAAGGCTAGTTCTTTTAAAACTTTGAAGTTTAGGTATAATCAACTGAAAACATCATGAAGAGTTTATGTAACCAAGTGAAGTTTGTCATGAATATGCATCATATATGCAAAGTTCTTGCTCTCTCGTTGGGATGTATCTCTATGGGAGAAGGTCGCAGAAAATTTGCCTCTTATAGTGCAAGTTGGTGTTGCTGAAAGGGTGCCATGGGACTGTCATGAAAATGTTCACAAAGGCAAGCACTTTGTCAGATCAGTATACCGCCTTCTTTTAGCACCACAGCCCCTCCGGTTGCCAGATGGGTGGCACCTACAGGTTCCACATCCCACTTTGTGTCGTACATGGCGATGGCTTTGGGATAGGTTGCTCCACTCTAAAGTCTCTGTACTGTGGTGGCAGGTTCTCCACAGGTGTCTGCGGGTTAATGTCTTCCGACATCGCTATGATCCTCGCATATCTGCAGTATGCCCACTCTGTCTTTTGGATGCTGAGACTCTTGAGCATTGTCTCTTTGATTGTCCTGAGGTTCAACCAGCATGGTTCTGGCTACAGGGTTTGTTTAACAGTACATTGGACTGCAGGAGCATCCTCTTGGCGTCCTATCCCAACGCATGGCCTCCAGCTAAACAAAGGGCATTCCATCTTGGTTCCGGTTGGCTCCTATGGTCGATATGGGAGCGTCGCAGACACCACATCTTTCAGGGCATTCATTCTTCTGCACACGGTGTTATTACAATGGCCCAGCAAAAGATATTGACAGCCTACGAGTATTCCTCCCTTGACTCAGAAACGATGGAATGCATCTGGATTCAGTATCTTCGAATTGATTCTTATCATTAGTCTCCTATTCTGGGGTAAGTACATTGTGTTCCAGGCTCGTGCTCCTGTGGCATCTTTTTGTGCTTACACAGTTAGATGAGACATGTAAATTTTTGTATTTTTTATCTGATTAATAAACTTTTTGGCTTTCGTCCTTTAAAAAAAAAAAAAAAAAAAAAAGCATAAGAACGAAATAGTGCAATCACAATTTGGGTTTATGATTGATCATTAGATTGCTTATCAATCTTTAGAATAGCAATTGTCCACATAGAATTATCATTATTCTTCCATTGTATCATTCTTTATCCAACTATAAGAAATGGTTTGAAACTAACATGCCATTGTATCATTATTTATCCAACTAAGAAATGGTTTGAAACGAACATGCACGCATGATTGATGAAACTTATATGCTTACTTTAGTTCTTCCATTGTGTGGCCAGCACATATAAGTAGTTTACAATGTGTTGCTTTAGCCGGGCTTGCTTAATTAGTGATTCAACTTTAAGTAATTTTTATGCTTATGTAAATCTTATATTATAATGTTATACCGTAATTCTTGGATTGTATCAAGCCCTAATTGAATGGCCGAGATTATCTAGGTGCATCCAAACGCCGAGATTTCTCGCACAACTTCTTACCACCGTGATTGGTCATGTTTTAATCTCTTATGGGGAAAGGGTAAATGAAAAGGAGGGGAAAAGAAAAAGGGAGGAGGAAAGAGAGAATGTGAAGGGGCCAAAAGGCATGAGGAAAAGGGAAAGTGGGAAAGGGAAAAGGGTGGGGTTAAGAAAAGAGAAAAATCTATGGGAAAAGGGAAAGGGAAAGAAAAAATAAAAAGGAAGGGGGGAAGGAAGACTGAGAAAAGGCCACGAGAAAAAGGGTAAGAGGTAAAGGGGAAAAGAGAAGGAAAATGTCATAGGAAAAGGGGAAAGAGTGGGGAAAAGGGTGAAGAATGGGAAAACAAAGAAAAAAAGAAGAGCATGGAAAAAGGAAAGGGAAAAAGAGCATGGAAAAAAGGAGAAAAAGGGAAAGGGTGTGGAAGAAGTAACGGGAAGGGAAAAATGACATGCAAAAGGAAAAGAGAGAGGGAAAGGAAAGGGAAAAGGGGCACCGAAAAAAGGAAAAGAGTGAAAGGTTGGGAAAATAAGAAAAAGGTCAAGGAAAAGAGGGAACAAGAAAAGGATGGGGAGAAGGGAAGGGAAAAAGGGAAGTGAAAGAAGAAAGAAAAATGGAGGAGCAAATGAGGAAATGGAACCTAGAAAAAGGGCATTAGAAAAAGGGAACAGAGGGAAATGAGAAACGGGAAGGGGGAAAGGGCACGAGAAAAAAGGAAGAGGAAAAGGGTGAAGAAAGGGAAAAAATGAAGCAAAAAATAGACACGGGAAAAAGGAAAGGGGGGAAGGGGAAAGGGTGGGGGAAAAGAAGAAAACATAAAGAAAAAAGTCCATTGGGAAAAGGGAAAAGGAAAAAGGCTGAGAAAAGGAGAAGAGGGAAATGCTCAACAAAGAAGGAAAATGGAAGGGGAAAAGGGGAATAGGAGAAGGGTGAGGAGCAAGAGGAAGGGGAAAAGGGCACGGGAAAAAAGGGAAGTGGTAAAGGGTGAGGAAAGGGAAAAAAAGAGCATGGGAACACAAAAAAAAAAAAAGAAAACGAAAGGGAAGAAAAGGGAAAGTGGAAAAAAGAGAGAGGATGGGGAAAAGAGGAAAAGGAGCACATGAGAAAAGGGAATGGAAAGAGGCATAGTAAAAGAGAAAATGAAAAAGACGGGGGAAAGGAAAGGGAAAAAGGGCACGGGAAAAAGCGAAAAAGTGGAGAAAGAATAAAAAGGGAAGGGAAAGGAAAAAGAAAAAGGAAGGCAGAAAGGGGGGAAAGGGAAGGGAAAATGGGCAGAAGAATAAGGGGAGAGGGAAATGGGAAAAGAGAAGCAAAAAAGGGCAAGGGATAAAGAGGATGAGGATGGGGAAAGGAAGAAAAGGGGCACATGAAAAGGTGGGGAAAAGAGAACGAAAAAAGGGCATGGCAAAAGGGACAGGGAAAGGGAAGGTGAAAAGGAAAAGGAAACAGACAATGAAGGAGAAAAGGAAAGGGAAAAATGGGAAGGGTGGGGAAAGGATGAAAAGGGAAGGGAAAAAATCCGTCAGAAAAAAGGGAAGGGAAAAAGGGAAAGAGAAAAAGAAGGGAAGAGAGGGGAGAAGGGGGTTAAAAAAAAAGGAAAAAGAGAGAAGGGAAAAGGAAGATGTGTAGGAAAAATGAGAAAAAAGGGAAAAGGAAAATGGAAAGTGTGTAGGGAACGAGAAAAATAGGAAATGCGAGATAAAGCAAAAGGCAAAGGGAAGAGGAAGGGTATTGAATACACAAAAGAAAGACGAAGGGTATTGAATGCACAAAAACATCTTAAAGCTTAGCAATGCTGGGCTTGGTTTCTACTATATTAGATTTATGGAAAAGAGTCTAAGTTGAACAGATTTTCATCCAAACAGATTTCCAACTTATGCCCAGCAACGCTGGGCACCATTACTAGTTCCATATATTGTCCAAACACCAAACATTACACCAAACATTAATGAGCTAAATGTTATATTTACAATTTTAAGCATTGCCAAGATTGATCATCTTCAACATGACATGTGCTGCATATACCATGTCACTGTTTTGCTATAATGTCTCAAGCCCCACTTTCGATGTCAAATACAATTACAATCTCTCTCTCAATAATCCATGTCAATTAACATGATCTTTCTAATTTGTTGGTGTTATTGCCATTGCCATTTAATTTATAGGTGTTAAATCCCCATTGTCATTTGATGAGATGCGATTATTTGATGTAATGACTTTAGATGCCTATTTACTCCTGTTAGAAAAGGTGCCTTGTATAATCTTAGAACCTTAGCTTCCGAGACACCCAAGATTTATCATCCAACTTTAATGTAGTAATTCATCAATTATGCTGGAGATAGACATGCATTCTTGCTGTAAATAAGAACTACATTTAACCTACTCCAATATGGCGACAAAAGCTGGAAATAAGAACCTATATTTAACCTACTCCAATGGCAACAAAAGGTCTCATGGATTATGTCATAAAATGATAATAAATGACAATTTCTAATGTAAGATTGCAATGCCTGTGATTTAGTATTGTTGCTGCAAAATAGTTGTAGTGTTCATAGTTGTAATGTTCATGTACGTACGTGATGTGATGCTCCCGAGTCCATACGATGCTCCCAATATATAAATAGGGGAAATTTCCCTCCGATGGCGACTCCATCACCACGGAAAGGCCCTCCGTTTGACTCGGACCACTTGTGATGCCCAAGTGTCCGGGTGAAGGACACGGATGTGTCATTCGTTCCATGTCTTCTATGGGAATCCTATATAGCGGAAGCGTACACATATATTACCACCTGACAACAATACTAATAAACTAGTGAGGTGCCCAGCATTGCTGGGCATAAGTTGGATATTTTTATATGTTTTGACTGCAGTGAAGAAAGTGCACAGTAACCTTTTATTATAATACAAGATAGTTACAATGTGAAATGTTGCTAGAAATTAGTTGGAAATCCTGTAAGTCTAGAGTTGAATTTTTATTGTTGACATATTGAAAAGACAGTACAACATTACTCCTAAGAGATCCTGTATGCTCTTTGGTGAGTATATGGTGAGTTAAGGAGCAATTTCATCCTGTAAGATCTCTTTGTAGACTACATTTGGAGTGAACTTCCTATTGTTTTTTTAGCAATATTCCTTGTCTTGAGGTATCTTAGATGTATACCTTCCTCCCTGTTGTGTGGTGCACCTTGAGAATACAACATAGAGCTGGCCATGGGCAAAAACTGGCGTTGGTAGGTAGATGCCAAAGGAGGTCATGGACTGGCCTTGTGACTTGTTTATGGTTATCCGGAATGCCAGTTGCACGGGGAACTGCCTTTGCTTGAAGGGGAGGAGGTCACTATCTGATGGCTCTAGGGTTATCCTTGGTATACGAACTCGTGTTCCTTTGTAGGTGCCTGTGATTATCTCTACATCTATGATCCTTGGGTGTGCTTTGATTACATGGAGGCCGATGCCATTGCAGAGACTGGCCTTCGGGTTCATGTTCCTGAGTAGAATGATGACGGCACCATCCTTGATGTGCAACTTATGCAGTGGCATGCCAAAAAGGGTCAAATGGTTGATGAACTCAATTGGGAGTAGCATCTTCGCCTTCTGCAATGATGGCATTTCTCTAGTAGCGCTGTTGCAGCTTTTTTTTCTTGTAATACTCTTTTCGTTTTCTCAATCGAGCTTCGCAGTCTTGAGGTGTCTCTCTTGCATGTTTTTCCTTGTAATTATTTCTCGCAGATGAAAGCCTTATTTCCCGTTCTTCTGTCATTACGAATTAGCTATCAAAAAGATACTAGCTAAAGGGAAAAAGGCAAAAGGTATCTTTTTGTGCCTTTTGTTTAGATCTTTTACGTTGGTTTAAAGGGCTAAAAGAGGGGCTAAAGTGAAAAGGTTAAAAAGGCAATAGCCTTTTTGTAAAAGGGCTAAAAAAGGGCCAAAGTGAAAAGGTTAAAAAGGCACCTTTTCATTAAAACATTAGCCTTTAAAGACTTAAAAAAAGGCTTTTTCGACGGCACACATAGGTCGTCGAAAGGGACGCTGGTGTGGCTTGTACAAATGAATAAGTTAAAAGAAGTTATTTTGACATTTGTACTTAGTGAAGCATGTATTTGCATTTGAGCTAACATGTGTGGTTTTGCAAAGACCATTGTGTTAGGTGGTAAGAGTGGCATCCTTCAAATGCCCTTCAATGGACTACCAAAATTCCCTTCAATGGACCCCCAAATGCCCTTCAATGGACTACCAAAACTCACAATTGACCTTCATTGGACCATAAGTGCCCATCAATAGACCATGCATTTAGCTCAAGTTTTAATAGTTCTTAAGGTGGGCTATTAAAGGGCAAAGGTGGGCTATTAAGGGGCAAACGGGGCTATTAAGGGACAAAAAGTGGGCCATTGAAGGGGAGTGGGTGAAAGAAGGGCACCCTCCCCTAGCTGCTATTGTTCTGTTAGGCTCAGCAAGCAGGGTAAAAATAAAAGCCACTCCTCCTCCACTTTTTGTGTCCAACTAGGAGTTAATACGGTGTTAAATTTTTTTTTTATCTTATGTTATAAATGTTATACCGTATTGAATGGATCAAGCCTTAATTTAAATGGCCGAGATCATCTGATTGAAATTGAAGGCCGAGATTTATAGCACAACTTTCCACTATCGTGATTAGTCATGATTTGATCTCTTAAGAGGAAAGGAAAAGGAAAGGGGAGGAAAGGCACGAGTAAAAGGGAAAGGGAAGGGAAAAAGGGCATGGGAAAAAGGGGAAGATGAAAATGACAAAGAAAGGGAAAAAGGGAAGGAAAAATGAATAAATAAATAAAAATAGAGAGGGAGAAAGGGAAGGGAAAAAGGGCAACAGAAAAAGTGGAAGAAGGCAAGGGTGGGAAGAGGAGAAAAAAGGTAAGGGAAAAGGGTGGAAAGAAGGGAACGAACAAAGCACATGAGAAAAGGTAAAGGGAAAGGAAAAAAGAAAAAGGGAGATGGAAGAGAGAAAAGGGAAGCTGGAAAA
This sequence comes from Isoetes taiwanensis, assembly GCA_021234155.1. Lineage (NCBI taxonomy): Eukaryota > Viridiplantae > Streptophyta > Lycopodiopsida > Isoetales > Isoetaceae > Isoetes > Isoetes taiwanensis. The sequence goes on along the minus strand of JAJEKV010000095.1, from coordinate 1,276,127 downwards.
AGGGAAGGGAAAAAAAGCACGAGGAAAAGGGGAGAGGAAAATGGCAAAAAGAGACGGGATAAAGAGCACAGGATAAGAAGGAAGATGGTGGGGAAAGGAAGAAACGGGCCACGCAAAAATGTGGGGAAGAGAGAAGAAAAAAGGGCATGGAAAAGGGAAAGAAAAAATGAAAAGAAAGGGAAAAAGGAAAGGGAAAAATGGGAAGGGCGAGAAAAAGATGAAAAAGGAAGAGAAAAAGCCTATCAGAAAAAGGGAAATGGGAAGGAAAAGGGAAAGGGAATGGGAAAGAAAAAAAGGGGAAGGGAAAAGGAAAGGGGGGGAGGGAGAAGGGGGCTAAAAAAAAAGAAAAAGAGGAGAAGGGAAAAAGATAACGTGTGAGAAAAATAAAAAATAAAAAAAAAAAGAAAAGGAAAAAAGGGAAGTATGTAGGATAAGGAGGAAAAAGGGAAAGGATAGAGTGAAAAGCAAAGGAAAAGAAAAGGGTATTAAATGCATAAAAACCTTTTATAGCTCAGCAACACTGGGCTTGGTTTCTATTATATGATTTACGAAAAGAAGTCTAGGCTGAATAGGTTTCCGTCCACACAGGCTCCCAAATTATGCCCAACAACACTGGGCACTATTACTAGTTATTATTATTATTATTATTATTATTTTTGCTGCCAAAGTTCAGATTTTAACAATTTAAAACATGATCTTCTAATTTCACTAGTAAAGGTGCCAAGGCATAAGTTGGGAGCCTATAAATCTTTTGGCCGCAATGAGAAAAGTGTGCAGTAATAGTGGTGTCGAACATTGTTGGGCTTTACTTGGAAACTTGTAGACAATACAAACACACACACATCTATTGCCTACACGCACACACCTAAAACTGTGGATCTTGACCAGCATCAACTACTTGCCTTAGAAACATATCACTCTTTGTGTTGGACAGCAGGGGTGGGAGAAGAGATATATGGGCATGAACCAGAAGGACTACAACATAATCACACTATCTGCTGCTCATGATCTGGAGTGCCTCAAAGTTATTAGGGAGGGATGCCTAATATATGATGTTAAGGATAATGAGCTGCGAACGGAAGATGGCACATGTGATCTTCATTATGATATCCATGCTGACAGACGAGGAATATGATAATGCTAACTGCTTTGTGAGTGATGAGCAGGCCAAACACAAGGCACCCAAAATTATAACACTGCATGTTTTTTCCCATGGTTATGACCAGAAAACTATCTAGAAAACCAATGCATGTTTGTGGGTTGATATCATTAAAAACTATATGTGACTAAGCTAACGGGTTCTCTTGTAAGGTTTGTTATGACGTTATTATAACATGGTAATTGCAAATTAGTTTCTTTGTAAAGTTTGTCAAAGTGGTATTACATGTTGGTAAGTTGATGTGGTATATTATAGTATTTTAAGGGTATGGCTTGTGCATGTGGTATAACATGATGGCTGTGGATGTGGTTTAATATAGTTCTCTATTTATGTGATTTTACAATGTGGTTGATTGTTGTAGTTATTATCATGGCTAAATGTCATGGTAAATGCACATGGTTCACAATGTATTAGATGCAAGTTTTAATTATTAATAGTAATTGTTTGTCCTAAATGTGTATGGTTTTGTTATGTATTAGCTTCATGGTTATCATTAATAAACCAGTATGATAACCAACAATGGTTTGTTGTTTGAAGCAATTCATGTTTAGTAATGATAGCTAACAACATTTTGTTGTTTGAAGCATTTCATGTTTCGTGAACTAAAACTATTAAAGACTGTGAATGGTTTCTTTTATATATTGCAGTATGTTTGTGAATGGTTTCTTTTATATATTGTAGTACGTATTCCAGCTATGTCACTATATTTGCTTTCCTCAACTGCTCCTCAATAGCAACACAAATCAGGGAGCAAGGGGATTTGAACCCCAACCATTCCAAAACTCATATAAACAAAACAACGACAAATCTATTTTCAAAAATAAATATGTACAATGTAAATTTAGATCAAATAGCAAACATCCAGCATAGGAAGAAAGTAATGACCTTGCATTTGTATTTAAGTACTTAAACATCAAACATATATTAATACAGCTTAAATGGATCACATATTAATCCAACTTAAATAGATCACCTCTAGTTGGATCACCTCTAGTTCCCTGTGGTCATGCGACAAGGCCCTGCAGATTACATCTGTATTCAACGTGGAGACCCAAAAATTACCTTCCACGCATGTTCCTAGCTTTGAATTACCCTTGATGCAGGCGGTGTTTGCCTGTTGCCTTAGTTGGAAGAGTAGAAAAGAGAAAAAATAGTGTGTCAAAAAACAAGGGTCTGGCTTAGCGCTGAAGTAGCAAAATAGAAAATAGGGCATCAATGAAATTTTACCAGACCTGCTGACTTTAGATGTATCTGCTCCTATTGATAGACAATGGCATTTGAAGCATTCCACTCTAACCACAAGCTACCAAGCATTATTCGATGCCGACCAAGATCTCTTGCATAACAAACAAAGCAACCCTGCTTATAAACAGTAGCTAAATAAATGGCATAAGAAATAAAGCTAGACTTGGAAGGTCCTACCTGCCACAATCAGCATGAGCTTCCATTCGCCAGAACTGTAGATTCACAAGTTGGTGTTGGATTTCCTTCTTATACCTCTGCAATATAAAAGAGCCAGTAAAAGGGAAATAAAAGAGAAGAACCAAATAGCAAGATCAGTAAGGATAACCTTAAGGTAAAGTTGCAGATCGATTTAGCAAGCCCAAAGTAGCTGCATCAAAAATGAGGTCCATTTATAGTTGGATGTATTCGCCGAAGCTGAGGAGAAAACTTGTTCTAATTCTAAATCATACCCAGAGGATAATTAAACCTAAATAACATTGCCTTATTGAAACGAAATCTCTGCTCCCTGTCTAATCCCGATGAAAACAAGACTCAACATATTTGCTGCAAATAAGAAATCCACCGTACAGCCGCATGCATGTACGCAGCCCCCAACCTTGGTGATGATCTGTACGAAGCTTGACTTAAGGCCATCCATCTTCTGGAGCCTATCAATATAACATCTTAGCAGCTAGCAGAAACATCGCCGGATCCTCTCATCTATCTGCTGATGTATTCTAAGAAGAACAAAAAAGCTCCGTACCATAGATTAGCTCCGGCCGCTATCACCTTATGATCTTCTTAATGAGTAGGAAGAAGCCCAACGATTCTTGAGAAAGATATCAAAGGATTGCCGCTAAAAGAGCTCCAAGATGAAGTAAACTAAAAATCTTCCTTATGAATGAAACCCTAGTACTCCAGCAGGCTGATGATACGAATTCTGCTAATGTTGATGCTGCCATTGCTAGAACTAGTTAAAAAAATGTACTTAGCAAACTCTCTAACTTGATTTGGAGGGGCGACCCCTGCAGCCTGCTGCTCTGCTTTGCGACTTCTTGCCTCTCTATATCGGGGGTGCCCTCCTAGCCTCCTCCTCTCCTCCCTACAGAATCCTCCTCTAGCTGACTGATCTCCCTCCCTTTCCTGGCCGGTTCCTGAATCCTGATGAATCCCGCCGTTCCTCTTCTCACGTTCAACAGCAGGTTAGGTTATATTTTTTTTAGGGTTTTCATTTAGTTTAGGTTATATTTTCTAGGTCTTCTTTTTTAAGTCAACCTAGCGTATAATTAGAATTAAAGATATTTAACATACTAAAAATATAAAATCAAGTATGAATAATAAAAATCCTCGTCACTTTTAAAATTCCACCGGATATTCCCTAGTATTATAAATTTATATCATGCAATTTGCCATTTTGGCTTTTTTTTGTTTGAATTAACTTCCGGAACATTCACACGTCAACTAGAAATTTATACTGCAAACTAGAAATTTGGGAGACTAACTCCGTGTTTTGCGAAGCCTGCCGCTATGGCGATGGCGTTGGTCATAGAGCCTGTAGCCGATAGGTCCAGGCTCCAGCTGTTACACATTAAAAACCTCTCAATGTAATGATGCCTCTCTTAGCCTACATTGCCGCCAAAGAAGAAAAAAATAAAGTATCTATACATACTTTTAGTTTTGGGTTTTTTTCCATTGTCTCTGGTGTGTATACTAGGTGGAGATATGAGTCCAGATTGGCAGATATTTCATTATTATTTATCCTTAAGGATTCTTAGTTGTATTTTGCCCCCTAGGTAGAGGTATGAGTTCTCCCTAAGAAATTATTTTTTGTGATCCCTTGCTTGGTGGTTTTTGTTCATGGCAAGGCGCGCCTTTTTACCAACACGTATATGATTGAGTTTGCCAAGGTTGGATTCCTTCTATTCTCAAGATTTTCAAGCAAGAAAAAAAATAGTTGGGGAAATTTTTTTCAAGATACCACATTTTTATTATTATGACTTCAACGAAACCATCTTCTTCAATAGAAACAAGGGCTTTTCCAAAGCTTGCAAATTGATGGCATCTTTCCAATTGACCTGACATTTATTTGCATATTGACTGCATGTAGCCATGCCGGTCTTGTTGCAGAAGGTTATCACTACATTTCCATGAGCTCATTTTGCAGAAGGCTATCACTACATTTCCACGAGCCCACATTACAACGTCACACAAGGATCATTCTTAGGACCAATGATTTATGAGCAAAATATGTCTTTACATTATTCTGCATATGGTCCATTCTCATTCTGGTAATCTAAAAAAGCTATTCAAATCATGTTTGTTGTTATAGTGAATGAACCATGTTGAGTATTGAATAGAAGAGTGCTAAAAACAGTACACAAATGGCAACACTGGTGGTTGCACTATCCTTTCCATAATTTGGTGCCTCTTACACATTCACATCTATTGAGATATTGGAATCATAGTCACTATTCCATCTTATTAATGCAGGCCCTACCTTACCAAGTTCGAATCACTCAACATCAGATGATTCAACCAAATATAGAAGGTGGCCAGGAGATTGCACATTGAAGAAGTGCGCATGATCTAGTAATTCATTTCAGAAGATGATTAGAATACAAAGATTGGTGGAGCATGCAAGATGAAATAAAACCAAAGGAGACATCAAGAAAGGAGGTAAGACTTACCTTGGTATAGATGGCATAGCCTTCGAAGGGTATAATGGATTTTGATTTTACAGACTCTAGGCTCTGTGTAGTCTGCTGCTGGTTGGACTTGGTTGTGCATCCAGTTTTTGTCTCCTTTGGTAGCATCCTGCAGCCTACTTTTCTGGGTTCTTTCATGTAAGGAAAATGTTTTGTTGACCCTTAGAGCATGCTTTTTGTTTTTTCCATTATTCCTCCAATTGTGATATCATAAGCATTTTTTGCTCATGAAGCATGTTAGAACTAGGATTTCCTGTCTAAGCCATATGAACATTGTTTTCCATGAGTTGTTCTTGCATGATAGTTTTTTCTTCTCTCAATTATCATTTTCTCTGTGCCTATTGTTGGCTATTGCTTTCAAGAGTTAAGCTCCCCTGTGTTACTCAGAAATTGAAAGATGATTTAGTGTATGAAGTGAAGCTACATTTGTGAATTTTGTCTTAACAATGGCCTGTGCCATAAAAAACCCATCCTGAAGGCGACCCTAATGCCCAACCAAAGCTCAATCTATGGATGTTCTTTAGAAGGTTGAGCTGCAAGAAACCATGATCTTCCGTTCCTTTCATGAGCTGGATTAGAAATTTACTCATCAAAAGCACACCTAGTACAAATCAAAGAATATGAATTGGCAGGCATATGGAAGCCATTCATGGGGGTTTGAAAAAATATGCGAGGAACACCATATTTGGATGCATCAAGTTGATTGCAGGTTAGGAAGATCCCAAGGTGGGGAGACCCACGATGCTACGGACAGCATCATTTCAAGGTGGGGAGAATGTGACGTTCCAGTACAGTATACGGTCCCAGGACGTATACTATACTGCCTCGTCACGCGTACACGCCACCCCGATTGACGTGTATGCCGACGTATAGCAAAGCAGGGAGCACCCTAGGGGGCAACCTGCAAGGTATGTGCATTTATTAATATGCACATTTACCAATGTGCACATTTATTAAGGTACACACCTTTCCATGTGGATAACTTTATGCCACCTAGCCATTAAAGGCAAGTGGGCCATTCCCAATTATCCCACATGCTTAAAGGGATAATTGGAAACCCTACCCCTAAACCCTTGTCTATTTAGATAGGAGGAAACCCTAACTTGCCATTTTCGTCCATAGGGTTCTAGAGCTCTGTTTTGCTTGCTCCAGGAGTCAAAACTGCCTCCCAGACTCTGTCTGAGTGAATTGACTCATTAGTTTCCCTTCCTAGCTTCATCTTCTCAGGATGGTCAAGATCAGGACAGGAGGAGCGAGCCATGGATCAGATATTTCGTCAATTTAATAGTTTAAACCGTCTTCCAGCCATTGAGTCAGTAGGTTTAGACTATTAAATTGTCCATAGCAGTCGTCTAGATCTCTAGATACCAGCCTCTAACTAAAGAACCTAACTCTATGATATAGATTAGATCTAGTTCTTTAGTTCTTCTGTGATGTATATGGATGATGTATCTCTGTGAACTCATTGTATTGGGAAGGGGGGTAGAGACCCCAAGCCTAGTAGTTGATGCTCCTAGTTAGCCTCTCTAGCACATTGTAGATTCGGCCTGTGTACAAGAGCCACACCTGGTTGTGGGTGAAGGGGCCAGACTGGCTTATAAGGAGGTTCGTGTTCTGACTCTTGAACGATCCCTCTGGTGTGTAAAGTCTACCGGGGATCATTGTGGACTAGGTCTAATGGCTTGCCACTGCGTGTGGACAAGGCATGGGCTCGACACCCATGGAGTGACGCGTCACTCTCCAGTGGGTTCAAGTCGAATAAGGGCAGTGGCCCTCTAGTCACCTTGAGTCAGCATGTAGATCTCTGGAGGGAGAGATCCCTACCTGCCCCATCGGAACTGGGGAGATGCAACCCAGGAGTAGCCCCTTTGGCTACGCATCCGGCGGGCTACAGTCAGGTCCCAACACTTTTCAGCCTACTCTGCGAAGTGTGAACAGGAGGGGTGGATGGAGTGGACAACCCAATGCCATGTTCTTATGCCAGCCCAATCCATTGTCATGATTCTGTCTGCAATGAACTCTGGAGACCCAAGCCGTCAGTCATTCCCTTGAGTCTGAGCCTTGGGTAGGACTTCCCATGTGATGTGCTGATCTTTGTCTATGCAGATATGTGGGGCCATCCTTCGAGATGGCCGTGTGATGATGTTGTTGTATACTGACATGTATATTTACGCTTCCGCAGCTAGGTAGGCCCTGAAGGGAGACAGGGTAAAATGACCCCTTCATTCTTCCCACTGGAACTCATCAAGGTTGCAGTGACACATGGAGGGCCCTGTATCAGTATGGAGCTGGTATGGGGGATGAACTCCTGTTTGTATACAGTGAGTGCACCGTATATGAGTAGGGGACGTCACAGAAAGGGTGAGGAAAGGGGAAAACGAGCATGGGACAAGGAAAAAGGAAAAAGGAAAAAAGAAAACGGAAAAAGGAAAAAGAAAAAGAGGAAAGGGGACTGTTTGAGCCTCGTTAACCTTCTGCTATTATCTAGATTGTTGATTGGTTAGACTGCTTGGAGGCAGAGAATCAGATTCATATAAGAAGGTGGCAGCTTCAGGAATAGTGTGGCAGCCTATTCCATTCATTATTGCTTTCTCTTTAAGGTTCTATGTATATATGGGGATTTCCATGCGGAGGCGATGTGCACCCGTGCAAATGGAAGCTATAAGTCTGCGCTTCTTCATGGGCAACTGGGTGTACAAGTAGGAGAAAAGGGTGCACATAAAAAAGGTAGAGAAAAAGGAATAGGAAGAGGCATAGGGAAAGAGAAAATGAAAAAGAAGTGGGGTGAAAGAATGGAAAGAGAAGGAAAAAGAAGGCGGAAAGGGGGGAAGGGAAGGGAAAATGGGCACGAGAAAAAAGGGAGAGGGAAATGGGAAAAGAGAATCGGAAAAAGGAAAGGATAAAGAGGAAGAGGATGGGGAAAGGAAGAAAAGAGGCACATGAAAATATGGGAAAAAGAGAATGAAAGAAGGGCATGGGAAAAGGGGAAGTGAAAAAGAAAAGAAAAAAGAAAATGGAAAAATAGGAAGGGCGGGCAAAGGATGAAAGGGAAAGGAAAAAGTCCGTCAGAAAAAAAGGGAAGAGAAAAAGGGAAAGGGGAAACGGAGGGGAAGAGAAGGGAGAAGAGGGTAAAAAAAGGAAAAAAAAAGAGAGAAGGGAAAAATAAGATGTGAAAAAGTCCGTCAGAAAAAAGGGAAGGGAAAAATGGAAAGGGAAAACGGAAGGGAAGAGAAGAGAGAAGGGGGTAAAAAAAGGAAAAAAAGAGAGAAGGGAAAAATAAGGCGTGTAGCAAAATGCGAAAAAAAAAAGGAAAAAGGAAAAAGGAAAGTATGTAGGAAAACGAGGAAAAAGGAAAATACAGGATAAAGAAAAAGACAAAGGGAAGAGGAAGGGTGTCCAATGCACAAAAACCTCTTAAAGCTCAGCAATACAGGGCTTAGTTTCTATTATGTTAGATTTATCAAAAGGAATCTGAGCTGAACATGTTTTCGTCCACACAGGTTCCCAATTTTATGCCCAACAACTTCCATTAAAACCATTCTATTCATTATTGCACCTACCTAATTCATGCATCTACAGCTAATGCCCAGCATCACCGGGCACACGGTTCTAGTTATAATAGAATAGAATAGATTTTTAGCATCCATGGAGACCGACTGGCCTATGGGACCCAAACAAAAAAGAGAGCAGCAAACGCATTACTGACAGGATTAAAAAACCCCCGCCCCGAAGGGTTTTCGAGGGAAAAACCTTAGCAGTAATAAGTCTGCTGGCATGCTGTACAATTGTGTAGGACAGTTCAATACCGTCCCGGAAGACACAACTGAGTCCGTGCATCCATAACCTCTTGGAGATATGACCCCAACAATCCCACTGACGCCGTATTTAACAACTCATGCAACAGTTGGCCAGGCACTAGTAATCGAACATACCGCTGGAAATACTGGGCAGATCTGGAGGGCATGACATTCATCCTCAATGGCGCCCTGGTGGCAACACTGGCAAAGCCTTTGCTCTCGTGCTTCCCGAGCCCAACGTCCTGTCTCAATGCGGAGGCGATGTGCACCCGTGCAAATGGAAGCTATAAGTCTGCGCTTCTTCATGGGCAACTGGGTGTACAAGTAGGAGAAAAGGGTGCACATAAAAAAGGTAGAGAGAAAGGAATAGGAAGAGGCATAGGGAAAGAGAAAATAAAAAAGAAGTGGGGTGAAAGAATGGAAAGCGAAGGAAAAAGAAGGCGGAAAGGGGGGAAGGGAAGGGAAAATGGGCACGAGAAAAAGGGGAGAGGGAAATGGGAAAAGAGAATCGGAAAAAGGAAAGGATAAAGAGGAAGAGGATGGGGAAAGGAAGAAAAGAGGCACATGAAAATATGGGAAAAAGAGAATGAAAAAAGGTCATGGGAAAAGGGGAAGTGAAAAAGAAAAGAAAAAAGAAAATGGAAAAATGGGAAGGGCGGGCAAAGGATGAAAGGGAAGGGAAAAAGTCCGTCAGAAAAAAAGGGAAGGGAAAAAGGGAAAGGGGAAACGGAAGGGAAGAGAAGGGAGAAGAGGCTAAAAAAAGGAAAAAAAAGAGAGAAGGGAAAAATAAGACGTGAAAAAGTCCGTCAGAAAAAAGGGAAGGGAAAAATGGAAAGGGAAAACGGAAGGGAAGAGAAGAGAGAGAGAAGGGAAAAATAAGACGTGTAGGAAAATGCGAAAAAAAAAAAAAGGAAAAAGGAAAGTATGTAGGAAAACGAGGAAAAAAGAAAATACAGGAAAAAGAAAAAGACAAAGGGAAGAGGAAGGGTGTCCAATGCACAAAAACCTCTTAAAGCTCAGCAATGCTGGGCTTAGTTTCTATTATGTTAGATTTATCAAAAGGAATCTGAGCTGAACATGTTTTCGTCCACACAGGTTCCCAATTTATGCCCAGCAACGCTGGGCACCATTACTAGTTTGAAATATAATTCTTGATTGATTAAGAAGTTTTGTGGCCCATAAAGTTTGTAAGGTATTTTATGCATATATTTTGATAGTGTTCGTTCCAGAGGATTCATCTCCATTCTTTCCATTAGTGATTGGCTATTTAATAGGCTAATAGTTTCTTAGTTGCCCACCTGCATTTGATCTATTTCAATCCTTTTTGCCATTTGTGATGCATTACGATTTATTAATGCATTGCATTATTTTCAGTGCTTATATGGCTTTTACTTTCTTATTGTGTTGCATCACATCTTTGCAACTGGGTTATTTTTTATGAGTATTTATTTATTGATTCCACTTAATACATTCTTTTCGGATGTGCCATTCTTTCGGATGCATGAATGACATGATATTCTAGATGCGAAGTTGACCCTACTATTTTAATCTGCATGTAGTAGATGCTGCTTTTCTGATTCTTCGTTTTATATCCATCCTTTTGGTAGAAACCAAAGCGGTTCTTAATGAACTATTAGGAAGAGAGCAATTATAAATTCGGGCTCTTGCTTGCTCATGTTCCATCACAAAAGTAATGTTTTGAGGTAAATAGTTCATCTTCTTTGTTGCTATGTCTTATCATGTTTTGTTTTTATATCTTCTGCAGTCTATGAAGAGACGTTCTATTTTTACAGTCTTCTTGACCAAGATTCATTTAGAATGGTAACTTGATTGGCAGTTGATTGTTTTAATGGGTGCATGAGGTATTCATTGAAGGTTTACTTATTGTTCTTTGATGTCCCTTCTTCTGTTGTTGGATATACTGAAGAATTTGCTATTATTGATCATATCCACCATGATGAGAATGGACGACTTCTATTATTTTTGGGTTGATATGCAGGTCACTTTAACTGTACCTAATAGCCTATAGGGTTTTCCAGTAGAATTTTCTGTTGTGTGCCTTTTATTAATTGTGCTCCATGGATAGCATGTTCAACTATGCGTTATGGTATTAGCACATAAGGGAGTGACTGGAGAAGACTAAATGCAGTAAGAATTTGGAATTCCATCTCCATGTTTCATAGGGCATGCACCTCAATGACGATTATTTAGACAAACATAATATCATAGAAAGCTGTCATTGTCATTATATTGAGAAATCTGTCAGTGTCATTATACCAAAACGTATGGCTTCTTACTTGAACTTTATTTAGGAAAAGCAAAATATTTGGAAATGATGGCTTGACTTGAGTGCAACATTTGGTCGCCAAGCATGTCTAAAGCTATAAACCCAAAATCCTGGCCGGCATCAATGTGGCATGCAGTTCTTGCAAGCTGTCAGCAAGAAATGATGTCATTAAGCATCTTTGGAGCTACCAAGTGATATGCATTTCTTAGAAGCTGGCAATAGTTAAGCTTCTTAACTACAGGCTATGGTGCCTATAGTTATGATGCCCAAATCTATGCTCATTGTAGCTATTCTCTAATAGATAAAATATACTTTAGACTAACAATAATAAACAAACAAAAATATACTTAGATTTTGGCATAAATAATAAGATACTCCTTATGATCATAAAAGACGGAGATTGAATAACATGCCAATTCATAATGTGGTTCAATAAGAAGCATAGAAGTTTTTATAAAATTAGATATTTTATGTGTTGTCCATGTCGGAGGCTTGGAATTGGCATGGATATGATGGTATATAGAAAAATATTCTATACACCCACTAGGGTGTTGTCAAATTCGATATCATTTGCCATGGATGCATACCCCTACACATAGTCACACAAATGCATTACATATTCTGATCATTTCGCCTCAATTGAATTCATGATTTTTGTTGTTCGACATCTTCCACAACATATCCTGAACTATGATCACATTGCAGAATTTTAATCCCATTGTGTATATCAGGATTTCGTTAGTTTTTCAAGTTATTGTCCCCCACCCCCCCCCCCCCCCAAAAAAAAAAAAAAAAAAAAAAAAAAAGAAGAAAGAGAGTTTAGAACACACAATATATTGCAACAATATGTTAATTACAGATGATGTGCTTTCACACCCAACCATCCCACATATTCACTCACACATGATCGCGGTTCCGGAGAGGGAAGGTCGGGGGGTCCGGCCCCTGGGGCCTTGGGAGAGGAAATTCAGGGCAAGCGACTTAGGGGGATTTTAGGGTCCGTGCTCAGCGTCAACACCCCCCCTCCCACGACAAGACACGGCGCAAGGTCCCGGCCGAATCTGACAAGGAGAGGGCCTCCGAAACGTAAACCCTGTGGGTTGCTAGGTTCTAGAAGAGTTTGTGTTTTGGGGGCTGAGTCTTGGTCTGTTGCAGTTGGGACCTGACCGAGAAGCTGGGCCAAGAACACAAAGAAAGGGGAACTGACGGAATGGAGTTTGGGTGTGTCCTCCTCCCGATGTGGCAATTAGAAGTCAGGGGGCGCTTTTGCAGTGGCAAGACATTCATAAATTAAGTAATTAATGCATTGTACGAAAATAAATTCTGATTTTTTGCCACCTGGATTCCTAATTCATCTCCAAAGACCTGACCCAATTTTTGGAATTTTGAGGAGAAGGTCTAGGTCAAAGGGGTTAGCATTAGAAGCGGTCGGGGCCGGATTCGCTGGGGGCAACCGAGTGGCACCCTTCCCCAAGTCAAACGAGGCGGGGACCTTGCGGGGATCCCTCACAAGAGGGGAGAGTCCAGGACCCCGGAGGCGGGATCCAAAAAAAGTTCCGAGGCAGCCCTTCCTAGCGGCTCCCACGGGATATTTGACGCTAATGACCACCCTCCCGAGAGCTGGTTCCCCCTATCCCGACCGTTGGATCCTCCATTCGGGGGGCCCCTCTTGGGGAAGGCCCAAAAGATTCCGATCGGTCCGGGAGAACTTGTCAAACCGCTGGGCGCCCCGAGGCCTCGGCCTTGTAGAAAACCGCATGATGTTTTGTCGTTCGCACCTTTGGGGGGAGTCTCCGGAATGGCAAATCGACCCTGCCAAGTCGTCCGGAATGGCGAAATTACCCTAGAGAGCAAGTTACAAGGTCGGTTTTGCCTCACGCCCTCCACGACAGTATCCGGCATCCACATCCTAGGCCAATTGACTACGAGTGTGACGGACATGAGCTACTTTGGCGCTTCTTGGAGGTCGGGTGGTCTTTTGGCCACCGAACTTGGTCCCAGGGCAATTGTTCTGAGTCCATTGGCAGAGCCAAATCGCGGTTCCGGAGAGGGAAGGTCGCTCGTCCGTCCCCAGGGCCTTGGGGAGAGGAAATTCGGAGCAAGCAGCTTCCGGGGGGATTTTAGGGTCCGTGCTCTGGCATCAACACCCCCACCCCACGACAAGACACGGCGCAAGGTCCCGGCCGAATCTGACAAGGAGAGGGCCTCTGAAACGTAAACCCTGTGGGTTGCCAGGTTCTAGAAGGGTTTGCATTTTGGGGGCCGAGTCTTGGTCTGTTGCAGTTTGGACCTGACCGAGAAGTTGCGGCCAAGAACGCGGAGCAAGGAAAACTGACGGAATGGAGTTTGGGCTTGTCCTCCTCCCGATCTGGCAATTAGAAGTCGGGGGGCACTTTTGTAGTGGCAAGACATTCATGAATTCATAATTAATGCATTGTACGAAAATAAATTCTGAATTTTTGCTAGCTGGATTCCGAATTCATCTCCAGCACACAGCCCAAATTTTGGAATTTTCAGAGAAGGTCTAGGTCAAAGGGTTAGCATTAGAACGGTCGGGGCAGCCCGTTGCGGGGCAACCGAGCTGGCACCCTTCCCCAAGTCAAACGAGGCCAGGACCTTGCAGGGATCCCTCAGAGTCCGGATTCCAGGAGGCGGGATCCAAAAAAGTTCCCGAGGCAGCCCTTCCTAGCAGCGCTCCCCCGGGGGGCCGGACGCTAATGACCACCGTCCCGGAGCCCGGTTCCCCTATCCGACCGTTGGATCCTCCGTTCAGGGGCCCCTCTTCGGGAAGGCCCAAAAGATTCCAGATCGGTCCGGGAGAACTTGTTAAACCGCGGGGCGTCCTGAGGTCGGCCTTGTAGAAACCGCAGTGTTTTGTCGTTCGGGCACCGGGGAGTCTCCGGAATGGCAAATCGACCTGCCAAGTCGTCCGGAATCGCGAAATTACCCTAGGGAGCAAGTTACAAGGTCGGTTTTGCAAAAGAAAGAAACACTCACGCCCTCCACGACAGTATCCGGCATCCACATCCTAGGCCAATTGACTACGGGTGTGATGGACATGAGCTACTTTGGCACTTCTTGGTGGTCGAGTGGTCTTCTGGCCACGGAACTTGGTCCCCAGGGCAATGTCGATGTTATGAGTCCATTGGCAAAGCCAAATCGCGGTTCCGGAGAGGGGAGGTCGCCCGCTCCCGGCCCCGAGCCTTGGGAGAGGAAATTTGAACAAAAGCGGCTTTGGGGATTTTAGGGTCCGTGCTCTGGCATCAACACCCCCACCCCACGACAAGACACGACGCAAGATCCCGGCCGAATCTGACAAAGAGAGGGCCTCCGAAACGTAAACCCTGTGTGTTGCCAGGTTCTAGAAAGGTTTGCGTTTTGGGGGCCGAGTCTTGGTCTGTTGCAGTTGGGACCTGACCGAGAAGTTGCGGCCAAGAACGCGGAGCAAGGGAAACTGACGGAATGGAGTTTGGGCTTGTCCTCCTCCCGATGTGGCAATTAGAAGTCGGGGGGCACTTTTGCAGTGGCAAGACATTCATAAATTCGTAATTAATGCATTGTACGAAAATAAATTCTGAATTTTTGCCAGCTGGATTCCTAATTCATCTCCAGCACACAGCCCAATTTTCGGAATTTTCGGAGAAGGTCTAGGTCAAAGGGTTAGCATTATAACGGTCGGGGCAGCCCGTTGCGGGGCAACCGAGCTGGCACCCTTCCCCAAGTCAAACGAGGCCAGGACCTTGCAGAGATCCCTCACAAGAGGGGAGAGTCCGGACCCCAGGAGGCGGGATCCAAAAAAGCCCTTCCTAGCAGCGCTCCCCCTGGGGGCCGCACGCTAATGACCACCCTCCCGGAGCCCGGTTCCCCTATCCGACCGTTGGATCCTCCGTTCAGGGGCCCCTCTTCGGGAAGGCCCAAAAGATTCTAGATCGGTCTGGGAGAACTTGTCAAACCGCTGAAGCGCCCCGAGGTCGCCTTGTAGAAACCATGAGTGTTTTGTCGTTCGGGCACCGGGGAGTCTCGGAATGGCAAATCGACCTGCCAAGTAAGTGCGGAATGGCGAAATTACCATAGGGAGCAAGTTACAAGGTCGGTTATGCAAAAGAAAGAAACACTCACGCCCTCCACGACAGTATCCTAGGCCAATTGACTACGAGTGTGATGGACATGAGCTACTTTGGCGCTTCTTGGAGGTCGGGTGGTCTTCTGGCCACGGAACTTGGTCCCCAGGGCAATGTCAACGTTCTGAGTCCATTGGCAGAGCCAAATCGCGGTTACGGAGAGGGGAGGTCGCCCGTCCGTCCCTAGGGCCTTGGGGAGAGGAAATTTGGGGCAAGTAGCTTCCGGGGGGATTTCAGGGTCCGTGCTCTGGCATCAACACCCCTGCCCCATGACAAGACACGGCGCAAGGTCCCGGCCGAATCTGACAAGGAGAGGGCCTCCGAAACGTAAACCCTGTGGGTTGCAATTCTAGAAGGGTTTGCGTTTTGGGGCCCGAGTCTTGGTCTGATGGTGATTGGGACTGACCAAGAAGTTCTTGCCCAGAACGCGGAGCAAGGGAAACCGGCGGAATGGAGTTTGGTGCAGCTTGTCCTCCTCCCGATGTGGCAATTAGAAGTCGGGGGCACTTTTTGCGATGGCAAGACATTCATAAATTCGTAATTAATGCATTTATGCGAAAATAAATTCTGAATTTTTGCAAAGCTGGATTCCTAATTCATCTCAAAGACACACGGCCCAATTTTAGGAATTTTTAGGAGAAGGACTAGGTCAAAGGGTTAGCATTAGAGCGGTCGGGGCAGCCCGTTCTATGGGCAACCGAGCTGGCACCCTTCCCCAAGTCAAACGAGGCCGGGACCTTGCGGGGATCCCCACAAGAGGGGAGAGTCCAGGACCCAGGGAGGTGGGATCAAAAAAAAAGCCCTTCCTTCCTAGCAGCTCCCGGGGGCCATGACGCTAATGACCACCCTCCAGGAGACCGGTTCCCCTATCCGGACCGTTGGATCCTCCGTTCGGGGGCCCCCTTTTGGGAAGGCCCAAAAGATTCCAGATCGGTCCGGGAGAACTTGTTAAACCGCGGGGCGTCCTGAGGTCGGCCTTGTAGAAACCGCAGTGTTTTATCGTTCGGGCACCGGGGAGTCTCCGGAATGGCAAATCGACCTGCCAAGTCGTCCGGAATGGAGAAATTACCCTAGGGAGCAAGTTACAAGGTCGGTTTTGCAAAAGAAAGAAACACTCACGCCCTCCACGACAGTATCCGGCATCCACATCCTAGGCCAATTGACTACGAGTGTGATGGACATGAGCTGCTTTGGCACTTCTTGGTGGTCGAGTGGTCTTGAGGGAGCCCCCGGCCACCGGAACTTGGTCCCTGTGGCAATGTCGATGTTATGAGTCCATTGGCAAAGCCAAATCTTGATTCCTGAGAGGGAGGTCGCCGTGGCCCGGGGGCTTGGGGAGAGGAAATTGAACAAAAGCGGGGGATTTTAGGTCCGTGCTCGGCATCAACACCCCACCCCACGACAAGACACTGGGCAAGAAGATCCCGGCCGAATCGACAAAGAGAGGGCCTCCAAACATAGTAAACCCCGTGGGTTGCTGGTTCTAGAAGGGTTTGCGTTTTGGGGCCGAAGTCTTGGTCATTGCGCTTGGGACTGACCGAGAAGTTGCGGCCAAGAACGCGGAGCAAGGGAAACTAACGGAATGGAGTTTAGGCTTGTCCTCCTCCCGATGTGGCAATTAGAAGTCGGGGGGCACTTTTGCAGTGGCAAGACATTCATAAATTTGTAATTAATGCATTGTACGAAAATAAATTCTGAATTTTTGCCAGCTGGATTCCTAATTCATCTCCAGCACACAGCCCAATTTTCGGAATTTTAGGAGAAGGACTAGGTCAAAGGGTTAGCATTAGAGCGGTGGGGCAGCCCGCTATGGGGCAACCGAGCTGGCACCCTTCCCCAAGTCAAGCGAGGCGGGGACCTTGCGGGGGATCCCTCACAAGAGGGGGAGAGTCCAGGACCCCCGGAGGTGGGATCCAAAAAAAAAAAGCCCTTCCTTCCAGCGCTCCCACGGGGCCGCCGACGCTAATGACCACCCTCCCGAGGCGGTTCCCCTATCCGACCGTTGGATCCTCCGCTCAGGGGCCCCTTTGGGAAGGCCCAAAAGATTCTAGATCGGTCAGGAGAACTTGTTAAACCGCTGGGCGCCCCGAGGTCGCCCTTGTAGAAACCGCAGATGTTTTATCGTTCGCACCGGGAGTCCAGGAATGGCAAATCGACCCCGCTAAGTCGCCCGGAATGGAGAAATTACCATAGGGAGCAAGTTACAAGGTCGGTTTGCAAAAGAAAGAAACACTCACGCCTCCACGACATCCCAAGATCCACATCCTAGGCCAATTGACTACGAGTGTGATGGACATGAGCTACTTTGGCGCTTCTTGGAGGTCGGGTGGTCTTCGGCCCACGGAACTTGGTCCCTGTGGCAATGTCAACGTTATGAGTTCATTGGCAAAGCCAAATCTAGCGGATTCTGGAGAGAGGGGAGGTCGCCGGCCCCGGCCCCTAAGGCCTTGGGGAGAGGAAATTTGGGGCAAGCAGCTTCCGGGGGGATTTCAGGGTCCGTGCTCTGGCGTCAACAACCCCACCCCACGACAAGACACGGCGCAAGGTCCCGGCTGAATCTGACAAGGAGAGGGCCTCCAAACGTAAACCCCCGTGGGTTGCCGTGTTCTAGAAGGGTTTTGCGTTTTGGGGCCGAGTCTTGGTCATTTGCGGTTGGGACTGACCCAGAAGTTGGGCGCCAAGAACGCTGAGCAAGGGAAACTAACGGAATGGAGTTTGGGCTTGTCCTCCTCCCGATGTGGCAATTAGAAGTCGGGGGCACTTTTGCAAAGTGGCAAGACATTCATAAATTTGTAATTAATGCATTGTATGCTAAAATAAATTCGAATTTTTGCAACTGGATTCCTAATTCATCTCCAAAGACACAGCCCAAATTTTGGAATTTTCTGAGAAGGACTAGGTCAAAGGGTTAGCATTAGAACGGTCGGGGGCAGCCCGCTATGGGGCAACCGAGCGGCACCCTTCCCCAAGTCAAACGAGGCCAGGACCTTGGGGATCCCTCACAAGAGGGGAGAGTCCAGGCCCCGAGGAGGTGGGATCAAAAAGTTCTTCGAGGCAGACCCTTCCTAGCGCTCCCACGGGGCCCGACGCTAATGACCACCCTCCCGGAGACCGGTTCCCCTATCCAACCGTTGGATCCTCCGTTCGGGGGCCCCTCTTGGGAAGGCCCAAAAGATTCTAGATCGGTCCGGGAGAACTTGTCAAACCCGGCGGGCGCCCCGAGGTCGGCCTTGTAGAAACCGCAGGTGTTTTGTCGTTCGGGCACCGGGAGTCTCGGAATGGCAAATCGACCACGCCAAGTCGTCCGGAATGGCTAAATTACCATAGGGAGCAAGTTACAAGGTCGGTTTTGCAAAGAAAGAAACACTCACATCCCCAGGCATCCACATCCTAGGCCAATTGACTACGAGTGTGATGGACATGAGCTACTTTGGCGCTTCTTGGAGGTCCGGGTGGTCTTCGCCACGGAACTTGGTCCCTGTGGCAATGTCAACGTTCTCGGAGTCCATTGGCGAGCCAAATCGCTTGATTCGGAGAGGGAGGTCGCCCATCCGGTCCCTAAGGCCTTGGGGAGAGGAAATTTGGGGCAAGCGGCTTAGGGGGATTTTAGGGTCCGTGCTCAAGCATCAACAACCCCACCCCATGACAAGACACACAAGAAGGTCCCGGCCGAATCTGACAAGGAGAGGGCCTCCGAAACGTAAACCCTGTGGGTTGCCAGGTTCTAGAAGGGTTTGCATTTTGGGGGCCAAGTCTTGGTCTGTTGCAGTTTGGACCTGACCGAGAAGTTGCTGCCAAGAACGCGGAGCAAGAAAAACTGACGGAATGGAGTTTGGGCTTGTCCTCCTCCCGATGTGGCAATTAGAAGTCGGGGGGCACTTTTGCAGTGGCAAGACATTCATGAATTCGTAATTAATGCATTGTACGAAAATAAATTCTGAATTTTTGCTAGCTGGTTTCCTAATTCATCTCCAGCACACAGCCCAAATTTCAGAATTTTCGGAGAAGGTCTAGGTCAAAGGGTTAGCATTAGAAGCGGTGGGGCAGCCCGTTCATGGGCAACCGAGCTGGCACCCCTTCCCCAAGTCAAACGAGGCCGGGGACCTTGCAGGGATCCCTCACAAGAGGGGAGAGTCGATGTTATGAGTCCGTGGAGGTGGGATCAAAAAGTTCCCGAGGCAGCCCTTCCTAGTCCCGGTGGCCTTAGGGGGCGACGCTAATGACCACCCCTTGGGGGATTTTAGGACCGGTGCCCCTATCCAACCGTTGATCCTCCGCTCGTGGCCCCTTTGGGAAGGCCCAAAAGATTCCGGTCGAGATCGGTCCCGGAGAACTTGTCAAACCGTGGGCGCCCCCGAGGTCGGCCGAGGTTCTAGAAACCACAAGTTGTTTTGTCGCTCGGCACTTGGAATCTCCTGAATGGCAAATCGACCCCGCCAAGTCAAAAGAAGGAATGGCGAAATTACCCTAGAGAGCAAGTTACAAGGAATGGGTTTTGCCTTGTCCTCCACGACAAGTGGCATCCACATCCGGGGGCCAATTGACTACGAGTGTGATGGACATGAGCTACTTTGGCGCTTCTTGGAGGTAATGCATTGTCTGGCCGGAACTTGAATTTTTGGCAATTGTTCTCGAGTCCATTGGCGAGCCAAATTTTCGGAATTTTGGGAGAAGGAGAGGGAAGGTAGCATTATCATCCGCCCCCGTGGCCTTGGGAGAGAAACCCGAGCTGGCACCCTTCCCGGGATTTTAGGGTCCGAGGCGGGCATCAACATCCCCCACCCCATGACAAGACACCAGGACCCCAAGGTGGGATCCAAAAAAGGAGAGGGCCCTCCAAACGTAAACCCCGTGGGTTGGGTGTTCTAGAAGGGTTTGCATTTTGGGGGCCAAGTCTTGGTCTATCCGGTTTGGACCGACCGAGAAGTTGCCGCCAAGAACGCCCAAAAAATTCTAGATCGGAATGGAGTTTGGGCTTCAAGTCCTCCTCCCGATGTGGCAATTAGAAGTCGGGGGCACTTTTGAAATTGGCAAGACATTCATGAATTCGTAATTAATGCATTGTACGAAAATAAATTCTGAATTTTTGCTAGCTGGTTTCCTAATTCATCTCCAGCACACAGCCCAAATTTCAGAATTTTCGGAGAAGGTCTAGGTCAAAGGGTTAGCATTAGAACGGTCGGGGCAGCCCGTTGCGGGGCAACCGAGCTGGCACCCTTCCCCAAGTCAAACGAGGCCAGGACCTTGCAGGGAACTTGGTCTCCAGGGCAATGTCGATGTTATGAGTCCATTGGCAAAGCCAAATCGCGGTTCCGGAGAGGGGAGGTCGCCCGTCCGTCCCCAGGGCCTTAGGGAGAGGAAATTCGGAGCAAACAGCTTTCGGGGGGATTTTAGGGTCCGTGCTCTGGCATCAACACCCCCACCCCACGACAAGACACGGCGCAAGATCCCGGTCGAATCTGACAAAGAGAGGGACTCCGAAACGTAAACCCTGTGTGTTGCCAGGTTCTAGAAGGGTTCGCATTTTGGGGGTCGAGTCTTGGTCTGTTGCAGTTGAGACCTGACCGAGAAGTTGCGGCCAAGAACGCGGAGCAAGGAAACTGATGGAATGGAGTTTGGGCTTGTCCTCCTCCCGATGTGGCAATTAGAAGTCGGGGGGCACTTTTGCAGTGGCAAGACATTCATAAATTCGTAATTAATGCATTGTACCAAAATAAATTCTGAATTTTTGCCAGCTGGATTCCTAATTCATCTCCAAAGACACAGCCCAATTTTCGAATTTTAGGAGAAGGTCTAGGTCAAAAGGTTAGCATTATAGCGGTCGGGGCAGCCCGTTATGGGCAACCGAGCTGGCACCCTTCCCCAAGTCAAAGCGAGGCCGGGGACCTTGCGGGGATCCCTCACAAGAGGGGAGAGTCCAGGACCCCGGGGAGGTGGGATCCAAAAAGTTCGAGGCAGCCCTTCCTAGCGCCCCCCAGGGGGCCGACGCTAATGACCACCCCCCCGAGCCCGGTTCCCCTATCCGACCGTTGGATCCTCCGCTCAAGCCCCTCTTGGGAAGGCCCAAAAGATTCTAGATCTGGTCCTGGGAGAACTTGTCAAACCGCGGGGCGTCCTGAGGTCGGCCTTGTAGAAACCGCAGTGTTTTGTCGTTCGGGCACCGGGGAGTCTCCGGAATGGCAAATCGACCCTGCCAAGTCGTCTGGAATGGCGAAATTACCCTAGGGAGCAAGTTACAAGGTCGGTTATGCAAAAGAAAGAAACACTCACGCCCTCCACGACAGTATCCTAGGCCAATTGACTACGAGTGTGATGGACATGAGCTACTTTGGCGCTTCTTGGAGGTCGGGTGGTCTTCTGGCCACGGAACTTGGTCCCCAAATGTCGACGTTCTGAGTCCATTGGCAGAGCCAAATTGCGGTTCCGGATAGGGGGAGATCGCCCGTCCGTCCCCAGGCCCTTGGGGAGAGGAAATTCGGAGCAAGCAGCTTCTGGGGGGATTTTAGAGTCCGTGCTCTGGCGTCATCTCCCCCACCCCACGACAAGACACGGCGCAAGGTCCAGACCGAATTTGACAAGGAGAGGGCCTCCGAAACGTAAACCCTGTGGGTTGCCAGGTTCTAGAAGGGTTTGCGTTTTGGGGGCCGAGCCTTGGTCTGTTGCAGTTGGGACCTGACCGAGAAGTTGCGGCCGAGAACGCGGAGCAAGGAAAACTGACGGAATGGAGTTTGGGCTTGTCCTCCTCCTGATGTGGCAATTAGAAGTCGGGGGGGCACTTTTGCAGTGGCAAGACATTCATAAATTAATGCATTGTACGAAAATAAATTCTGAATTTTTGCCAGCTAGATTTCATCTCCAGCACACAGCCCAATTTTCGGAATTTTCGGAGAAGGTCTAGGTCAAAGGGTTAGCATTAGAACGGTCGGGGCAGCCGTTGCGGGGCAATCGAGCTGGCACCCTTCCCCAAGTCAAACGAGGCCAGGACCTTGCAGGGATCCCTCACAAGAGGGGAGAGTCCGAATCCCAGGAGGCGGGATCCAAAAAAGTTCCCGAGGCAGCCCTTCCTAGCAGCGCTCCCCGGGGGGCCGCACGCTAATGACCACCCTCCCGGAGCTCGGTTCCCCTATCCGACTGTTGGATCCTCCGTTCAGGGGCCCCTCTTCGGGAAGGCCCAAAAGATTCCAGATCGGTCCGGGAGAACTTGTCAAACCGCGGGGCGTCCTGAGGTCGGCCTTGTAGAAACCGCAGCGTTTTGTTGTTCGGGCACCGGGGAATCTCTGGAATGGCAAATCGACCCTGCCAAGTCGTTCAGAATGGCGAAATTACCCTAGGGAGCAAGTTACAAGGTCGGTTTTGCAAAAGAAAGAAACACTCACGCCCTCCACGACACTATCCGGCATCCACATCCTAGGCCAATTGACTACGAGTGTGATGGACATGAGCTACTTTGGCGCTTTTGGAGGTCGGGTGGTCTTCTGGCCACGGAACTTGGTCCCCAGGGCAATGTCGACGTTCTGAGTCATTGGCAGAGCCAAATCGCGGTTCCGGAGAGGGGAGGTCGCCCGTCCGTCCCCAGGGCCTTGGGGAGAGGAAATTCGGAGCAAGCAGCTTCCGGGGGGATTTTAGGGTCCGTGCTCTGGCGTCAACACCCCCACCCCACGACAAGACACGGCGCAAGGTCCCGGCTGAATCTGACAAGGAGAGGGCCTCCGAAACGTAAACCCTGTGGGTTGCCAGGTTCTAGAAGGGTTTGCGTTTTGGGGGCCGAGTCTTGGTCTGTTGCAGTTGGGACCTGACCGAGAAGGTGCGGCCGAGAACACAGAGCAAGGGGAACTGACGGAATAGAGTTTGGGCTTGTCCTCCTCCCGATGTGGCTATTAGAAGTCGGGGGGCACTTTTGCAGTGGCAAGACATTCATAAATTCGTAATTAATGCATTGTACGAAAATAAATTCTGAATTTTTGCCAGCTGGATTCCTAATTCATCTCCAGCACACAGCCCAATTTTCGGAATTTTCGGAGAAGGTCTAGGTCAAAGGGTTAGCATTAGAACGGTCGGGGCAGCCGTTGCGGGGCAATCGAGCTGGCACCCTTCCCCAAGTCAAACGAGGCCAGGACCTTGCAGGGATCCCTCACAAGAGGGGAGAGTCCGAATCCCAGGAGGCGGGATCCAAAAAAGTTCCCGAGGCAGCCCTTCCTAGCAGCGCTCCCCGGGGGGCCGCACGCTAATGACCACCCTCCCGGAGCTCGGTTCCCCTATCCGACTGTTGGATCCTCCGTTCAGGGGCCCCTCTTCGGGAAGGCCCAAAAGATTCCAGATCGGTCCGGGAGAACTTGTCAAACCGCGGGGCGTCCTGAGGTCGGCCTTGTAGAAACCGCAGTGTTTTATCGTTCGGACACCGGGGAGTCTCCGGAATGGCAAATCGACCCTGCCAAGTCGTCCTGAATGGCGAAATTACCCTAGAGAGCAAGTTACAAGGTCGGTTTTGCAAAAGAAAGAAACACTCACGGTATCCGGCATCCACATCCTAGGCCAATTGACTACGAGTGTGATGGACATGAGCTACTTTGGCACTTCTTGAAGGTCGGGTGGTCTTCTGGCCACTGAACTTGGTCCCCAAGGCAATGTCGACGTTCTGAGTCCATTGGCAGAGCCAAATCGCGGTTCTGGAGAGGGGAGGTCGCCCGTCCGTCCCACAGGGCCTTGGGGAGAGGAAATTCGGAGCAAGCAGCTTCCGGGGGGATTTTAGGGTCAGTGCTCTGGCGTCAACACCCCCACCCCACGACAAGACAGGGCGCAAGGTCCCGGCTGAATCTGACAAGGAGAGGACCTCCGAAAGGTAAACCCTATGGGTTGCCAGGTTCTAGAAGGGTTTGCGTTTTGGGGGCCGAGTCTTGGTCTGTTGCAGTTGGGACTTGACCGAGAAGTTGCGGCCGAGAACACGGAGCAAGGGAAACTGACGGAATGGAGTTTGGGCTTGTCCTCCTCCCGATGTGGCAATTAGAATTCGGGGGGCACTTTTGAAGTGGCAAGACATCCCATAAATTCGTAATTAATGCATTGTACGAAAATAAATTCTGAATTTTTGCCAGCTGGATTCCTAATTCATCTCCAGCACACAGCCCAATTTTCGGAATTTTCGGAGAAGGTCTAGGTCAAAGGGTTAGCATTAGAACAGTCGGGGCAGCCCGTTGCGGGGCAACCGAGCTGGCACCTTTCCCCAAGTCAAACGAGGCCAGGACCTTGCAGGGATCCCTCACAAGAGGGGAGAGTCCGGATCCCAGGACAAAATAAGGGCATTCTAAAATCTGCCCTTAAAAAAAAATAGTGGGCCTACCCTTATAAGTTGATCATCGGTTTGGGGCAAACTTTGCTAGGTAGGCAACCGAGGTCAAACGTACAATCGAGGCTGAAACATGCTGAAATATGGCATGTGGCTCAAACATGCTACCCCAAGCTAAAAAATGACAAGTGGCTCAAGCATGCCACCCCAGGCCCGTTAACATTTGTAAGTAGTAGTAATAGAAGATTGGATAAATCCAGAATGTGAATTTGACTGCATACATGGCTTCGACATGTCAAAATTAGCTTAGGGACAAATTTTCATAACTATCACATAAAAGATTAAAAAGTGCCAGACGTCGCTATAACAAAATACGTCGCAGACACGTCGCGTGCGACATAAAACCGTATAATACAGTTTAAAAATAACGTCTACAGCTAATAACAGACCCGCGGCCGTCTTTTCTGGGCCCATTTGTAGGCTTCGATGTGGACGACTTTTTGGGCTCTTTCTGGCGCTAAACAGGCCGCCCACTTGCAATAACTATTTTTAAGGGTAGTATATCATGATTTTTAGATTGAATAGGTCTTTGGATTGAATAGGTCTTTGGATCAAATAGGTCTTTTAGATTTCAATTTTTTTTTGTTTCCTTTCCTCATTCTTCATTCTTTCTTCCTCATTCTTTCTTCCTCATTTTTCTTCCTCATTCTTTCTTCCATGTTTCATTTCTTCCTCATTCTACCTCATTCTTTCTCATTCTTCCTCATTCTTCCCATTCTTTTCTCCCATTCTTCCCATTCTTTCCTCCCATTCTTTCTTCCCATGCCTCATTCTTTCTCATTCTTCCTATATTTCTTCTTTCCTCATTCTTCCTCCCTAATTTTTTTCCTCATTTCTTTCTCATTCTTTCTCATTTCTTTTCTAATTCCCATGTTTTCTCATTTCCATTCTTTCTCATGCTTTCTCATTCCTCATTCTTTCCCCTCCCATTTCTCATTCCTCATTCCTCATTCCTCATTTCTCATTCCTCATTTCTTTCTTCTCTTCCCTTCCTTATTCTTGATTTTTTTCATTTCTTATTTTTCATTCTTTTTTAATTTCATTTCTTCATTCTTCATTTGTTTCTTATTCTTCATTCTTTTTCACTTCTTCCTCACTTTCCATTCGATCCTTTTATTTCCCTTCCCTTATTTCTTCCTTCCATTCTATTCCCTTCCCTTCTCTTATTTCCTCTTATTTTTCTTCATTCTTTCTTCTCTTATTTCTTCTCTATTCTATCCTTATTTCTTTCTTTCTATTCTTTTATTTCTTCTCTTATTTCTTTCTCTTGTTTTATTTCTATCTCTTGTTTTCTATTCTCTCTTCTTCGATCTTTTTCTTCTTTGTTCTTATGCTTCTAATGCTTTGTTACTTCTGTTGCAGCTTTCTATTACGATTTGGACCCGACAGGATCTTGTACACGCGTCCTTCTTTTGGTAAGTAGTTGATCGCACTTGCATTTTATTTTTATAGTTTTAAGTAGGTTAAAAAAATTGATGGAGTGGCTTGTTCAAGGACACGGGTCGGCTCCACCTAGAGTGGGGAGGACCATGTACCCGGGTTCGAAGTCCACTTTCACTACAATCATAAATTTTTCCTAGGTTAAGGAGTGGCTTGTTCAAGGGCACGATCGGCTCCACCTAGAGTGGAGAGGACCACGTACCCCGGTTCAAGTCCACTTCCAGTTCCACTTGTTATTTTTTAGGTTTAAAATAAAATTATAGTGGCTTGTTCAAGGGCACAGTCGGCTCCACCTCGAGCGGAGAGGACCAGATGTCCGGGTCCAAGTCTACTTTTCTTCTCATTCTTAGGTAGAGGTGGCTACGACAAGGACATGGTCAGCTCCACCACGAGTGGGGAGGACCAGGTGTTCGGGCCTTAGTTCACATTTATTGTCAGTTTTAGCTAGATGTAGCTAGGGCAAGGACATGGTCGGCTCCACCATGAGTGGAGGGGACCAGATGTTCAGGCCCTAGTCCCACATTTCTTATTATTATTTTTAGGTAGAGGTGGCTAGGGA
Source organism: Isoetes taiwanensis (assembly GCA_021234155.1). Classification (NCBI taxonomy): domain Eukaryota; kingdom Viridiplantae; phylum Streptophyta; class Lycopodiopsida; order Isoetales; family Isoetaceae; genus Isoetes; species Isoetes taiwanensis. Next base: position 1,249,492 of record JAJEKV010000095.1, on the reverse strand, counting down.
GGTACATGACCTAGTCATAGTCTTGTTTTTATTATTTTAATATTGCGTTGATCTATCGATTTATATCAAAGGCAAAGAGTGGTCGGTAAACTGAAGTCGGATTTCGAAAAAGTTGGAGGCGATTGGTCAAAAGTCCCTAAACCACTTAATCTCCACAAGGAAGATATCAAGGTATTTCTTATTTTTTTTGCCATTCGTTCACTTTAACTTGTGATAATATTGTGTGCCTTGCAATCAGATTGCATTCGAACGTGCAAAGGATCCAGAACAGAAACATAGAGCTCGGACTGACAAAGCAACTGCAAGTGGTCGAACTCCATCTCATTTGGGCTCCGGCGGTCGGAAAGGGTTTCGCCATAGATTCGTAAGAGCTATATTAGTTCACATTAATTTTAATAAGAACTTTAAATGTCATTAGCTAATACTCGTCATATTGTCATAGAACTGGCTATACGGGTTTCCCCCTAGCAAGGAGCACGTACAAATAACCACTAGTCATGGAGCTATTTATCTATATCAACAGTTATACGAAGAGGGAATGCCAATGTGCATTGTATGTAATTATTATAATTCTATGAACTACATTAATGCCATATTCTTTTGGTTTTTATAGGAAGCAGTGGAGGAGATGAACCAAGCCCTAGACGAGGACACGGGGCAGGGGGTCGACGAGGGAGCGTCGAACTATAGAGCCATCCAATCGCAACCCTGAAGCTGAGGGTCAGAGGGGTCCTCAAACTACTTACTCAGATGACTACTCCACCGAATCTGACAGAGATTAGCTCTAGGCTAAAAGGGTGGATACTCCCCTTAACGAGTCTTTTGTGATTATTTAAAAATATAAATATAATACACGATTTGCAATTAAAAAAAAAGGGTCACATGCCCTTTTGCCTCTTGTACATCATATTGTGATAATTATCTAAGCAAAACATTTTCTTTATTTTTTTTTTTTTTTTTTTTTTTTTTTTTTTTTTTTTTTTGATGTCGCATGCGACGTATACACGTGGCTTTTTCTATTCCACGTGGATTTTTCATTACACGTGGCTTTTTTTTATTACACGTGGATTTTTCAAAATTTTTTACGTAACGTCGCATGCGACGTCTACACGTGGCTTTTTAATTACACGTGGATTTTTTTGATATTCCACGTGATTTTTTTAAAAATAGTACACGTGGCTGCGACGTCTAGTATTCGCCGTGATGCGACGCCGGGTCACGTGATCCGCCATATCGTCCGCGTCACGTCCTCGCATGCGACGTGTCTCCGCCGACGACGTCGTGGTCACGCTCGGTCACGCGTGGTCGACGTCGCATGGACGCGGACCCGTGACGTCGCTAGAGACGTCGCTAAATGACCTTTCTCCTGTTGTGTCTATTCATTATTGCACCTACCTAATTCATACATCTACAGCTAATGCCCGGCATCACCGGGCACACGGTTCTAGTTAGAATAGAATAGATTTTTAGCATCCATGGAGACCGACTGGCCTATGGGACCCAAACAAAAAAGAGAGCAGCAAACGCATTACTGACATGATTAAAAAACCCCCGCCCCGAAGGGTTTTCGAGGGAAAAACCTTAGCAGTAATAAGTCTGCTGGCATGCTGTACAATTGTGTAGGACAGTTCAATACCGTCCCGGAAGACACAACTGAGTCCGTGCATCCATAACCTCTTGGAGGTATGACCCCAACAATCCCACTGACGCCGTATTTAACAACTCATGCAACAGTTGGCCAGACACTAGTAATCGAACATACCGCTCTCTGATATGGGGAAACGCTGGGCAGATCTGGAGGGCATGACATTCATCCTCAATGGCGCCCTGGTGGCAACACTGGCAAAGCCTTTGCTCTCGTGCTTCCCGAGCCCAACGTCCTGTCTCAATGCGGAGGCGATGTGCACCCGTGCAAATGGAAGCTATAAGTCTGCGCTTCTTCATGGGCAACTGGGTGTACAAGTACTGGTGTGGGCCTCTCGTGAGCCTGGAATTGACTTGTTGTTGATAGTGTGCCAGCTTAACGTGCGTCAGAGCATCTGCATCCCAGAGCTTGCAAAGGAAAGTAGCATCCAGGTACAACTTAAGTGCCTTGTGATCTTTCTTTGTCCTTACATCTACGCATCTGTTTGCCTGTACACCCCAACGTGAGAACCACTGAGCTTGCTTGTCCTTCCAGCAGGCTTTCAGGCGTTAGGGACTCATCGCCATGGCCAAAGCAAGGTTGGGCAAACGTGTATCACCCATAGCGACCACCTTCTGGAAGTAAATGATATGGCGTTCCAATGCAACCCGTTGAAGGGGTAGAAAACCTGTCTCCTGGAGTAGGATCTGGTATGGAACTGTGGACTTTGCCCCAAGGGCTCGTGCTAAGAAGGCTTTCTGCACCTGCTCGAGGTCATTCCAGGTGTTGAGGGATATCACTGGACCCCACACTTCTGCCCAAAATAAGTGTGACTGGTGGCCCCAGGCATACAAATCTGCCTTGTGGCTGTTGTTCTGCATGGCATATAGTGTTTTCCAACCTGCCGTAACCCGCAACCTGATGGCAGCATCCCAATGGGTGGTAGTAGAGAACTCGATCCCCAAGTACTTGTACGTTGGAGCCACCTCTACATCCTGTCCCTAGTAAGTGAATGAGGGAAGCCTTGGCTGACGGGATAATGAAACTAGCAGCACCCTAGTTTTGGCCAAGTTAACTCGCATGCCGGTGAATCGGCAAAAAGTGTCGAGAGCATCCAGGTGCCGTTGCATGTCCTCTGGAGTATAGGCCAGGAGGTTGACATCGTCAACATATATGAGTTGCCGGATTGTGTGATGCATGAGATGGGCGCCCGCACCTCCATGCTCAGAGAGCCAATCTTCCAGCCGGTCAATGTACAGGCCAAAGAGTGTGGGGGAGAGGGGGCAACCTTGACGCACTCCAATGCTATTGATTACCGGCTGTCCTGACGATGTGATACGGCCTGAGCATGCCTCGTACAACCTATACGCTACATTCTGCAAGTCAAGGGGAGTCCCCAGCTGCCGCAATCTGTCCCATAGCTTGTCCCGGGGCACTGTGTCAATAGCTTTTGCGAAATCTGCGAAACAACAGTGCAGGTTTTGTCAGTGATTCCTGCTATCTTCAACCAATGTGCGCAGAGTGAAGATATGATCAATGGTGGAATGCCTGGGCCGAAAGCCTGCCTATGTGAAAGCACGCACATCTGCCTCCTCTGCCCATATTGTCAGCCGCTGCTCAAGGATGCCAACCAACAGTTTTGCAAAGAGAGAGCTGACCATAATGGTATGATAGTTGGCCCGGGCATTGAAGGTCCCCTGCCTTGTATATGGGTACAACTCTACTAGTGGTCCACTGTGGAGGGAAGCCTTCTTGCAATGCTTTGTTGAATAACGTCGTGAGAACAGGCACCAGTGGAGGCCCAACCCATTTTAGAAGTTCTGCGTGCATGCCATCTAAATCTGCTGCCTTCCCATTAGCTAGACGTTGTAGGCCCATGATGACATCCCCCTCTGTGATGACCAGAGCCATGCCTATCTGTGGAGGGACTGGTGTCCAGCCCCCCGAGCGGGTCGTAAAGCTGTTGCAAGTACTGTACCCATTGCTCCGAGGTGATGTTCCCTGTGGGCTGTGCAGTCTTGCTCAAGACCCTTCTCCAGAATGTCTTGGGGTGGCGATCCAAAAGACCAAACATCTGTTACTGATGCTCTGCGAGGTATCTGACTTTCTTGTTATTGAGGAAGGCGCGGTATTGACTGATGGCCTGTGGGCGGGAGGTGGGATCAGTGACTTGCCGAAGTGTGCGCTTGAGCTCCCGACACTCATCATCGAACCACCTGTTGCGGGGGAAGGTGGTAGCACACGAGGTTCGTTGTGAGCGGCCTCTCCCAAAGCATCTCTCAGCAGCTGTCCGAAGCAGGTGAGTCAGCTTGGCAGATTGTTGTTGAAGTGTGGGGAGTTGTAGCGGTCCTGCCAGGTCATGCTCAAGCAGCTGGGTATAGGTCTCTGCACGACGGTAGTCCAGGCGCAGCTGGGGCACCTGGGGTGTTGAGGCAGTAGATGCACGGGGAGCTTGCCAATGGAGATGCACGAACAGGAGCTGGTGGTCCAAGTCCACTTCCTCGTCCCGAGTGTCTGTTCCAATGGAAAAATGGGTAACCAGGTGCAGATCCTATTCCTCAACCAGCAGGTAATCCACTACACTAGAGCCCCCCCTCCTGTCTACAAGTGCAGCAGCTGGAAGATGGCCATTGTGTCAACCCATTACAAATAACCAGGTCAATGATACTACCCAGCAACAACAACTGCCTGCCATAGCCCGAAATATGGTTGTCGTCTGACACCCTTGACCAAGCCACCTCTGCGGGGTTCAGCTACAAGACTTCCTCTGCCAGGGGCTCAAATTTTGAGACCTGCTCGGCTCCTGTGCGTTCATTAAAGTCGCCAAGCAACATAACCTTGCCCAATTGTTTGTGCTGTTGTATGTCATCATATAGATCGACATAGGGCTCCAATCTATCCACATCCAAATGAGTGGTATAAAAGTTGCTCTCGGCATGTGGAAAGTAGCATGCTGCTATGAAGAGAATGCTGCCACTGTCATGTTGCACGTGCACCCACAAGTATCGATTGTACCTGTCTGTTTTGTGAAACGAGACTGAATGCCCCAAGGTTGCACGATAGTAGCAAGCAACCCCGCCATGTCCTCGCGTGTCTGTGCACTCGTTGAACACCGAGAAATGCAGATAGCCTGGGAGGTTCGGCAGCCTGTGCCCTGCATGTTCCCATGTTTCTATGAGGAAAATGAGATCCAATATCTGGTGCAATAGAGTTGAGACTCTCCCCTTTCTGCCAAGGGAAGCCCCGACGGTTCCAAGATACCATCCGGAGGCACAATTCCTATTTGTTGGCATTCGATGTAGACGCTCGATGATCTGTTCCGGTTGCAGGGGAAACAGTGTGCGACGCCTGAGCAGTAGTCGCAGGAGCAGTTGAAGCAGCGAGAGCAGGAGGAGCAGTAGGGGTACTGGTGGCAGTAGCAGGAGTGGCAGCAGCTTGATGCATTGCATTGGTGACCTCAGCAGGTGTCGGCCTGAAAATGCGAAGCTTGCCTCGGACCAGACCTGCAGCACACCCTCGGCGACGGACGTCCCTGACTTGAGCCAGCTGCTGCCGGCGGGACTCCTATTGCATCGGAGTAAGATCCTGGTCGACATACAGAATAGTCCCCTTCAATTGCCTATACTCTGACGCAGAATTGCCTCATGCACTCACATGTCTGCCACCGTGAAGGCAACAATGCGCGGGCAATCTGTGCGTTGAGCCCCAAGGCCGCTTGCTCGAACAATGTGCACTGCATTTTGAAATGCCATGCGAGATAGGATCTGATCCTGGATGCGCTTGGTGAGATCCTCTCCTGCCTCCTCCGAGAGTCCACGTACCACCACATTATGACGTCGGCGGCCCTGCTCCTGCTGCTCACTGAGTTGCGGGGCAACATTAGCTGTCCCAGCAGGTGGTGTCTGTCTGCCTGTTTGGCGACTGATGGGCTGTGGAACATGTGTGCTTGTCTGGCCCCGTGTTGCGGCCTCTGCTGCCTGGAGTCGGGAGCCTAGCTCCTGTTGAAATCTCTGCTGCTTGGCCAACTCATTCGTGCGCTGCCGTAATTGTTCATGGACCTCGGCATGGAGGCCCCTCTGTTGCTGGGTAATGGTTGCTCGGAGCTCCTGTATCTCCTGTGCCTGTGTCTCAGCCCTACTTTGTAGGGTTCTTAGCTCTGCCTGGCTGGCTTCGAAGGCGTCTCGGACGTTCTGTATTATGGTGGCAGACCCCTCAGCTTCTGACTTGAGGCAGGAGATAGTTGCCACTGTATCCTGCTCAACACCCTGCTTGTCCCGTGCTATAGTCTCTATGGTGGTGAGGAGGGAATCCATGCGAGCTCGCAAGTCCGCAAGGCCCTGCTTATCCTGTTGCCGCTCAAAGTGTGCCAAGCGAAGGCCGTCTTCTAACTGCTGTACGCGGGTCCCTATCTCTGCAATGCGTTGCCTTTTCGCTGCCAACTGTCTTTTGAGTACGTGGGATGCTGAGGATTGTATCTCTGCTGCGAGACCTGTAATCCGGGTTCTGTTGCTCTCAATCTGTTCCTCCATTTGTTTCATGGCCCTCGTCTGTGCCTGTGTCGGGCTACATCCATCTCCCGGGTCAATCTCATAGATTGGGCCTTTTTCCCGGGCCTCCCTCCTCATGGAAGAGGTTTCTCCCTTGTCCTTGGTATCCGACCGGGGTCGTTTTCGCAGTAGTCCCTCCTCCTGCTTCTCCCAGGTGGGCGTGGGCTGGGGAATGTCTCCCTCCAAATGGGGGTCTGGGCAAGGGGTTACAGAAGCGGCCATGAGGTTGTATGGTATGGAAGGGTATTAGAGAGCTAAAGGGCTATTAAGAATTGAGAAATGTTTAAAAAGCATAAACGATGCTCGCCCTCAGTGGTTGGCACAAGGGGGTTTTGGGGAGGGGGAGGAGGGGGTTCAACCCCCGTGGGGAGGAGGTTCGATTCCGGCTGTCGGAATTCTTTTGGGATGGGCTTGGTTTGAAGAAGCTTTTTGGAATAGGTCTGGACACGAGAAAGAAGCAGAAGGCGACTCACCCAACGAAAGCTTTTTCGAATAGGCGACTCACCCAGCGAATTTTGAGTGTGCCAAAACTTTGGACACTCTATTGGGTCGCAAGTCCGCAACGCCCTGCTTATCCTGTTGCCGCTCAAAGTGTGCCAAGCGAAGGCCGTCTTCTAACTGCTGTACGCGGGTCCCTATCTCTGCAATGCGTTGCCTTTTCGCACGCTAACCGCTTTTTGAGTACGTGGGATGCCTGAGGATTGTATCTCTCGCCGCGAGAGACACGTAATCCGTGTTCTGTTGCTCTCAATCTGTTCCTCCATTTGTTTCATGGCCCTCGTCTGTGCCTGTGTCGGGCTACATCCATCTCCCGGGTCAATCTCATAGATTGGGCCTTTGCCCGGGCCTCCCTCCTCATGGAAGAGGTTTCTCCCTTGTCCTTGGTATCCGACCGGGGTCATTTTCAGTGATAGTCCCTCCTCCCCGGTTCTCCCGGGTGTGGGCGGGTGGGGAATGTCTCCCTCCAAATGGGGGTCCGGGCAAGGGGTTCTGGCGGCCATGAGGTTGTATGGTATGGAAGGGTATTAGAGAGCTAAAGGGCTATTAAGAATTGAGAAATGTTTAAAAAGCATAAACGATGCTCGCCCTCAGTGGTTGGCACGGGGGTTTCCCAGGGGGGAGGGGGTTCAACCCCTGTGGGGAGGAGGTTCGATTCCGGCTGTCGGAATTCTTTTGGAATGGGCTTGGTTTGAAGAAGCTTTTTGGAATAGGTCTGGACACGAGAAAGAAGCAGAAGGCGACTCACCCAACGAAAGCTTTTTGGAATAGGCGACTCACCCAGCGAATTTTGAGTGTGCCAAAACTTTGGACACTCTATTGGGTCGTCTTGGTGAGAGAAGGGGCTAGAGAGAGAAAGTTGAGAAGGAAGGCTAGAGAGAGAAAGTTGTGGAGCAAGGTGCTAGATGGAGAAAGTAGAAAGTTGAGAAGAAAGGCTAGAGAGAGAAAGTAGTGGAGCAAGGTGCTAAATGGAGAAAGTAGAGAGAGGAAGTTGAAAAGGAAGGCTAGAGAGAGATAGTTGAGCAAGGCGCTAGAGAGAGAAAATGAGCAGATAAGATATAAGATAAGATAAGATAATTTTATAGTAAGTTGAATCTTCTTATAATTTTACTAGGAACGGTGCCCAGCGTTGCTGGGCATAAGCTCATAACCTATAAATGATACGCTACAATGATGAGAGAGGCAAGCATGAATAACCTAGAAGTACTCCATTGTTAAAGTAATCGACACCGTTTCTCTTTCCCTTTGCCATTTGCTATACCCCGCTTTCATACTTTTGCTTTTTCCTTTTTCTCGTATGCGTTTCTTTTTCTTCTTTTCTTTTTTTCCTTTTTTCACTTTCAGTTTTCTTGATAAAATTTTTCCTTCCTCTTTCCTTCATTTCTCCACCATTTTCCTCTTTTCCTTTTCATCATGCATTTTTCCTTTTTCCCCTTCATTTTCTTTTGACTCTTCCGTTTTCCCATAAGCCTTATACACATTTTTCCTCTTTCCTTTTCTCTTGTACCCATTTTCCTTTTTTTCCCACCCTTTCTTTCTTCCCCCTTTTTCCCTCTCCTTTTTTTCTTCCTTTTTGCCTTTCTTCACTCTTTCTCTCTTCCTCCTTTTCCCGTGACCTTTCGCCCTTCCCTTTTCCCATTTCCCTCTTCCCCTTTTTCTCGTGCCCTTTTTTCCAGGTTCGCTTTCACCCTTTTCATATGTCCTTTTCTTTTTCCTTTCCCTATTAACAAAGTTTAAAATGAAACGCACTTATTTGCTACAAACGCACTTCAAAAGGAATCTTTGAAAGATTCCCTAAAATTCGTCTAAAAAAGTCCGTTTTTAAGGTTTTTTTGTGACAGGTATGACAATTTAGGTAATTTAGGTACCCTTTTTGAGGGGTTGATTGAACATAACTTCCATGCAAAAATTTTAAATAGCAATTTTCATCCTCCTAATTTAGAACAAAAAATAGTTACTTATATAAAGTGTAGCAAAAAAGGGGCAATAAAAAAAATAGCAAGGGTAGTAGATTGACAAAGAAGTGATATATTCAAGGTTGTGAAAATTGTACAAAATTATGAACAAAATTGTCAAAAATATAGGACATTTTGACAAACACTCATCACCTGCACTTTTTGTTCTTTACATGTTCGAGTCATCGGACAAACTTACATTTTGCAGCAATATCAGGATGCATCTCATCCTCAGACTCATTTAATCCCTGATAACTTGAACCTTCATCCTCAGCTTCACTCTCAAAACTGGATGTACTCGAACGATCTTCTTCCTCACTGTCTACAAGTGAGTCTTCATCATCATCTTTTTTGGCCACCTTTTATGTTGTTTGTCTAATCCACATGCCGACCTTATTAAAGTTTGAGTGACCATACGTAACTTATTAGCAGCACAGAACAAAGTCATATACAAGAACCTTTATTTCAGCTAGATCTATGACAGCAGTGTTTGCTTTGGACTTTGCTCTCTTTCCCATTCCTGTTTTTACCATCTCCAAAGTATAACTCCCACTGAAAGCATTGGCATCATTTGTTCCCATCTAGTGCACTTTTAATTGAGTGGGAATTTCATCCTCTCTTGTTACCTCCAGTACTTTAGCTAGCCAGAATGGCTTCCCAGATTCATCATTATCAGCTGGGACAGCCATGAGCATTCCTTTCTGAATCTCTGAGACTGAACCGGAGACTCGAGCAACTTGTTGTGCCGTGCGTCTGGGGCTAGTGTACATGACTCTGTCATCTTCATCTGAGCTAGCCATTATCTCTACATGTTCCTCTTGATTCTCAACTTGCACAGGGAGAGTTTGCCTAGATGGCCAGTTGAATGTAACTGGTCTTCGACCTTGTAATGAAGCTTGCAACATGTCACGTTGCCGAGAAAAAAACTGAGACCACCATAAAGCATCTGCCTCCCCAAAGTGGTTAGAGCATGACTGAATACTTGTCTCAATATAATCTAATGATTTGTTTGAGTCAAATGCTCTTCCCTCCTTTTTACTCTTTGTGATTTCTTTCAAGCTTTTTAGAGGCATTTTCTCTGCAGAGAGCATAGAACTAGTATTGGGGATGGTGCGAATGAATTGAATACACTGTTCTTTGGCCGCCATTTGCAAGGATGTGGCATATTTCTTTCCTTGTAAGATGGCCTTGCCATCTACAAGTGAAATTTTGATCTGATGCTGAAATGTAATGTTTCTCAAGGGCTCAATAGCGCAGTGACCCAGTTGATCTCTCCGAAAAATCCATTCCTTGAAATCATAAGTTTCTTCTAATAACTCGATGTCTGGACGAGGATTGTAGGAATCTTGGATAACCTCAATCATTGCTGGTAGGCTGAGAGCTTTTTTTCGAGCAAGACGTTTAGAGAACCTACTGAACATCTGATCAATTTGATCGTGTGTATGACCAACAAGCAGGAAACCAATCTTCACCTTCTTGAAGATTTGTTTCTCAACTAGCATAGCACAGTAAGCAAACAAGGCCTGATTCTTATTTTCTCTTGTCGTGTTGTCTAGCTGAAGATATAGAACTGGTGGTATATGTTCTAGATTGGAAAGAAGCTTATTCAATATTGTGATAGTGAGATTTGGATCAGCATGAATGTTTGGATAGTTCAAAAATGCCTTGCAAGATAGTTTTCCATTAAATACCATAGCACAACAACGTGCAAGTGTATGAAATCTTCTTCAGCAGCATCCTTAGGCACATTGACAAAATGTGGCAGGGTGGTCTTCTTCTGGTCCATTCCATCAATAACAACCGATATGTAGTTGAGTGGTTGTTCCAGTGCTTTCTTCCTATGTTTTGTCAATTTTCTCCTTTCCAAAGATTGTTGTTCTCTGTGCTTGTTCAGTTTCTCTTTCAATTCATCTGAAATGAAAATATGTTCAGGAAGGAACCTATTTTTAAGTAGAACTAGGCAAGAACACGTTTTGAAAGCTTACTGTGGATTCTTGTCAAGCCTTTTCTTCAGGCGGTCAAGTCGTCTGCTGCCTAAAGCATGAATCAATTTAAAGGCTGTTTGACAGACGGTGTGGCCACCAACTGTGTAAGTAAACCTTTCACCATAATCTGGCCTAATATTGAAGGCTAAGTAGCCCCTTTGGTCTAGCAGAGTCATTGAACTGTAACTATCACGAATCAACATTGAGAACACGTTTTGAAAGCTTACTTTTAGTGTGAAGTGTCCTTGCATTTTGTCACTGAGCATGTAGCACAAACAGACATCCGGTGCTTTCTAGGAATGGACACGCGAGAAAACTCTTTTTTCCAGAGCACAGTGAAGTAAGAGTAGCAGACATGGCATTCTCCAGCCTCAACACACATGTCCTTAATAATTATCGTAGACTTCACGTTTCGTGAAGTTGTCACTCAAGTGGTACATAGGGCTGTTAGGGAGTTTCTCGCATGACTCCTTAAAGAAACTTTCCATCCAGGAAACACATTGAAGGGCATGAATTCTGGATATACCTCCTGAATGGCAGTAGTCATTAATGCCTGGATTCTTGTCAAGCCTTTTCTTCAGGCGGTCAAGTCGTCTGCTGCCTAAAGCATGAATCAATTTAAAGGCTGTTTGACAGACGGTGTGGCCACCAGCTGTGTAAGTAAACCTTTCACCATAATCTGGCCTAATATTGAAGGCTAAGTAGCCCCTTTGGTCTAGCAGAGTCATTGAACTGTAACTATTGAGAACAACATTGAGAACAACGTTGAGAACAATAGTGCTTTGTATGTCGGTAAAAGCATGTTAGGGTGTCCCTTAAAAAGTATTATTTAGTGACCAAAAAAGTACCTAAAAAGGTACCCAGGACTGGGTATTGGGTACTTGTGTAATATCTCAATAAAAGGTACACTCTAGAACTTTTATATATATTTTGGTCTCCAGTAGCATTATCTTTATCTTAACTTTGAATATTAATGCGTCCTTGACTTTTATTTTGGACTTTTGTACTAGTTTTAATGAAAATAAAAATGAGAAAGTACCCAAATCTGAAGTACCTAGTGTATGTACTTTTGCAGGTTCCAAAAGTGGTACACCCTAACATGCTTTTACCCATGTGTTGCCCTCAAGTGAGCCTCGTCCATGAATTTCTTTCTTCTTTGGGTTGTACATGCTTTTTTGTGTAAGTTTCGCTTAAGATTCTTACTTGCAGGAGCTTTGAATTCGAACATAGAGTCTTGTGGCTTTGGTAGGTCCTCGTCTGAGAGATCAACATGAGGTGTTTCTTCGTCTGAGAGATCAACATGAGGTGTACTAGTAGATGCTAAGAGGTTTGGTGTGGGCAAGTCCTGGGGGGAGGTGCTTTCCCTCTCTCTGGGAAAAAGTAATCGAGGTTGGTGACGTAATTGACCAGCTCCTGAAGTATCGTAGAACACAGGAGTTGCGTGACTCCCACTTGTTGTAGTACCAATTAGCGAAATGGATGGAGTTGGCGTGATTTGTCTCTGGGGAGGCAGCCTACGGTGGATTATGGGAGACGTACTAAAATGAACTGGAGGAGGAAGTCTGAGTTCTGTAGCCTGTGGTGGAGTAAAACGCATTGGTGGGGGCAAACGACGTTCAGGAGCAGGGTTTGGTGGAGTAAATTGAACTGGTGGTGGAAGCCGAGGTGGTCGTGGTGGAGTAAACTAAACAGAGCTGGGGGGTTTGAATATCGGAAGAAGAATTTTCGTGGCTACTTCCTGGTGTCAGTTGAGGAGGTGTGAAAGTCATCGCAGGAGGAAGCCTGCGAACAGGAGTTGGAGGCTCCGCAGTTCTTTTCTCTCGAGCCATACTCAGAGTTAGCGTCACACTGTATAAATTTATACGACAGAAGAGCAGACGGTATAAATTTATATAGAGATGGTATAAATTTATACAGAGGAGGGCAACATAGTACAAAGTTGGTATAAATTTATACGAAAACTCACAGACACTTGTATTGGAAACGTTATAGAGAAACGCTATACGAAACGGCACTTAACAGAGGTACTTAAGCCCGGTGCCGGTCACCCTATTTTCTATATCGCTGCTTTCGAGTCGGCCAAGGCTGCGCCTTTATATACCCCCCTTCCCCCCAATTTGCTTCTCCGAACAGCTATAAGCGAATCCATACGGTCATGGCCACGTAAGTCTCTAATCCGTACTATTCTAGTTTCTCGTCTCTTTTAATCTGTTAAGTCTAAGCTCCTTCTGTATAAATTTATACCGAAATTGTTCTGGAACGGTATAAATTTATACGCCTCGAGCACGAGCGGTATAAATTTATACCGTTGCAGAACACGAGCGGTATAGCAGTATAAATTTATACCGCGGGATAAATTTATACTGCTCGTGCTCGAGGCGTATAAATTTATACCGCGAGTGTTCTGCAACGGTATAAATTTATACCGCTCGTGCTCGAGGCGTATAAATTTATACCATTCCAGAACAATTTCGGTATAAATTTATACAGAAGACAATATTTTGGTTTCTATTCTCGTAACGTGTCGAGAGTCTAAAAAAATGTCCTGAACCTTAGTAGTTGAGTATTAATGTTGTGTTTTAAAGGCCAAATGACACAAATAAAGGTTTAAAATAGCGTGCATTTTAGGTCCTTTAAGCCAGTTTTCTTACAGTTAAAGTGTCCAAAATAGTGGCGAAAAACTGTATTTTTGGTGTAAAAATGGGTTTTTTTGCTCCTTTTCAGCACAAAGATCAAGTTCACACAGAGAGGCCAATCCTCAAAGGCGAATCCACCAGAGCCACAAACATATGAACTGACAGACCAGACGTGGTACGTACACAGGGGTGCAAGAGAGCGCAAACCCACAGAGGCATATCTTTATTTGTGTAACCAGTCAGGGAGGGGAAAGTTTACCAAAGATGATTACTACCCTGCCGGGGAAATGATAACCCTTAGTGCAACAGAAAATGAAGATGAGATTTTTATGAAGTGCAATAATGACAACGGTGAAGTCTTCTATATTCTGAACAGCAGAATGCTCCGCATAAGCATGTGCAGACCTAAAGATGTCCATGATTACATGGCGGAAAATTACAAGAATGGCTATGTAAGTATGTCTTAGTGGCTTCAACGTATAAATTTATACCGTCATCTTTCTAATTTACCCTGCATTACAGGACATAGTGGATATTTTGTCCTCAGTAATACTTTGTGAAGAAAAGGAAATGGCCAAGGGTCTTTGGTACCCACTTCCTCAAGAAGATGTCGAAAAGGACGAGGTTTCGGAACAAGAAGAGGAAGAGGAGGAACCGGTGGTGACAAGAGGGAGGAGCAAGAAACATGCATTGGTAACAGATACACAGCCACCCACCAAAAAAAGGTCAAGAACCACAAAGGTTTTGACCATAGAGGAGTCAGCAGAAGCTCTACAAAAGGCTCCTGAAGCTGATATTGTTGTGCGGCCCTCAGACAAGTCAAGTGTCATTCTCAAGAGGGTTAATGAAACAAAACTCCTGAAGCAAACCATTTCTTTGACACTGAGCACGATTAAGAGGCCACCAAAAAATGAAGATGGGGTCAGAATGCTTCAGGTCAAGAAGTTGTACGCGGCACATGTGGCTATCCTCAAGCAAAGAATGAGAAGGAATCCACATGCACATGTGTCGCCACTGGTTGTTATGGTTGACAGAAGTCAGTGCAACCAATTAAAGGATTAAAGTCGTATTTAATTAAAGTGGGATAAATCTTGAATTTTGGGACTCGGACTGAAAATGGGACAAAAAAATTTCTGAATTCATTGCTTGAATAGAATTACACATCACACACAAAGAATTGGGTTACTTGTTTTCCTCATAAATTTTACAAACCACTAGTTGAGAAAGTTCTCAGGCTTCTCAATATTATCTACCCTCATACAATGATATAGCATGGAGGTTGCTCATGGCTTTGTCCATCTCCCTTTTTGGGATCTTGTGTGTGTTCTCCTTTGCAGTGTGAGAACTTGGATATGACCATACCACACACTCCACCAATTCCCTCCTTTGAGGATCAGCATAATTTGCCCTCCACTTCTTCTCCCAGCAGTCGGTGTATTGCTCCTTCAAGTTGCCTTTCTTGTGTCTCCCAATGGGCTCCCAATATTGAATTTGGAATCCAGGACGTAACTCCTCTCCATCAGGCATAGTGGTGGTTACATCAGAGAGTGCCACCCCTAACCATATTGGACAGTCCTCATCATCAGGCCTTACTAGCACAAAGTATCCTTCCTTGATGTCCTCAAAGGGATCCCACTCAGGAAGATCAAACCACTTTGGCTTTGAGGCCTTACTTCCCACAAACCACTTGGAACCCTTGTTAGGACCCAAGTGAACATTCTTAGACGTGCTTGCTCCTTGAGAACCCTCCCATCTTGACTCTGGCAAGAACCCGTCTCTTAGCTTCCTCCCACATGGTTGTTCAGTTTCTAAGCATGTCACAACTTTCTCCCAGTACTTGATTAGGGAGTCCATTTGATTTTTCTTAAGAATGGAGGTGTGCTTTCCATTTCGAACATCATCCCAGTGCGTTATGTAATCCTTGATGCCCTTCACTAGTTGGCTAGAGTCTTTGACAGTCTTGAAGGGAGGTAGTGGTTTTGGCTGTCCTTTAGGGATGAGAACTTCACCAGCAGCACCCCTCTGCCACAACTCGATTCCTTGTACAGGCATCCACAACTTGTCACCTGGTCTCCACTTATATTGCATGATTGGTATTCCATCCCTAACCCAAAACTTGAACTGAAGTGGCTTTGTGTGTCCTGTCAACTGGTCCTTACCATCTAGCAAGTATCCCTCTACAAATGATTTCCAATCTGCAACCTCATCCATCAAGAATGCCATTGGGTTGGGGTCAATGCAGCTCTCAAACACATCCATTAGTTCAGGTAGACTAGTCACGTTTTCTCTCTTGAGCTTGGTGGAGAAGGTTCCAAAGAACCCATCTATATCATCATGCGTATGCCCAACCATCATGAATCCCACTTTCACAACTTTGAATACTCCCACTGCTGTCAAGTATGACATTGCCCCAAACATCCATCTATTCTTGTTTTCTTTCCAACAGTTGTCCAATTGAACACATAGCTCCTCAGGCAGTGGTTTCTCAAGTAAGGGGAAATCATCCCAAGTCCTCCTTGATTCACTAGACACCTTGGATATGAGCCTTTTTATCGCCTTTGGTAACAAAGCGGTTGATCATCCATCAAAGCCTCAAAATGGGTCTTGAAGGGGAATACCTCCTCCCTTCTATTGATCCTTTCTCTAGTGTTCTCGGACACTTGAAAATAGAGCTCACATGGAAGTTTGGATCATCCCTCCATAGATCAAGCACAAAATGACCATATGTTCCAGTTCCATGACCATGTGTTAAGACACCGGCGGACTTACTTTCATCGAAAAGCGTTTTGACAACGCTTGGGTAAAGGATCTAGCTTTGGCAAGAAAGTCTTGTGTTGGTCCATCTTATCATGAATTATACAAAAATTTGTCCGGTGCATCTCGAAAAATGTTCTCCACCGCCAATACAACTGTCTACATGATATTTGGTCCCTTTGGTGATCGCAAATTGCTCCCTAATTGCCATTCTTTCTTTCTCTATTGCAGTTGATGCAAGTGTATCCTTGAGTTGAATGCAAGTGTTGCACTTTGAAAATGGCATGTGTTGCGGGACACTCACGCCCCGAGAAGTGAGTGCTCCATAACTTGCTGAAATGTGATTGAGAAAGAGGCCTACCTCCAGTAGTTTCTAGGATGGAGTTGACCTCTTTAAGGCACTCTTTCTGGATGTAATGTTGTGGCAATACCCTTTGGACCACTCGCACAGGTGCTTTCGCTCACCTTCGACTTGTGGGGCATAGATTGAGACATGTATCTCACAAAGCTCAAGAAGGCTGCAATGGCCTTGAGAGTATTTGCTCTAGGTTTCAAAGTGAGTGCATTACCATGTTGGAACAAAAAGCGTGCCCTTTTCTAACCTGCCCAAAGATCGTAAAATGAAGACTTGCTCACCCCAAGAATCCATCTCAATGCTCTCATACATACCTTCATGCCCCTCAATTGATATAGTAGCCTTCCTGTGTTTTCATCATAGCTGGAATTCCTACACAAGGAGTAAATGAAATTAATCCTATCTTTTTGAAGCTGTCCAATGTATTGGGACCTTATCTGCACGAGGTCATCCACATTGTACTGCACTGTGCAATCTAGGTTGCAACACTCTTGTCCCCTAATTGCCTCTAGGTTTTCTTTGGTTGGGGCCATACTTTCCATCCTCTCTAAATATTTGTCACTTCTAGGCCTCTTGGGCACCCTTGGCTGCCTCTTATGAAAAACATAGCGTCTCTTCCTTGTGATCAAAGGATGCTCATCGACCACCAAATCTTCCACATGGCCTTGAGTGGGCCTTGGGGTATGTAGTTCAATAGGGCATTCCAGACTATCACCATTCTTGTGTGTAATATATCTGATTGGCCATCTCAACTGAGTTTGGGACTCCAACAACAGGCAGAAAGGCACAATGCAATCACTAGAGCTTCCCAGGACATGATTGTATCAACTTGGATAAGAAGCTTTCACAATGCCAACTCCAAGATGATCATCTCCCAGCCTTTCATCATTCACACTATCAAATGGATCAAGCTGCAGGTTATTATCCCTCTCCAAATAATGCAAATGCAGTTTGCAAGGGTGCAACAAAAGGCAACCCATCTTCCTCCATTGGAGCCTAGGACAATGCTCTCTGCTGGACTTCCTTGGCTCCATTTTACTCCTCTCACATGCTCCCTGAATGAAAAAGCTCACATTAAAACCATATAGCCCCAAACACCACAAATATGACCATATGAACCATATAAAACCATACAAACATATTAAATATAACCATATTAAACCATATTAAATCATACAACCATATTAACTAAAATCATATAACCATATTAAACCATACAACCATATTCATTGTAAACCATATGTAAACATTGTAACCATATATAACCTTTAATACTATTCAACCATTGAAACCATATTAAATATATAACATAAGGTAACATATATAAACATATAACCTTTAATATCTTGTCATGGCCACGTGGCGCCTCCTCAGAGGCTGAAAGCGTGGCCATGTCAGCAACCCGTACTGCCACGTCATGGAGGGCATGGCCCACACGTGACAGAAGTTTATTATTGCACTTTTACGAGGTTCGAGGGTGCAGCCAGAATTAACTGCACCCTCTTCCTCTCCCCCCCGACCATTCTTCCTCCCCTGTTTTCTCTGATCACTCTTCGCGCTCTGTATTTTCCTTAAGCGCCCGGTCTTCCGATCAGGCGATCGATCGAACCGAGCCATTCCAAGGCCATCTTATGACAGCAGCTTGGTCGACGGATCGAGACGCTTCCAGCGCCGAAGTGTTCGCGCAGATTGAGTGTTCGAGCGGGCGTTACTGCCTGAGAAGAAAGTGAGGCCTTTTTTACTGCTGCTTTTTAGTTTTCTGTAAGTCCTTTACTGCATATTTACTTATATTCTGTTGTTAGAGGCTCTTATTAATCCCTGATACAATTTACAGCCCGACAAATCCGTATTCACGCTTTGCGAACGACTGTACCCACATGGACTCGAACACGGGAGCTTCCTCCTCATGCAGCAAATCTTCCAGGTATGTTTTTGTAATATCATACCCTTTTTTAATCTCATTTCTCTCTACTGTTCTCTGTTTTCTCATTAATCTCACTAGTCTCTCTGTTATCTGTTTTCCTTTTGTATTGTTTTCTGTTTCTGTTATCTTTTTCTTGCTTGTGGTTGAATTGAATACATTGTACAGGCACAAGTGAGAGTAGTGGTAAGAGTAGTAGCAAGCAACCGAGATAGAAATCATCAGAGACAGGTGTTAGTAAGTAAGATATTGCAGAGCATTAACAGAACATTACTAGGAGAGATTCACAAAAGATATAGCTAAACTGTCTAAGAATGTTTCATAACAGAACATAACTAGGAATGTTTTTCTCCCACTGAGAACTAAGAATAGGAATTGCTTCACAGAATCTGCATTTCTAACTCACAGCATATCCTCCACTGCAGGAGACATGCAGAAGGGAGTGGCGAGTTGAGAATACCCCAGCTTGCCAACAGTCCAGGAAGTACAGGCCTTCTTCTCGACTCGCGAGTCGAGAACTTCTCGACTCGCGAGGCGAGAAGAGGGAGTGTACACTCTGGACTGTTGGCTGGTTGAGGGATTCTCGACTCGCGATTCGGGATTGCACACAGCTACCCAACGTCTTCACATTCTTTTTAAGCCTGCTGCAGCCTTCTCGACTCGTGAGTCGAGAATGTCATACCCTGTCAATAGCCCTTTGTGCAGTCGCAGGTGCCTCCACCCAGTCCGAGCCACTCTCCTTCGAACCATGCTCATCGAATATTGCGAAGAGGACTGGCTCCGACTGGGTGGAGGCCTCGGCGACTAACCACAGAGGTGCTGGCCGGTTTCTCGACTCATGAGTCGAGAAAACGCAGGCTCTAGTGGACTCTGCTTGCTGGCCTGCAGACAGTCTTAACCACTCTCCTTCAAACTATCTTCCTCGGATATTGCGAAGGGAAGTGGTTTTGACTGTCTGCAGGCCAACTCTTAGCAACCCAATTCTCCTGTGGGGCGCTGCTGGTTTCTACCTGGGCCACAAAGACCGCCTCTTCGAACCATCTTCGCCAATATTGGGCGGCGTATGGGCTCAATCGGGTGGAGGTCTCTACAACTAACCACAGGAAACCACGAGTTTGTCGTATGCATTCTGGCCACAAGCTCCGAATGCCTTTACCCAAAATTCAAGACTCCATGTGTACTATCCGAGTTCTCGAGGAGTTAAGGCATTCTCGACTTGGCGCAGTCGAGAATGTGGACAGGAAACCAACAGATCGACACCGCAAAGTCGAGAACTTCTTTTAGGCCAGCCAATTCTCCCGGTAGGTGGTCGCAGCAGCCTTCGACCTGGGCCACTCTCCTCCAACCATATTCCTCGAATATATGTAAGGGGAGGGGATTCCGACCGGGTGGAGGCCCTACAACTAACCACGTGGAAACCATGAAAGCTTGCCGTCAAGATTCTCACTCGGGCGAGTCGAGATTGCAGAGAGGAAGCTAAGGCTTACATTCTCGACTCGCAAGTCGAGAATCCCTTAGCCCAATCCCACATAGCAATGCCCGCTCCCGTGCATTCTCCGGGTGCCTGCAGACAGTCTGAGCCACTCTCCTTCAAACTATCCGCTTTCGAATATTGAAGGGAAGTGGCCCCGACTGATCTCAAGTAGCCTTGGGTCTTAGCATAGGTCTCTACAACCAAAATCTTTGTATTCTCCTCGTTTGTAGTCCGTGTGCCTCTAGCCCCACATCGAGCCACTCTCCTTCGAACCATCTTCCTCGAATATTGCGAAGAGGAGTGGTTCCGACTGGGTGGAGGCCTCTCTGACTAACCACAGGAGGATGCATTTGAACCGCATCTCCTGGGCCTTAGACCTAGCCTGATCTATATACAACATTCTAAGAAAACATTCCAAGAAAAAATACACCTAAAATGGATCTGTTCAAGTTTACCCCCGATCCATTGTTTCCTTGCCGAGCATCTCTCAACCCAGAGAGTAAATCATCTCTCGAAGCTGAAAAATGCTGGACAAGGAAACAATAAACCCGTCGAGCTTATGAGCAGTTCCATGATTTAAACACAGACGGCATGTTCTACACGGAAAATAATACAGGCATCTCTGAAACTCACCTCTTCACGCAGAAATTCCTTGGGCCACTGTATCACGGATCCCGCAGCCTCACCGAGAGTCTTTGCTTCTTCTGTCGGTCTCATCAATAGTGCACTCTCATCTAATACTTGTATCACTGCGATTCTCGCGTATCCCCATTCCATGGCGCCGCAGTGTAGAGTTCCCGTGTCTGGCAGCTCCTCTCCGCTTCCTACCTTAGCTCCGTGCTCATCGATCAAATCAACTGCTTGCAATAGGACGCGCGGTCAGGAAAAACACACATTCAAGGCGCTGTTAGCAGCTTACCGCGTCGCGGCGCCATTCCGGAAGTCGCTTACAGTCGATGCTCCCCTCCGAACTCGAAGTCGCCAATGCCGCAGTGAAGATAAACTACGCTCCGCTCACTAAGTCCCTTGATGTGATTAAATTTCGAAATAGTGTTTGGGCGGGCTAAAGCCGACCGTGCTGTACCCTTAGCCCGCTTTTTTTCATAAATGATTGCATGTCCTTAAATTCAAACTAAAGAACACGCCCGATCTTTTTTACATGCAGTCCTAAAACTCACAACGCGCGGAGGAAACTTAATTTACAGAAGGGTCCGAAGAGGATGAGAGGGCATACAGACATGACTCCGTCCAAGAAGCGAGGCGCCGGAGGGGATGCTAGTTCTAGCGGCAGCAAGAAGAAGAAGACTAACACCCCAGGTGAGCTCTGAGGTTTTTCTTTTGTCGGAATACCTTAACTGATCCATCCTTTCTTCTTGCAGCATTCACCTCGGACTCACTAGTGATCACTGGCCGAACTCCGTTCTTCGTCATCGAGGGACTGGAGACAGAGCTTCTTGACACACCAGCAGATTCTTGGTGGTATGTCGAGGTATCAACAAGTGGGAAGGAGAAAGATCTGTTTCTCCACCAGAGGGACAAGAAGAGCTCCGGAGACAAGTACAAGAAAATCGGTGTTGTGCTCTCCGTCTCAGCGCCAGATTCGAAGCATTTAACACTACATGTCGAGGACTGCCAGAAGAGTAAGTTCTATCACACCAAAAAATTAGCAGTTTCAAATTATTCTCACTCTTCCATGAGCAAGGCGAATCAAAACCTAAAAAAAGAAAAAGGCGCGCTTTTAAATTGTCGAACCTTGGGTGGAAGGATCTGGAAGGGATGAAGGAGGCCGGAACCCTAACATCCAGGGAGCTTGGAATGGAGATTTCCAGAGTCAGGGAAAAACTGTTCAATACGGGGAGCTTCACTTCTACTGTGCTGAAGACTCTACAACACTGCAGTTGGGGAATGAAGCCGTGGTTCATACACAAAAAGTCCACCAAAAAACAAAGATGTGGAAGATGACACCACACGGGAGGAATCAGATGACGAAGGAGACGAAGATATGGTCGACTCCCCAATAATGGATCCAGATGATCAGATCAGGATTTCACAGAGAGGGGCACAGAAAATGGAGCGGCTGGCTCAGTATTATCCGTTGGGAATATCACACAAGCCGTCTTTGACATTAGACGATTTGAAGGTTTGCACGGAGATGCCGCCTTGTTCAACCATTGTGGAATTTAATCCAGCACACATGCTGGAGATTCTGAACCTGATAGGTGCGACATCCTGTTGCAGATCCAATGCCTGCGGATGTCATACCTTTTAGCAGATCGACCGGTGAGTTGTTCATTGGAAGTCCGAGGAAGATCCTCAAGGGAAAGGACGCCCGGCTCGGGTTGTAGACGGTCAAGATTCGTTAGGGCGGCGCAAGTATTGCAGCGGAGAAGGAGGTGCCGCAGCGATCAAGGATAGATATGCTGTTTTAGAGTGCAGAGTTCTTTCTACGGAGACGCCAAAGAACCGAACCGCCAAAGATTAGCCACCGCTGTAACACAATAGCAGCGAAAGTGCAAGCTACGTAAGGTAAATAACTCTCCTCAATCCTAACATTTGCCGACATCATCGGGTTTCGACTTCGCGAGTCGAGAAAGCCGTGGTAACGCAAAAAATCAAAGGATGCAGAGCTTTCTCGACTGCGAAATCGAGAAAACCCGCAGAAGTAAAAAGAAAATTAGACACTCAAGGGACTTTCGACTCGCGAGTCGAGAAAGCCCTACCATCTTAACGCTTTCCGACATTATCACCGGGTTTTCGACTGGCGAGTCGAGAAAGCCGTGGACTTTTCTCGACTCGGTGTTACTATTTACCGCTTATTCCGGTGTTTGTAGATACTTTCATGCTCGACATTGGTACAATGATCGAATGCAGCCCTTATCCTGACCAGATCATACACGCTTAGGCAACAAAGTGGAAAGCATTGGGTTGTCCTCGGCCCTAAAGGAAACGTGGCTCCCTCTGATAAGTGGGAAGACCTTTGAGAAACTATGCAGATATGTTCTCACTGAGGGACAGGAAGATGATGAGGGAGAGGAAGAAGAGGAGAAGAAGAAGAGAACACCAAGGAAAGGGGGGAGTCTCTCTCGACCAATATGACCTCATTCTTAGCATCGAGGTGGCCCTGGGAGAAATGGACTGAGATATGGGCTCAATGGACAAGAGGCAAGTCGAAGGACAGCAATGGAGAATTTCCAAGCAGGCCGGACCCCAAGCCGTTTGACAAGCAGTTCATGAAGAGGATACTGTGGCCCGGACGGACAAAGAAACGCTTTGACCTACAAGGCAAAATCTTGGAAGGAACAATCCTACTAAGGAAGACCGGGAGTTCTAAAATGCAGGATTTAAAGGATTATGCCACATCCTAAAGCGCGGCGTCGCGTTAGAAGAAGGCATCACGGAGTTACGCAACGTTGCATCTAATGAATACCATGATTTTGATTATTACAAGGAAAAGGCTGCCCTTGATGAGGAAGACATGAAGGAATTGAACCGCCTATGTCAACCCTACATCAACACCAAGCTGAAGCGTAACGTCAAAACCCTTCCTTTCCCTCGAACGTGCTATGGCAATTCGAAGAGGAAGCTTGGATTCGGGTGGTCCCATTTAAGGCGCATTTATAGCCCCCCATTTCTGGTAACTTTGGGACACAAGGGATTTGGTGGTCCAGGAACGGCACTGGACCCGTGGCACTATTTGCCATCAATATGATCAAGACCCCACCTTTTTTTTATGACAAAGCTGACATAGAGCAATTGGTACAAGGCGGTCCGACATGACCGACCACGGATACTTTCGGTTTCCTTATCTTTTGCATGCGGGCAATCGGACAACTGCTTTGTCTCCCAATGGGCACTGATATTAACTTCACCAACAAGATCATGCACTCCATATCTAACTTGATCATGAGTGCAGACTTGGCTTGTCAAGGCACCAAGCTTTGCCAACATAGTTTTGGTTTTGATTTCAAGATCGGTGGCCGACTGGATAAGTGGTGGTCTAGCGAGCATCATTATCTCGACAAGTTCATGATCTCTCAAGAGCAGATGGAACCCTGGAAGGGGGGGCAGATTTATGGAGGATGTTCCATCGATGGACAAGGTCAGCAAAGATGGTGCGACAGGTCCTATACATAGAATTCCTATCCGGCCAAGAGTTATCAAATACTTCATAACCAGCTTGGTCGAGGAAGATCAAATTGTATGCGAGTGGTACATGAATGGCCTGTTCTCTCAGGGGGCTATGCTGTTTGGAATGAAACCTATATCCGTGGTTGGAAATAAGGACATGGTTGAAACCATTCGGTCATACCTGGATCTGCTTCATGAGCATTTCAAGGGGAGGAAGACAAATGGAAGCAGTAAAGACGACGAGGACGAGGGAGACAAAGCCGATTTCGAGACGAGAATGTCGAAGGTTTGGACCCGAATGCTGCCGAACACATTCTTGAAAACCTGAGATTGAGGTGAGTTTACTTTGCTCTATCGGTGTTTCTCGACTCGCGAGTCGAGAAAACTCGTTTCCTTTCAATACCTTTTCTTTTCATTCTCGACTCGCGAGTCGAGAAAACTCGTTTCCTTTCTGACAGATGTCATCATTTCAGGGAATTCCAGGTCAACGACTCCGGATCATTGTCATTGGGCAGGTTCACGTCGCGAGGAGGAGAATGAAAAGGACAAAGACAATCCAGATCAAGACACTGCTCATAGCCAGAAAGGACCTGAAAAGATAATGATCCCGCATTTGGATCCCGATGAACCGGATATATGGTCAGAGCCAAACTCCAACTGGGATCCAGCTGCTCCCGCCAAGCTTGTAATATTTGACGTCAATGGAGTATTAGCTGCAGTATACCACGATAAAGACGTCCCCGAGATTAACACCTCGCAGATCCCGACCAAAACGGAGCATAAAATAGTGTATCCGAGGCCTAGAGCTAAGGAAATTGTTGAATGGTGCCTGGAACGGGGATTCGAAGTGGGCATATGGTCTTGTATGGCAAAGAAAAATATTGTCAATGTTCTTGGTGTTCTCGGCATTTCAGTTTTGAAATTCAAGTTCGTTTGGGGAAGCGAAAGGGTCGAGCATGTGTCGGACCTCGATCTAGCCGTCACAAAGGGGAAGCATATAATGGTGAAAAGGCTGGACAGGGTTTATGAGCAATTCCAGGACTATGGCAAACACAACACGCTGATCATAGACGACTCCGCCTACAAGTGCTATCATAACGCGCAAAATACAATCATTGCTAAGCCATATCGACCTGAAGAATATGAGACGGATAGGTGGTTGTCCTTCGGACTGTGTCCTGTCTTGGCAGAATCCCGCTTTGCCATTCTTGTCGCCGATGTGCTTCTGAACTATCCGAGCCTCACGGAACCCGATCCAGAGAGCAAGGCGATCATGAAAGCTATGGACGACAAATATTTTGGTGAACAAGAAGAGTGACCTCTGCTTTCAGATAGTCAAATTGTGTGAATATTGTAAACAAACGTGAACACATGTATTGAACATTTTGTAATGAATATACTTGTATATTGAGTTTTCGCTGCCTTTCTCGACTCACGAGTCGAGAAAGGCATGCTTGTATGAGACCATTTGTATGTTTGATTGTGTGACTGGATGCAGCCACAAACTATTATGATAATGCTTGTACATTGCGTTTCCTGGGCCTTTCTCGACTCGCGAGTCGAGAAAGGCACTGGTTGTCTCGTTGACGAAACCATTTGTATGCTTCCGTGTGTGATTGGATGCAACCATATTCTAATGAGAATGGTTGTACTTTCACTTTTATGGGCCTTTCTCGACTCGCGAGTCAAGAAAGACACTACTTCCCACGTCATTGGATGCAGTTGTATGGAATGAATGTTCTCCATTGTAATTTGATTTCAACATTCTTTTCTTCGTTTTGACTAATGGCACCGTAATTGTTAATCATACTCTCCTTGCTCCAGGTGGTTCAGGCACAGATCCGACACGAGCACAGATCCCGCTCAGGCATCACAGAGACCGCTCGAGGCGGCACAGATCCCGCTCAAGGCGAAAAGAAATACTGGATTCGGGCACGCACCCCGGCCACGCTACACTCTTGCCCGGCCTGGGATAAGGTTGCTCATGAATTCAGAGGTTGCTCGCTACACCACGGGATAAAGAACAGGCGAAGAACAAAGAGAAAGTCCAGGAAGCTCAAATCATCTTGCAAGCATTGCATAACATCCACGGAGGTTGGGGAAGGAGCATATTCGATGAAAGACGCGAGAGGCGAGTGGAGAAGTCGGGTGGACAGTCGGGCCGGTAGGGCCGCAGAGGCACCTCCACGTGAGGCATTCCACACTCTTCAGGTTGCCCCTAAGGCTTACAAATGGGCGTGAAGAAGCCGCTAGTTAATCCCCTAAGGTGGACCACCTACCAAGATGATGTAATCAGAGGTGACAAAGAAGACCGCCATGGTCTGCGTCCGATGTAAAATACATTGTACCTATTCAATTTATTAATAAAAATTCTTTTTCAACTAGTTCTTTGGTTTCAATCTTTAATGAATTTCCTTTGTTTCAGTTGCATTGTTCTTGTTCTCGACTCGCTAACCAGGGAAAACTGCAGCAAAGCTGGAATGCAGAGTTTTATTCAAAAATTCGAATTAAGGATAGTTTTCGGGTCGAGGTGCTCCTTTTTATGTAAATTACCAGGGTTCCGAAAAAAAATGGGAATGGAATGAGTCCCACTTTAATTAAATACGACTTATTACAGAAAGGCAGACTTCGAAGATTACACCTACTATGTTCTTGGTGGCACACACAGCTACAAAGCAAGAAAAGAATTATCAAAAGAAGAAAGTCGGAATGAAGTCTGGAAGAGCGTCGAAGCACACATCTACGTGGGGGTTACAGATGAAGAAGCAAAGGTCATTGCCGTGAGCCATAATCTCGACAATGACTTCAGACTAGAAATGAGCCTCATCGACAAAATCCGTTTCATGCACCGAGAATATGTAGAGTTCAAACAAGTGCATGGAGAAGACTTTAAAAAACAAAAAAATAAGCTCCAAGAACTTCGCGAAGCCTGTGTAACAGAGTGCTACCTCAGCTATGATTCAGATAAGAAGCCCATAATGGCTGTGAAGTAGTACGACAATTACTTCCAGCTTGCTTTCAGAGATGGTCAAGTAAGTAAAAGCTTTAATTTTGTCTTTTGTAGTATGCTTAGCATAGCTTAATTTGTGCTTTAACCTCGAACTTTGTAAATTTGTATCAACCATAGAAGCCTGGTCACGGTATGAATTTAAACCGTTACTAGGTCATGGTATAAATTTATACCGTGCCTGGTCACGGTATAAATTTATACCGTCATAAATTTATACCGTGCCGAGGTAACGGTATAAATTTATACCGCGCCTACGCACGGTATAAATTTATACCGTGACCAGGCACGGTATAAATTTATACCGTTACCTCGGCACGGTATAAATTCATACCGTGCCTTTCCAACGTGTGCATTTAGACATTAGAATGCGCAACAAACACTTGTACGCCATTCAACACTAAACTACATGAGTTCGACCATTAACAGGTGTGGGATCTTCAAGAAAGAATATTTTGTATGTTTGAAGATGATGAGCTTAAAGAACAAGCAAGCTCTGCAGGAAAAAAAACCAAAAAAAGATGGTGAAGCAAAACAAACAAACATGAGCATTGTACCCTGGACGCAGCTACAGGGTTTAAAAAGCAAAGAAATTTTTGTGCAACTCTTAGAAAAAGTTGTGGCCAAGGAATTCACTCTAGACGAAATGGCCAAGGAAGCTAAGACGTAAGCCTCATTTGCTATGCCGTGTTCTTTTTTCCCTCATTTTGTCTTACAACATTTTTCCCTCTGCAGTCAGAAAGACATTGTCACCTGCCAGGCCGAGTTAATGAAGCAACTAAACCTAGAGGACTGGGAGGAGTGCAAGCTTTTATATCCAACTTGTACTACAGATAGTATTATCAGAGAGCACGCTGTTAACTTCAGTGGCTGGGTAAGTTTTGCAGAAAATATTTTTTGTTTTCGTGCCTTTGTCTCACAGTTTTCTTACAGAACAAGAAGAAAGGGCTACCAACAGGATTTTTAAACCTGGTTCGTAGGGCCAAGGAGGAGAGGCAGAGACTGAAGGCAATTGAGCAGGGCAAAGAAGATGGCACTAGCAGTTTTGACACTAGCTATGAGAGATTTACAACATTTGGTCAGGACTGCTTGTACAGGGTTATTCAGGGAGATTGCACGAGGCTGGGAACTCTTTTGGACAAGCAAAATTTTACATTGTGCATTGCAGATATTCCTTATGGCTTTAAAATTAAAGATAGCGCTTTTGACGAGGAGGCTTTCACGCACGTGCAAGTCCGTGCTTTTTTGGATGGCCTAAAGGAAGTCACGATATCTGCAAACTGGATGGTCATCATTTTTCATTCCGACCTGCAGACGATGTCGGTGCTTAAACCATTGGGAGCCATCTGTAACGCCGGCTTTGAAAACTGTGTTTGGTAAGCTTTAGATTTATTGCTTTTCTATTTACTGTAACACCACGGTATCTTATATTATAATGTTTTGACGTAAGTGCGTAGTGCATCGAGCCCTAAATCCGACGGCCAGAATTTGATTTGCCTTAAATTCGACGGCCATGATTGGATTTAACTAAAAAAAAAGCCAGATCTAACCTAAAAGTTGGACCGTTCGGATAGGCCACGGTTTTTTTTCTGCCTTTTCTCGATTTTCTTTTCCTGCCCTTTCTGGCTCTAGCGATTTAGGAAGAGGCCGTCGGATTCCTCCCCAGGGCAGATGCTCCACGGTCATAGAGCTTCACAAAGCTATTTCAATTGCAGAGCTATAAAGACCGCACACAAAAAGGATATTCAAGTTTTGGTTTTAATCACAAGCAACCGGATTTCCTTCCTAGGAACGGTGAAGCCATGGATTTGTTTTTGTGAAAGGTCGGCTAGGTTGCCGGTAACCCGCTTTTGGGTAGTGCGGTATGGCGACGCCCTCTCGGCCGGTGACCGTGTTATGTCCTTAGTCTCCTCTTGGGCTGCTAAGATTGCTCTTTTTTTTTTTTCATTATGGGGCCATTCCTCTTGAGTTGTCTTTGGTGAAGCTTCCTCTTTGGCCGTGGTGAAGCTTCACAAATGGTAGAACATGGCGAGAATGGCGGCAAGTGGCAATAACAACATTCCGTAAGCCTCAACCTTGAATCCGGACAAATCGACTTTCTTGTGTGACAAGAATTTTGGTGCATGCCTATGCCTAGACCGCTTGAATGGAAAGGGCAATGCTCAGACACCACCTTCCAAATGACACCACGAGTTTTTTTTTTTGTTGCACCACAAGAATACGCCATGAGACATTTTCACGCCCCTTTTGTCAAACCTCTAGATCTTCTTTGACCAGATTGATGATTCTTCGTTATGCCATGCCACGATTTACACACAGTGGGGTTGAAGTGAAAGGTTGTGGATTTACACATGCGGTTCACAAATTACACAAGCCAATTGAAGGTGAAGTTTATGGATTTGCACAAGACTTATGCTTATGGACTGGAGTGATCCTTCATCTTGCTCCTACATTTGTTCTTGGATTTCACCAATGAACCTAAAACATATACCGTGACTTTCAGATCCGTGTAGTTTGTTGCATTTGTCGCCCTTTGATATCGATCCTCTAGAGCTTCCATCTGGGTTTTTGTTCTTGGATTGCAGCTTGAATTTGCCCTAGATTTTTGGCATTTCTTCTTACCAGATTCAGCCATGGCGCTCGCTTTGAAGGTGTGGCTGCATCATGTAGCACAACATTAATTTCTCAGGGGCATTGCATTGCCATCATAGTTCCTGCTAAGTTATACAGCTGTTGTAGGCATAATGCCCCTTTGGTTAAATTAGCAGGACCTTCTGGAAGATGTTATCATTTCCCGTCAATAGTATGCGAAGCAAAAGAGATTACAATTGTTGGTAAGTGGAATTTTATCTTTTCGAAATCATATTATGATATTTAGCTTAAAGTAAAAATCTCCCATGAATTTCATCAAATTTTCTCAAATCTCTGTACATAAATACAATTATATGGCAAAACAAAAGCGCTTTTCCAGGTTGTTGATACTAAGGGCTTCACCTGTCTTGCCCATGGACTTGATTAATCTTTTAGATTCTACGGAAAGGACAAGTATGCATATTTCCACAATAAGATATTGTGTTTCAGATGTTCTGTCATTCAAAATTGTAATTATGAATGCATGGCAGATTTATTCACAAGCATAAAAGTCAATTCCACCTTTGATTATTAGATAGGTTTTATTTGTGAAACACCAAAGATTCTTGCTTCTTGGGTAGAGCTAACTCAAGATGCAGCGACTAACTTTGTGATTATGATGCTAATTAGCATGCTCTCAAGTTCTGTTTATGGTCACGCTTGAGAATGATGATGTTGTCATGTATCAGATGAGTAGATCCTTAGGATGTGGTGCTGGTCATATATGTAAATGTGATATTGGTATTATTCGATAACAATATCATACCTTAAATTACAAGCAGTTGTATGATATTCTGGATTTGCCATCTTGAGACACCATAAATAAGGTTCCATTTCCAAATACTTGCTCCATTGTCAAACACCAACTTCTACAACATCAAAACCTGTATAAGCCAACTCAGAACAATGGTCGTAAATAATTTGTTAATCAAAACAACCTTAGTTCCAAAGGATATAACAAATAATTGGCCATAATTAGTTTGTTAACCAAAACAAATCTGTATGTATAATGCCATAAGTAATAATCGAAGCAAAGCATATATGGTTGAAGCATCTACTTATAGAGTACACATGAATACAAAGGACATTCGATGGATACACCAAGCCAATAAGATCTAAACTCTACCACGTGTGGTTATTGCTAATATTATATGTACACTATGAATAATTGTTCTTCATTGGGAGGTGCACTAGGTATTAATGATAACCATGTGCGAGTTGGGTTTTGTATATGCATCCTCAATGAAGAGGTTGTCTGAATTATTGTTGCATATACATTTCATGTATTAAACAATTGGAAGTGATTTAAACCTTTCTACAATCTCTTTTTCCTTTCTTACGCAAACATGAAGTTCCTATAAAACTTGCAGGGTAAACATGAACCTATTAAAACATAGACACAAGGTAGTCCCTACAAAAATTGCAAGGTCTGTGGATTGAATCGAGTAAATTCGTTAACAAGGCCCCAACATTAGCCCAGCAACGCTGGGCACTATTACTAGTAAATTTATACTGCAGTTGCCTTAATGTTTAAATTCATACGGCTGGAGCAACCGTGATATAAATTTATACGGCAAGACAACCTTCGTATAAATTCATACGGCACGGCAACGTGGTATGAGTTTATACAGCAAGGCAACCGTGGTATAAATTTATACCGCCACACCACTGAACTAACTTATTTTCATTGCTGTATTGTTCGGCAGGCTAAAAACAAATGTCAAGGGACATGGTGGTGGTCCGCGCTTAGTAAGTTGTTTTGAGCATTTCCATATAGGTTTTTACAGCGCGGACGCCAAAAAAACCATGGTTCATTTCACACTACAAGAGAATGATTGTCAGGCATCAGAATAAGCATCAGATAGCCTTCATGAAACAGAGTACTGCACATGCTCTCAGATCTGATGATTAATCTGATGTATATTTTCTGATGCATAGGTGTCAGATTAAGCATCAGAAAAATTGCTAGAATAAGCATCAGATAATCATCACATCACACATCAGAAAAATTGTCAGATTAAGCATCAGATGGATAGCTAGCTTAATCCTCAGATTAAGCATCAGGTAAAACGTCAAATTTACAGTCAGATTACTCTTCACACTAAGCATCAGGAAAAACATCAGATGGATGGTTAGATTAATTGTCAGATTAAGCATCAAGAGAATTGTCAGGTGAGTTGTCAGATTAAGCATCAGATGGATAGTTAGCTTAATCCTCAGATTAAGCATCAGGTAAAACGTCAAATTTATAGTCAGATTACTCTTCACACTAGAATTATCATATTAGTTGTCACAATAAGCATCAGGTTAATTGTCAGGTTGTTGGTCAAGATAGTAGTTACTATGCTAATATTCTAGTCAAAAGAGAAATTAGATTTGTTGCAAAACCATAAAGACATCGCGGTCAAGAAAACCAAATAAACACAATACAATGCAATTTTAAAACCAATACAATATCTCAAAATGCAATAACACTTTACTATTACAAAAAGATTGTCATTACATATAAAAGAAAGAGTACATATAAAAGAAAGAGTACATGTGTGCCCTTAGATGCCCTTTTGAAGAGATCTATACTGTGCAATGTTTCTTGTGACAGTTGCATCCATAAAATCGGGACTCAACTTCCTAATGCCCTTGCCCTTGCACTTTTTGCTATTTTTCCTTGAAGTAGATGCGTTGTCACTCCTTTTAGTTGCTTCCTCCACAACCTTCTTCTTCCTAACCATTATCTCTTTCTCCCTCCTTGCATCTTCCATCCCCTTCTCCACCAACATATCACGAGCCCAATCGGGTGTACCTTCATCCGCACCTTCCATGTCAATGTTATCTTCGTCAGCATCAATCCCATTTCCTTCTATCATGGCTGTCCCTGCACCATAAAGCTCATCCCTATCATGTTCTTCATCTTCCCCATCCGCATCTCCTTCACCTCCAACTATTTCAATGTCATTGTTGTCTCTCTCCTCCTCGCCATGGGCATCACCTCCTAAATCTTCCACTATTTCCTCTTCTCTTCGATTTCGGTGCACCTCCTTGTTTGCCTCCTAAAAAAAATAAAAGTTGCACTCAAGTTAGAATAATAATATAGTTATAACATAGGAAATTTAACATGTTCCCTAAAAATATATTTATCTTTTGTACATAAAAATATTTCAGATCCAAATTTTCTCATTTTTCAAACGAAATCAATATATTTATCTCTTGCATGTACATAAGAATATTTCAGCTCCGAATGAGAATGATTTTTCAAACAAAATAAAAATTGTAATGCTCAAATACAAGAAAACCTGTTTTTGTCGTTTTCGCTCCTTATTCTTCCTTGCCCCCTTCTTTCCTATATGATTTGCTGCCTTGTACTACAAAAGCAACAATCATGTTATGATAATTAACCATCTTACTAGAATGTTTTGAATGTCCAAACTTACATTTCCGGGAACTTTTCCTTGGTCAATTAAAGTCTCTCGATAAACTTTGTATGACCCTTTCTCTACTATTAGCCGAATAGTTTTTGCAGAAGGATAACTGCCCCAATCTCGATACTAAATAATTATAAGTTAGCTAAATAGATCCATGTTCCGGTGCTGATCCTCTTACTTCCTTAAGTTTGTCTCTTCTTGGAACAAGTCCAAAAAGAGAATCCTACCCCTCTGCCATAGCCAAGCAGGCACCTTCTGCCATAGCCAAGCAATCTTGCACTCTTGAAAATCAGCTTTCACAGATCAAATTTGAGAGTCATGCTATTTCAGGTTATTTCAGCCTACAACATGGCTGCTGGATAGATAACAGCAAATGCCAATGCACAAATGTGGCCATTGTCATCCCGGGGGATTCATCTTTATCACATGAGCATATGCCACCTGCGTGCTTAAGATGGGAAGAAACACCCCTATATACGTGCACAAAAGTCTTGGAAAAACACCCCTTCCATGGAGAAAATACACTAGAATGTTAGTAAGAGGGAGATTTAAACCCCTAGTATACGTACGAAAACATCGAGAAAAAAACCCCTTCCACACACTCACTATATTTATATGGGTCTTCTGTGTGAATCCCCCGGGATTGTCATGTGGATCAATCCAGAAATACACTTTCTTTTGCAACTAGAGCAAAGGAAGTTACTAATAATGCCCATGTTAATGTGGTAAGTTCTGCTAAGGGATTGCTCTTGTGTGCTTGCTTATAAGACTGTACTTAAGTTATCAATGCATAATGCAGGTAATCTCCGATAAAGATTTGATGAAGCAATTACAAAAGGAAGTTGCCAGGTTAGAGGCAGAGCTTAAGATTCCTGATTCTGCACCAACTTCGGAGACACTACTGCAAGAAAAGTGGCTTCAAATTCAGAAGGTAGACACCAAAAAAGAACTGTTTTTTAACAACAAAGGCATGCCTTTTCCAGGTGATATTTAACCCCAGCTTGTTATTGTAGATGGAGATGGAAATTGAAACAATTGTTAATGATTTATGTTCTACTGCAGGAGCAGAAGAATCCAATGCCTGCACTACTTACTCCCCCAAAAGATGGACATGTAAAACAGGAGAGGAATATGGTCTGCAGACAGTCCACTACTTCAGCAGAGATGGTGGTTTTAGCATCAGCAACTGGCTAACCACTTCAATAGTTTCTGCTTGTTGTTCCCATTTAAGGCCATTCAAAAGATTTAATGCAGTACACCTGGCCCTTCAGTTGGCGAATAAGGAGCTTCCACTCTTATAGAGAATGCAGTTGGTGATTGGACAGTGTCTGTATTGGGCCTAAAGAAGCTGCAGACATTGGGGGCAGCAGGGAGTCAAGTCTCAGTTGAGAGAACACAAGATAATCTAGGAAGTAGATGGTTAAGACAATTATTCAATGTAGGAAAAATAGCTGGAAAATGTTCAGCAATAGCCACTGATCTCTGAGACATAAAGTAAAGTTTTGCTTCAATTATACATTCTGGAGCACCTTCAAATCTTAGGGTAATTTTCCATCTTATTTCTGATACTTGCAACAAGTTCATACTTCAAATTGTTTTTAGAGGTCAAAATTCGATCTGCAACATGTATGAGGAGAAGGTAGCTCTAGACACATTTGATGTGAATATGAGGCTTCCAAGTTTGAGTCCCAAGTTTTAAATCAAAGATGATGGCCTTTCCCATGTTTCAATCAAAGAGAATCACTGCTTTTACATTTCCAAAATGTCTGCACTAAGATTTCCAACAGCCTTGGTTGGTGCCTTATAGAAAGGGAACTTTGTCTCTCAAATTTTCTATCATATTACAGTGCAGACAAACCAATGTAAGATCATGACATACCTTGAGCTTGATCCTCGCCTTCCACTTGGGACTGTTGAGGGAGTACCAATGTGTTCAATCCGCTTATCAAGTAAAGCTTTAAACTTCAGCAACTCTTCTCGTCCCAATCTCCCAAATAACTGCGTGACACTAGTACAATCGTCTTCAGAATCCTCGTGTGTCCTCCGTGAGCACTCCCTTTTCTTCTTCAAACTCTCCCTTGGGGCCAGTAATTAATAGAAAAAACATGATCAGATAATTCTAACTGCAAATTGCAAGAGATTCTAACAGATTTTCCATATTTAATTCACATTTCTGATATGTTAGCAATACATATGACAGCTCGGGAACATGGCTTGTTTGTGGTTTTGGGAACTCTGCAGGAACAACCAAACAACAGTCCGTTTAATGCTTAATTTGGATAAAGTCGATTTGTCCAAGCAATAAAATATATGCTCTTACAAATACCTACAAGAGGGTATAGTAAAGATCAAATGTGGTCTACAGGATTCTTAACATTCTTGCAGGCATGCCCTCATTTGACTGTTCCTTGATCTTATGGTTACCAAAAGTAACAGTACAAGTACGCAAATATCTGCTTTACATGCATTTTCCTGTAGCAGACATGTAACATCTTGTGGTTTGCCACAACGTTAAATAATTTCTGGCTAAGGGCAACAGAATGGAACCAATTATATGTTGCTGCTAATGTTCCCATAAAGTGTTTGTTTGAATCATTGGCTGACAGTTAGCAGCTTTTTGAAATGTTCTAATGTTCATGTGTGAGAAAGGAACGTGTTCATGTTCATATTGATAGTGAAGCTTTTCCCGAAGCTTGTGATGTCACTAGTGATGTTCCCATCATTGACACATAGATTATAACAAGGAATACGTATCTCTATTTACAATTTTCCGATGGCTTTGTAAGATCTGCGTTCTTCAAAATTGTCTTTCAAGATTGTAGGATCTGTGCTACCAGTTCTGATAATCCTGTCAGAGCAATTTGACAAAGCACTAGAGGAGAAGGACAAATTAGAAACGGATGCAGAGGCTATCAAGGTACAAAAGCTAGAGCTAGAACGTAATATTGCAATTCTAGAGGCTGATAATCATGAGCAGAAAGCAAAGATTGAAGATTTGTTACAGCAAATAGCTTCTCAAGCTGGAAGGTTTGGGGAAATGGAGTCTTCCATAAAGCATTTGCAAATGGTAAAGGGGAAGTTGGAGAAAGGGGTGCACAATCTACAACAACATGCAAATCTTGACGTTGTGCAAAAGGGGACCACTTTACAGCTATCTGCTTACAGGAGAAATTTGACTTGATTAATGCATCCAAAGAGGAACTTGAAGTTGAAGTCACTGGTTTAAAAGCCGAAAAATGAGCATTGTTCCATTATTTTACTGTTACTGCAGAATAATTCAGGTTGCAGAAAGTACACAGCAGAAGCAGATGTGTGATGCTCTGAATATTTAAATTGCATATTAATAAGAATGTTTAATGCTAGCATTCTAAGGTCACCATTCTCAATGCAATACAGTTCTCTGTTGTTTGATTTCCAATCTCAAGTTCATGAGATAAATGCTTAGAAGCCCTGGGCATATCTGAATGGAACTGTCTGCTCTAATCTTGAGTCCAGATATGGCAATCAATGTAATTTGGAGGAAGAAGATCTCTGAGTCCAGATCAATGTATAATCTTTGGATTTTTTTAAATTACACGGTCAGGAACATGGAATCTGAAAAGAACGAGGCATCAAATTGTTTCTTGAAATGTCTCCAGCAATTCCCAAAATGATTAAGTGTGAGAGATTAAATGTCTAATGGAAATATCTAGATGCCCTACAATTTGATCTTCGGAAAATTCTGGAAATGGCTAACCTTCCCGGAAAAATAGTAGCCGCATTCCACAGATGAAGAGATCATGACGACTGGACGAACAAGATTAAACTCTTTTATAGAATGCCCAATACTTACTTGCTAGCAGTGGGAAATCGCAGTGGAGTCGCTGCTGTGCAATCGTGCTTCTTCTCGGCTTCGATTCAAGAAATGTGTAAAATGGCGGCAAACGAGTTGAAGGTATTGT
This sequence comes from Isoetes taiwanensis, assembly GCA_021234155.1. Taxonomy (NCBI): domain Eukaryota; kingdom Viridiplantae; phylum Streptophyta; class Lycopodiopsida; order Isoetales; family Isoetaceae; genus Isoetes; species Isoetes taiwanensis. The sequence goes on along the minus strand of JAJEKV010000095.1, from coordinate 1,212,617 downwards.
AATCAAACCAAACAAAATGTAACCATTATTGCATTAATGCACTGTTCTTGGTTTACGTTAAGCCCATTACTGTTGTTGTTGGTTTAATGGGTATTTGGTATTTAGAGAATTCCCTTTTTTTTTACTTTTTTTTTAAGTTAGTATTTTTGTTATTAAGAAAACCATTGGGTCTATAGTGATTTTATTTTTGTTAGTAAGAAGTTGAAGGTATTGTAATCAAACCAAACAAAATGCAACCATTACATTATTGCATTAATGCACTGTTGTTGGTTTACGTTAAGCCCATTACTGTTGTTGTTGGTTTAACGAGTATTTGGTATTTAGAGAATTCCCTTTTTTTTACTTTTTTTTAAGTTAGTATTTTTGTTATTAAGAAAACCATTGGGTCTATAGTGATTTTCTACAAAGAGGAATACACATGTTATTAAGAAAACCATTGGGCTCTATAGTGATTTTATTTTTGTTATTAAGAAAACCATTGGGTTCTATAGTGATTTTCTACAAACAAGAATACACATGTTATTATTAAGAAAACCATTGGCTTCTATAGTAAATTTATTTTTGTTATTAAGAAAACCATTGGGTTCTATAGTGATTTTCTACAAAGAGGAATACACACTTTGAACGTCACGTGCACCATCCCTATTAGACCAAGATGAGCACGTCTCGGCATCCTGCTAGCTCTGATTCGTCAAGCAGTCAGTCTTCAATTCCCTCGATCGACGAATTCCCAACAATAAGGTCTCTCTCTCTCTCTCTCTCTCTCTCTCTCTCTCTCTCTCTCTCTCTCTCTCTCTCTCTCTCTCTCTCTCTCTCTCTCTCTCTCTCTCTCTCTCTCTCTCTCTCTCTCTCTCTCTCTCTCTCTCTCTCTCTCTCTCTCTCTCTCTCTCTCTCTCTCTCTCTCTCTCTCACACACACACACACACACACACACACACACACACATGTTGTGACGTTTCATTTGTTCACCTGCATTTTTGTCATTGTTTCTAGAAATGAAACTACTTCATCATCTTGTTCAAGCAAGCCTAAGACAGCTAAAACTTGGTTTCGCGATGATCCATTGGAGCGACTTGCCACACAGTATGGTGATTGTTGGTGTAAATAGTGCAAAGGCACTAGCAGAAGAATGTATAGCACGAGACAAGATCACAAAATGAAGTATGGTTTGATGCCAAATGCCCCACCTTCGTCTGAGCTTGAGTTGAAAGCACAACAAGAGGCAGACGAGGTAAGAATAGGCATTAAATATTTTTAGTATTTCTTTTGTACCATGTACTAATTTAAGTATTATATATAACTTGTAGTATTTAGACATGCTTCACAAAACTTCTGAACATGCCGAGAAAGTAGATAGTCCCACGTCTTCATGCTCGTCTGGGTTACCCTTGTATTGTAAAAGTTCCAGTTCTAGTTCAGAGAAAACTCAAGAAGTTGAGAGAGGTCGCACAAGGGGAAGTACACTAGCAACACAGCTTGCCCGTTTCACTAAGTTGTCGTATAATCTGGCTCATGCGTGTGAAACTGAAACTGACATGGCTGATCAACTTCCTTCTCACCTCAGAGCCTCAATTGCTCCATTTGTTCGATCAACTCTAGGTTGTTGGGAAGGGGAACTGCCACCAATGTTGGAAGAGTTTATGTATTGGGGTCATAAGTACATGATAGCACCTTCTATAAAAATACCACAAGCTGGAAGGGGTTTGTATATAATGGATCGTGTGAATGTCCCATCTGGACACTCAACAGTGTTGATGGTATATGGAGGTCCCAACTATCCCTGGGGGTTATGGCATAAACTTGCTTCTTTTATGCCCAGTATGTCGACTTATGCTATGACATTGAATGCAGCATCGTTGAGTGAGAAGAAAGGTCACGGAGCACATGCTTCACGTAGTGCATGTATATATATCGATGGTCGGCCAAGTGTCCATGGCAATATCGCAGCACTTATAAATAGCTCTCGTGGCTATCCTGAATTAACCAATGCAGAATTTGAAGAGACAACAGAATATGATCCACGGTATATGAATGGGTACATTGGACCATATGTGAGGGTGTGTGCCATACGCAGCCTTCATCCTGGAGAGGAATTGTTTGTGAACTATCCCTTCAGAAGAGGTATCCCCAGGCGCATTAGAGGAAAAATGAGATCACATTTTGTCCCATTAAGGGATGCTTAAAATGCCATGTCAGCTTTTTAAACTGTCCAATAAGAGAAGAGCTCCAGTATATCTCATTCCAGTATTATGTGGCAGCCTGTAATTAATGCAGCTGCAACTAACTTCTGTAGTATTATTTTTTCATTATAACTTTTGATCCAGAACTCCGATTCAAAAACTTTTTGTAGCAATGGGTTCGTCTTCACAAGATCTATCTAGTGATAACCCATTCATACATCTTTTACGATATAAATATATAAGAAATAAGCAAAAAATCATATTTTTTTAAGGTTAACGCATATGGCCATATTGAAATACATCATAACCATATATCATTGGAAAGATCTTTTCATTCCGCATCTAATGCAACAAACGCCGCAACATTTTGACAAGTGGATCAAAAGTTATGGGGGAAAAACAACAACAATGAAGTTGTTGGTGCTGCATTAATTGCAGTTAATAGAGGGTAGCCATTCCATTGGAGGATTCTTATGGGGATGAAATGAGATCTCAAATTTCCTCTAATGAGTTGAACGCCAAACACGTGGTGAACCTGTTGTTGTACCCTATGGAAGGAAACGTCACATAGATATATAATCATGTATCATTTGGTTTATGTTGTCATAATTATAGAACACATATCATTTTCCAAGATTAATGGTTTAAAGCTAATAATGTTAATGATTTAAAATGTTGCATGGTTTAAATAGGTCAATGTGTATTATTTACAATGCGTGTATTACTCTATCTATCTATCTATCTATCTATCTATCTATCTATCTATCTATTTCATATTACTTTATTAACACACATGTATAAATGCCCACTTTATTTCTTATATTTACAGTCAAGTGACGATGAAGACTCCTCTGCACAAAGTCCCTTCCATGCTGAGAGTGGTTTAATGGATGCCATTCAAAATTACTTCCCAACCACTAACTCAAACAACGATGTAAATGTTGACGATGATGGCGAAAGACCTGTCACACTCCTTGAGAAGGAAGCGGGCAAACCATTGTACCCAAATGCAAAGATATCGTGTCTTGCTGCATGCATACTCATTTTAAACTTGCAACATAAATCTAGTTGGAGTAACAATAGTGTGGATGAGCTTCTCAGGTGTGTCTGATTCGAGATTTCACGCAATACAAGTTTGTCCCCACCTTTTTTTGTAATTTGTCATTCTCTTACTTGATGTTTGTTTGTTTTTTCTTTTTTCAGATTGCTGGCTGAGTATATACTTCCAAGTGATCATTGTCTTCCAAAGTCAAGAAGGCATGTCAAACAACTTCTGCAAGAACTAGGTTTGCAATATAAATGTATTCATGCATGCATTAATGATTGTGTACTCTTTCGCAATGAATATAGTGACATGAATGTATGTCCCAAGTGTAATGAGCCAAGATATGATGAAAATGCAAAGTCCAAAGTGCCAAAGAAAGTCTTGCGGCACATGCCAATAATTCCACGATTGCAAATTATGTTTAAATGTCCTTCCTTAGCACAATTCATGGACTTCCACGCAAAGAATCGAAGCAATGATGGAATCTTGAGGTACCCAACCGATGGCGAGGCTTTGAAACATATAGAAGACAAATGGAAGCACTTCAAAGATGAACCTAGGAATCCCATCGATCTGAGACATCGGATTGAAATTCTAGAATGGGGCGAGCATGCATGTCTTGCATGCATGCATGCGGCGCATGCCTTCTCTGGTTGGGAGATCGCTATATTAGGCGCGGTTCTGCATCAACGTCTCATCGGCGCTTCCTCTTCTCTCTCAGCAGTACCTTATTCTCTTTTCTTTGAACCCACCCTCCCCCCCTTCTTTGTTTAATGTATTTGTCGCCTGGCACGCGTGACCAGCCCCTCTATTTGAAGAGGTTTTTGTTTTATTGTCGCGTGGCACGCGTGATCAGCCCCTCCACTTTAGGAGGTTTGTTTTGTTACATTTTTTCTAGTGTTGGTGATGTGCAGGTACAGGTTGGCGAGCGGCAGCAGCTTCGACTTCTCTATTCGTGGGTTTTGGGAGCGATTTCTCTAGCTTACGTTTGTCCAAGCCCCTTGCCGAAGGCTTATCACTAGGGTTTTTCCTCGAAAACCCGAAAGGGCGGGGTTTTTTAATCCCGGTGATAAGCTTTCGGCAGGTACACAAGCCAAACTTCTATTAGCATTGTATTTTATGGGATCCAAATTATATAATTGGACATTCCCTTTATTTTTTCGTGGGTAGTTCGCATGTGTGCGGCTACCCACTATCCACCATTGTAGAAAATCTGCTGAGATGAATGAGAAGCATATCTATGAATGCTCGTTTGGCTTTGGGTATGGATGGAATATATCCATTTAGCACGTTGTCATCTACTCACAGTGTTTGGCCTATAGTTGTTATAAACTACAACATACCACCTTGGATGGCAACTAAGGCAGCCCATCTAATGCTAACTCTTATTGTTCCAGGTACATAGAATTGCAATATGTCTTTAAGTAAGTTATGATTTCCTAATTTTTATTACAATGACATTTCTTTAGGTAAATACCAAGTGAAGGATATGAATGTGTATTTAGAACCTCTTGTAGAGGAACTAGACATCTTGTGGAAAGGAATACGAATGTATGACATTTCCAGGCAACCACATAATTTCATGTTCCATGCGATACTATGCTTCACAATTCATGACTATCCCGGACTCAGTGTTGCATCAGGTATGTTGCTAGCATTCATTATTTGTTTCATACTTTTTTGGAACCCTATTAATTAAAATGAAATGATACGTTGAAGGATTGCAAACTAGGGTATTGAAAAGGGATGAACTCAAACAAGTAAAAGCATCTATTAAAACTCTACGCACTCCAACTGGGTACGGGTCTTCTCTTAGAAGGGCCTTCACAAAAGATGGGGATCTTACTGGCTTAAAATCACATGATTGGCACAAGTTCCTACAGGTACGCATAAAAGTATGAAGAATATGCATGACTGCAAGACTAAATAGATGAGTTTGTGTATGCTTGTTTATGGCTAATTTCATATTTTATTTATTTACAGCATATCCTGCCATGCGCTTTAGAGAATTGCCTGACACCTTCTATCCGAAAGGTCATCTATAGACTCGCCAGTTTCTCCAGGTGGATTTCTTCTAAACAAATCATAGCTGCTGATATCCCAACCATGGAAATAGAGATTGCAGAGATATTATGCCAATTGGAGCATCTATTTCCCACTAGTTTTTTTTTATCTTCAGGTATGTTGACTTGATGGATTAAATTTCATATTGGTGACCTCGTATACTGAATGTGATCATTAGGTACATCTTTTGGTGCATTTGCCACAAGAAATAATGCTTGTGGGTCCAAACCCTTCCAGATGGATGTTCTTTTTAGAGAGATATATGAAGGTACTGAAAGGCTTTGTGCGTCAGATGGCAAGGCCCGAGGGATGTATAGCAGAAGGACATCTTATTCAAGAGACATTATTTTTCTTGACAGATGCCACCACATCTATAGATTCAAATGCACTAAAGATTTGGAAGAAGGAGGCCCCTAATTGGTTAGAAGGTGAAGTCTTGCAAGGTTTGGGTAAGCAACGAAGGTTAAGCGAAGAGATGTTTGAAGGCATAAATAAATTCGTCTTAAACAATGCAGATGGCCTTGTTAGATGGGTGGAATTGTACAAAGTTGAGAAGGCACAAAGAGATAGTGACAGGAGAGCATATGCTATAAAAAATCGTCGAGGACGGCATAGAAGAGTATAGTACCCTGCAGAATTAAGGCCCCTACCTGATACACCACCCCATTGGTGGTTGTCAGCAAAGCTTTTGGAAGCTAAAGACAACGGAGAAAAAATTCAGGAGGATGACCTCAACATTGCATTCGGTTGTAATAGATCGGTAAGTTTCTGTACGTTGATGTTGTTAATCGCTTTTGCATTCAATAAGCATCCCGCAAGTGCCACATCTTGATATTATTTATCAATCTTGCAGGCTAGATTTCATAATTCAATGTGGGCATATGGCCAGCATTTTCGAATTGATGGCATTGACAAAGCTCGGGCCACTTTTGATTCTGGAATAATTGCCTCGTTTAACCAGAAGAGTCAATCAAGTGCTAGGGATATTAATCCTATTGATGGAGAGCTTGAATATGTTGGGGTTATTACTGATATTATTGATGTTGATTTTCGTTCATTTCAACAGACTATACTAAAAGCCAAATGGTTGAAGCCCCTATACCGTAGAAGAAATCAAGCAAAGTCATGACGACATCCATCGGCTTTTTGAAGTTGATTCAACTCATGTATTGGTAGATGTAAGTGAACCATTTGTATATCCACATCAAGTTCAACAAGTCTTTTTCCATGTCAACCCTGAAAACAATGCATGGTGGATTGTAATCCCTACGGAACCAACGTCCCGTCGACATATTTCCAACACAATCCATGAGGACGAAGGGGAGGAGCAAGAGGAAGAGGTAGAGCATGAGCAAGAGCATGAGCAAGAGCAAGAATTGGAATTTGTAGAGCCACGGACTATAGAAGACTATGAAGGAGCAAGCAATAAAGAACTGAGATCACCGATGCACTCTCCAATAGTGGACGAAGATTATATTGATGACGAGGAAGAAGATATTGAGCTTCAAATGCCAAATATGCGACGCAGGCTTCTTTTACAACTAGATGATGATGAATGGGAGGACATTCAACATGATTTATTGGATGAATAAATAGAAGGCTATGTTTGTATAAGGCCGTACATTGCATTCGATTGACAAATCAACTCTTTAAAAAGGAGATATATCCCCCCTCACCCCCTTCCCCCCCTCTAGGTGGTTGACTAAATGTGTTCTTGTCATATTTTCTAAATTTGTTTAGGCTATAAGACACGAAATAGCAAAAGCAACACCTAAACGAATGTAAAATCTATAGCCAACCCCTTTATTTTCTTCTAAACATTATTCTCTTTATTGCTCAAATATGACATAGAGTTTGTTTCATGCAATTTTATGATTTGATCTAAGACACTAATCAAGGGAAAGGAAATAAAAAGGCACCCATTGTAATCACAAGTTCTTCTATGTAGTCCAAACTTCCAAAAGACAATTGGATTTAAGTTATGGAGATGGCTATTGGAAGAACTATGTAATAAGCAACTAATGGAATAGATATCATATCTGATGTATATTCTGATGAGTAAAGCATCAGATAATTTAATAATAGTCAGGTTTAGCATCAGAAAAATAGTCAGATTTTTAGTCAAAACAGTCATCAGATTAATAGTCACTCGATTCGTCAGATAACGAGTCAGGATAATCATCAGATTAATAGTCAATACAATAGTCAGTACTTACTCATCGGGATATTCATCAGCATATTAGTCAGGAACAATAATTAGGTTAATAGTCAGACCTTACATCAGTTTTTGCATCAGAATATGCATCAGTTGCATATGCATCAGATTCGTAGTCAGCATATTCATCAGTAATTAGCATCAGTTTTTTAGTCAGGCCACTCGTCATGAAGATCATCAGATATATACCTTGCAGACCATCTGATGCTTATTCTGATGTCTAGCAGTCATTCTCTTGTAGTGTCAACATGCAGAATGAAAAGACTCCTCCCTGCAACGCTTTTCAGTTTCCGGCTGTACTGCAAAAATTAAGAGACCCACAGCGACAAGGCGCTGTGGTATCCCATTATCAGAAGCCACAGAGGCTAATTAATAATTTAATACAGTGGTTTTCTCGCCCGGGAGACTGGATCTTGGATGCATTCTCTGGCTCAGACACCACAGTAGTTTGTGCCCTTAAGCAGGGGCGCAATGTTGTCTCCGTCGACATAGACCCGGATAAAATAAGTTTCATCAGGACCAGGATAAGCTCTTGTGAATCCTTTCCTGATGAAAACAAGGAACTGGGAGCAAAGAATGGTGCTGACGATGTTAAAGGCACATATACAGAAATCCAGCCTCCACTTACGGGGAGAAGAGATAAAGAGGTGGAGTTTGTCGACCTGGAGCCTGTGGAGCCTATGCCCGAGAAACCGCCTGTACCTGTAGCATTGGAATCAGAAGCAGGCGTCTCTGCTGTTGTGCCCTCGCAAGAGACAGATCCTAAGGGGTACGAGAGTCCTGTGGACTGGGAAGAGCCACCTCCCCCACCTCCCGTATGAATTTATACAGACAGAATTATAAACTACTCTCTTTGTAAACTATGTGCTAAGAATTATAATATATTTCGATGATAATTTTTAAACTGAAAGCTTTGTCTTTTCAACAATGCTTAATTAGAACAACTCTTTCTTGCTCCATGATTTCACACTCTTTGTCTTTCCTATGTTTGCTTTTCTTAGTACTTATATTAAGATTGCAAAAAGACAAACTATATTTCCTTCTATTTTCAACAATAAGTATTTATTGAGTTTTCAAAATTAATGTCTCTCTCCTCAAAACAAGCATTTTTTTTTTGCCCTCTTTTAAAAATGAAAAGGCTTCAAAAATGTTACTTTTTTGGGGGTATTCCGAATGCTAATTGCTCAACAATCTATTTTGCTCCCTATTTTTTCTGTTTTTTTCAAGTTTTCAATTTTTATAAAGGAATCTTTCAAACGCACTTCTTAAATAAGTGCGTTTCATTTTAAACCTTGTTTTTTCTTTTTCCCTTCCTTTCTTCCCATCCTTTTCTTGTTCCCCTTTTGCCCTTCCCGGCCCCCATCTTTTTCTTTTTTCTCCTCTCTCAACCCTTTCCCTTTCCGTCTTCCCCTTTCGCTCCCCTTTTCCATTTTCCTTTCCCTTTTCCTTTTCTTTTTCCCATCGCATTTTTCCCTTCCCTTTCCCTCTTTCCTCACTGGTGTTCACTCTTCCCCTTTCTTCCTTCCCTTTTTCCATGCTCTTTTTCACTTCCTTTTTCCCCTCTCTTTACCCTTTCCCGTTCTCTATCCCTATCCCTTTTCTTGATGGACTTTTTTTTCCTTTTCCTCATTTCCCAACCCTTTTCCTCTTCTCCTTTTTGTCGTGCCTTTTTTACCTTTCCTTTCCCCTTTCCCCCTTCATTTTCTTTTTACTTCCTTCTTTCCATGCCCTTTTCAACATCTCTCTTTTCCCTCTTGCCTTTTTTCCTCAACATTTTTTTCCCTTTTCCCCACCCTTTCTACCTTCCCCTTTTTTCTTTCTCTTGCCCTTTTTCCATGCTTTTTTTTCACTTTTCTTTTCTTCTTTCTTTCCCTTTTTTCCTGTACCCTTTTCCCTTGTCTCTCTTCCCCTTTCCCTCATGCCCTTTTTCCCATGTTCCCTTTCCACCTTTCTGCCTCCCTTTTTTATTTTCCTTTCTCTTTTCCATTTTCCCATGCTCTCTTTCTATTCCTTCTCCCCACCCTTTTCTTGTTTCCCTTTTTCCCCTTCCTTTTCCCTCCTTTCCCTTCCCTTTCGTCCTCCCTTTTTCCCTCCTTTTTTCTTTTCCCTTTTCCTTTCCCTTCTTCCATGCCATTTTTCCCTTCTTCCATGCCATTTTTCCCTTCTCTTTTACCTCTTCTCACCCTTTTCTAGACTCCATTCCTTGCCTAGCGCCGCCTAGCCTAAGCGCCTGGGCTGCCGCCTAAGGGCCTGGGCGCCCAGGGCCCGTTCTAGCTCATGTCCGATTTCGTTCAGGTGGTAGCCCAAGCCCAGCCATACCAACAGCAGATCCCAACGGCCGCAGCAACAGCTCAGAAGCAGCAGATCGGCTGTATAGCAACCTAGCAGATTGGTTTAGTTTGTTGTTTTTCCAGCTTTCAACTTCGTTTGGCGCCTGTCAGAGTTGGGCTTTGCACAGAGCCACATATCTTGCTCCCGGTTGTCTTATAGGTGAAAGTCTTGGTCTGCTCAGCCTCAGGTCAGTTGATACGATCCCATCTAGCACGATTTTGCCCAGCACGAGTTGCTTTGTGGCCCGCTCAGCTCATCTCTACAAGGGCCAGCATCAAGCCATCCGATTCTGCAAAGAGGGGTTTTTGTTTTTGCTTTTGCGACAGGCCATGTACCAGCAACCACATCCCCGATCCCTTCTCCTTTAGCATCAGGTTTTACTTCCCCGATCCCTTCTCCCTTAGCATCAGGTTCTTTTTATTATTTCTGCTTGCCCACCATGACACGAAAGGCTAAAGATATGGCGAGGAAGGCAGTGAAGGCTACGCCATGCCCGCCCCCTCCACCTGCACCCATAGTTTCTGCAGATGCATCCCCGGATCCCTGCAACTCGGCCACCTCACGGTCCCCTTGCTAACAATTCAATCCGGGATGCGGTCGGGTTTGGTCGGGGAGTTCTGATTCTAAACAAATTACATGCGGCTTCCTGCGGGCCGGTTGGTAGGGAGTTCGGAAATATTGGAGCACTTGATGAAGGAATATATAGGTCACAATAGCTCCCCTTTGCCACAAAGGCAGATCTGCACACACCTTGCTTTCGGATGCGCGGATCTGACCGAGGCAGACCATAGAGGTACAACCCGGACATGGCCACGTCCACGATGAGTGTTGATGCCGCGGCCCGATCGAGACTTGATCGGAGGAGGCCCCATCCATGAATTCGAATGTTCAAGTGCAAAATGCAGCTCAGGAACATGCACAGGAACCAGCAAGAACGTCTGATGGCACACACATTCCATGTATGGGCCAGCCTGAGCAGGACCGCTACTTGAACTTGCGTCTAGTAGGCGTCCCAGACATAGCCTCCTGCTCGGATAGCGAGACTGCTGCACATTTTTTCACGGATATTATGTATATCCGGAGTCCAGGAGCTTTTACAGCGCACCGAGTAGGTGCTCATCGGCCGGACCGGCCACGCCATCTTCTGGTACAATTTTCGTCATCCCAGGACCGGCTATATGTGCTACAGCATGGGAGTCACCTCAAGGGCACTCCCTTTTCGGTCCAGGAAGACCTCTCCCCAGTTCAATTAACTCGACGGCATGATGAGTTATGTAAGGTCCGAGAGGCGAGGCTCCAAAGAAAATGGGCGGTCTATCGGGGAGGTGGCGCACTTATTCTTGATCAGTGGCCTCAGAATCCCTGGGTAGGTTACGTCTAAGCGCGCCAGTAGTTACGTCTAGTCGCTTCTATCTGGCTCGAGTCTACGTTTGCTCTGTTCTCATGAATTTTGGCATTGTTTTTGTTTTGCTTCCATTGTCTATAATGTTTCGGGCTTATGCCCCTTCTTCTGTATTGGGTCCCATAACCCGATTGGGTTTCCGAGGACGATAAAATATTTATCTTTATCTTTATCTCTTCAATTTTTTCCACCTTCTTTTTCTTCCTTTTTTCCATGCTTTTTTCGCTTATCCTTTTCCCCTTTCTTCACCCTTTCCCTCTTTCTCTTTTTCCCATGCTCTTTCATCCTTCTCTTTTTCATTTTTTTTTTTTTTTTTTTTTTTTTGTTGAAAGCTAGAGTTATATTTATAAAATAAAAGGTACAATGAGACTAAAAGAAAGGAGGCCCCAGAAGAGGCATGAGCTCAAGGCTCCCATATTGGGCCTAGCCCTCTAATTATTGGTGGCAAAGCCGCCCATATCCTCCATCCAAGAACACTTAAAATACTGATAGAACCCTTGAGAAGAACCCAATCTGTCCAGTGATTTGTCATAATTACGGCCCCATTTCCTGATATGGGAGATTGCCATTAGCGCCACTCCATGGTTGAAGACATTTTTAATTTTGGTGGTGGAAATAGTTTGCCCACCCAAAGGTAACCGAGCAACGGTGCTTCCACACGCCCATAAGGCCAAGCATGTGATGGAGTACCCGATTTTGTCTGTATGAGCCATGCTAATCTCAGGGCCGGTGTAAAGCTGAGCCCCTGTCTAGTTGTAGAAGAGGTGCCACCCGGTCCCAAAATTCTCTCACCTTGGGGCAAAAGAACAAGTGCCCAATTGTTTCTACTTCTCCACATAAAAGTGGGCATTGGGTGTCTCATCTTCGTTTTCCTTTTGAGCAGCCACGTTTTGGTAGCTAGGCCACAACGCCAAGTGAGCCACATGAATAGCTGCACTCTTCTGGAGCAATACGAGGTCCAAGCATTTCCTCAATTGCACAAGTAGTTCGTTTCTTGCAGAGAGATTGATGTGTATGGAGACTGCGCAGGTGGTCGTCATCTACTAATAATGTATATACTCCTCTCACAGAATAAGAAGGCTTGCCATTTAGCAACCAAACTTCCTCGGGGCCTTCATTTCCTGAAATCATGCTCACCTCATTAAGTATTTTGCTGTGCACCATTCTGTCGGAGTGTGTTCCACCAATCTGATTTTTTATGCTAGTCCATGACCTCCAACAGTCTCGATCTGAATCCCATATATGCTTCAGATGTGTGATGCTAGCAGCTTCCCATTTGGTACAGATCCTAGGATGCATTAATGCAAGGGGGTAATCCACTTGTGGGCTCACCATTGGGCTCCAGAATATGGGCATTTTTCCTTCCTTTTTCATTTTTCCTTTCCCTCTTCCCTTTTTTTGGTGTCGTTTTTCCCAGACTCCCTTTCCTTCTTCCTTTTTCTTTTTTCATTTCCCTTTTCCCATGCGCTTTTCCCCTTACTCCACCCTTTTTTTGTTACCCTTTCTCCCTTCTTTTTTCCTCCTTTCCCTACCATTTGCTTCTTTTTCCATTTTTCCCCTCATTTTCCCCTCCCTTTTTCTTTTTCTTTTCCCTTATCCCTTTTCCCATGCCATTTTTTCCTTTTTTTTTTTTCTCTCCTTCCTCACCCTTTTCCACTTTCCCTTTTTGCCATGCCTTTTTACCCTTTCACATTCCCCTCTCCTCAAGACATCAAAACATGACCAATCATAGTGGTCAAAAGTCGTGCGATAAATCTCTGCCTTTGGATGCAATTAGATGATCTCGGTCATTCAAATTAGGGTCTGATACAACACGCCAAAACATTATAATATAAGATAAGACTAGTTATGGTGCCCGGCGTTGCCGGGCTTTAGTACAATTTAAAAACGTGGTTTCTTAGTTGTTGGCTAGAATAAAGAATGTGGCAATGGCATACACGCCTATCGCTAGCAGCAATCGCGTAAGGAGAGTCAAAGAGGAGGCAATAAAAAAATAAGAGCCCCAAATCCAGACACAAAAGAATTCTCCCAATTTCTGGAATACCAAAAATTTATCCCGACCCCCAAACTCCTCAAAAATTTTACAAATAACATGAAAACAACTTTAAAAACATTGTCCATCATACTGAAAAAACCCAAGTTAACAATACTGATTGATGCTAAAAAAGGTGTGAATATGAATGTGGGTGTGAGGGGCATCGGGTGCCATTCAATGCCACCAATAAATACAAAATGAGGATGTTTGCTCTGGTATCAATATCCAAACCCAACATTTTATTATTTAGGGCACTATCATTATTTATGGGAGTATCAGTATCCAGACCCAACATTGTAATTATTTATGGCACTACCATTATTTACGGTAGTATCAGTGTCCAGACCCAACATTATTTATGGCACTATCATGTTTGTGTAGTATACATGTTTCGTTTTCATTTTTAAATTATGTACAAGATCATTATCTTATCTCAAGCACCCCTACATGGGCTCTCAAATCTCTCACACCCCTCTACACAAAGACATCCTTTTGGGCCAGTTTAGGTTGCCTTCAATCACATAAATATTCAAAGTGATGAAGGAGCAACAATTGAAAGCAAGTAAACAAACTAATGAAGCATCCTTCACCCAAACAACCAATCAATATGCCAAATCAATGCAGCAAGGGCAATTACTATGATTGGAAGAGAAGAACGTGACTTTCTCCTACTGCTCTACTGATAGATTGCTCTTTTGGAATCATAAGAGCTGTTTGGAACCATGTGCAAAAGTTCGTGAGAGTTGTCTGGAACCATGTTGAAAACTTCAACGCGGAGGATTCATTCAATTGGACCATATGTTATGGAATGCGTACCCAGCATATACATAATACTTAGAGCCGTTACTCTAACCATTCATTTGTCTAGCTTCTTCAAAAGTTGGTTTTCTACCTTGCTGAGAATGCCAATCTCAGAATTACCAATTGCCGACATCTGCACATATGTAGTATAACAGTTAGTTCAAGCAAACTACTTAGCTTTTAGCAATAGCCGTTTTCCAAGACGGGCTCATATATCAGCAAAACAAAAAGTAGATTTCAAGCGTCTGAGCAAAAAAGGTACTGGATCAGATAAAAAAAAGACTATTTCTAATCACAGGAAGCCAGAGACACTGTAAGTACATTGGAAGCATCATAGAAACTCCTGACAAATAGAATAAGCTCATTTCAGGTTTCTGACTGATATAGACCCAAGTAGGTATAATGTATATATAATCACATGATGGCAGAGACATAGTACATGCAAAAGAAGCACCCAAGAAACTCTTAATAAATAAAATAAGTTGATTACATGCTTCTAATTGATATAAAGACAATAGCTGCAATGTGATTATCCTTCAGTAAAAGCCTAGAGTAAATGACATCTTCTCTTGTGCCTCAGCTTAACAATCTGACATGTGATACACCTCAAAAGCATAAATGATATTATCTTACTCTTTAGACCTTGATGTTAGCTACATGAGTTATCATATGTTTAACTTCAGTTCGTACTATTCATCCAAGTAGTTACTTGACTAATATTAAGCATACACGTAAGGCATATAGTAAAGGATGAGATGTAGATACACATACATAAATCTGAAAGAAAAGAGTTAAGACCATAAGTACCAGAGACGCACTAAACTTGGAAGAACCTTCTACCCTAGAGACACATAGTTATCAATTAGCCCTCAATTATGTACGCCAGAAATACTCCAAGGGTGCTTATGTACATAAGCAAACCTTAAGGAAATGCAATAAATTTATATGTAAATACAGAATTATAGCAATATTACACAATCAGTATTTCATAGAATGCTATATTGGCAGGAAGAGACGCATCTATGGCATCAAAAACTGTAGAGTTATGTCTCAAGCATGCAACAAACCTATAAACAGATGTATTACTGTTGTGCTGCCAAAGCAGGCAGATGCACTTCTCTTTTATTAAATTTTCCGTTTTTCTCAAAGGTAAAATAAGGTATGCACTGTGCTGGCTATAAATCTGCTAAAATCTCAAAACTTACAGTTGCATTGCATAGAAGTTGCCCTATAATTAAAGGCGAGAAGTAGGGTTGCACCTTCTACATCTTGTCACTCTCAGTATATATACACAAAATATCCATCACTGCCACAATCAAAATAATGTAGACCTTCCACATGTCGGCAAAAATGAATAGCTCATGTCACAAAATGACCTTTCCTGCGCTCCGCTGTGCCAGCGTACGAAAGTTGAGATGTAGCTTCCTAGCAAATGGTACGAAACAAATGACATTATATCGAAAGTTTCTTGCAGGGAGCAAGAGTTAAGGTTCTAGCAGGTTCCATGAAGCAAATAACACTGTAATATATATTGGAAGAGTGCTAACTTACTGGTAACTACTCTAAAGGAAAAGCACGGACTTGATGAACCCCATTTTCTACCTACACTTCTGTGTCTACTGTAGTTATCAGTGATGCGTAGTTTCTTAAAGACTAAGCATGTTGTCATCCACTTAAAATGGCTGAGAGAATAAAGGACATTGTAATGATATGGCTATTGCGTAGCTCTAAAATAATCAAGGCTGTATGGCTTTGCTCAAGCTGAGAAGAAGTAGCCAACGGAGGAAATGAAGATGTGGTTGTCTGTATACAGATGCCCCTTTTTTCCTGGTTCTTTTTAAAAATTATGGATGTGTTGGGCATTATTGGACCTCCACTCATATCTTAAACAGAGTCGAGACTTTAATAAATAATAATTGTAAATAGCTGCTTGTTACTGATAGATGTAATTCTGGCAGCATATACTTGTCAATTCAGGCAGCTCGTCCATAATGATTTAGCATATTGTACAAATCTCATTGAAAGCATCTACAATACATTTGCCTAAACCATCCAAACTTACAAAAATTCAAAGTGAATTTACCTCTTAGAGTCAGAGAAAGCTCTTACTTTCTGCGAGAACTGAATCTAAACAGATATGGTAAGTCAATTATATTATCACAGATAAATTATTGATTTGTAAGTGGCACATTTAGATATGAATTCTTACCTTATGACCAAGTGCGAGTCATAGTATGAAGAACATGAAAAAGACATGTAAAATGGAAGCTGCCTGTAAATACCTAAACTTCTCAGCATTTCCTAATCATTAACTCAAGAATGTAAGAACACACTTGAGTCCCTGCTATACGCATTCCCTTTTGCACATTAGCGTTCATACCAGCATGAACCTACATAGATACACATTTAGCTACCTCTGATCAAGTGTGAGCAATAGTGTGAGGAACATAAAGACATGTAAAATGGAAGATGCCCGCCATAGCTAGAATACTCAGCATTTCCTGATCACTAACTCAAGAGTCCAGGAACACAATTGAGACCTTGCTATATGCATTTCATGTTGCAGATCGACATTCTACCAGCAAATTATATGAAGCCTGAAACAGGTAGTATATGAATCTTTAGAACATGAAGACAGGAAAAGCATTTGAAAGTGACGCGTGATGGTGGCATGCACAGAATGACAAAACTTCTGTAGTTGTAAAGTGAATGTGATTCTTTGTGGCAATGTACTTTGACCTTCGTGGTTCTTTGTGACAACTAACATACAACTTAGAAGCACATGAATGCAAGTTTTGACCACCTGAAAAGATCAGGGAAACATAGCATGCTATTGTACTTATAGCAGATCCCTTTGAAATAAGTTTTAATAACACCAGAAACATATTCTAGTGGTGGGGATAAAAAAGGAATATAGGCACATCATGGTCCAAAAGCTATTGAGCTAGTACATTTCATTTACAAACACGAATGTCCAGTCCCCCTGGACCTATTAGTTTCAGCGTAACATGATATAGCTTGCTTATCTTGAACATCAAACAATCTATCTATGCTTGAACATATACCCTTCCATATACATAAAGAAGAATAGTGCATCAATGAAGTACCTTTTCTCACAAAGACTCTTGCTAGGCCCTACTCAAAAAGCTGACTGGCCTTAGAAGGCACCTTATCCATGACACTATGCACACGATGGGTTACACACCACTTTCATCTCTAACTTGCAACTACTACAACTGCAAAAATTTCAAAACAGTTGAATCTCTTAAAATCAGGTAAAAGCAAGATGGAGTACACAGGTTTTGCCGACTCGTGGGCCTTCTAGAATTCGGCTCTACACACCATGTGCACCCCTTCTAGCTCTGCAAGGAAATAATATGGCATCAAGCAAAAAAGGATAGATGAAAAGAAATCAAATTTCAACCTACCCTAGGTGAAGATGAAGAGGCTCTGCCACTGGAATACGACAAAAACGGCAAGGCTGAAACGTCATCAGCATGTGACAACATGAATGATTTTAGAAGCCAAACTGAGACGATTTTGGCAATCGTGGCATACATGCCTAACGCAAGCAGCAATCGGATAAGGAGAGTCCATGAGGAAGCAATAAAAGAAAAATAGGAGCCCCAAATCCACACGACAAAAAAAATTCTCTCGATTTTGGAATACCGGGAATTTATTCCGGCTCCCAAACTCCTCAAAACCTTTAAAAAGTAACTTAAAAACAATTCCAACCCAATAACAACCAAGAGAGATGAAAAGAAGATAATACACACTAGTAATGGTGCCCAGCGTTGCTGGGCATAAGCTGGGTTCATATAGATGACCAAAGAGAAGAAAAGAGCATTTCCTAGTACAGGATTGTGCGATTGCATTTTGCATTTGCAATTAAAATTTTATATCTATAAAAACTTATTCTTTGGATTGTTCTATTCAATATTCAAGGCATTGTGAATTTGAGTTGATGCTTCATGATAATTTTATGATTCATAAATCTAATAAAGGCAATTTTGGTGAGATTGCACCATGATAAGCAAGTGTACACAAAGAACAATTGAATACAAATTAACTGATCATACCTAGTGCTTCAAATGTTTACTCCATAGAACAACTCCCAGATTGGGTGCAAATGCTCCATTTTCAAGTCTCTTAGGCTCGATTCATTGAAAATATTCTCCACTTCTAGCAATTTTATACTTAGTTCGGTAATGGAATTCTATAGCTTCGATCCACTTATTTGGAAAACAAATAGATTCCCCTAAGATTCTACGTATAATCACGTGTAAATATCAAGGTTGATATTCAAAAATTTCTATTAAGGATAAGCATCTTGACAATAAGAACTCATGGCATATAATTTGAATCTTTATTCCTTTCTTATACGAATGGACATTGCGTTTTTATAAGAAGTTTATGAAGATACATTCTGGCCTCATTCTTTTGATAACACGCATTGCAAAGATCAAAGTTAGAATATGTCTTACATCTCCAAACTTTTCTTGCTTCTATACCAATGCTAGAGCCATGGCATTGTAACAAAATTCCAGTCTTCGTTAGCTGGGTTGGCATTTTGAATTGGTGTTGATGCTTCAATGATTCATATATTGTAGAAATATGTTTGTTGTCCTCAATCAAGAGAAAGTAGTCAAGAGAAAGTAGTCAGAAGTTACAAAAGGATAGCCATTCTCAAGATGATGCTTTCAACTATACCATGGGGCCATACAATGATCGTATGTATAGAATTCAGGCATGTATATATAGGATTTAAACAGTGAAAGGATTTATCCTTTTCAAGGTTAATAAATGCAATCTTTAACCATGTTCTAGATGGAGATCATGCAAAGCCAACCACAAAAGACCAACAATGTTGCCATTGGCAAAACATCATGAGCAATTCTTTTGCCTTTAAGATTCTACAATAAGCAAGGCCAAGGGGAACTGAAGCACCATTGTTTTTGTCAAATTCGCTTAAGAACCTCCTTTGAGCAGCAAACTCGAGATGTTTAGGCATCTTTCCATTACTGTTAAAGATACACCTGATTCATTGGACTATAGTGAGACAAATGTACTACAGTACCTATAACCCAAAGAAGATTGATAATTAGCCACAAACCTGGTGGGATCAAAACCAGCAAAGGCATAGGGACTCTGAATATTACTAATGCAGTAAACTCATTGCCCAGCGAGGCATATACTGTAAGGGTCCACGTAAACATAAAACTCGATCCTGGATCGTATCAGGCAAAACTTGTAAGAGCTGCATGCATCTGCCATGCTATTTGTTAGCAATGTACATACCAAACGATATACTAATTCAAGACTTCAACATGCCTATCAAATGCAACGCTCCATCCCTGTTTTCTGGGATGCCAATTTCTAAGACCTTCAAAGAAATTGTCTTTGATATGTAGGGTATAACTCTACCCATTTGCTCTGCTAGGAGTAAAACACAACTATCTCAACTATCTCATGGGAGAAGTGTGTCCCCCACGAGCACAACATGCTTTTAAAATACAGACATCTGGTTTGAAGCCATTTTGCTGCATGAGACTAAAGAGTTTCATCGCTTCTTGATAATCTCCATCTTCAGCATATCCATAAATCAGTGTGTTCCATGTAACAACATTCTTAGAATACATTGAATCAAACACAATTCGAGCACATCTCATGCTTCTGCACTTAGCATACAAATTAATCAAAGCACTGCTTAAATTGACATCCATTTCCAGCCCAACCTTCATGGCAGTGGCATGAATGAGCTGACCCAATTCTCTAGCTCCTTCATGGGCACATGCACTCAATACAATAACATGTGTAATATTGTCTGCTGTAAAACCATCTTCTTGCATTTGCTTGAACAGTAAAAGGGCTACGATAGTCCTCTTTTGATGGACGTATGCAGTAATCATGGTGGTCCATGTGATTACATTTTTAAAAGGCACTCCACCAAATACTTTATGGCCTTCCATGATGCACCCATACTTAACATACATATTAATTAAGACATTTCCCATGAATACCGTTAATTCTAATCCGAATTTGACAATGTGGGCATGGACTTGTTTTCCCTTTTCAATGGCTTTCGTTTTTGTACAGGATTGTAAAACAGAAGTACATTGGAAACTACCTGGATGTGTTGTTGTAATAGGTACTCCAAAGTATTACCCGTTCTCATAAGTGGCTTCGTTGCTTCAGTGAAATTAGAGCTTGGCAAGGATGTTGAATGTCGGAAATGCTGAGTAATTTTGCCGAGCCTGCCAATAGTGGTATAAGAAATGGTGGAAGTTATAAGAAATTTACAATCTCAAAACAATGAATTTTGTTACATTGCATTGTCATCTGCTGGAAGAATAAAACGACATTGGACAGAGCTGCCACACAGAATTTGCATGGTTGAAAATACTACAGGTAAGTTGCCAGCCCGAACATCAATAACCAGAGAAGAACAATTTGAACCATTCGTGTACTAAACCCTTAACAATTACTGTCGGGCACACTTCCATCAGAAGCACTGATTCACGCAGATTAGAACCCTATTTTGCCCATCATTCCTGTGGCCAGATCCCGGGCTGAAAGAACTTCTTTGTGCTTGATCGTCTGACGGAAGAGCAAGGATGCAAGATGCCATCGATGGAACCAACCAAGGCTTCCAAGGCTTCTAGAGCTCATTGAAATCAGCCGATAGGGATGCTTATCTCTCTGGAAGCTTGCAAACTGTTGTAAATAATCGGCTCCGCCCTCACACAATCTGGCCCCAAAATGATTCGTCAGAATTTTTATCTACATAGAAGCCCCAAAATCCGAAACGAAAAAATTTAAGCAAACCCAAATCAGGAGAATGATTCAGAGACCTGGGCACCAGCTTCGGCCAGTAGTTGGATCGGGATCCGCCAGACTTCAGGAGGGGCAAGACGTCCCGAGCTCTGCACCGTCCAAAGCTCTAAACCTAAAAAAAAAGGGATGAGAAGAGAAGAAATCTTGGCCGTGCAATGTCGATGGATCTCAGCCGTCTAAATTAGGGCTGGATCCAACACTTACACAATAACATTATTATATAAGATGATGCAACGAAGTTCTAAATTGGGCCCTAATGATACCAGGTAGTGAGTCTTTACTCAGAGCACCCTGGAAAATATATTCTGCAGGAAACAAAGCAGTACTTGGTGAACTACGTAGAATAGTTGTAAATGAGCTTGCAAAAAAGGAGACAATCGGATTAAATGAACTTGGAAGCAAAATGTCCCATCAAAGATGCAGTGCATGAGGATGTTCAACGTTTTCAATATAAAGATATCTCTTACAAAAAAGCATAATGTTTATAGAGCATCTGCAAGGAACAAAAATGGCAAGAAACAAAAGACTTTTCTGCTTGCATGAAGGATATTTAACGTTTTCTAAAGACTTATTGAGAAACGTCTTCATGAATTTCCAGTGCTCTCCACACTCTGCAAAGGGTATTCTTCTAGCTGTATTGCAAAATGGTTGCTACTAAAAGACTGGGTTCGAAGACATCATGACTTAAAAAACTCCGTGGCCATGGCTGGGGATGAAGCAACCAACGTGGGATGAGATCCAAATTTGAGAAGCACAATAGGACCATAACTCTTCACAATTTCATTGAGATCTTGCTGAGGAATGCTAGAAAGTCATGCAAGATCCACTAACCTGACATGAAAAATATCCGATGCCTTGAAAGGGATACTTAGAAGTACCGTAGTTGCTTCCATAGCATGTATATATGTCATGTTCTCGCTTCTTCAGTATCTGCAATGGAGAATAAAATGAAATTGGAAAAGGATGCAGTGAAACTAAATGAAAGAGATTGACACCCATCATTTAAAATTACCTTAAAGCGTTGCTTTCCAAAGGCACCACCAGCTCAATACAAAAGGTATTTACCTGGCATAGATCCAGCATAATTAGATGCCCAAAGATGAAGATGCTAAACTAAGCAAGCAATATAAAATTGATAGGAAGGCAGAATAATTATAAGCTTGTTGTAAGCTCAAGTTAGGTAATCTATGACAAATTGCCTAAATAATAGATAAGGCACCTTCTTCAATCCGAGCTTCAACCCGAAGCACATTCCCATGTTTCAATTAATATGGAATCCTCTGCCATGCATGCTCCATACCATAACTTCTGCAAGGTGAAATAACCAGAACATAAAAGCTTCAAAATTGTAATTTTTTGGGAACCAGCATGCAAAGAACGGAAGAAACATTTCGATTGATGCTTTGCAACAGGGGAATATAGAGCAAAGAAGAGCAAGAACGAAAATGATAGGGAAATATAGGGCACAAAAGAGCAAGAACGAAAACAAATTGCATGATTGAAACTGAGGTATGCTGACAGCAAATTGCATGGCAAATGAGAATCATTTGACACCTTGCAACTTGTGATCGTGGAGCAAAGGCGGATAAGACTGTCCACGAAACCCAGAAATAATACAAAGAGAATTGGTCCCAATTTTTGGATGCACGAAAATATTTTCCAGCCACCAAAACACCAACAATCTTAAGAAATACATCTCTCTCTCTCTCTCTCTCTCAAGAAATCACCCTAAAAAAATTTCTAAAAACCTTTTCCACCATACTAGAAAATCCCAAATTAACAAAATTGGTAGTAAGTTTTGAACGTCTTTAGAAACTTGATAGTAAGTTTTGAACGTCTTTAGAAACTTGGACATGTAAAAGAATGGCTGGCCAAAAGTTTGGCCCTTGAAATTGAATGGCAAGTTGAAAAATTGGAAAAAAATAATAATAATATAGGAGTCAGAGTCAAATTTAAGGCTTCGACAGAAACCGGCATGTGAGGTGGGGCCGCGGACGGATGCAAGTGGATCCCCCCTCCCTCGGGTTTTCAGGAATGCCGGTTAAAAGGCGGAAAAAATTGTTAGCGGTATTAGCAGAGTAGGTAGTAGAACCCCTTTTGAAGGAATGAATTTCAGAGCATTTCTGTGGGAAGCATGGAAAATTGTTTGCCGGCTTTGCAGAAGAATCTTCAGGTGGATTTCTGGGAGGTTTAATAAACCACCACCAAATCCATCGACCGATTCTCTGCTAGATCGAACACAGAAACTGGTTAATCGAAGGGCGCGTGAAGCTGGAATTTTACCTTCCACTCCTTTGGAAACCGAAGAAGAGAATTTAGCAGAGAAGCAAGAATTTTTAAAACAAGCTCGCCGCGCCAAAATTGCAGAACTGTCAATTGATCAGACAGGCAAGTTCAACTTTGCAGTTATAGGGCGTTGTGGAGTTGGAAAATCCTCCCTTGTTAATGCACTATGCGGTCTTCATTATACCGATCCAGGTACGAATTTTTTGATTCATTTACTAAATTCGGTACTAAATTTGTAGTTACCGGTTTGGCCTTTTTTTGTTTCAGCAGTAGAAACAAATACGATTCGCCCTTATCAGCCTCAACACTTGGCCCCCCTTGTCTTTTGGGATATGCCTGGTGCTGGCTCCATTAATTATCCTGATAAAAGCTACTACGAAGATATGGCGCTTCATGCTTTTGACGCTATTCTTATAGTGCTAGGTGATAGAGTTTTTGAAATTGACATTAAAATTGCAAAGCAGGCTGAAGAGGAAACGAAGAAAGTCATTTTTGTGATATCTAAGGCTGATAGCAGAATCAAAGATCTGGCAAGACGGAATGGTAAGACCATGGTTGAAACTGCCACCGCATTTAAGGATTCTGTGAAGGAAAGGTTCCAACAAAGTTTTTTGAAAGCTGGGTTGAGGGATGTGAATATGTTTATTGTGAGTAACGGTGGTTTCACAACAAATTCGCCTTACATTAATTACCAACAACAAGAGACTGATGCAAGCTTGAAGGAAATGGACGAAAGGAGCTTGTTCAAGTTCATATTGGAAAGTGCACAACCCAATTTTCCCGACTTGGTCAATGTCGACTCTGATTCCGTGTGGAGCACTATTTATGCAGGAGCCGGCAAGTCTATGTGAGTCGAATTCGATTTGCAGGTGCTTAATTCTTACTGAAATAATTAAGCCTCGATTTGCAAACTGGAATAATAATATCACATTGTCTATAATCCCTTTAGCTTCATTCATGCAGACACAAACAGTTCAAAAGGCAATAAAGTAAAATAGAGGCATAAATAAATTGGGCCCTTCATAAAACTTGAGCTTTCGAAAAACAGGATGGAGTCTAAAATGTGGAAGCATCCGTTAGATATGAATAAAAAGCTCAATGGCCTTGATTTGACTGTTCTGTACAAGTCTAAATACAGTATTGTTTTTGCTCCAACTTAATAGAGTAGGTGATAAGGATATGATTTCGTATAGAATAGCTAATGTGAAGTATACACCTAACTAGACAGCCAAGTCACTGATCCATTAATAGCCCATTTGTTTTAGGTGAACAATCACCTTATACACCTATATGTGGCCACATTGGGGGCTATTCCAAATAAACAAGACCAGTCTATTGTCTATTATCCCTACAATGTAGGGAAGTCTTTTAGAGCTTACTAAAAAGTCTTTTAATGTTCTTCTAAATAGTGGGTTCTTTCAAGTTTCCAACTAGAAATATGGATAGTCATTATACAACATACATAGAAATCAAGTTTCCAGTTGAAAGTTTGACCAACATTGGATCCCTACATGTTTCTTCAATGTTAAGCAACAAGAAGAAAAGTGCCAAATTAAGCTTTTGAAAATTGTGCCCTCAAAACTGAACATATAGACTACTATCTCTGGATCCTAGAATTAAACACAATAGACATTTAAGCATACAACACATTTCTCACAATCGCTAAACATTTCTTTGGTTCTAAATTTGTGAAGTTAGAATTATTGCTAAATCTCTAATATTTGAACGTCAAATGTTGGAAAATGTGGGACTTGAACTTGCATCTGGATAAGCGTTTCAGCTTTAAATATTCAAAAAAAGAGATTTGTCTTTGCTCATCTGAGTGTATTCTTCCACAAGCCATGGCTTCCAGTGGACATTAAAATACATACCTTTGAATCTTCTATTATTAGAGAACTTTTTATTTTCTGAACATATCTAATTGATTCATTTTTCTTTTCTTTTTCTCAATGCATGCTATTTCGTCTCCGTGAAATTGTGTTCCCACCACAATCTTGATGCATGTTAAATGGACACGTAAGGGGAATCAAATTCTCTCCTTGTGTATGCAACTCCTCTTGTTATTTACTTGTTATTTATTTGTTTAATATGGTATCAGAGCAGGCAACGGTTTCCATATGTGGAGCGACTGGAACAAGGATGCTCTATGTGTTTGATAGGACAGGTTATCCTGCGTGGAAAACAAAAACGAAAATTGTACTTCGAAACAACAAAGTTATTGATGTTCTGTAGGAGCGGTGATGCGTCCTCTGCAACCTAAAAGTATGCATGGGGTTCTTTTGACACAAGGGCCTCAGTATGATGCATGGCATAAAGAAGTAGAAGACTGGGATGATAAAGATCAGGTTGCTCGAGGCATGATACTTTATGCCCTTAAAGACATTCTTGTTGATGCCGAAGTATATGAGCATGCTAATGAAGTATGGAAGTATTTGGACAAAATTTTTGAAGCGGACAAAACAAGAGGTGTTACATTTACGTAATAAATTGAGCGGTTTAAAGTACATGGTTACAGTTTGTATTGATGATTATATCGAGAAATTCAAAGAGTTGGTAGAACAATTGTCAGCAGCTGGGGCACTGGTGGAGAAAGAGCAATTAGCTGTTATGTTGTTCGGCACGATGCCTCATGATTTTGACACCAAAATCACCGTTCTTCTCAATAAAGAAGATTTGGCTTTTGAAAGTGCATGTTTATCATTGAAAGATCATGTTCGAAAAGTGAAGCATGAGGTTGGTCTCCGTGGACGTTAAAAAAGAACATGGTGTTTTTTAAAAAACTGGCGAAGGTGACAATTAAAGACTTCATGATTGTGCTTGCCACAAAAAGAACATGCACGGTCCTTATTGCCAGTAACCCGGGGAAAAGCACGATTCGTGCCACCAGAAAAACCGCCACTAGAATCACGTCGAGCAAAAAAATTCTGTCTAAGAGATGTATGCTTCTTCTTTAAACTTTTTATATGCAATATAAAAAGCCTTTTCGCCATCACTAGGCTCTCTAGCACGGCGAGAACCTGTAAGAATTTGCTCATCAAGAGTGGTATGAACAACTAAGGCTTTACTTGTCATAAAGTCGAAGGTATTGGAGACTTATGTATACAAACCTCATCTGGTGTTTATATTCTAGGAGGTGTTGCCCATGTTCCTGGATTGTGCAGAACATTACTTTCTGTTTCTCGACTTGCTGACTTAGGTGCTGTGGTGTAGTTTGAGAGAAATGTTTGTCATTTTATTGTTGATGGTTGCGTACACCATAACCCCAAAATCTGCTCTATATGTAGTTTTTTGCTGTTGTTTTTGCAAGAAAACAACACTCAAAGACCACCCATATTATTATTCCAAAAATGTTAGAAACAACAGTAGTTTTTTAATGTAGTTTTTTCACACGAAAAGAACGCGTAGTTTTCATGCGTGGTTTTTAGAGAAAAACAACTCGTAATTTTTATATGTGGTTTTCACCATTGTTTATAGAGAAAAACAATGCAAGATTCTATGTGTAGTTTTGCATTTTTATGTGTGGTTTTCACCATTGTTTATAGAGAAAAACAATGCCAGATTCTATGTGCGGTTTCACTCAAAGAAAGGAACAATGCATGATTCTTAGATGCGGCCTTTAGCTAAAAGCAATGCATGGTCCTTATATATAAGTTCTTTTAGCACAGTTTTTCTTCAATTTTCCACATGTTATTTTAAGTATTTGTATTGCAACCACGTGTTGTTCTTGGTACAATAACATTTTTTTTTTTGTAGTGTAGAAACAATGTATTCAAATTAACACTAGAGTGGTCCCGGGGACCATTCCTGGTCCATGGACCAGAATTGGTCCACCTGACCCCCTAGCACTTAAACCCATAATTCTCTTAACATTTTTATGAATTTTTAATTCTAACAATTGGATATGGTTGCTAACTTGATCTCAAATGATCCTAGAAAGTTTCATTGGTTTTGGATTGGTATCCCAAAAGATACAATGATTTGAAAAAGGGCAAAAATGCCCTTTTTCAACCTCTTCTTCTGCCTCCGTGAAGTATTTTTCCCCGCCAATTTTTATCTGGCGAAAAGGCTTCCCTAATATCCGGACCCTAACCACCACCGATAAAGTTGGCGTGGCGGGAACGAACGTGAGGCCTCCACTTTTTGATCCAACAGCTGGGGCGATGCCATATCATCACGATTTAACGGCTGGGATGTAAGCCCTAAATTAGCCGTTTCTTCCCCAAATGTAACTCTGTGAAACAGAGTTTGGCTGAAGACCCGACCCCTGCATGATCTTCGATTTCTTTCTTAGCCGATCCTGCACCATTTCACCCCATTCCAGTTGCAATGAGTCGCCAACGCAGAAGAGTACATGATGATGATTTTTTTAAGGGTTTAGTAGGACGCAGTATCATGGTTCCTACCCTGGAATTTGGGGAAGAATGGGCAAGGGAAAAATACCTTGAATTCGCAGAAGAAGCTGTTCTTCCAGGGGAGATTACAGGTTATGATTCTAAGAAGAAGTTGTTTGAAGTATATTTCGAGGCAGATGGAGATAGAATGCGATTAAATTGGGGCCAAATTGAGAGATTTTTAGTGGCAGAATCAGGAGAGAGTCATGCAAGCCTTGTAAAAACAGAGAAGAAGTCAGAAATTTTCATTGTAAACCCATCTAAAACTAATGCAAATGACAAGGAAAGACAAGTAGAACAAGTTTTGAAGGCAGATGTGGAACCAGATGGACCCGATGAAGACCACATACCAATTGCAAACCTCTTTACAACAAAAGGTAAGTCTATAGAATGGCCTTCTACTGGTGCTTGTTTTACTGATTTTGAGAATAGAAGACAGGGATTTGATGCAAATGATCAGAGATCCTTCTTGTATTCTGATGAAAGGCATTTTTCGCCCACAAAACGTGTCCTTTATCAAGCCCAAATTCCAGCACCTATAACTGAATCCCTTGATGTTGCAAATCCAGTTGATCAAATTCCATGCAAAACCGTCCCTGATCCACAAGAGAGTATAATGCCAGTTCTACCAATTGTTGTATCCGTGTCTGATGTGCAGAATATCCTACCTCCTCCTTCCAAATCTGAGGCAGAATGCCTTATCTCCCAGACTAAGACTATAGTTGAAGAGTTAACCTTTGTAGAACCTTTGAATGTGTTGCCTCCAGCTGAGCAGGATGTGATGAGTGAAGAGGACAAGGAAGATGGCATAGATGATGTGGAAGATATTATTGAGGATGCTGACTATCAGCCAATGCATGAGCATGTGTCGATGAAGGCGGTACATTACTTCAATGCTTGAGACCAAAGAAAGAGGTTACAACCATTGTTGAGAAAGGGAAGGTGGTAGAGGGGCGTGGTAGTCACTTAAAGCTTCCATATAGATATTCCTAAATTACAGGGCCTAGCCTCTAATGTTCAAGAGGTCAATCAATGTTGCTTCAACAGCCGGTACATTGCTAGAGACTCCCTGAGAGGTGATTGTGTATCCCTAGCGAGGGAGGAGGAGATTTGAATGTTATAGATGATAGAGATTGGAGAGAGGGTCTAGTGTTGCGTGATGATGTGGGCGGGGTGGTGCACAGGTGAGCCTTGAGTGCAACATGGACTCTTAGCGAGGAGTCTTTGCCTCTAATTTGTATAAGCTTCCACCTTATGAGCTTGAAGGGGCCCCGACATCAAAAACAAAGGGAATGTCTCCCTTCGGCTCTTTACAGCATTTTTCACACAACTTGATGTCTCAAATCACACTTAAAAGAGAGACAAAAGCAATTATGATGATGGGAAGTAAGGACAAAATGTAGGCAAAGATTTGAGAATTTGAGAAGGCAGTGCATGCGGATGTTAGCATCATGTTTAGATTTTTGGGTTTAATTGTGCCATGACCTAGAAATCCTATAATGGGCTTGAGTCCTGTGCTTGTCCGGGTGAGGTAGGAAGTGATCCAATTGGCAAACTTTGGTAGATTCATGTCCATGAAAAGATTTCAACCAAATTAAGAGGTTCTTCCATTTGAGGACCCAACAATTTCGTCCACAGATAAAGAAGGCAGGGTACAAATCTTCGGGTTGAGAATGTTGAAAAGGAATGGAACAAGAAGTTTCGAGTTGTATACACGAGGTAAAGAGGTTCTGAGTTGGCCAGAGAGGATTATCCCATCGAAATTCCAAAGACCCCTGCATTTACAATCCAAAGAAACCTCACAAGTTTGGAATTCAGCTTTGGACTTTATGTGATTGGCTTGAGGGTATTGTAGGTATGAGGTGTATGACAAGCTCCAAGCGAGAAGAGGGTTTGGGGTTTCATGCGATTATCAGCCCAATTGAAGAAGGCATACAAAGGCCATCATGTCTTCTTTTAGTAGTTACTTTTACAAGTGTCAAGCTGTGCTGCGGTGGTTATCTAAGAGAAAGCGAGATTGGCGTTACTATAAGCCCCAACAGACTAAAATGTTTCCAATCAAACTTCTGAAATTTGATGGCAAGAAAAGAGATCCCAAAGGGGTAGCCATAAGTTGCATCTGTGGGGAGAATGGCATTGTTGTAGTGCATGGCAAGACAAAGAAGCAGTTACTTTGCTTCAAAAGAAATGTCCATGGCATAGATATGTCTGGATTCTTAGTTTACCTGGTTGAGAGAAATGCGTCAAGGAGGTTGCTGCTCGAGAGATAGCAATAGCTTATAATGAGCATAAAGCGGGGTGTGATGTGCACAACAAAATGTGCTTGGCATCAAATTATAGTTTAGAGAAGGAGATGATCTCTTGGAAGTGGTGGCATTTTGGGGATGCTGGGTCATTTTGACAATGCATTCACCAATCTAAACATTGGAATCCGGTAATCCACGCTTTTATGATTTCTCCGCTGCAGAATGAATTGATATCAAATCTTGATGGAACTGACGCCGACAAAGATCGAAACTGAAATTTGGAACAAGGCATACAACCTATTACAAATCCGAGGCGACGCCGGACATGTAGTGTGTCACGACCGGCGGATATAGAAAGAAAGGCGGGTGTAGTGCATGCGCGAGACATAAGCTGACTCGAAGAACAAAGTTCTATTGTCAATATGCAAAGGTATACATTTGTCGAGGGTGCATGTGATGCCGACCGAATGTGGACTCCTATTTGGAGGATGCTAAGAAAACGACATTGCTGAAGAGGTGATGAAATTAGCGGTATGAAAGTTATGTTTTGTGCTGGTATTTGCATTACATCAAATATCATAGTTACTTGCATGGCGAGAGGCTCAAAGAGGGTTAAAGCGGGTTGTTTATGATTGATGGAAATATCATTGTATGAAGACTCGACGCAAGGTAAGGTATGTTGCTGCAAATTTTCTATCGAGGCAACAAAAAACCAATGCATGCGCTGCAGGGTTTATGGTTTCAGGTGGGGAGAAACTTCACAAGTTCCCGGACACTATTCTCATCATAATTTTTAGCAACAAAGAAGATTGTATATGTGACTACTTTTCAAATTCTTTGACCCTAATATGGAGTCCCGGTTATGCCTTCATTTTTTTGTGATGTGGATAATGATGGTCCACAAGACAATCGGATTCGAAACTTATAGTAGTGAATCCGGTAAATTCTGCTCGATTTTGCGGACCCTTCCTGATATGTTAAACTTTATAAAATACCACGAGCAACTAAAATCCCCAAAAGATTTTTTTCTAATGAATACGCTTGCTTCAGTACATGATTATTTTAACAAAGTTCTAAAGAGATTGACAATATCTCAAATTTTAGGTTTATATTTTTATCAGGAGTATGGCCTTTGCGTAATGGTGATCATTAGGTTTGAACTTGTTTTGGCCATAGTTTGAGGTTTATTTTTCAAGTGGTGGTTGCGTGGACCGAGGATTAAGTCTTGTACAGAAACCTTGCGTAATTGTGAGAGCACATGCTTGGCTTTGATTCTTTTCCATTTTGTTTCATATTTATCAAATACTTTCACGTACATTGTATTTTGTGGGATGAATACTTGAACATTTCCCCAAGAAACGCTTGCTAAATCAGTGGTGCCATAATGTGTGTAAAATAATAACCCAATCAGCAGGCTTCCGGTATTTTACTAATAAAACATCTTATTCCTCAAGAGTTTTAAGCATTATGTCTTGCATCAATTTAGATGGTTGAGATCGTCACGATTGCATTTTGAGAGGAGCCGAAGTTGTCCTTTCTTCCACCATGATTGTTGTGCTGCAGTCTTAGGAAAATGGCAGAGACGAAATTAAAGGAGGCAAAAGATTAAAAGGGAAAGGCGGAGGAAAAGGAAAGGGGGAAAAGAGCCGAAAAAGGGAGAAAAAGGGAGAAAAGGGAGGGGAAAAAGATGTGAAAGGAGAAAGGGGAAAGAGGGTGAGGGACAGAATAAGGGAAAAGAAAAGGGAAGGGAGGAAAGAGGAAGAAAAAAGGGGCAACGAAAAATGTGAAGGCGAAAGAGATTAAGGGGAAGGGGGGGAGATAAGAATGGTGGAGGGAAAAGGGCATGGAAAATAGAAAGGGAGAGGAAAAGGAGTGAGAAAAAGGGAAAAGGGCATGAGGGAAAGGGAGAAGAGATGGGGAGAGGGAGGAAGGAGAAGTGGCGCGAGGAAGAGGAAAAGTTGAGGGAAAGAAAAGGGGAGGAAAGGGAAAGGCGAAAGAAACAAAGAGAACGAGAGAAAGTATGGGATAGGAGAAGAGGGAAAAGGGAGAAAGGAGAAGGGTGGGAAAAGGAGGAAAAAGGGCGTAATGTGAAAAAAGATTGGAAAAATGAATGGAAAAAGGTGTGGAAAATGGAAAGGAAAAGAGAAGGAGAAAAAGTTGAAGCGGAAAAGGAACATGGAAAAAGAGAAAAAGATGAAAAAAAGAAGGGAGAAAAAGGGAAAAAGAAGTGAGGGAGGAAGTGAAAGGGAAAGGGAAGAAAAAGAACCTGTGAGGTCAGGAGGAAAATGGAAAGAGGAAGGGAAAAAGGGCCACGGAAAAAAGCTGGAAGAGGGAAAGAGGGTGAGGGAAAGAGATTAAAAATAAGGGGAAAAAGAGCATGGGAAAGGAAAAAAAAGAAAAAGGGGAATAGCGGGGAGAAAAGGGGAAGAGATTAAGGAAAGTGGGAAGAAAAATGCAAAAGTAAAAGTGGAAAAAAGGGATGGAAAAATACATGGGAAAAAGAAAGGGGAAAAGAGGAAAAAGAGGAAAAGAAAGGGAAGAGGGAAGGGAAGGGAGAGGGAAGAGAAAAGGAAGGGGAAGAGGAAGAGGAAAGGGCCGCAGGGAAAAATGGAAGGGTGGAAAATGATGAAAAAAAGAGGAAGGGAAAAGGAAAAAGGGAGGCGGAAGGGGGGAGGAAAGAGGAAAAAAGGCATCATGAGAAAAAAGAAAGAAGAAATGGGAAAAAAAGACATGAGATAAAAGAAGAAGAGACAGGGAGAGGAAGAAAAACATAAAAAGGTCTGGGGAAAAGGGGCTAAAAGGGCATGACAAAGGGAAGGGGGAAAAAGAAAACAAAGGAATGGAAAAGGAAGGGAAAGTCATGAGAAAAATGGGAAGGGTGGAGAAAGATTGAAAAAGGGAGGAAAAGATCAAAAAGGGGGAAAGGGGAAAGGGGAAAGGGGAAAAGGAAAATGCAGGGAGAAAAGGAAGAAAAGAGAGGAGGGAGAAGAGGGTAAAGAGAAGGAGAAGTAAAATGGAAAATAAAGGAAAAAGGATATCACGGGGATAGAGCAAAGGGAAGGTTATCAGATGCAAAACCTTATAGCTAATGATGGACTTGGTTTATTATTAGATGTACCTAAAATGAGTCCCCGAAATTTGAATAGGTTTCATACAAATATTTCCCAACGTTGCCCGACAATCTTTGAGCACCGTCTTATATGTGGACTATGGTTTCAATTTGAACTTCTTTTGCTACAAGATGGAGTGTGTTGTTATTTCAAGAGTGGTATGTTAAATGGACGGTTCGTGCATATGTATGAGGCGAAACCTTCCATGAATTCTTGAGGGCACATCGCGGCTCTTTCTCTGTGATTCTTTCCATTTGTTTCATATCTTCCAATACTTTCATACATTGTATTTTTGGCGGATGAATGCTTGAACATTTCCCGGCTTGCTTGCTGGTAGTGGTGCCGCCAATATGTGTTTGTAAAATAACGCTGGTTTGACAACTTGTCAACAGGCTTCATTATTTTATGAAACATCTTATGTGGACTGGTTTCAATTTTGAACTTCTTTACAAGATGGTAATATTTACTCCGGTGGTGGGTTAATGGACGGTTCACAGTCTTTGTGAGGTATTACGAAACCTTCCATGAATTCTTGACTTTATGCTTATCTTTCGTTCTTTTATTTATTAATACCGTCTTTGTGATTTTCTCCGGGACACACCAAAGTCTCCTTTCTTTCAAAGAGGCTTTTTGGGCACATCAAACTTCCCATAAATTGAAATCAAAATTGAAATACTAAACTTCAAATTCATTTAAATTATTTTTGTTGATAGAATTTTATATTAGTATTAACAAATTTGAGCAAACAATTTTACAAAAGTTCTTGTTGCTCCCAGTAGAAAGCGCCGGAATATCGTTCAATGAACAACTTTCGGTTGACCACGGCATGTTTGAATGGCGTATCTCCCGCTCGGACCGGATTGACACTTAAGGATTTTAAGGTCTTTTTCTCTATCGTATAAAATATCGTATGACCAAAAAATCAAAAATCTTTTGCAAAGAACGGTTCCGCTTCGCGACTGGAAGGTTTTAGCAGCCGACTTTGCGGAGACGCCTTTCAATAATAAATTCGGCTACATTTCGCATTTTTCCATGAAACGCCGAGGCATATATGCAGAAGTGGAAGAACAGTAGATTTTAAAATTGATTTTAACAGTTTTAGTGAACATTTCAAATGGACATTCGGTCCGTCACGACCACTGGTGTTAAACAAAATAACAAAGATAAACTGGGTCGCGGTGTTTTCCATAAAATCTGAGAAGTCTGATTAGATGATTATAATAAACAAATTTTCCATTGAATACGCTTATTCAAAATATATAAACTTTGAATACTCTTATCAAGCATTTCTTGTATAGTACTATTGTTTACAACATGTTTTAAAACCAGTTTATTCACATATTTTGTTACAACAAATCATGCTTTAAACCAGTTCATAAAACTTGTTCATGCTCACATATTTTATTGAAACAAATTCAAGCGCGTATTTATCTGTTCCTTTCTAGTTAGCGGCAACATCTTTGATTCCTTTCTTGGTTTTCTTGGAGTAGCCATACTTGAAGAGCCGGAATTACGCCTCAAAACCTGTTATGATACGCAAGCATTTTGCCATAAGCCGTGCGGTCACGAGAGCACACGGAATCCGCAATCATAGATCAGTTTAAGGCAAAGAATAATATATGCTTAAGGCAACGAACAATAGTAGTACAAGTGCAGATTGCAAGCCATAGCAGAACTTAAAAGGTACATATGCAAATATAGAAAAGGAGATTCAGGAAAGATGAAGGGATTTAGAAATAGTCAGTGCCATAACTCTTAAGAATCCATAGCCAATATCTTGAAGGTTAAGGAGATAAACGGTGCCATGGATTATTGCAAGGGCGAAAAAAATCAATGGGGCTTTCTACCATAGCCGCCGTAGTTTATATAAGAACGAAAACTTGGAAATAGCAAGCCCATATTATTAGCCCTATTCGCGACCAGCTCATATTCAAATGAAAATGAAGGTTCCTAAATGCATTGCTTGAAGTGTGAAGAAGCTTTATTTGGCGCCTTAGCTTACATTTAGATCTGCCATTGCAATATTAGTGAGCAGAGATCTATAAGTAGAACTTTTTGCAAAGAAATCTAAGAAAGATTACCCGAATGAAAGCCAGTATGTAGCTTAGCAGCGGATCTGCCGGGGCCATTGTTGCATAAAGGTGGTAGGATCTGCAAAAACCAAGGCATATCTTACTTGGAAGGCGGATGAAGCGGGCGGGTGCAATGGATTGAAACAAAATATGCATAAAGATTGAGGTCGGTTGCAAAAACCGGGCATATCTTACCAAGCGGATGAAGCGGAAGCAACGGATTAAGAAGCGGAATAGCCCTAAATCCCCACATCTTTGTTTACGGCCCAGGTCGATGGTAGATGTGAGCTGTCAATGAATTAACTAATCGAACCATTCAAAATAGATTGTTTACTGGCGGGCATTAGTTCCATTTTTTCTTTTATTAGTTAGCAATGTTCCAATATGTTTCCTTTTTCCTTTTGATATTCATAGGAAGAATTCTCCACATATTTTTGGGTTGTCCATAAGGGAGCAGAAGCCCTGTCTGAATTAAAATGCAGTTGGAATACACGCATAGGCCCTAAAGCGGCGAGGCGATCATTACCGCCCATCGCCTTAGCACCATAGTTTTGTAGCGAGAGAGGTGTAGAGTTGCTAATGCACGATTAATACATCTATGATTGGCTAGGCATACTGCTTCGCTTTGTAATTTTGGGCAAGAAATATATCACCTAATAATTCAAATCAAGTTACGGTTTTAATATATGAGTAGTATATAAAGTGCATATTATAGAGTTTGTATCTCATATGTGAAGCATAATGGTGAGTATTTTAGGCAAACAAGATAACAAGATAGTAATGCCTTGTATTTTAGGCAACTTTGATCATGTATATATGTTGCATTCTAGTATCCCATGAGCTCTTACCTAAAGCTAGAGCACTTTAGAACTTCATAACAATTATGAGGCAATCTAATATCAGTTGTCGCGTATTACGAACAAAGTAGAGTTTTTAATGCATGTGTTTTAGTTGTGCATGTTGAGCGGTTTGTACCTTAAGCTGCCCAACTTAACTTTTGGTTTTAATTGGTCCTGTAAACATAATGTAGAAGAATGCTTAGACCATCTTGAGAAAGTAGCATGTTTTGCATTTGGTTAGTCATCACGCAATTCAAGAGCAATCAACATGAACTTGTTTTGTAACTTTGCAAATTAGGCAACCCTAAAAACCCTTGCAAATTGAAATTTGAAATATAGTCCAGGATAATAATGGCTAGTTAACAAAATCAAGGAAAAGCGAGAAGTTATTGAACAAGTTAAACTTGTTACGTATATAGAAGCGGACAAAACCAGGAACGGTATCTATCTTTGGAAAATCAATGGACACTTGTTTTAATGTTGAATGGTTTGTAGAGGTACAAACATATGAAGTTGTTTCTTAAAGCATTCTATTCCGTACGAGGTCAATCTTTTGGAGCCAGGCAAAACCATCAGGACTGTAAATTAAAAACCAAGATGTATAGTAGTTTTTCGAAGTAGATTTCACAGTCCATCACAGGCGGTTACGTCTTAGATTTCTTTGTGTGAATAAAAAGGTTAATTAAATGCTCAAGGCAAGTCAATCATTACCAATGCTACTGTAAATATTTTTTTAATGGTTTCGATTTAATTTCAATATCAAATAATATTTGAATGATGAAACAATAATAATCTAAGGAGAATTCATGTTGGAAGAGATTTGTTCTTGCATATGTTATCCTAAATTCTATATGAGATCAAATGGATTACTCACGTTGAGCATTGAATAAACTAACTGGATTGTTTGCCTTTTGAACTTGGTTTGTATATTATTTAAAATATTTCTCTCACAACTTCAAAAACCTAAATGCTTCTAGTGCCTTAATATTTTAAGCAATCTAGAACTTAAATACAAGAGCACTTCATATGTATTGAAGCGCGGCTTGTAAACAATTTATCCTGAGCATCTTAGAAAAGATAAAAGTTGCACCATATTGTATGGTTCAATGAAGCTACTGGTGCCTTGCATTTCAAGCAATCTAGAACATGGATGCCATAATAAGTTAACATCTCATGTATGTTGTCAGCATGCAGATCGGTCTTCCCCAATGGTATTCAAGCAATTCTACACGTTAGAGCCAATGAAAATTTTAGTGGCCCGTGAACATTTAGCCACAAATTCTGGAGTTCGAGGCAAAATCGTGTAATTAGAAGCAGTATGATGCCTCTGGACTACCCTCTGATTCTCCATTTAGTGGCACTTTGTGGCTATTCACGTCATTAGAATGGCCAATTAGATGTTGCTAATTGGAGTGAGAACTAGACATGTTCTGGAATGGCATTTAGGCCACTTGGCCCAAATCATAAGAAGCCTTAGAAGTTAGCAAATCTTAATTCATTAGAGACCCCCTCATAAATTAGATGTCATATGGAGGGTGGGAGGGCAACATTATTAGAATCTTTTGGAAAATCCAAATGTGAGGCACTTTTCAATCCTCTTTGCGGTGCAGGTATCAGATTTAGATTCTCCTACCGACTAATCATGCATTATTATTGAAATACATAGGGTGCATGAATTTAAATTCATACAACATGTAACAAAACACATTTATATAGGGTAGCGACTTCTTTGGTTTGGGCAATAAAAACCTATCTATTTAATAAGAGATATGACTAAAATGCATGCATTTGAGCTTATACAATATTAGATATTTGGTTCAAAAATGCATGTGAATTGATATTCTTGACCATATTAGAAAAAATAGGAAAAATGGTGATTCGGGCTACACTTTTTTAGGGCATATTTTACAAGGAATAGCCCCGGTCCGGTATACTTATACAAAGTATATATGGGTCCATAAAAATTTTCACAGTTTAGAGCCTTTAAAAATGATGCGAGATGGTTGCCCATTTAGAAATCTTCTATTTTTTCTGTTTTAATGTGATTCATGTATTTTTGTATATAAGAGTAATTCTTGACATGAAAAGATCATTCGGGGAGGTTTTGGTATGAAAACTGGCATATTGCATTGCTCCATACTTACAATGCATGCTTATAATGATGTTGCTAATGGTGGTATCTAATTTCAGTCCACCCTTTATGTGATGCACATGATCCTAAACTAGACCTATTGGTCTATAATTTAGGAGGAGTAAAAGATAAAAAACGGAGCACCAACTTCCTACTTTAGAAGACTAGGACCACATTCTTCATTGTTCCACCCCTTCATAGTTTGCCACCTCACCATACTCATGACATGTCATCTCCCATAAATTTTGCATATAATCACTTTCAGAAAAATTGCTTACTCTGCATTTGATGCCACCTCATCACTTATGAGTGCCATATCATTTGCCATGTCACGCTTGTGTGCCACTATTGCACTCTCTCTGCACCAGCAGGCTGATTTGACTACAACTTGCAAAAACCTAAAAGTGCCATATTCCACGAGTTGCCATGTCATCCACGTGGGGAGGGGTTGTTGTTATTGGGAGGGACCTCATGGAAGTGATGTGTGCTCTACCGTGCGTCATACATTGTCCAAAAGTGGCCAGGGAATTGCCTAAAGGGACCAAGTTACCGCAGTGGAGTTTGGCAACTTGAAAGAAACGAACACTCTACATGGCATTATTTTGTAGCCAACTCTTAGGCCAATTAGCTCACGAATTAATGTTGGATGGGCTATTTTGGTGCTTCTTGGAGAAATGATGGTCTTAGCAAACTTGGTCCCCGAGGTGCGATTGACGTTCTGAATCTATTTGCCATTCGATTGAACTCACGAGAGAAAACTAGCAAGTAGTTTTTTGGATCTTCCAGGCTTTATAAGGGTTTCTGCATGATTTCAAGCTGTCATAGATGCGAGCAGGGGGCTAATATCAAGTCAAGGGACCAATAATTCCAACTCTTTTGGGCGCGCATTTAAGTCGTCTGCCTGTTAACCGCGTACCATTTTGCTTCTTGGGGAGGAGAATAGATCCGACCCGATACAGCCGGTTCATATTGCCGTGTCTTCAAGCGCAGCTTCGACCATATCCCAAAATTGCAAATGACCAAACTTCGACCTCCATAACCTAAGCCTTACAATAACCTAGCAAAACCACGGGGTTTATGTTTGAGTTCGAAGCGTGGATTGTTTTCATAGATAACTAGGTGCACCATTTTTGAACATCGCGAGAGCCGTAGCAACTAGAACCCTAAGGGGACCGCATTAATCGGGAATATCTCCGCGTACTATAGATAGACATAATCATGAAAACCATTGAAAAATATTTCATTAGAAATGGCATTTTGAGGATGTATTTGAAATGGAATGTTAGGTACACTTGGCATGGCAGGGCCATTGCATGGTTGAGCCACCTCTTTGATTTAAAAAATGTTTTAAAAATGCCTATACGATGCCAAACTAGTGCCCATCTTTGGTTCTTCATATCAATGTGTCTTGTACAGTTGCCAGAAGTGATAGGTGTATCTTGCAAACCATAGTCTACAAGCACACCTGCCTTCAAATGCTAGTGAAGTATGTCAATGCCATATAACTCTTGTATGCTACCATTTTGTGGAGGTAATGGCATGTGGACAACTTGAGATCGCTCTAAGGATTCTTAGAAATCATATAAAAAACCACACCTCAAAAAGCACTACCTTAAAAAGCCGCACAGCAAAAAACATCCTTTCAAAAACCATCGTCTTGAAAACAACATGTAAAAGAAACTACGCCAGCAAAACCACCGCGTTCTTTTAGAAAAAAACTATGAAACCGCCCGAAATGTGGTCGAGTTGAGACGCCCGAAATCACACTTTCGATGCTTGTTGGGGTGAAATCCCATGAGGCGCGTAATGTAAAGGTGGTTGGGGGCGGGGCCCAACCAAGCAATGTAGTGTGGTGTGTGGTCACATCATTACGTTGGATGCGCCTAGTGGCGTGACATTAAAACTACTATCTATCTATCTATCTATCTATCTATCTATCATCTATCTATACATCTATCTATCTATCTATGTATCTATCCCCATCTATCTATCACATCTATCTATCTATCTATCCATCTATACATCATCTATCGGTATATCATGGAAAACAACCACACCTCAGGTATAACTTCACGTGTGACTTTTCAAATCTTCAAAAAACAGCGAGTATTTTGTTTTTCTCTTGTTGTTTTTCGTATGGAACCAAATGTGAGGTTGTAGTAGTAATCAGCTATTGCTCCACTTGCTGGGACATCTCTATCAAAATAATCCATACCACTGATTTTTTAAATATACATGACAGGATAAAGAG
Organism: Isoetes taiwanensis; assembly: GCA_021234155.1. Classification (NCBI taxonomy): domain Eukaryota; kingdom Viridiplantae; phylum Streptophyta; class Lycopodiopsida; order Isoetales; family Isoetaceae; genus Isoetes; species Isoetes taiwanensis. The sequence goes on along the minus strand of JAJEKV010000095.1, from coordinate 1,172,384 downwards.
TAGTTTGTTGTTGCTATGGCACCACAGGTTTAGTCATGTCGGTTTCCATATCTTGCAGGAGTACTTAACAAAGGCGGTGAAAGGATCATTGCATTCAAAGTCTATGGGCGGTTGTGATACATGTGCTCTTAGAACGCAAGTTACCCGTTCTTCAAGTCACGAGATTTGACTAACTCGCTATTCTTGACGGTTCGATTACGACATTTGTGGTCCATTTACCCGCATTCACATGGCGATCGTCATTTCACTTGCACAATCTTCGTTGATGATTTTTCTCGATATACACATGTTTATATTCTCAAGAACAAGTGCGAGGTATTAATTAAGTTCAAAGGGTTTTAAGAGAATGTTTGAAACACAAGCCAGGCGGTGATTATTAGAGAGATTCTTGAAGTAATGATGGTAGTGAATGTAAATCATGCTTTGCTGTTTTTGTGTTGAAGCGGGTAGGGTGCTGTGAGGAAGACAAAGATCTTTGTCACGAGATGTTATATAAAGAGATATGGTTATCTACCCCATTTATTGGGAATGTAGAAGGTGATTAGCAATGTGGGGGTTAAAGCGGCATGCCGTCATCGCAACACTTTTGGATCTTTATTGATGGAAGAATGGGTGGGAAGTATGGGGGAAAAGGTCTGCAGTTGTGGCTAGATATGTTTTATGCATGATATTGTGTTGATTACCCCAAAGCAGGAGGAGGAATCTGAGCATTTAGATGCCACAACCTCTTTGATGATCTGAGGGGCTGAGGTGAACTTAGGACAGGCTAAAGTGGTGCTTTTGGAAGACCCTAGATAAGAATTGGGTTTCGCCATAAAACATAGTGAAGATTGCTACATCATTATATATACTTTCGGGGCTTCTAGTGGATAAAAAAATTCAGGTGGAATCAAAGCGATGAAGCTGATGGGTAAATGGGGGGCTTAAGGCCTTTTTTGCATTAGGAAATGTGTTAAAGTGAATATCACGGAATTGAGTTTGAAGAGAATGTTATTCAGAAGTCTTTGTGAATTGCAGCCGGTGGTGTTGTATGGAGGTAGAATTATGGGGGCCGGTTTGTCCTTAGAATTATGTAATAAAATTATGTGATTTTGCTAACCCTATGATTTATTGTGATTATCGACATCATCAGCGATTGGTTAGGCAACTAGTTCAAAACACATGGTCTTCAATTCTTGTGTAGTGATTGTGGGATCATTTGGTCAACTATTATATGGCCTTAGGTGCAATGTAATGGGTAAGGGAATAGGGACACCATTACATTAATGTTATAGAAAACTATTCTTGAGGCACATGCTTGGCTCTTTCTCTGTATTCTTTTCCATTTTGTTTATCTTCCAATACTTTCATGCATTGTATTTTTGTGGGATGAATGCTTGAACTATTTCCCAAGCTTGCTAGTAATTGGTGCCCATAATATGTGTTGTAAAATAACCTTCAATTTGCACAACCAACTTGTCCAACTTAGGCTTCCCATTGTTTTCCTAATAAAACATCTTATGGACTATGGTTTCAATTTGAACTTCTTTGCTACAAGATGAGTGTGTTGTTATTTTTCAAGTGAGAATTTTGGGTTCACGTGGACCCAGGTTAAATTATAGCTGTGAGGTACGTACGAAACCTTCCATGAATTCTTGAGAGCACATGCTTGGCTCTTTTAAATGATTCTTTTTCCATTTGTCTAATAACTTGTACAATACCTTACGTCTTTGTGTGATTTTCTCGGGACATAAAGTCTCCTTTCTTTCAAAGGGGCTTTTAGACACATCTAAAACTTCCCTCAAATTGAAATCAAGAGTGAAATGCTAAACTTCAAATTCAAGGCCTAAAATTATTTTTTGTTGATGGGGTACTTATGTATTATTAGTAGCTGCCCAAATTTGAGCTTTCCGGAAACTCACAATTTTGCAAAAGTTCTTGTTTATACATTGAAGCGCCTTAGGAACCAATCTTTGGTTCAATGAGAATGAAAAGCAGTTTTGACCACAGCATGTTTGAATGGCAATATCTCCTTCTCTCGGACTTAGTTGACATGAGGATTTTTGGGTCTTTTTCTCTATCTCATTATAGAAAAATATCATTATAGGCAAAATCAAAATCTTGAGAGCAGTTTCACTTCATATGGCCCCGGAAGGTTTTGTGACCCCCTCTGACTTTTGAGGCATAACTCACAATATCGTAGGTGGGCTACATTTTGCATATTTTTCCCATGAAGCATGGCCCGGTATATATGAAGTCTAGGAAGGGCTTGACTAGATTTTGCAAAATTGATTTTTATATAGATTTTTAGTAGACATTTCAAATGGACCATTTACGGTCCATCACATTACTCTAGTGTGGCAGAAACAACAAAGATATGAAGCGTTAGATTAGCGATTGTTTCGTCCGCGAGAGAATCTGAGTTAGATGATTATGAAAATAGTAGAAACAAAGGAATTTTCCATTGAATCACGGCTTATTCAAAATATATAAACTTTGAATATACATCGGCATTTCTTGTATGTACTATTGTTTGGCATGTTTTAAAAGCAGTTTATTCACATATTTTGTTACAACAAATCATGCTTTAAACCGAGTTCATAAAAACTTGTTCATGCTCACATATTTTATTGAAACAAATTCAAATGCGTATTATCATTTTAACTCTAGTTGCAGCTGGCATCTTTGATTCCTTTCATAGGTTTTCTTAGGTAGCCATGTAGAAGCCCGGTGCATATAAACCACATTTATGTTAAAAACTTATTGCCATATGCCATTCTTGGTCACGAGAGCACGGAATCCGCCAATCATAGATCGGTTTAAGGCAAAAGAATAATATATGCTTAAGACAGCGAACAATAGTAGTACAAGTCTTGATTGCAAAGCCATGCTTGAGGAACTTAAAAGGGTACATATACAAATATAGAAAAGGAGATTCCGGGGAAGTTAGAAATGGTGATTTTGCTCTGTAGAATCTGGCAATATCTTGAAGGTTGGAATGGGCATGGTGCAGTTAGGGCAGAAAAAATGTTGGGGCTTTTCTACCATTCGCCGCCATTAGTTTCGCATATAAGAACACGAAAACTTGGAAGTAGCAGAAAGCCCATATTAACAATTGCGGATAGCTCATCAAAGCATTCAAATGGAAATGAAAGGTTCCTAAATCGTGCTTAGCAGGAAGTGTGAAGAAACTTCTTTGAAAAGCAAGCTTACATTTAGATCTTGCCATTGCAATATTGGTGAAACGGATCTATAAGTAAGAGGCTTTTTGCAAAATGCAAGAAAGTTACCCGGACAAAGCCAGTAGCAAGTATGACCGGATACTTGAGATTGTTATAAAGATTGAGGCGGATCGCAAAACAAAGGCATATCTTGGAAGCGGATGAAGCTGAGGAGCGGATTGCAATGGATTGGAAACAAAATATGCATAAGATTGAGGTCGGTTGCAAAAACGGGGTATATCTTTTTAAGCCAGGATGAAGCCCGGAAGCAATAGCGGATTAAGCGGAATAGCTAAATCCCCCACATCTTTGTTTGTGGATCGATGGTGGATCAATCTGAGCTCGATAGATTAACTAATCTGAACCATTCAAAATAGATTGTTCTGGCGGGCATTAGTTCCATTTTTCTTTTATTGGTGGCTATTATTTCCAATATGTTTTCCTTTTTTCCTTTTTGATATTCATAGGAAAATTCTCCCCATATTTTGGGTTGTCCATAAAGGGCAAGCCCTGGCCTACGTTAAAATCACGCGGTTGGAATGCACGCATGACTGACTCACTGGCGAAGGCGATCATTACCTTGTCGCCTTGGCACCATAGTTTTGTAGCGAGAGGTGTGAGTTGCTAATACTTTCGATTAATGCATCTATGATTGGCTAGGCATACTGGCTTTAACATGTTTGGGCAAATATATCTTGCTAATAATTGTCAAAATCAAGTTACGTTCATCCTCTTGAGCAATCCATATCTCAAAGTGCATATAGAGTTTGTATCTCATATGTGAAGCATCAGCAATTGAGTATTTTGAAGCAAACAAGATAATAACAAGATAATGTGCCTTGTATTTTTAGGCAACTTTGATCATGTATATGTTGCAGCTAGTATCCCATGAGCTCTTACCTAAAGCTAAGGCACTTTCTGAAACTTCATAACAATTATGGGGGCAATCTAATGTCAGTTGTCATATTTGAACAAGTAGAGTTTTAATGCATGTTTTAGTTGTACATGTTTGAGCGATTTGTACCAAGCTACTTAGCACCAGCGTTTGGTTTTAATTGGATCCATAAACATAATGTAGAATGCTTAGACCATACTAGAAGTAGCATGTTTTGCATTTGGTTAGTCATCGCAATTCAAGGGCAATCAACGTGAACATTAACTTTGCAAATTAGGCAACCTAAAAACCCCTTACAAATTGGGGTACGAAATATATGAGTCAGGATAATAATGGCTAGTTAACAAAATCAAGGAAAGAAGCGAAAGTTACGTGAACAAGTTAAACTTGATGCATATAGAAGCGGAGACAAAAATAACATAGGAACAATTATCTATCTTTGGAAAATCAATGGTTTTACTTGTTTTAATGTTGAGATGGTTTGAAATTACAAACATATGAAGTTGTTTTTCTTAGAAAAGCATTCTATTGACCTGAGGTCAATCTTTTAGACAAGTGGCAAAACCATCAGGACACAATGTAAATTAAAACCAAGATGTAGTAGTTTTCAAAGTCGATTTAGAATACATCAGGCGGTTAAATTACCGATTCTTTGTGGTAAAGGTTAGTAAATGCTAGAGGCAAGTCAATGTACGTACTCTGTAAATATTTTGTGGTTTTGATTTAGTTTAAATATCAAATAATATTTGAATGATGGAAACAATAATGTCAGGAGAATTCATGTGGAAGAGATTTGTTCTTGCATATGTTATCCTAAATTCTATATGAGGATCAGTTACTCCGTTGAGCATTGAATAAACTAATGATTGTTTGCCTTTTGAACTTAGTTTGTATATTATTTAAGAATATTTCTCACAACTAAAAACCTAAATTAACCCACAGTGCCTTAATATTTTAAGCAATCTAGAACTTAAATACAAAGGCACTTCATATGTATTGAAACGTAAACAATTTATCTAGGCATCTTGAAAGAATGAAGTTGCCTGTACATGGTTCAATGAAGCTCTTGGTGCCTTGCATTTCAAGCAATCTAGAACATGGATGCCATAATAAGTTAACATCATGTATGTTGTCGGTATGCAGATCGGTCTTCCCAATGGTATTCAAAGCAATTCTACGTTAGAGGCTGGCAAAATTTTAGTGGCCCGGTGTTTGGCCACAAATTCTGAGGTTAGGGCAAAATCACGATGAATGCGGCTTGGTACGGTTGCCACCTCTACAGTTCTACGGATTCTCCATTTAAATTGGCACTTTATTGGCTATTCGTAATTTAGAATATTATTAGATGTTTTACTAATTGGAGTGAGGGAACTGAACATGTTCTGGATGGCATTTAGGCCACTTAGCCCAAATCTGCAATGCCTTAAGTTAGCCAAATCTTAATTTCATTAGGGGCCCCCCTCATGGTAAAGTCACTTATGGAGGTGGAAATTTAACATTATTAGAATCTTTTGGAAAATGTCATGAGGCACTTTTCAATCCTCTTTATGAAGACCATGGGGTATCCGTTCCGATTCTCCCTACCCGATAATCTGTGCATTATTGAAATACATAGAACATGAATTTAAATTCATACAACATGTAACAAAACACATTTATATAGAATTAGCGACTTCTTTTGGGTTTGGGCAACTAGCTCTATCTATTTAAGCAAGTATTCGAAGTAGCCATTTGAGCTTATACAATATTAGATATTTGGTTCAAAATGCATGGTATTATGACCATATTAGAAAAAATAGGAAAATGGTCAGTTCGGGCTTACTTTTGGGGCATATTTTTACAGGCCGGCCCGTGTGCCTGCAAAATTAGGTCCCTTAAAAATTTTCACGAGTTTAGAGCCTTTAAAAATGATGCAGATGATTTTCATTTTAGAAATCTTCTATTTTTACTGTTTTAATGTGATTCATGTATTTTTGTATATAAAGAGTAATTCTTGACATGAAAGATCATTCGGGGAGGGTTTGGTGACAGAAAGCGGCATATTGCATTATCCATACTTACAATGCATGCTTATAATGATGTTGCTAATGGTGGTATCTAATTTAGATCCACCCAGCATGTGATGCACATGATCTAAACTAGACCCTGTTGAATTATAATTTAGGAGTAAAGATAAAAAGCAGACACCAACTTCCTACTTTAGAAGACTAGAGTTACGTTCTTCATTGTTTCCACCTTCATAGTTTGCCACCATAGCATACTCATGACATGTCATCTCCCACCAGTGCTGCAGAAAAAAGTGTGCCCCACTCACATTTTTGATGCCACCTCATCACTTATAGTGCATATCATTGCCATGTCACCTTGTGCTGTGCATCCTACTACGCACTCTGCACCAATGAAGCTGATTTAGATACAACTTGCAAAACCTAAAATGGAGTGCCATATTCCACGAGTTGGCACCATGTCATCCGATGGGGAGGGGTTGTTGTTGTTATTGGGGGACCTCATGGAGAAGCGTGTGGCGGGACTCTACCCATTGAAGTCCATACATTGTCCAAAATGTCGAAATTGCCCTAGGGACCAAGTTACACGGTCAGTTTTGGCAACGAAAGAAACACGAACACTCTACATGGCATTATTTTGCAACCAACTCTTAGGCCAATTAGCTACGAATGTGTTGGATATGAGCTATTTTGGTGCTTCTTGGAGAAATGATGGTCTTCTGCCCATGAAACTTGGTCCCCCGGGTAACGTTGACGTTCTGAATCTATTTGCCATTCCCCAGTGAACTTTCACAGAAAACTAGCAAGTAGTTTTTTGGATCTTGAGCTTTATAAGGGTTTCTTGCATGATTTCAACTGTCATAGGTCTGAACAGGGCTAATATCAAGTGCAGGGCCAATAATTCCAACTCTTTTGGGCACTTTTATTAAAGATAATCTATATACAATTAGCTCTTAACTTATAATTGCCACAACAGGAGGAGAATAGATCCAAACCCCATTCTGTCGGTTCATATTGCTTCGTGTCTTCAACTGCAACTTCTCGACCATGTCCCAAGTGCAAATGACCAAAACTCGACCTCCATAACCTAAGCCTTACAATAACCTAGCAAAACACAGGGTTTATGTTTCGGAGTTCGAAACGTAGTTGTTTTCATAGATAACTAGGTGCACCATTTTTGAACATGCAGGCAGAGCCATGGCAACTAGAACCCTAAGGGTTCTTACCATTAATGCGGAATGTCTCCCGCAGCCATATCGATGAACACTAATCACTTAAACCATTGAAAAATATTTCATTAGAAATGGCATTTTTAGGACATTAATGTTTGAAATGGAATGTTGGAGCCACCTTGGCATGTTGGAACCACGTGGCATGGTTGAGCCACCTCTTTGATTTAAAAAATGTTTTAAAAATGCCTATACGATGCCAAACTAGTGCCCATCTTTGGTTCTTCATATCAATGTGTCTTGTACAAGTTGCCAAGTGATGGGTGTCTTCATTTCATGGTCTACAAGCTTACACACACGCGCGCGCGCGCGCGAAGTAAAATGCTAGTGAAGTATGTCAAGCATGCATATAACTCTTGTATGCTACCATTTTGTGGAGTAATGGCATGTGGACAACTTGGTCATACATGGATTCTTAGAAAACCATATAAAACCACAACCCTTCAAAAACACTACCTTAAAACAATCTTCACCTTAAACATCCTTTCAAAACCATACTGCCTTGAGAAACAACACATCCTTAAAAGAACACCCTCCTTAAGAAACCATCGTGCTTCTTGTAGAAAAAAAACTATGGTTCCAGGTTGGGCTGTGGTCCTTCAAATCTTGGAAACTCTTTCCCGCAATCATTGACCCCGGTACATCGTTGGGGTAAACTCAACAGACGCTATCGGGGTGGTTAAAGGGCCCAAATCCAAGCAATGTAGTGGTGTGTGGTCACATTGTTCGCTGGATGTCGCCTAGTGGCGCGGATTATTAAAACTACTTTTCATTCATCTATCTATCTATCTATTCACATTCATTCATCTACATTCATCTATCTATTCATCTATCTATCTATCTATATCTATTCATCTATCTTATCCATCTATCTACTCCATCTTACATTCATCTATCTATTCATTCATTCATTCATTCATTCATTACGTTATATTCTGAAAATACACCCTCAGAGCACCGCTGCTTTTCAAATCTTTCAAAACAACCCGTGATTTTTGTTTTCTATCGTGTTGTTTCAGCCGGAACCAAAATAAGTTGAGGTTGTAGTGCAGAGCATATTGCCTTCACCGCATGGGACATTCCCATCAAAGCACCATACCACTGATTTTGAACATCGCTGGCCGATAAAGGAAGAAGTTTGTTGTTGCTTAAGCAGTACCACAAGCTTGGTCACAAAGTCAGCTCTATCTTCAGGTCTCCTCGAATGCAATGTATGTATGAAAGTTGATTTCATTCTGTATCTTCAAAGTCTATGGGCGTAGTTAGATGTGCCTAGAAAATTGCATGGTGTTCGTTTCCTTTTCCTGTGCCTGAGGATTACAACTCATATTTCCTTACCCTGGTTCATTCGACATTTGTGGTCCATTGCCACATTCACATTATGTTGGTCGCTACTTTTAATCTTCGTTGATGATTTTTTCTCGATATACACATATTTATATTCTCAAGAACAAGTCTCCAGGTATTACTCTAAGTTCAAGGAGTTTACATAAATGGCTGAAACACAAACGGCGTAAAGCGCATTGAAGAGACATGGCGACAATGTATAGTGAATATAAATCACATGCTTTTACCAATTTTTGTGTTGAAACGGTAAGTGCCCGCAAGGTAACATCGATGCCGCGCTTAACGTTAAGCATAAGAGAGACATGAATACCTTCCAACTCCATCGGCGAAACGTAATGCAGGAGCGCGATCATGTGGGGGTTAAACGTTACGTCCGGATGCCCACCAACACCCCTTGATCCTTTACTGACGGATCTGGGAAGAACGGCGGGGAAGCATGGGGAAAAGGTGCGCCAGTGGTCAGATGCCTTTTGCTTTACATGCAATACGATATTGCGTTGACGTTCAAAGCAGGAGGGAATGCAGAGGGGCATTTAGATGCCCTAACCCTTTGACATTTATTTTGTGGCTACAAAAGTGAACTCTGGACAAGACCAAAGTGGTGCTCTCTTTGAAGACCCCAGATAAGAATTCATGGTTTTTTCATATAAGGGGAAAACATAGTAGAGATTGCTACATCGCATAAGCAGCTCTGTAGGCTCTAGTGGATAAAAATTCGTGCGGAATCAAACAGTAGAGCGTTGGGTGCAAATGGGGGTTTAAGGCCTTTTGCATTGCAAAAGGAAATGTGTTAAAGTGAATATACCTAAATTCATTTGAAGAGAATGTTAATTCAAAGTGCCGGGTGCAAGTGGTGTTGTATGGAGGTAGGGTATGGGGGTCCGGTTTGTCCCAGAATTGCTGGCATAAAAATTATGTGATTTTATACAACCCCATGATTTTATTGTGATTATCTCAATATCAATGATTGGTTAGGGTAACAACTAGTTCAAACTTTACATGAAGTCTTCAATTCTCAGTAAAGTGATTATTTGGATCATTTGGTCAACTATTATATGGCCTTAGGTGCAATGTGTAAAATGGGTAAGGGGAATAGTATCAACTACGGCATTATCATATAGAAAACTATTCTCAAGAATATACTAGGATACTACAAGAACACAACACCTACTAGTAGTCATTATAGAAGTTGATTTCCAAGAGGTCATTGCGAGACATTTGCAAATCATTGTATCCTTCACATTCAATTGTATTTATAGACCTATTATTATAAGGAACATCATCTCTTTCTGAATGAATAAATGCCTCCACTACGCTAATCGCCTATGACCGGCAAAACATCGTATTGGTATCGATGGTTAAGTGAAAAATGCGTGGCTTCCTTTGTTCATTCATAGTAGAATAGAATAACAAATGGATGAGTTCTCATAACGAATCGAAATAAGCACGGACTGCTGAAAATCTTTTCTTCGCTTTAAAAAATCATACCGGCTCGAAAACAACACATCCTCCAAAACTACACCTCTTAAGAAACCAATAATATTCTTAAAAGCAGTTGTGGTTTCAGAAGAAAAAACTATATCAGATCCTGAAAACCAATCAAGATAATCCACGGTTTTGTGAATTCTCAAAAATCAGATTTTGTTTTCATATTGTTTTACCGCGGGACCGTTAGTTAGTGTCTGTCATCAAACATTTATAGGTTCTAACAAGAGAAAACATCGACTCCATAAGCAATCCTTGCAATAATACCGTCAATGAAACATTAAAATCCATTATCCAAAGCTAACTTATCCACCAACGAATCCAAAGTGTAAAGAACCTTTGAAAGAAAAATTGCGGGCGTACGCAACCTCAAACTACGAAGGTCTACGGATTTTTTATACAACCCTATGATTTTATTGTGATTATCTCGACATCATCACTGATTGGTTAGGCAACTGAAGGTCTAAACTTACATGGTCTTCAATTCTTGTAGTGATTATTTGGATCATCGGGTCAACTATTATATGGCCTTTAGGTGCACCGTACGGGTAAGGAATAGGGACACACCATTACATTAATGTTATAGAAAAACTATTCTCAAGAATATACTAGGATACTACAAGAACACAACACTACTAGAAGACACATAGAAGTTGATTTCTGCAAGAGGGTCACAAGTGAGACATTGATGCACCATTGCATCTCACATTCAATTGTATTTATAGACTATTATTATATGAACACTTTTCTGAATGAATAAATGCTTTTTATCGTCCACTTGGGCCAATCTACTTATTATTAATCGGGCAAAGATCGATGGCATCGGCGTATTATGAAATGTGGCTTTGTTCATTCATAGTAGAATAGAATAAATGATAGAGTTCTATAACGCATCAAATAAGGCTCTGATCATGGAAAATCTTTTCTTCGCTTTAAAAAAATCATATCAGCTCGAGAAAACAACAAATACATCCTTAAAAAAAAAAACTACACTCCTTAAGAAACCACACATTCTTAAAAAAGAAAGTTATGGCTTCAGAAGAAAACTATATATCAGATTCCTGAAAAACCATTAATCCTCCTCCGTATAACTACGTGCGCAGGTTTTTTAGAATCTTCAAAAAAAAAAAACTGCAGATTTTGTTTTTGCTATTGCTTTTAAATGCGGGACCAAATGTTGGGGTTGTAGTGTCTAACAATAAACATTTATAGTTCTACCTGAAGAGGTAAAAATGACGACTCCATATAACTTGCACAATAATAGTCAATGAAACATTAAAATTCATATCCGTGCTTGAATTCATTCCATCAATTCGAATCCAAAGCGTAAAGAACTTTGAATAGAAAAATTGTGGCGCCGCAACCTCAAAAAAAAACTAAGCAAATTAGTCAATGCGGATCGGTAGCGGCCCTACTTCCATTCCTACATGTAGGGGACTTCTACACACAAGAAGATAATATTGCACTCTAGCAAAAATAGCATCTTTATTAAGTAGGTCAATTAAGTATGTAACAACATTTGATGGCACTAGATACGGCGTCCCCATGGTGGTCACCTATATATAATAACTTTACATACCACACGAGGTCCCCATGGCGCCACCTATCTTAACATATATAACTATTAGTAACGCAGGCCCGGCGATGCGCGGCATTAGTCATCAAAGTGTGGGAAGCCATCGGCGTGGAAGGGACGATGTAGTGGACTTTGAATTGTAATTGTTTCTCGCACTTTCAATGCGTCGCTTGTAAAGTAGTGCTGGGTGCCTGATGATCCCTAATATTATCCAAAGAGATGCATATTGATGCACGTGGTGAGTTAATGTGATTCAAGATTATTTCTTTTGTAATCCTTAGTAAAAATCCTTCCCGATAAGGTAGAACTGCATAATTCAACCCTTTGGGGTCACTCTAAGTTTAAAAAGCTCTTGATGCAAAAGCTCAACATCCATCTTTTGTCCATTCTCTATGTGTTAGTAGTTGTGTCATAGTTTGATAAAACATTTTATATTGGTTAAGGTAGGGGTGAGGGAAAGTGGCAAATGGTAATTATGAGAAATAAATCCATGCATATATCTCGCTTCGTTATTAAGAACAAAATCCGCGATATTCTCGTGGTAAATTTATGTTGGTAGAAGAGCTAACAAAGTACTAAATGTATGTGAATAGGAAAGGTTAAATGCTTCAATGCCCCATACATAGAATAAAATTACTATAGGTGTTTAAAAGCAAACTAATCGTGAGTGAGAAGAAACCCTCCCAATATTTATATATACAAAGACAATGACTACTAACAAATCTTTGAAGGTCGAGATCTTTTTGAGATCCTTTTGGAGTACGCCAACCTTCTTTCTTTTTTCATATCTTTTAGCCCAGTATTCAAATCCTCAATCATCAACAAAATACAAACTTAATGAAATATTGAAACATAAGAATCCGTTCACAAACACCATGGTAGTTCCTTAATTCAGCTTATATCTCTCGCTTAATGACTTGCATCCCATGAACTCAACTTCTACGTATCATGATATTATAAATCAACTAATTTTGTTAAATGCTTAACTCCAGCTTCACAAATATCATTAATGGATGTCGCCTTCAACACGGTTCAGCTTTGCACCAACAATGTCACCACCAATCTAAGGAAGAATACAGCTTTTTACAAAAGTTTTTACAAAGTACGCCACAAATAAAAAACTTAAGATGCAACTCAAGTAGGGTTTAGATATGCGTAAACACTTGGTATAGTTTATGTTAAACACATCCACTTTCAAATTTATGTGTTTTGGTACGTAAACGGAAAGGTTTAACTTCGCTGATTTGTTCCACTTATATTGTGTAGCCATGAGCAAATAATGAGGCTACTCATGCAGGCAATAGAAAAAACATCTTCCGCTCTTGATTTGGCATTTTTTAAATTTTTGTTTTGAAATACAAGGAAGGCGACTCATAGATCAACAAGGCGTAGCCATTTGAAAGGTCTCCATCGTGACATGAGACACCACTTTTTTAATTCTCACATTTCTATTATTTGTGGAAAACTGCTGGACACGCATTGCATCTCTTTTTCTTCGCTCTTTGAGCCTGCTTGTCGTGAATTGCTCCCGGTGCACGTGACCATTGGAAATTCCTTTCGTCGCGATTTGCAAATCCGTAAGAGCACAAGATACAGCTTAATCACAGGAACGCGATAATATTTATAGTTGTCCCTCTTTTTTGTTGTATATGAGTTGTTCTAGAGCTTTTTTAACAACGCTTCAAGGATTATTCGTGTAACTTACCAAATTTGTAATATTGGTTTTAGTTTGTGGTTTATACAGCTCATTCCTATTGTGGCTTACGTTAGATATCTTTCCATAACGCATAACATGATAACAAGATTCATCCTACTTGGTAGTTGGACCGGTATTCTAGCGCGCTTATTAAACATGTGTGTGCAAGCGCAGGATAGAAGAAATAGGTGGTAAATGTTCTTACTCAAATTTTTTACAACTATTGACACAAACATTTTGCCATGTTCATTACATAGATTTTAGGTTATTTCGTGGTTAAAAATCCATCTCAACACATACTGACATCATTCATTCAATTGTAATGCAACAGAGTTCCTCCTCGGATTTGTATCACAACGCGCATATGTTCGAAAGGTATATGTGACCAAGTTGAGTATTCAGCATGCGGCTTTTGCCCTTATCTACGGAGCCAAATTTTAACTCCATTTCATCAGTTGGATGCACATATATAGATATTATCAAATTGATTGAACTGATTCCGGGCTTTATAGATGCTGCATGAACTATGTTTTCAAGCTAAACCTAATGGCACAATGTCTCGCTGTTTTTAAGTACAGTATAGGAGTGATTTGGAAATAAGCAATTGCAAGAAAGCCTCAAGAATCAAGCACCAAGCCTTAAGGAGAAACCTTTAGGCCATATGATTAATTAGGTTGGGCATAATTAGGTGGTCCATGGGTTAACTGTGACTCTACTATAACCTGGGGTTTTTCCCTTTATTTGTGTGCGTTTCCAATCAACAAAAGATCACCTAACCTCTACAAAAAAATTCCAAGCCAAAAATTGGAAGGCACTTTACTACCTCAGATATCTGCTAAACGTGAGGGGTTAAGGACGTTTCAAAAGCCATGAATTCCACTTGTTGATAAATTGTCAGATGGCCTCATAATCTTTTCTCGACTTCTTTTATTCAACACCAGTAAGTGGTAGTCATAGTTGGAAGTGATAGCTTACCATGCTCGTGATTGTTCTGGGCTTTATGAAAAATATTTTGGAGGTGATAGCTTCTAATGGAATTCGCTAAAATGAAAATCATATTGACTTAGTCTTTCTAGAAACAAGACAGAGGATATAAAAACAAATGATTATATATTTGAGCATTTTGCAAACATGTGGAAATTGGGAGCGACACACAAGGCGTAATGTTTCCTAGGGTGCAAATTGCCAAATGAAAATCATATTGCTTTTAGCCTTTTCTAGAAACAAAGTAGGAGGGATAAAACACAAATGTGCAAGCATGTGGAAAATTGAAGCTATTAAACAAGGCGTAATATGTTTACTTTAGAGTCATGTACTATTAGTAGTTTATTATACCAGACTCGTGTTCTTTCTTTAATGATTTTAAAGTGTAGTCTCTACTAGAAAATGGTCATTTACTTAATTTGGAGTATGCCACATCACCGAAGTGTATATAAGCATTGTTTATGCATTTTTTGGTATATTCTAATCAAAAGCCTTTTTTTGCGTGTTTGGGAAGCTTCATGAGGAGTTCATCTTTAGGCCCTATGGAGTACCATTTTTAACTAGATCTTTCTATCAACAAAAGATTACCTATATGAGTTGTACACATATGTTGGCCAATACGCGGGTAGGTTTTCTTTTTCTCAAGTAACTCCGCTATTAAATATCTTTAATTATTTATTAATCGACGCTTTTGCTGTGCATGAACTCAACATTTATCATAACATCTCCCACGCCTTCTAATTTTCTTGAGGAACTTGAGAAAAATCCAACTTTTGAGATGATGAAGGCCGCTTCCCGACAGGAGGCAATGATGTATGATGAACTAAAGTTTTTGCACTCACTCGTAGAAAGCATTCTTGGTGCCTATATAGCCAACTTCGATTCACATATACTCCACGTAGGCATCCATCATAGAACGAGACCTAATTCCCTCGAAATGGTGAATCGCCATCTCATAAATATATACAAAGAATGCCTTTATACAAAACATGAATCAAGCAAGCAATCTAAAATTGATAAACAAAGTAAAACCAACTCAGATACATCCAATCAAGAGCGAGGATTTGCTTTGTGACAGCCTTGTAGGGTGTAAATTTGATAGTGGTACCCCAAAAGCATCAGTCTCATTACCGTTTTAAGTGTTTAGGTGCTTATTCCTCGACGAAATTTAGAGTAACGAATTTTGAGGTTGTTATTCCAGAAATAGCAATCCTCTTCCTGGGAGGAAGGGATCGAGGATGGCGTGATTGATTCTTTTGGGCGCCGATTGATTTCTTAGTTGATTCTACCGATGGCGTGATTTTGGATGGCGGAATTTGTATCAGCCTTGCTATCATTCGGCCAATCTTTAAATAAACTAGTTTGGCCTGGTAATTGTAATTCGGCTAAATTAGAATTGCAATTCCTTGATCAAATTTAGGTGCTTTAGGTGCCGGTGCTTTCATTTTGGGGTATCACTATCAAATTTACACCCTCAGATTTCTACACGATCCACAAAAACTACTACGCTACTGTGATATAATGATTTATCATATCCCGTAGTCCAATCAGTATATGGCATGCATGCATGTTCAAAACAATTTTAATAAAAACAATCATCACTTATGTGCAAATATTCACTTGGTTTGCTCCACATCAAATATTTATGCCGCTTACATCAATGGAACCTCTCTGAAGTGCATAAGATCGTTGATGCTATGCCATATGTTACCACGAAAACCAAACACAAATAGATACCAAAAACACACCAACAATCGCTTTTAAGTAATTTACCCAAGTACCGGACAGAGTTATAAGGCCGTGCTTTCTACCAGCGCCAGGATGGTTGCTTTGGACTATCCGAAAAGATCAAATAAAATCTCTAAAGGTTCCGATGCAGATAATCGTGGTTCCTCCAAGAAGCTCAAGGTTACATTGTAAAGCTCTATCATTTTTCTACTACCCTCGCAAGAGGCATTGATTTTTGAGGAAGTATTTGGATGTGCACTCTATGCTTAGGCAAAAGCGTTTCCACTTGCGGGCCCCGCTTATCCGCCGAGATTTTATTCCCCGGCTCCTCAGATTTTATACTTGTATTTGACCTTGATTGAATAAAGTCCGACGGCCCTTCAACAAAAACACGCTCGTGATGACTTCGATGAACTGCACTATAATGAAGCCAAAATTATACCTTAATGCTCATAATATAGACCATCAGCCAGAACTTTAGAGGTCAAAGCAGGCTTTAGGCTTCTTAACTGCGAAACAACAATTGCCATCAAGTCAAGATGAACACCATGATCATCAACTCAATCCTCTTGCAACAAAAATGCAAACATGTTCGTGGACTCATTAGATTGTGAAAATGAAGTCCAAATTTCATTACATTACAGCATAGCATAAAATGAAGTAGCACTGTAAGGAGTCCTCTTACGCTATCACCGCTATCCAAATAAATAATGCCATCCATATTGCTGGGCCTTCCTACAAATATATACAGACACAATTGGTTAAATTTGAGTGATTTTGGCTAGTCAACCAACCTGCGAACTTAGACGCGGGCAACAACATATACTGGCGAAATCGACCGCGCAACAAATAGGATAAAAAAGGAGATATCTATAAGTTTCTCCCAATCGCACTTCCAGATAATGTAGAAAATCCCTTTTACAAACCTGGAAGCGCCACCATTCTAGATGACTTGATTTGAAGCTGATTCAAACAGAAGATAACTTAGTCGGGTTTCATATAACTACGTGATTTAGGAGCAACAGAAGCTGCAATAATGATGCAATTTAAAGCAACCTTACACTAGAACAAATGGCGCGATGGTTCCAAATCCTCCCAAAACATATATTTATAAAAATCCGCTCCACTAGACCATTTCCCAATCAGCTATTTCACAACACAAATCAATACTCATGTATTTCACTCCTTGTCAAAATATATGCCCAAAATGCAAAACCAAATTGCCCTTGTGAATGCAACAGTACTTAAATAGCATCACCTTATAAATAGAGGAGAAATCCAAAGCACCTAATTTGCTTACATGTGCTTCGAGAGAGCTTTTCATATATGCCTAAAAATTCTAAAAAAAATCTACTTCAATTTTCCACTTATCTAAAAATCATCTTCTCGCGAATCGGCACAAATCTAATGATTTATAATACTCCCAACCCGAGCATGTATCGCAGCCACATGCTTCCGTATTGCACTAGGTGCCGTGATACCGCCTGCCGCCAGATTCTATGATCTATGAACTATCATCATATTCATGCCATGCATTTCCCTATATTTGTCATGATAGCGATCTCTCCCCGCAAAGATCTTCTAAACCGTATGAATACCAACTATATTGCCTGGTTAACAATGGCTTTGAAGCCCCCCGCTTAAACAGAGCACAAAATTGGGTCGACTTTATTTTAAGCTTCGAAAGCCAAAAATAAAAACTACAAATGGATTGCTATTCCATATTTCTAGTAAAATTGTTCTACCACTGTGATTGCTACAACCACAAAACAACTTTCTCCTTTAGACATAACAGAAGATTGGGTCATGTGGATCCATAGAATGGTCAAACAAAATTTGGAAGTGGCCATTTGTCAAACTTAGTTGGATCAAGAGTCAGCCTACCTGGGTGTTTCTGCATGTGGGGTAGGTTCAGTATTGTATAATGCTTTATACTCAATAATGCATTATTCAATAATATGGCAATTAATTTGAAGTATAATACGCCAAAAATATGGCAAAAAAAAAAAAAAAATCTCGTATTGCCGGTAAATTTTTCGCGATAAGCGAATCCATCAGCTTACACGCAAACTTTAAAAAAAAAAAAAAAAAAAAATCGCGATAAATCAAGATTTCGCCACGTGGTTGTATACAAGAAGTTTGCAACCGGTTTCGGGACATTTATTTTTCGCCTGAGGTTAAAATACTAATAATAATGTATTTAACCTTAAAAATATGTATTTTGGACTTTATATCGCCCCCGAAAATAATTTCGTATATACGTTAACCTATCCCCTCGGTTTCAAATATACCTCCGCCTATGTGCATGGATATAGCCAAAGTACGCTTTTAAGATAATAAAACTCCACATCCGGTGGTTTCCTACCCACACGCCTCAGATTTTCCTAGCCATAAACAGAAGAAGGGGCTTATGGTTTTCTCCAAATTGCACTTGTGAATCAGGCTACAACTCGTAGATTTCTTTTGTCGTAAGTAATGTCCTTGGGAAGCTATCCTAAGTAAGAATAGCTCCTCAAATAATCCATTACTTCGCTAAACTTCCTTATGTAATATAGTAGCAAATAACTTGCTTAGGCCCATCATCCTAGGAACTAGTTCAAAAAGGAAGCCAAGTTTACGCTTATCTCATACCTTGTAAATATGTAATAGAATAGAATAGAATAGAATAGAATAAGCATTTATGTCCTTTTGTGCCGTGAAGGCCCCCGGACTTGTGTAGCATGGGCGAAGCTCCTCATAAGGGTGCTAATAGTACATCACTGCTTTAATGTAGCCTTTCTAAGGTCAATTTTTTCCTTTAATACCAAGACCCGCTTTTAATTTCTGGCTTCAACAAAGTTTAAAATGAAACGACTATTTGCTGGAACGACTTCAAAGGAATCTTTGAAAGATTCCCTAAAAATTCCCTTAAAAAGTCTATTTTTAAGATTTTTGTGACAGTGTGACAATTTCATAATTTATAGGTACCATTTTTGAGGGGTTGATTGAACATAACTCGCAAAAATTTTAGAAACAGCAATTTTCATCCTCCTAAACTAGAACAAAAAATAGTTACTTTTATAAAGTGTAAGCAAAAAGGGCAATAAAAAAATAGCAAGGGTAGAGGACAAAGAAGTGATATATCTGCTAAGCCAGGAAAATTGTACAAAATTATGAACAAATTGTCAAAATATAGGATATTTTGACGTATAACTTCATCACCGTGACTTTCTCGTTTCTTACATGTTCGAAGCCATCTGACAAACTTACATTTTGCAAAGAAGATCGTGGATGCATCTCATCCTCTACTCATTTATTCCCCGACACCGAGCCTTCATCCTCGCCTTCACTCAAAGATCGATGTACTCGAACGATCTTCTTCCTCACCTGCCTACAAGTGAGTCTTCATCATCATCTTTTGGCCACCTTTTGGCTTGTTTGTCTAATCCACATGCCGACCTTTTATTAAAGTTGGAGGACCACGTGAATCCTATTAGCAAAGCAAATGTAACAAAGTCATATGCAAGAACTTTTACTTCCGCTTAGATCTATGATGTTAGTTGCTTGTTTTGGACTTAGCTCTCTTTCCCACTCCTCGCTTTTATCTCCAAAGTATAACTCCCATCAAAGCATTGGCAAATAAATGCTCATCCAAAGGTAATTTTAATTGAGGGAATTCCATCCTCTCGAGCATTCTCCAAAGATTTTAGCTAGCCGTAATGGCCTCCCGTGATTCATTCACATTAGCCGACAAATTTATGAGCATTCCTTTCTCGAATCTCAGAGATCGAACTCGTATACTCGAAAGTAACTTCATGCTTCGCGGCGCTTCAGCCGCGGTAATATGACTCCGCCATCTCTATCCGAGCCAGCCAATATCTCTACATGTTCTCTTGGATTCTCAACTGGTATCAGGAGGGTTTGCCTAGATGGCCGCTGAATGTAACTGGCCTTCGACCTTGTAATGAAGCTTGCAACATGTCACGCTGTCGGTAGAAAAAATTGAGGCCAATTATAAAGCATCCGCTTCCCCAAAGTGGTTAGAGCAGATCAATACTTGTCTCAATACAATCCAATGATTTATTTGAGTCAAATGCTCTTTCCTCCTTTTACTCTTGTGATTTCTTTCAAGCTTTTTAGAGGCATTTATACCCGGCAGAGAGCATGGAACTAGTATTGGGGATGTTAAGTGAATGAATTGAATACCGCTACCGGGCTGCCAAATGCGAAGGATGTAGTGGCATATTTCCTTCTTCTTGTAAGATGGCCTTGCCATCTACAAGGAAATTTTGATCCTGAAGGCCGAAATGTAATGTTTCTCATGGGCTCAATAGCACAAAGGACCTAGCGCTGATCTCCCAAAAATCCATTCCTTGAAATCATAAGTTTCTTCCAATAACTCGATGTCCGGACGACAGGGAATCTTGGATGACCTCAATCATGGCCGCGTGCTTGTTTTTTCAGCAAGACGCTTAGGAGAACCTAATGTAACATCCATCAATTTGGTCGTGGTGTATGACTAACAAGGTGAAAACCAATCTTCACCTTCTTGAAGATTTGTTTCTTACTAGCATAGCACAAGCAGGGCAAACAACGCCGCATTCTTATTTCCCTCGTCGTGTTATCTAAATTAAGATACAGAACCCTACATGTCTCTGTAGGATTGGAAAGAAGCTTATTCAATATTGTGACAGTGAGATTTGGATCATACCAACGTTTGATAATTCAAAAATGCCTCTAAGATAGTTTTCCATTAAATACAGCACCAAACAACATATGTATGAAATCTTCTTCTCAAGAAGATCCTAGGCAATACGACAAAATGTGGTAGGTGGTCTTCTTCCCGTCCATTCCAATAAATAACCATATGTAGTTGAGTGGTTGTTCCAAAGGCTTTCTTCCTATGTTTCATTAATTTTCCTTTCCAAAGATTGTTGTTCGTATTGTTCGGGCCCCTTCAATGCATCCGAAAGGAAAACATGTTTAGGAAAAGAACCTACTTTTGCGTAGAACTAGGCAAGAACACGGCCCGAAGCTTACTTTAGTGCGAAGTGTCCTGCATTTTGTCTCGGTATTTTAATCTGCAAAATGTCGACATCCTATTTCTAGGGAAACGGCCACGCCGAGAAAACTCCTTTTTCCGCATAATGCGAAAGCAAGAGTGCAGCGCATAAAGCGCTCTCCACCTCAACACACATCTCCTTATAATTATCGCGAGGACTTCGGTTTCTGAAATTGTCACCAAGTGCGGTACATAGGGCTGTTAGGGGAGTTTCTCACAAGACTCTTAAAGAAACCTTCCATCCAGAAACACATTGAAGAGCATGAATTCGTTATGCCTCCCAATGGCGAGAGTCATTGATGCCCGATTCTTGTCGCCTTTTCTTCAGCGGTCAAGTCGCCTCACGCCTAAAGCATGAATCAATTTGAAGGCCGCTTGACGTATCTGCGTGGCCACCAGTCACCGTAAGTAAACTTCTCACCATCATCCGCCTAATATTGAAGGCTAAGTAGCCCCTTTGGTCTAGCGTAGTCATTGAACCGTAACTATCAATGCAAACCTCAATTCCTTTAGTCCAATCTTAAGCAAACAACGCTTGAGAACAACAAGCTGCTTTGTATGTGTTGCCCGCAAGTGAGCCTCGGCCCATGAGTTTCTTTCTTCTAACGGCTGTACATGCCGCCTTGTGTAAGTTACGCTTTAAGATTTTTACTTGCGTGGGCTTTGAATTCAACATGGAGTCTTGTGGCTTTGGTAGGTCCTCGCCCCGAGACATCAACATGAGGTGTTTCTTCGTCCCGAGAGATCAACATGAGGTGTACTTGTAGATGCCGAGAGGTTTGATGTGGGCAAGGCCCTGGGGAGGTGCTTTCCTCTCGAAAAAGTAATCGAGGCCGGTGACGAGTTGACCAGCTCCCGGCGTCGTGAGAACACAGAGTTGGCGTGTCGCCGACCGCCCCACTTGTTGTAGTACCATTTAGCTTAAATGGATGGAGTTGGTGTGATTTGCCTCCGTGGAGGGAGCCTACCACGTGGACTATGGGCGACGCACTAAGATGAATTGAGGAGGTAGTCCGAGCTCTCTAGCCCGAGGTGGGGTGAAACGCATTGGTGGGGGGCGTACGACGCCTCAGAGCGTGGTGTGGTGGAGTAAATTGAACCGGTGGTGGAAGCCGAGGTGGTCTTGCCGAGTAAACTCAACAGAGTCCGGGTGTTGGAATGTCTGATGTAGAATATCTGCGGCTACTTCCCCGGTGTCCGTGGAGGAGGTGTGAAAGCCATTGCAGGAGGAAGCCCATGAATCAGAGTTGAGGCTCGGCAGCTTTTTTCTCTCGAAGATACGGTATAAATTTATACGAGAGTTGGTATAAATTTATACAGGAAGAAAAAACTTAAGGCGGCAGATCAGATAAATTTATACCTGAGATGGTATAAATTTATACGAGGAGGGCAACATAGAACAGAGCGGTATAAATTTATACCTAAAAACTCACGCATTAACTTGTATTGAAAACTTTATGGAGAAGCTTATATGAAGCAAGACTTAGCAGAGGGTACTTTGCCGCTGCCACCCTATTTTCTATATAATGCTAGCTCGGAGTCGGCGCCAAGGGGTGCGCTTATATACCCCCTTATTTGCTCTCTCGAACGCCTATACGCGGGTCTATACCGCCATGGCCAATGCAAGTCTACTACCCGCATCGCTCTAGTTTCTCTTTGTTTTAATCGCTAGAGTGTAGCGCCCACGGTATAAATTATATCGATCGTAATTTCGATCGGTATAAATTTATACCGCCGAGCACGAAGCCACCGGTATAAATTTATACCGCCTGCAACACGCGGTATAAATTTATACGATATAGTTCGATCGGTATAAATTTATACCGTTAGGTGCTCGAAGGTATAAATTTATACCGCTCCAGAATACGCCGATAAATTTATACCGCCGAGCACTGGGCGGTATAAATTTATACCGATCGGAAATTCGAACGGTATAAATTTATACCGCCGAAAGCACCATGCGTATAAATTTATACCGACCGGTTTCGAACGGTATAAATTTATACCGCCGAAAGCACCGCAGATAAATTTATATCGATCGGAAGTTTCGCAGATAAATTTATACCGCCGTGTCGAAGCAGATAAATTTATACCGATCCGTAACCATCTTGGTGTCTAGTGCTTAAAGAAGTGTCGCAAAACCTTAATATTTCAAAGAATATTCTTTAAGCGCTTTTAGCTTAAATAACACAAATAAAGTGATAATTTAGTGTAGATTTTATGCTCTTTTTCACTCTTTATTTTTACTGCTTTTATGTTACAAAAGGGCTTAAAAGGTTCCTTTTTGCATAAAAATGGCCTTCTTTACGCTTTTTCCAGCCCCAAGATCAGGTTTGTAAACAAGGGGCCCATCAAAGGTCGCACCAATAGAGCCACGTATTACGAACCGAAGATTGACGCGGTAACGCCCACGGGGTGCAAGAGAGAGCAAACCCACCGAGGCGCATCTTTACTTGTGTCATCAATCGTGGAAGGGCAAGTACAAGATCGACGATTATTACCCCGCCGGGCAAATTGTCAACCTTATTGCTACAGAGGTCGATGATGAAATCTTAATGAAGTGCATGCATGACAAGGGGAAGTCTTCACGTTTTGAAAGTAAAATGCTTCAATAAGCATGTGCAAACCCAAAGATGTGCATGAGTACGTATCGACAATTACAAGAGTGGCCATGTAAGTATTGTTTAGTGTCTTTACGTATAAATTTATACCGGCATCTTCCTAACTTAACCCCGCATTACAGATATAGTGGACATTTTGATGTCGGGCCAGTGCTTTTTAAGAAACAAAGTTGGTCAAAGGTCCAGTGGTACCCCACCCTAACTAAGAGTTTGAAGAGAAGGACGAGGAAGTAGAAGAAGAAGAGGAAGAGGAAGAGGAACCAAAGGGTAACAAAGGGAAAGGGTAGAAAGCATTCCCTCAGAGTAGATACACAGTGCTCCTACAAAAAAAAAATCTAGAGGCACAAAGGCTTTGACTATAGAGGAGTCAACGTAAGCTCTTCGTAGGCTCCCCGGAGCAGATATTGTTGTGAAGCCTCGCAGATAAATCAAGTGCTATTCTCAAGCCGGGTGAATGACACTAAAACCGCTAAAGCAAACTATTTCTTTGACATTGAGCACCATTAAGAGGCCACCTAAAATGAAGATGGGGTCGAGTGCTACAGGTCCCGGAAGTCAGATGCTGCACATGTGGCTATAATCAAACAAAGAATGAGAAGAAATCCTCATGCCCATGTGTCGCCACTAGTTGTTATGGTGGACAGAGTCAAAGGCAACCAACTAAAAGATTACAAGAAGGTCACTTCAAGATTACACATACCACGTTTGGAGGCACACATAGTTACAAGGCAAGGAAAGAACTAGCAAAAGAGGAAAGCCGTGAACGGCGTGTGGAAGAGCCGCTGAAGCACATATATACGCTTGGTGTAACGATGAAGAAGCAAAAGTCATTGCCGTGAGTCATAATCTCGACAATGACTTCAGATTAAAATGAGTTTAATAGACAAGATCCGCTTTATGCAACGCGGAGTACGCGGGAATTTAAAACAAATGTATGGAGAGGATTTTAAAAAGCAAAAGAACAAGCCGCAGGAGCTTCGAGAAAGCCCCGCTGGATGAGTGTCAGCCTCGCCTATGACTATGATAAGAAGCCCATTATGGCAAAGAAGCAATACGATAACTACTTTCACCGCATTCGAGATGGTCAAGTAAGTAAATGCTCTTCTTCTATGTTTTGTAGTATGTTTAGCGCGGTTACAAGTGCTCTTCAAGACGGTATAAATTTATACCGCGGGCCGCGATAAATTTATACCGCGATAGTGATTTATAAATTTATATCGCGCCCCAACGGTATAAATTTATACCAAGACTAGTCAGCTGTATAAATTTATACCGGGCCGTGCACTGTATAAATTTATACCGTCCCCTAGTCGCAGATAAATTTATACCGCGTTTAAGTCAGATAAAATTTATACCGCGTCCGCATGGTATAAATTTATATCATAATCGGCACCAGGTATAAATTTATACCGCCCCTAGTCGCGCAGATAAATTTATACCGCGGTTTAGTCAAGCATAAATTTATACCGTATCCGTGGATCGTGATAAATTTATACCGCGACTACACACCATACATAATGATTTAGAAAGTAGATCGTGGTAACATATTCTCTTACGCTTAAGCAACACTAAACTAATGGCGCTTTGTCCATTTACGTGTGGGATCTTCAAGAAAGAATTTTTGTATGTTCAAGATGGTGAGCTTAAAGAGCAAGCAAAGTCTTCGCAGGAAAACCAAAAAGGGTGGAGAATTAAAACAGAAAAAATATGAGCATTGTACCGGACGCAGCTATGGGGATTAAAAAGCAAAGAAATTTTTGTTCGCCTTTTGAAAAAAGTCGTACCAAGGAATTTACATTAGATCTAAAATGGCCAAGGAAGCTAAGACGTAGCCACATTTGCAATGCCGTGGTTTCTTCTACATTTTCTGGTCTTACAACATGTTTCTCTTTGCAAATGAAGACATTGTCACCGCCAGCCGAAGTTAATGAAGCAAAATTTAAACCTAGAGGACTGGAGGAGTGCAAGCTTTCTACCCAAGTTGTAAATTAATCGATAGTATCATTAGAGAGCACGCCGTTAACTTTAGTGGTCGGGTAAGTTTTGCTAAAAATATGTTCTTTGTTTGTGCCTTTTTCTCACAATATTCTTACGTAACAAGAAAAAGGGGCCCCGCACTGATTTTTAAACCCGGGTTCAGAGGGCCAAGGAAGAGAGGCGTAGACTTAAGGCAATCGAACAGGAAAGGAGGTCGCCACTAGCAAATTTTGACACTTTTATGAAAGATTTACAACGCTTGGTCGACCGCATGTACGAGTTGTTGAGGGTGACCGCACGAGGTCGGGGACACTTTTGGAGAAGCGTAACTTCACATTATGCATTGCGATATTCCCCTATGGTTTCAAAAATTAAGGACGACGCTTTTGACGAGGAGGCTTTCACGACGCAAAGTCCACTCTTTTTGAAGGCCCTCAAGGAAGTCACCTTATCTCGCTAACCGAGGGTCATCATTTTCCATTCGACCTACAAACAATGCCTGCTTAAACCTATGGGAGCCGTCTCAGAATGCCGGCTTTGAAAACCGTGATTTGGTAAGCTTAACATTTAACGCTTTTCTTTTAGTAACTCCACGGTATAAATTTATACCACAACCGCCTAAGGTTTAAATTTATATAGCAAGGCAATGTCTCAGATAAATTTATATCGGCTAGAATACTGTGGATAAATTTATACCGCAAGGCAACCCCGGTATAAATTTATACCGCCACACCACATCGAAGCTAACTTATTTTCCTTGTTTTTATTTTACTAATATTTCATTGTTGTGTCAAGCTTTGGCGTGCTTAAAACAAACGCTAAGGGTCATGGTGGTGGTCCGCGCTTAGTAAGTTGTTTCGAAAGCATTTTCACATAGGGTTTTACAAATAAGCAGACGCCAAAAAACCATGGTTCACTTTAATACGCAAATGAAAAGACTCCTCCCCGCACGCGCTTCGCCCCCGGCGGTTTTGCAAAAATTAAGAGACCCATTGGCCGACAAGGCCGTGGTGTCCCATTATCGGGCCACAAATACTTATTAATAATTTGATACGTGGTTTTCTCACCGGGACCGGATCTTAGACGATTTTCTCGCTCAGCACCATTGAAGCCAGCTTTGCTTCTTGCTGTGGGCGCAATGTTGTCTCCGCCGACATAGACCCGACAAAATAAGTTTCATCGTGACCGTGATAAGCTCTTGTGAATCCTTTCCCCGATGAAAACGAGGAATTGGGAGCAAAAAATGGTGTCGGGCGATGTAAAAGGCACATATACGTAAATCCAAAATTCCACTTACGGGAAGAAGAAATGAGGAGGTGGAGTTCGCCGATCCGAGCCCGTGGTGCCTCGAGCCGAGAAATGTACTGCACTGCACCATTGAATCGGGAGGGGCGCCTCTCGCAATTATAACCTCGCAAGAGACCGATCCTAAGGGGAAAGAGAGTCCTGTGGACGGGAAGAGCCACCTCCCGTGATAAATTTATACGCACAAAGATTTTAAACTATCTTTCATTGTAATCTATGTGCTACTTAATTTCAATATATTTTGATGAAGATTTCTCAACCTAAAAAACTTTGTCTCTTCAACAATGCTTAATTAGAACAATTTTTTTTGATTCATGATTTCGCACTCTTTCTTTTCTATGTTTGATTTTCTTAGTACTTATATTAAGCTTGCAAAAACACAAAACTATATTTCCTTCTATTTTCAACAACAAATACTTAATGAGTTTTTAAATGTAATGTCTCTCTCCTCAAAACAAGCTTTTTTTTTTTTTGCCCTTCTTAAAAAATGAAAAGGCTTCAAAAATGTTGCTTTTTTTGGGGTATTTCGAATGCTATTTGCTCAACAATCTATTTTGCTCCCTATTTTGTCCATTTTTTTCAAGTTTCCAATTTTTATAAAGGAATCTTTCAAACGCACTTCTTAAATAAGTGCGTTTCATTTTAAACCTTGTTCTTCTTGGCCGTGCAGTGATGCGTCGTTATCAATCAGCTTTTAGCTGAGCAATTTGTGTGGGGCTATATGACCCGTATTGTACAGATCATATTACAAGCCCTCTTTCACTGTGTACCTCTCTGTGTCTGGTCATCATTCTTTGGATCGCATCTGCCAGATCCCGTAACGATTCCTCACATCGCCATCATCCCGGGATTGGTTCCCCCCACTTTATATTTCTATATCTGTCCCTGATGTCCCCATAGATCGGGCAGTCGTTAATCATATGGTTTTCATCCTCTATTCCCCCCCTGTCACATATTCTGCATATCCTATCCTACATATTCTGCATATCCTATTCTGCATATTCTACATATTGCCATAAACAAAGCTTAAAACTAAGCTCAATCCTGCAAGCTGATCTTAAGAAGTCAAATAAGTACACAATTAAAGCACAATAAGTAATGCCCTGTACATATTCCCAGCAGCCAAGCATACATCCCTCCAGCACTTGATCATCACTAGAAAAAACAAAAAACTTATCCTGCTTTCATTATCTCATTCTCCTTTGCTCCTTTCTTATCTTGCGATGTGACTGCTCCAATGTGTGGAATATTACTAGGGCTTACAATTTATGGACCAATTTAGAAATTATACCACTAAACTGCTCGAAATCAGATATTTCCCAGGAACTTAAAGGTTATAGAATGCTGGCAGCTCACCATGCTTGGATCTTGGAGAAAAAATAGAATGAGGAAAAGCAATGAGATGAAGCACGAAACTGGGCAAAGACATGGTCACTTGTTTTCGTAGATATTGAATAGGAAGAAACGAAGTGAATCTGGGCTCCCCCAGATTGCCTGTTTGCCGAAAATACAGGAATTGCAGGGTAAGTTCTATTGTCTAAGAGCAACAAAGGTAAGAGTCTACCATGGATTTCGGGAGACGATTCTAGCCTCTAAGTTTAGCCATAGCTCTGGGTCATCCAAGATCTAAAATTTAGACCATGCAAAAAAGGAAAATAGCCTAACGAAAAAAGACACAATTAGTTTTACTTAGATGACTCTTTATACAGACATTAGAAGCAACCCCATTTATAAGCAACCCCCATAGAAACAAACCAATTTTGGAGCTAGCTTGGGTGGATCAAGAATGACTACGTCCCATAATTTTTTTCTCTGCAATTGCACTTCGCATAAATTCTGTAATGTAAGATTTGTGGAACTTGATGTGCTCATGATTAATATTGTTGAGACGTGCATTTATATTAGCAAGTTACAATGCTGGTGATGACGAGTCAACTCCTAAAAATAAAAGGATAAGCTAGATTAAGAGAGAAGCAGGCCAATAAGTTGTTAAGCATAGAACCAATCTTGCCTGTGACATATGTCGCTCCTCCGACCATGGCATTTAGAGCAAACCCACCAGTATAACAATATAAGATCAAGTACAGCCTTACCATTTGATAAAGACTGTACCAGAAGCCGATTGCCCCTCTGATCAACATAAAATCCTATTTTTTTACCTTGAAGAGATACCTGATATGTGATCCCATGCTCAAATACCTGTAGAAACAGGACGCCTAGAAACCACTAATGAGGGATAAAAGAGACAGTATAGTGGGTTACTATAGTTCCCTCGTTTCAATATATAACAAAAATATATACGTGACCATCTATCCAGTACTAATGTTTGGCTCTACACTAATGATTGTCATGACATTCTATTAACTTTTATTGACTTTGAAACCACCACAAAACTGGCCCTTGCCACCATACATGTTATACACATTCAAACATAGCTAACATAGGTTAGAAGTAAAGAGAAATAAATAGAATCTGGCCTATTGTGGAGCCTTTAATAAGGTCATGTACCCTGTTTTATTATTTAATAAAATATAAATATCTTGACTACAAAAAAAAAAAAAAAAAAAAAATAATCAATTTACTTCTTAGAAACAAAGGTTTAAGGGCTTTACATGAATTAGCTCACCAGCTTCCCTGCTAGGAATATCAGCCTCTTTAAGATCCATACCCTCCTCCTTCAGTGGTTCTCACGCTGGGGTGTGCAGGCAAACAGATGCGTCCAGGTTAGGACAAAGAAAGATCGCGAGACACTTAAACTGTATCTAGATGCTACTTTCCTTCGCAAGCTCTGGGATGCAGAGGCTCTGACGCACGTTAAGCTGCCATACTATCAGCAGCAAGTCAATCCTAGGCTCATAAGAGGCCCATACCAGTACTTTTACACCCAGCTGCCCATGAAGAAGCGCAAACTTATAGCTTCCATTCGCACGGGTGCACATCGCCTCCGCATTGAAACAGGACGTTGGGCTCGGGAACCACGAGAGCAAAGGCTTTGCCAGTGTTGCCACCAGGGCGCGATTGAGGATGAATGTCATACCCTCCAGATCTGCCCAGTATTTGCCCATGTCCGAGAGTAATATGTTCGATTACTAGTGCCTGGCCAGCCATTGCATCAGTTATTGACTATGGCGTCAGTGGGATTGTTGGGGTCATACCTCCAGGAGGTTATGGATGCACGAACTCGTTTGTATCCTACGGGACGGTATTGAACTGTCATATGCAATTGTACAGTATGCCAGCATGCTTATTACTGCTAAGGTTTTTCCCTCGAAAACCGTTCGGGGCGGGGTTTTTTAATCCTGTCAGTAATACGCTTGCTGCTCTCTTTTTGTTTGGGTCCCATAGGCCAATTGGTCTCCGTGGACGCTAAAAACCTATTCTATTCTATTCTATTCTTTAAAACTTCTCTTGATGGTCTCCAGGAAATGCATGTTTTACCTGTTGCTTTCACAAGGGCCTGTTCAATTGCTGATTGGTATTTCTCAACCCATGCTGCAGATGATGCAACTACGATATGGTTCCCAAATACATTAACAATAAGGCCAGACAACCTGTAAAAATGTATACATTGTGTTACTGGAGCTGAATTAATGACTATCAGCCAACATATAACAACCTAAGAGATAAGCACGTGCCCATCGCCTTCGCTATTTATAAAATGGAAGGCCGTGGTAGCTGCAGATGGAAAACCAAGAGAACTTCTCAAGCTTGCAGCTTCAGATATTCTTGAAACAATACATCTTTCTATGTCAAGTACTGCAGCAAGGTCCCTGCTAGACATAATACCTACTGGGATTTGATGTCCATATCTTCGTTAATAAAAAGAAGCAAGCCTACCTCTCTGCATCTATCTGATTCTGCATTATCTGTACTCTGAACATTGATACTGAAGCAGTTGGATTCCTACTTCCATCTGTTACTAGCACTGAATCTCCTATTTTTGGAGGTGGCCTCCCAAGCACGCAATCTATTGCACCACTGTAGACCACTGTGGACCCATCACGAAATATCTGGGCCTTCCCCTTCTTTAAGACCACCTTTGGTATGTCTGGGGACGTATAAAAAAAGATTTAATCTAACAAAATAATGGAACACATGCCACAATGGTAATCACATATTACGAGCAAACTTAATAGTCTAAATGCTTTCTTCTGATATACGGTTAATTCACGAAGACATAAATCATATTCTAAAATTTGGACTATTTAGGTTATGTAAAAGCTACCTGGTTGCAATGCTGTTGTATCCTCTAAAACGCTAAAGGTAATGCTTTCGCAGAATCTAGTGGAGCTTATCGAAGTACTTATAAATCTTCAAAACTGTGGGCTTACTCCTCGACAACATCCATACAAAGATCTTTACACCTACTAGCGATTGGCATATGAATGCTCCTGCCCCCCCCAGTATAATGCCCATAACAGGTCTGACCTTGAACATTTCCTGAACAATAGACATAGTACGTGTTAAAAAGAAGAAAGAAAGAAAAAATCTCATGCATCAGAATCTCTCAGCAGATTAAGAAGAAGACCTGTGGGTGAGCGAATTTGTCTATTGCGATGAGCCCCTTTCTACCCTCATTTACTGCACCAAGCCAAGGATCAGTGCGAAAGATTCAAGCTCTGAAACTCGACAGAAATAATCAAAATTAAGAACCTGATATGCCAATGGTCCAGTGCAAAGAACAAAAACAGGAGGACAATCTCGCCTAGAAATGATGGAGGGTCCATGTATGGCACATCAAAAAACTAAAGAAGCTATGAGCCAAGGAAGAAAACACAAGAGGGCGAAGCATCGACAGGAAATTCTCAACAGGAAACTCTCCTTTAGAAAAAGATTGAACCTGCAGATAATGCATCAAATGGGTAACTCTGCGATCTCATCCGACATCTTCAAATCTACAGTATTCAAGGGCCTAGAGAAGAGGACTGCCACTGCACTATGGTATTAAATTTTTCCCATATATATAATCAATGGCCCAAATTGATGCCCCTTTTACGAATGGCTCAGATTGATTGCCCCAATTTACGAATCTTCTTAAAACCTTCTTAGGCACACTCGACGGCCAGGATCCTGCCTCCCCCTCTTCATCCGACGGATAAGAGATGGGATGCATGACCCCATGCATGCCCATCCATGTCCCCATGCATAACTCCCCCATGAGTTGTCATGATCTCCACCTTTCATATCTTAGTGGACGGTGGGGATTAAGGGGGAACACATGGGCATACATCTATGGGGTGTGGATGAGGGGGCATGAGAAACCCCCTCATCCTTATAACTATATTAATATTAGAATATGAACACTTTTATTGAATGAATGAATGCTTTTTATCACCTCTCGGTGCTGTTTTCTATTTCTATATATGTTTGTTTACAGTTCCTAACGTCTAACGGGTGATTTTTCATCTATGTTGTTGTTGTTGTGCGGCTTGCCTCGTCACTGCCATGCATGTTTGATGTTCTCTAACCATTCACGGATGTTTTTTAGGGTTCTTTGTGTTGCTTGCAGGTTTTACGCCGTCTTCCGAAGTCCTGCTTTTTTGGGGCTTCGCCATCGACCCATCTTCTTCGGTTCTCCAGGCAACACATTCAAGGTTGCTGGCGACCATATCTCATTAGGGTTTTCCTCGAAAACCCAAAAGGGCGGGGTTTTTTATCCCGATGAGAAGTTGTCGCCATTACCCTTCTATACTGCCTGTGCACATTTCTTTTTTTCGGGGTAGCCTGATATTGTTCCTATAGTCGGCTACCCCTCTGCGGCTGTGATGAATGACAAGCCTATCTATCCGGCCGATTTTTGTGTTCTTTATACACATGTTTATATTCTCAAGAACAAGTCTGAGGTATTAATTAAGTTCAAGGAGCTTAAGGGAATGGCTGAAACACAAACGGGCAGGCGATTGAAGAGATTGCAAAGTGACAATGGTGGTGACTATAAATCACATGCTTTTACTCAATATGCTTTTACTCAATATTTGTGTTGAAACGGGTAGGGGTGCCTGCAGAATACAAAGATGCGGTGCGAATGTTATATAAAAGAGATATGGTTACTCTTTCTACCCCATTTGTTGAGGAATGTGGCGAGGAGATGATTAGCGATGTGGGGGTTAAACAGGGGTGCCCGATGTCACCAACACTTTTTGGGATCTTTATTGATGGATTGGAAGAATGGGTGGGGAAGTATGGGGAAAAAGGTGCAGTTGTGGCTAGATATGTTTTGCTGTTATATGAACATGGTATTCTGTTGATTGCCCTAAGCAAGGAGGGAATGCAGAGGCATTTAGATGCCCTAGCCTCTTTTGATGATGCGAGGGGGCTACAGGTGAACTTGGGCAAGACTAAGGTGGTGCTTTTTGGGAAGATCCTAGATAAGAATTATGGTTTTTCATATAAGGGAAACACAGTAGAGATTGCTACATCGTATAAGTACTCGAGGCTTCTAGTGGATAAAAAATTCAGGTGGAATCAAACAGTAGAGCAGTGGGTAAATGGGGGGCTTAAGGCCTTTTTTGCATTGCAAAGGAAATGTGTGAAAGCGGATATACAGAAATTTAGTTTGAAAAGAATGTTATTCAAAGTGCTGGTGCAAGCGGTGGTGCTGTATGGAGGTAGGGTATGGGGGCCGGGTTTGTCCTTAGAATTATGGCATAAACTTATGTGATTTTTATACAACCCTATAATTTTATTGTGATTATCTCGACATCATGACTGATTGGTTAGGCAACTAGTTCAAACTTACATGGTCTTCAATTCTTGTGCAGTGATTGGTTGGATCATTTGGTCAACTATTACATGGCCTTAGGTGCAATGTAAGGGGTAAGGAGAATAGGGACACTGTTACATTAATGTTATAGAAAAACTATTCTCAAGAATATACTAGGATACTACAAGAACACAACACTACTAGAAGACACATAGAAGTTGATTTCTGCAAGAGGGTCACAAGTGAGACATTGGATGCACCATTGCATCTCACATTCAATTGTATTTATAGACTATTATTATATGAACACTTTTCTTGAATGAATAAATGCTTTTTATCCTCCACTAAGGCCAATCGGCCTATTATTAACTGGCAGCATCGATGGCATCGATGGCTGTGAGGTGTGGCTTTTGTTCATTCATAATAGAATAGAATAAATGGATAGAATTCTCATAACGCAATCGAATAAAGTCGGACTATTAAAAATCTTTCTTCCCTTTAAAAAATCATATTGCCTGAGAAAACAACACATCCTTAAAAAAAAACTACACCTCCTTAAGAAACCACACATTCTTAAAAAAGAAAGCTATGGCTTCATAAGAAAAACTACATCATATCCTTGAAAAACCACACCACTGTATAACTACGTGTAGGTTTTTTTCGAATCTTCAAAAAAAAATCCGTAATTTATTTTTGCTATTGTTTTTAGCCATGGACCAAATGTTGGGGTTGTAGTGTCTAACAATCCTATATTATAATGTTTTAGCGTGTGTCCGTTTTCCATCAAGCCCTAAATCTAATGATGTAGATTTGATTGGCTTAATCGGACGGTGATGATTTTATTGCAATATCGAAGATTAAGGAAAAGGGAGAATGAAAAAGGAAAAGTGAAGGGAAAAAGGCACGAGGGAAAGGGGAAGAGGGGAAAAGGGCATGGGAAAAGGGGGAAGAAGGAAATGATGAGTAAAGGAAAAAGTGGCATGGGAAAAGGGAAAAAGAAAGAGAAAACAAAGAGGGGCGAGAGGAATAGGAAGGGAGAAAGGGCAATGAGAAAAGAGTGGGGAAAGGAGGAAAAGGGAAGGGAAAAGGGGCATTGGAAAAGCGAAAGGGGAAGAAAAAAAGACATGCGGAAAGGGAAAAAGGGAAGGGAAAATGGGCATTTAGAAAAGGGGAGAGGGAGATGGGAAAAGGGCAAAAGGGAAAGGTTGAGAAAAGGGGAAAAAGGAAGGAAAAAAGAGCATGAAAAAAGTAAAACGAAAAAAAAATGAATGAGAACGCTCAAATGGAAAAGAAGAGGAGGATAGAGAAAGGAGGAAAAGGAGCGCATGGAAAAGGTGGGGAAAAAGGAAGGGCGTAATGGAAAAGGGAAAGAGAAAAGGAAAAGAAAGGAGGGGAGAAAAGAGAAAAAGGGCACGGGAAAAGGGGGGAAGTTAGGGAAAGGAAAAAGAAAAAGGGGGGGTGGAAAGATGAAAAGGAAAAGGCAAAGAGACACGAGGAAGAGGGGAAAAGGGGAAGAGGGAAAAAGGGAAGGAATGAAGTGGTGAGGAAGGGATAAGAGTATGGAAAGGAGGAAAATTGAAGCGAAAAAAGGGGAAGAGGAGAATGATGTAGAGAAGTGAAGGGAAGAAGGGCATTCAAAAAGATAAAGAGAAGAGAAAAAAAGGGAATACAGAAAGGGGAAATGGGAAGGGAAAATGAGCACGAGGAAAAGGGGGAAGGGAAATGGAAAATGGGAAGGGGAAGGGAAAAATGCCACAGGGAAAAGGGAAAAGGTGAGAAAAGGAGAAAAAAGAAGGGAAAAAGAGCATGGAAAAAGCGAAAAGAAAAAAGAAAAAAGGAGGAGGGACGGGCACAGGGAAAAGAGAAAGATGATGGAGAAAGGAGAAAAAGGTCGGGGAAAAGGGAAAAGGAAAGAAAAAATGAAAAGGAAAGGGAAAGGGAGGAAGAAAGTGAAAAAGGACACGGGAAGAGAGGAAAGGATGAAAAAGGAAGAAAAAAAGGCCCCGAGGAATGGGGAAGAGGGAAATGAGAAAAGAGAGGGGGAAAATGACATGAAAAAGAGAAGAGAGAAAGGGTGAGAAAAATGAAAAAGTGGGGAAAAAAAGCACGGCACAAGGGAAAAAAAAAAGGAAAGGGAGAAAGGGCATGAAGAAAACGGGAAGAGGGTGCGAAAAAAGAAGAAAAGGGGCACATAAAAAAGGGGGAAAAAGGAAAAAATGGCACGAGGAATGGGGAAGAGGGAAATGAAAAAAGAGAGGAGGGGAAGGGCATGAAAAGAGAAAGAGAGGAAGGGTGAGAAAAAAGAAAAAAGTGAAGGGAAAAAGAGCATAGGACAATGTAAAATAAAAAAGAAAAGGTAGGGAGAAGGGGCACGAGAAAAAAGGGAAGAGGTGCAGAAAGGAAGAAAAAGGACATGAAGGGAAAAACGGCATAGAAAAAAGGAAATAGAAAAGGAAAAGGAAGGGGGAAGGAAAGGGAAAAAGGGTACATTAAAAAGGGGAAGGGTTGGAAAGGATGAAAGGGAAGGAAAAAAAATGTCAGAAAAAGGGAAAAGGGAAAAAGGAGAACATGAAGTGGAAAGGGAAGGGAAGGGAAAAGCGGGATAAAAAGAAAAGGGGAAAAGGAAAAAGGGAAAAAGAAAAGAAAATGTGTAGGGAAAAAGAAAAAGGAAAGTGTGTAGGAAAATGGGAAAAAAAGAAAAGAAAAAAGGGAAATGCGGGATAGAGCAAAAGGCAAAGAGAAATGGAAACGATACTCGAGTGGACAAAAACCTTTTGAGCTTAAATTCCATTATCTAAGATTTATGAAAGGGAGTTGAGCTGAACATGTTTCCTTCCATACAGGTTTTCAACTTATGCCCAGCAACGCTGGGCACCATTACTAGTAAATATTTATAGGTTCTAGGGAAGAGGTAAAAATGACGACTCCATATAACTTGCAAACAACAATCAATGAAATATTAAAATCCATATCCAAAGCACCATTCCACTGAATCGAATCCAAAGCAGGTCAAGATCTTCGAATAGAAAAACTATGGCAGTCGCAACCCTGAAAAAAAAAACCTAAGCAGCTAGTCACGTGGAATGGTGCGGCCCTACTTCCATTCCGCTATGTAGGGGACTTCTACACAGCAGTATAATATTGCACTCTAGCAACAAATGGCATCTTTATTAAGTAGGTCAATTGTAATGTAACAACGATTTGCTGGCACTAGATACTTAGTGTCCCCACGGCGGTCACCTATCTTATATTATAAAGTTTTAGCGTATGTCATGAATCAAACCCTAATTTATACAGTTGAGATCATCTAATTGCATCCGAAGAATGAAATTTATCGCACGACTTCCTACCACTGTGATTGGCCATGCCTTGAAAAGGGAAAGGAAAAAGGAAAAGGGAGGAAAAAAGGGCAAAGTGAAAGGCAAAAAGGCATGGGTAAAAAGGAAAGAAGGAAAAGGGAAAATAAAAGGGAAAAGAGCACAGAAAAAGGGAAAGAAATTGAAAGGGAGAAAAGGAAGGAAAAAAAAGACACTGCGAAAAGGAGAAGAGAGAAAGGGTGAGGACAGGAGTAAAAGGTACGGGAAAAAGGAAAAGGGTAGAGAGAAGGGAAGGAAAAAAGGAAAGGGGGAGGAGGAGGGAGTGAAAAGGGACACTGGGAGGGGGAAGAGGAAAAATGTGGGGAAAGGCGAAAGGGAAGGGAAAAAAGACACGGGAAAAGGGAAAGAGAAAAAGGGAGGGGAGACGAGAAAGGAAAAGGGAAAAGAAAAAGAGAGGAAGAATCGGGGAAGGGAAGAAAAAAGGGCATAGAGAAAACTAGAAGAAGGAAGGGGGGAAAGTGAAGGGAAAAAAAAGAAAGAGGGAAAGTGTGAGGAAAGGGAAAAAGGGAAGGTATGGAAAAAAGGAAAGGGAAAAGAACAAAGGAGGAGGAAAAGAAAGGAAAAAAGGCACGAAAATAAAGGAAAGGGCAAAAAGGGCACTGGGAAAAAGAGAAGAAAAAATAGGTGGGGAAAAGGGATATGGGAAAAGGGAAGAGAAAAGGAAAACGAAAAGGGAGGGGGATATGGGAGGGAAGAATTGTACAGGAAAAAGTGGAAGAGAGAAAAGGCTGGGAAAGGAGGAAAAAAGAAGGGAAAAAGACCATTGGAAGGGAAAGGAGAAAGGGAAGCGAAGCAAAGAGGAGGGGAGGAGAGGAGAGGGGAGCGGAGAAAAAGAAAAGGATAAAAGATGAAAGGAAAAGGGGAAGTGAAATGGGGAGGAGAAGAAAGGGAATGAGGAAAAAATAAGGGTAAAATAGAAAAATAGGAAGTGGAGGGGAAGAGAACAAAAAAGAAGAGAAAAATAGAAAAAAGAAAAAAGGGAAAAGGAGGGAATAGAAAAATGGAAAAGGAAGCAAAAAAGGAAAAAGGAAAAGGGGTGGAGAAAGTGTGAAAAAAGGAAAAAGGAAAGGGCAACTAGAAATGGGAGAAAATAGATTGCGAAATTAAAAAAATAAAAATGGAAGGGGAAAACAAAAAGGGGAAAAGGAAGTTGGCAGAAATGGAAGAGCGGAAAAAGAAAAAAGCTAAATAAAAAAAAAGGAAGGAAAAAAAGGGCATCGAAGCGTAAAAGGAAAAGAAAAAATAAAAAGGAAGGGGAGGTGGACTAATTGTGTGATTAAGAACGTGAATTCATCTACAATTTGCTCCAGTCCTAGCTATGCCCAGCAACGCTGGGCTCCATTTCTAGTATATAATAGTTTTGACATACCACACGAGGTCCCCATGGGGCAGTCACCTATATTTAATAACTTTGACTTACCCAAGGGCCCTTGTAATTAATGCGGTCACCTATATTTAATAACTTTGACTTACCCAAGGGCCCTTGTAATTAATGCAAGTCACCTACATTTAATAACTTTGACTTACCTAAGGGCCCTTGTAATTAATTCAGTCACCTATATTTAATAACTTTGACTTACCCAAGGGCCCTTGTAATTAATGCAAGTCACCTATATTTAATAACTTTGACTTACCCAAGGGCCCTTGTAATTAATGCAAGTCACCTATATTTAATAACTTTGACTTACCCAAGGGCCCTTGTAATTAATGCAATGCAAGTCAGCTATATTTAATAACTTTGACTTACCCAAGGGCCCTTGTAATTAATGCAGTCACCTATATTTAATAACTTTGACTTACCCAAGGGCCCTTGTAATTAATGCATGTATGACATCAATATGCAATTGTTGTCCATACCTAAATGTTTGTGGAAGCTAAATGAAGAGCTAAATGTTAAAACAACTTGATTCATAGCATATCAAACGAAAAAGATTCTTATAATATTTGTCTCTTAGTACCAAAATCATTTTGTATACCATGAGGTTAATTATGATCTTTTACTTGCAATTAATGGAATCTCAACTTGTGGTTTTTATACGACCCAATCTTCTTATATTATCTTATATTATATCTTTATATTATAATGTTATAGCGTAGGGAAAAGGGTAAAAGGAAAAGGGAAAAGGGTGGGGATAAGAGAAGAGAAAAAGGCATGGAAAATGAAAAAGGGAAAGGGAACCTGGGCAAAGGGCACGAGGGAAGGAGGAAGAGATAAAGTGGAAAAGGTAAATGGAAAGGGCATGAAAAAAAAAAGGAAAGAGGAAAAGGTTCAAAGAAGGAGAAAATGGAGGAGAAAAAAAACATGGAAAAGGGGAGGAGAAAAAAAGCATGGGAAAAGGAAGGAGCATGGGAAAAGGGGGAAAAAGAGAAGCGTTGAGAAAAGAGGAAAAAGGAAGGGACAAATGGCATAGGAAAAGGGAAAAAAAAAGAGAGGGAAAGGGAAGGGAAAAAACGCATCAAGAAAAGGGGAAGAGTGAAAGGTTGGAAAAATGAGGAAAGATAAGAAAAGGAACAAGAAATGGATAGGGAGAGGGGAAAAGAAAAGGGGCATAGAAAAAGGGAAAGTGAGAAGAAAGAAAAAAGAAAGGGAAAAGGGGGAAAGGGAACCTAGGTAAAGGTCACAAGGAAAAAGAAAGGGAAGGGAAGGGGGGAAGGGCATGAGAGAAAAGGGAAGAGGAAAATGGTGAAGAAAGGGAAAAAAGAAAAATGGGAAAAGAAAATGGGCAAAAGAGAAAGGGTGGGGAAAAGAGGAAAATGGGTATAGGAAATAAGAGAATAAAACAAATGTGCAAAAGGCATGGAAAAGGGAAAGGAAGGGAAAAAGTGCACAGGAAAAGGATCGGCAAAGGAGGAAAAGGGAAAGAAAAAAAATCCATCAAGAAAAGGAAATGGGAAAAAAGGGAAAGATAGATAGATAGATAGTAGTTTTAATGTCACGCCACTAGGCAGCATCCAACTGGACATGTGACCACACACCACACTACATTGCACGGTTGGGCCCTGCCCCCAACCACCTTACATTGCAGGGGAGTGATGGAGGGGAGGGAAAGGGAAAAAGAACATGAGGAAAGGAAAAGAGAAAAGAAAAAGGAAGGGTTGAAAGAAGGGAAAATTGCACGGGAAGAGGGAAAGGGTGGGAAAAGGAGGAAAAGGAAGCACGGGAAAAATAGAAAGAAGAAAAGGGTGGGAAAAAGGGCATGGGAAAAGGGAAATAGAGAAAAAGAGAACATGGAAAAGGGAAAGAGGGAAAGGGTGAGGAGATGGAAAAAGGGAAGGTAAAAAGGGCATGGAAAACGGGAGGGAGAAAAGAAAAATGGAAGGGAAAAGGGCACAAAAAAAAAGGAGGAAAAGAGTGGGAAAAGGAGGAAAAGAGAAGGGAAAATAGGCATGGAAAAGGGCGAAAGAGTAAAAGGTTGAGAAAAAGGGAAGACATGGAAAAAGGGTGGGGAAAAGAGAAGGCATAAAAAAAGAGAAAGGGGAAGGGAAAAGGGCAAAGAAAAAAGGAAAGAGGGAAAAGGTGGAGAAAGGAGCAAAAGGGAAGGGAAAAAGGTTATCGGGAACACGGAAAGGGGAAGGAAAGGGATGGGAAAACAAGGAAACATGTGAGAAAGACGAGAAAAAAAAAGAAAAGAAAAAAAAAAGTAGAGAAAATAAGAAAAAATGAAATGCGGGATAGAGCAAAAGGGAAAGGGAAAGGGATAGGGCTTTTCTCACTGCATCCCAAAGCATTTACAGGCTCTCAACTTATGCCCAGCAACGCTGGGCACCATTACTAGTAATGTTATAGCGTAAGTATGTCATGAATGAAACCCTAATTTGGATGGCTGAGATCATCCGATTGCATTCAGAGGTCGAGATTTATCGCACGACTTCCCGCCACCATGATTGGCCATGCTTTAATGTCTGAAGAGGAAAGGGAAAAGGAAAAGGGAGGAGAAAAAGGCAAAGTGAAAGGCAAAAAGGCACGAGTAAAAGGGAAAGAAAGAAAAGAAAAAAGGAAAGCGAAAAGAGCACGAAAAAGGGAAAGGAAAATAAAGAAAAAAAAGACACTATGAAAAGGAGAAGATGGAAAGGATGAGGATAGGAGTAAAAGGGAAGTTGAAAAAGGGATGAGGAAAATGGTAGAGAAAAGGGAAGGGAAAAGGAAAAGGGAAAAGGAAAGAAAAGGGAAAGGTAAAAGAAAGGGGGAGGAGGAGG
Organism: Isoetes taiwanensis; assembly: GCA_021234155.1. Lineage (NCBI taxonomy): Eukaryota > Viridiplantae > Streptophyta > Lycopodiopsida > Isoetales > Isoetaceae > Isoetes > Isoetes taiwanensis. Next base: position 1,131,017 of record JAJEKV010000095.1, on the reverse strand, counting down.
GAGTGAAAAGGAACACTGGGAAAGGGGAAGAGTAAAAAGGTGGGGAAAGGAGGAAAAGGGAGGAGATAAAGCCAAAGTGAAAGGCAAAAAAGGCACGAATAAAAGGGAAAAGGAAATAGAAAATAGCACAAAAAAGAGAAAGGAAAAGAAAGAGAGAAAATAAAGGAAAAAATGACACTATGAAAAGAGAGGGAAAGGGTGAGGACAGGACTAAAAGGGAAGGGAAAAAGGGGATAAGGAAAAGGGTGGAGAGAAGGGAAGGGAAAAGGAAAAGGGAAAAGGAAAGGAAAATGGAAAGGGAAAAAGGGGAGAGGAGGAGGGAGCGAAAAGGGACAGTGGAAAAGGGGGAGATTTCTAAAAGTATCTTAAACTGAAATAGGGTTACACTTCCCTGGAAAAAAGGTTCTTTTTGTATATTTAACCTATACTTAATATAAATAGTCGCCTTCAATAAAAAAAAAAGGAAAAGGGGGAGAGAAAAAATGTGGGGAAAGGAGAAAAAAAGAAGGGAAAAAGGACACGAAAAAAAAAGAAAGAGAAAAAGGGAGGAGAGAAGGGATGGAAAGGGTAAAAGGAAAAAGCGAGGGGAGGGGCAAAAGGGAAAAAGGGCATGGGGAAAAGAGGAAGAGAAAAGAAGGAGAGAAGCGGAGAAAAGGAAGAGAAAGGAGGGAGGAAAGGGGAAAGGGAAAAGGAAAAGAACAAATGAGGGAGCAAAGGGTAAGAAAAAGACTATGAAAAAAAGGAAAGAGGGAAAGGGTGGGCAAAGGGAAGGAATAAATGGCACTGTAAAAAGGGGAAGAGAAATAAAGGGAAGGGAAAAAAAGACATGAGAAAAAGAAAGGGAAAAAAGAAATAAAAAGGAGGCGGAAGAGAGAAAAATAGAAGGGAAAAAGGGCACGAAAAAAAACCAAATAGAGAAAGGGTCGGGAGAGGAGGAAAAGGGAAGGGAAAAAGGCCATTGGTAAAGGGGAAGGGGGAAAGGGAAGCGAAGGGGATGGAATGGGAGAAAAGGAAGGTAAAATGAGAAAGGGAATGTGAAAAGGGGAGGGGATAGAAAAAGGGAAAAGCAAGGAGGTTGAAAATGGAAAAGGCAAGCATGAAAATAGTGGAAGCAAATGGAAAAAGGCAAAAGGGAAAAAACGGGAGGTAAAATGGAAAAATAGAAAGGGGAGGTGAATAAAAAGAAAGAGCAAAATAGAAAAAGAAAAGAGAAGGAAAAAAGGAAAAGGAGGGGAGGAGGAAAAGGTGAAGAAAGGGGAAAAGAGGAGCCAAAAAAGAGCATGAAAAAATAGAAGAGAAAAGGGACATGGCAAAAAAGGGAAGAGGGAAAGGGTGAGGAAAGGGGAAACCAAAGGAAAAAATGGACATGGAAAAAGGGAAAGGGAAAGAGGGAAAAAAAAAAAGGAGGGGGGAAAAGGAAGGGAAAATGGCACTAGAAAAAGGAAGACTCAAGGGGTTGGGCAAAAGAGGAAAAGGGAAGGGAAAAATGGGAAAAAATAAAAGGTGGGGAGAAGGAAAGGGAAAAGGGAAAGGAAAGGGGAAAGCAGAAAGGAAAACTTAGAAAGAAGGGCACGAGGCAAAGGGGATGAGGGAAATGGAAAAAGAGAGGGGGGAAAGGGCACAGGGAAAGGGAAAAAGGGCAACCACAAATTGGAGAAAAGGGAAGGGAAAAATAGAAAAGGAAAAATGGGTAAGCAGAAACAAAAAAGAGAAAAAGAAGAAATGGAATAATGGAAAAAGAAAAAAGTAAATTGAAAAATGTAAAAAGGGAAAAGGGCAAGGGGAAAATAGGAAAAAATAATAATAGACAAAGGCAAAATGAAAAAAGAAAACGGAAAAGATAAGGGGAAGTGCAAAATGTGGTCGAATGCTTGATTATCTAATTTTAAAAACATAAATACATTTAACAATTGCTCCAGTATGTCATTCACAGTTTCTAGCTATGCCCAGCAACGCTGGGCACCTTAACTAGTAATGTTATACCGTAAGTGTGTAGTGCATCGAGCCCTAATTTGAATGGCCGAGATCATCTGGATGCATCCGAAGGCCTAGATTGATTGCACGACTTACCAACACTGTGATTGGTCATGCTTCGATCTTTTAAGGGGAAAGGGTAAATGAAAAGGGGGAAAAGGAAAAGGGAAGTGGAAAGAGAGAATGTGAAGGGCAAAAAGGCATAGGGAAAAGAGAAAAGGGTAAAAGGAAAAGGGTGGGGATAAGAGAAGAGAAAAAGGCATGGAAAACGAAAAAGGGAAAGGGAACCTGGGAAAATGGCACGAGGGAAGGAGGAAGAGATAAAGTGGAAAAGGTAAATGTAAAGGGCATGAAAAAAAAAGGAAAAGAGGAAAAGATTGAAAAAAGGAGAAAATGAAGGAGAAAAAAAGCATGGAAATGGGGAGGAGAAAAAAACATGGGAAAAGGAAGGAGCATGGGAAAAGGGGGAAAAAGAGAAGCGTTGAGGAAAGAGGAAAAAGGAAGGGACAAATGGCATAGGAAAAGGGAAAAAAAAAAGAGAGGGAAAGGGAAGGGAAGGGAAAAAACGCATCAAAAAAAGGGAACAGTGAAAGGTTGGAAAAATGAGGAAAAGGGAAGGGACAAGGGGGAATTAGAAAAGGATGGGGAGAGGGGAAAAGAAAAGGGGCATAGAAAAAGGGAAAGTGAGAAGAAAGAAAAAAGAAAGGGAAAAGGGGGAAAGGGAACCTAGGTAAAGGTCACAAGGAAAAAGAAAGAGGGAAACAAGAAAAGGGAAGGGGGGAAGGGCATGAGAGAAAAGGGAAGAGGAAAATGGTGACGAAAGGGAAAAAAGAAGAAAGGGAAAAGAAAAGGGGCAAGAGAGAAAGGGTGGGGAAAAGAGGAAAATGGGTATAGGAAATAAGAGAATAAAACAAATGTGCAAAAGGCATGGAAAAAGGGAAAAGAAAAAGGAAAGGAAGGGAAAAAGTGCACAGGAAAAGGATCGGCAAAGGAGGAAAACGGAAAGAAAAAAATCCATCAAGAAAAGGAAACGGGAAAAAAGGGAAAGGGAAGCAGGGGAGTGATGGAGAGGAGGGAAAGGGAAAAAGGACATGAGGAAAGGAAAAGAGAGAAAAAAAAGGAAGGGTTGAAAGAAGGGAAAATTGCACGGGAAGAGGGAAAGGGTGGGAAAAGGAGGAAAAGGAAGCACGAGAAAAATAGAAAGAAGAAAAGGGTGGGAAAAAGGGCATGGGAAAAGGGAAATAGAAAAGAAAACAAGGTGCTGCGCACGGAGGGTTGCCCTCCATGGCCTGAGGGTGAAGTGGCTTAAATCATACTTCAATTTCATGTTTTCACAATCAATCAAGATTGTTACTTCAATTTGATACCATGACATTATGAAGAATGGCCCTTAAATACATGCTTGTTATAGTAAATGATGAACTGAGCCACTTAGAGGTATGTTTGTTGTAGTACCTAATGAGACGGGTTTATTATGGACCTTGTATATTGTATATCCCCATTGTATGTATGATTTATCCATATGTCCCTTTTAATAATATCATAACTTTGAATTCTTGAGAGCACTCCCTCGTTATGCGCCCTAATGCATGTTTGTTCCATGATGCAAACTTTTCAGGAGAACTTGTAGCCTCAAAATTCTGAATCCACCATTCTCATCTTATGCCCCATGTGTGAAACTCCACAAACCAAGGTTGTATTTACCAACTGAAAAACAATCCAGTCCCTAATAAATGATTAAGCATTAGATCTTGATTGAAAATAGCGGATTCAAGCATGAAATGTTATTATTCTCTTGTAAAAGCTGAGCTCACAAACAAACTATGCTTCAAAGTTCCTTGCAACAGTCAAGAGAATTCTCCACATAGCACATGTGGTATTCGTTAAGGAGGACAAAATATGACCCAGACAATACCAACAACTATATATATGCGAAATAGAAGCAGGTGAATGTAGCACTTTTGCAGACAAAAGCAAATTCCCAATGATAGAATATGTGAGTTGTCACCTTTGGGAACTATCACAGATCCATAAACTTTAAATGGATTTCAAAAGCGGCCAGAATCTACAAAACACACATGTGCTTTTCACCAATATGGAAAGATCTCAAACTATGTTACTAGCTAAGTGAATACCTTTTATCAAATAAGGCCTTGGACCATGCACCTTTGGTTAATAAGGCCTTGGACCATGCACCTTTGGTTGGTGTTACTGTAACCAGAACTCTTACCAAAAAGCAAAGAGGCACACTACTTGGCTATCACTTTGAGACTGACCAACCAATGGAATTGCTTTTCAAATGATATAAGCAGAACAGGAAAGGCTCTATGTGACACAATGGATGGTATATGGGGATTGCTCAAACGGCAACTTAAGAAAAGGAAAGGCTCTATGTGACACAATGGATGGTATATGGGGATTGCTCAAAAGGCAACTTAAGCACGCTTGGGCTTTCAGACCTGCTATTGTAGCTAGGGAGGACATGCTGAAACTTTTCTCTAGCAGTGCATCGGCTAATAAATGATATAGATCTACTCGAGAATGTCCAGGTGTGGGCAGCTTACGTAGCCTCTATGTCAAGTTTAAAGGTTGAAGGAAGGGGGTAAAGGCATTCATTTTCTTCTTCAATTTGTGAAAATTTGTGAAGATCCAACCTGAGCTTATTATACATGGGGTTGGGGCATTGGCACCAATCATTACATACCTATTTAACAAGCTATTTGTGTTGGTTTTTCCAAGATATTGCACATGAGATAGTAAAGCTGTATGGAACTCCTAGTATTGACTTTATCACAATGTAATGGGGTTGAAAATCAATGGGCAATTATTTTCAAAAATTGGGATTTAAAAAGGAATGTCCCCTTTCCCTTATATTATTTGGCCTTCACTTATAAATTGGAGAAACTGGAGAGCTTCATTTGGACTTTGAGAGGTCATGCTACAGAAAAAATACCTCCAACTTTTAGAAGCCCTTCCAAAGCAAGTGAACCTGCAAAAGACTTGATGTCATGATCTTTAACTCAACTTAAAGGGACTGAAAGATGATTCTTGCTTTTCTCAAAGATTGCATATTCCTCTAGCTGAGGTTATAGACCTGGAGTTTTTACCATACTGCTTGGGTGGAGAACATGGCAACACTTATTGACATCAAATCTGGCTAGGCCATGAACAGGCTTCTGACTTACTTTATGCCAGCAGCTCTTAGGTGCCTACTTTAAATCTCCTTGTATCTATTTCTATCCTGATTCATCACCATAGAGATTCTATCAAAACCAAGTTTAGGTGTAAGCAAGGCTTTGGTCTAAACCTCAAGCCTTTCATTTTACTAAAGGCTATGTATGGCAGAGCTCACAACACATGATGCAAGATATTTCAACCTCGCTCCTACAAAAGATGCCAATGTAAAACTGGAAAAGGGAAGGACTTAACAACCCTGATTTAAGTACTTAACACATCTTAATCCCCAAGTAGATAGAACTTGCAATCTGTAAGCTTCCGATTTTCAATACGCGCCTCCTCATGCAAAGCATGAAATTAGAAAATATTGGCCAGACATCTACAGAACAATATCACTACTGGGTAGTTGGAAAATTCTCTATCAATCTGACATACATGATGCGGTCATCTCGTGATTTACTTTCCAACAAGGCACAACCAACAAGGTCCTGTCAATCAAAGTGAATCTTATAGACTAGTAATGGTGCCCAGCGTTGCCGGGCATAAATTAGGAATCTGTGCGGACAAAAACCTATTCATTCTACCATTTTTTCATTCTCTCTTTTTTTCTTTTTTTAATCCCCTTGTCCCTCCCTTTGGCTTCCCTTTCCCCTTCCCCTTTTTCCCTTTCTCTTTTTTTCTGATGGACTTTTTTCCTTTCTTTTTATCTTTCCCCAGCTCTTTCTATTTTTCCTTTTGTTTTTTCCCTTCCTTTTCCTTTTCTTATTCTTTTTCTCTTTCCCGTTTCCCATGCATTTTTTTTTCGTTCTCTTTTGCTCACCTTTTTATGTGCCCTTTTTCTTCCTTTCCCCATCCTCTTCCTCTTGATCACGTGCCCTTTTTTCCATCTCTTTTCCCATTTCCCTCTCCCCTTTTCTTCGTGCCCTTTTTCAACTTTACATTCCTTTTTCTGCTTCCCTTGTCCTTTCAACTTTACATTCCCTTTTCATCTTTTCCCCATCCTTTAGCTTTATCCCGTGCATTTTTTCCCTTTCCTTTCCCTTCCCGCTTCCTTTTCATTTTCCCTTTGGCTTTCCCTTTCCCTATTCCCTTTTTATATGCCTCTTTCTATTCCCTTTTCTCAACTTTTTTTATGTGCCTCTTTGCCTTCTTTCCCCATCCTCCTCCCCCTTTTTGCCTTTCCAATTTCTCCTTTCCTGTTTTTCTTGTTACTTTTCCCTTTCCCATGCTTTTTTTCCCTTTCTTTTTCCCCTTTACTCATCTTTTTCTTCCTCCCTTTTGTCCTATGCCGTTTCCCCTTCCTCCTTTTCTGTTCCATCTTTTTCCTCACCCTTTTTCTAGATGCTTTTTTTGCTTCCTTTTTTCTCTTTCTTCACCCTTTCTTTCTTCCTATTTTTTCCACGCCCTTTCCCATTTAGCCTTTTCCTCGTGCCCTTTTCCCAGATTCTCTTTTGCCCCTTTCCTCCCTTTCTTTTTCCTTTCTATTTCACTTTTCCCATGCGCTTTGTTTGTCCCCTTCTTCCCACCTTTTCTTATTTTCCTTTAACTTTTTCTCCTTTTCCCACCATACTTTCTTACCATTTTCTTGGTGCCCTTTTACCTCTCCTTTTCTGTCCCCTTTTCTATTTCCTTTTCCTTTCCTTTTCCCATCTTTCCTTTTTCATCCTTTCTAATTCCTTTTTCATCCTTCCTAGTTTTTATTTTTTTTCCTTTACTTCTTTTCACTTCATTTCTTTTTCACTTTTACCCTTTTTACCTTTTTCCTTCTTTCCTTCTTTTTTTCCTTTTCCCTCTTTCATTTTCTTTTTTTCCTTTTCCATTTTTTTTCTTGTTTTTGTCTCCGTTTATCTTTATTTCCCTCTTCCTTTTTTCCCTTCCCCTTTTCCTTTTTCCTTTTTCCATTTCCCTTTTTGACTATCGGATTGAGTGAATTTTGGCCATCGGTCATTTTATCTTCCCTTTTTCCCTTTTCTCCTTCTCTTTTTGTTTTCCCCTTCCTTACCCTTTTTTGTTTCTTTTCCTTCTTCCCCTTTTTTGTTTTCTATTTTTCCTTTTCCATTTTTTATTTTTTCATATTCTTATTTCTCCTTTTCCCTTTTCCCTTTTCCTTTTTTCCTTTTGTCCTTTCTCTCTCACTTTTCCTTTTCCTTCTCTCCTTTTCCCTTCCCCTTTTCCTTTTTCCCTTTTCCCTTTCATCGTTCGACTGTCGGATTGAGTGAATCATATTGGAGCCATGGTCAAGATGAAACTTTAGTTGAAGACACGCACACATCATCTCCACCGTTGGTCAATCAAATCCTTGATCGTCCGATCTAGGGCTCCATTAAAGACACACGCTATAACATTATAATATAAGATAGCATAATAATGAGAGAGGGAAAGCATAAATTGACTATACAAACCTTGACATTGCGGTGTATCAGGTACCTTCCCAAGGAATGTAATAGCCGGCGCATATCATCAGCCTGAATTATTGCCACCATGTTAACGCAAAACCGCCAGACCAATAGGTTACCAGACAATAAACTGAATCAAATAGACCTTGATAAATCCAAGCCAATTCTTGTCAAAAACGCGGTATGCCTGCAAAGTGCAATCTACAAGTAAGGATATAAAGTCTAGCTGCAAATCTTCACACCTAAGCAACCACGAAGAATTGCAATGGCATTGATTACCCAAATCTTCACACCTAAGCAACCATGAAGAATTGCAATGGCATTGATTACCTTTAAAAGTTCTTTGTCAACTATCTTCTATGCTTTATGTACCTCAGCATTCTCCTGCAACAACAGTACACTTAATTTTAAGAACGTGCTCTACTGGCATGTCTTTGCCTTGTGAAGAATCCTTCATTTCCTTGGCGCTCGTTTTCTCGGATAGTTTGTTGCCCTGATCTGTTATTTCGAGCTTTGCATCGTTGAGCTTCTCAATGTTGTCAGCAACCCAAACCATTATCTTCAGGCTTTGTTTCCTCTGGTGCTTCAATGTCATTGTCTGCTTGTTTAGTTTTCGCATCTGTATCTGCCTTATCAATCTTTGGATGTGCTACCGGCTTATCAGAGAACTTGCTAGCTTATGGGGACCTTCATGCTCTGCATCATCAGTTTTACCATCTTGCCTAAATCTTTTTTTTTTCATCCTTTCTACGAGCGTAGCTTGATTGCCGCACGGCCTGTAGAAGTAAAGCAACAAAATGCACAATTAACTGGTTACATGATTGCATCGCAAATGGGTCCCAAGCAACATAGTTCCTAATAGCACCCTCACCTCCAATCCATCCAATATCACGCTTCCCATCTTGAATTGCAGCATCTTCTGAAACACTTCTGCAAATAGAGAAAGCTACATAGAAGGGAAATAAGTCAACCATTCTCTAGTTTTGAACTTGAGCTGCAGTGCATACCTCAAAAGTGCATTCCTCTCTATCTGTATCTTCATAATCAAGAAGTCCATCAAGAGATATTGTCATAGAGCATAACTGCACAGAAGCTGGCATATTGGTATGCTTCGGATGCTTGTGTTACCCTCTCCCTTGCACTTTGCATTCTCTTGAAAGTGCTTTTTTTTTTTTTTTTTTTTTTTTTTTTTTTTTTGAGGGCAAGATATTTTTATTTTTATTAATAATATGTAAGTAAATACATTTATTCATGGCTCTATAATAGCCAGATAGCCTAACCATGTCTGCACAAGTACTAAAACCACCCAGGTATGGAGGTGGAAAACAACACCACTTATAGGAGATCATCAAAAGGAGAAGAACCCCATGATGCATGTAGAAGATGCCACTAGAAACACCACCCGAAAATACTGATAGACAAAGGTAGAGGTGAAGGAATGTCTTCCCGCGCATTAACTTGGCCCCAAGCTGCACATCTGCAAAAAGGTACTACAAGGAGACTCCTTCCTCTTTTCCAAGAGGTAAGTGCCTCGCTATCTTCTCAAGATGCCAATGCCTTCTAGAGGCCTCCCCAATGGGTGGTCTACTACTTCATCATCTACTTTGTCACCAGCTTGGGCATCATCAACATTGTACTCAACCAACCAGCAAGCTGATAAGCAATAGTAAATACATTTGGTCCTCCCGATCCAAATGCCTCCTAGATCTTCACCTTAATAGAGCCCCCTTTCATAGTATTGTCTCCAACAACCAGACCTTCCTTCCAGCTGGGATGGAAGAGGGCCAACATGAAAAGATTAACCCCCTTCCAAGGCGCACATATTAAAGCATTCAGAATCTGCTAGACCTGAAATTGAGCAAAAACAATGCACTCACACTCCCCCAACGCCTTCCAAGACATTACAAATACTCAGCTAAAGCAACCCATTTCTGATGGTCATTTGCACCTTGAGCATCCACCGAAAAATTTCATACAAAGGAGCATTACAAGAATCAGGATACTAAATATAACACAAGTCTGCTCAACATCAGAAAACCATTGCAAAATATTAGTGCTTAAGATGCCGGTTGAATAAAACTTGAGTACCAATCTTGCAATGGCCAACCTGCAGTCGATAAGAAGTGTGGCATACCCCAAGTAATGACCAGTGCCTCAGCAGACAAATGGTAGAGGGACCACACAGTTCGAGTTCATTCTCTGCTCCAACTGATCCCAATGCCTTAAAATATCCGCTTAGAAGGATGGATATTTCTTCCATGTTAATGATCTGAAGAACATTCGACCTGGTCATTATGGCTTGAACACCTCCCCAACATAGGAACCGAACCCAGGAGTATCTTAGAGCCCCAAACTACAGTGAGTGCAGTAGATTTCCTTGACTGCAATGAGTGCAGCAGCCACCTAGCATAGCCACACTGAGTGCAACTTTTCTATTCTGACCCGAAATCTGACGAAATAAACTGGCCAAGAAACCCACAAAAGAGAAGGAAATAGATCATACCATAAAACCCTGTAACTGAATCTTCTTCAGCAGCACCAACAAACAAGAACGACTTGTTGATGCATCATGGCTTCTGTATAAGCTGATTTAGACGCAGAAGAAAGGGCAAGAAAGTTTCTTGACCTCAAGGTCTTGTGCTGGAGAGTATCTTCGAATGTTAAGGCGAACATCAAAGAAACCTCTGCTACAAAACTTGAAGCTGCGTCCACCTTCTCAAAATCCGCTAAGAAATCACCGAATGCATAAGCCAGTAACCAGATTCTCCACTGGCTACTCATCCAGCAGCAGACGTGCAAGAAAAATAGAAGCACGAGGTCGGGCGGCCGCCTGCCGCCGCCCTAGCCGCTGCTAAACCCTAAACGCATTCTTCTCAAAGATCTGAAAGTGCAATTTCATAGGTTTGCATGCCCCAAACCGAGTTTTTTGTCCTCTCCCTAATATGACGCTATTCATATTCTTTTAGTTGACATCGTGTTCACCTCATGCCCTCTTGCAGACAATTTTATTATGACCCCTTATAGGTGCGTCTGATCTCTAATAGATGATGGTATTGGGTATTCCATGGGTTGCAAAACCGCCTTACGGTGCCTAACTGCAGCTCTATTTACCAACACAACAAATGATTGAAATTTTTGTCCAAAAATCTAAACATTCTACCCAAATATGTCTCCACATTCTAGCCCTAATTAGAGATGGGAAAATCATAATTGCCAGATAAACTTCTCAGACTTTCAGATCTATACTCCTATTTGTATTCATTTTCTCCCCTTTCTGTTCATTTCTCAACTGTCCCATCAGATTCAACTACATTGAAACACTAAATTTTCCATTTTCAAATGTTCCAAAGTCTTTCTGCCAGGAAATAATTGTTTACTAACCTTCTTAGCTGAGGCTTCTTTTTCAATCTTGGCTTGCCTCCTAATATTCCATTGCGAGTGCCAATCTTCTATTGTTGGTAGATATTCAGATAGGTCAGGGATCAACCACGAGAAGAAAATTATGACGATGTAAGTCGTCCAAATGCCAGGGTACTCGAACCAAGATAATACTCGGATTCATCAAATTCGAGCTTCTGTCTGCCATGCCGGTTAACAGGTTGGACTCTTCTCGATTTAGAACACAAATGACCGCGAGTTTACAGGGTACAATCCGTTTAGAGCAGTCATCAACATATTCTGAGTATATTCCAGCATATACTCAGGATATGCCACAACCCCATACAAATGAGGGTTTGCCCCCTAGGGGCAACCCAAAAAAGAATGGAAAAGGGGGGAAAGAGAGAGAGGCACGGGAAAAAAAAATGAGGAAAATGGAAAAGGGGAAGAGAAAAAGGGAACATGGAAAAGGGAAAGAGAGAGGAGATGGAAAAAGGGAAGGTAAAAAGGGCATGGAAAACGGGAGGGGAAAAAGTAAAATGGAAGGGAAAAGGGCACACAAAAAAAGGAGGAAAAGAGAAGGGAAAATAGGCATGGAAAAGGGCAAAAGAGTAAAAGGTTGAGAAAAAGGGAAGACATGGAAAAAGGGTGGGGAAAAGAGAAGGCATAAAAAAAGAGAAAGGGGAAGGGAAAAGGGCAAAGAAAAAAGAGAAAGGGAAAAGGTGGAGAAAGGAGCAAAAGGGAAGGGAAAAAGGTTATCAGGAACAGGGAAGGGGGAAGGAAAGGGATGGCGAAACAAGGAAACATGTGAGAAAGACGAGAAAAAAAAAGGAAAAGCAAAAAAAAGTAGAGAAAATAAGAAAAAATGAAATGCGGGATAGAGCAAAAGGGAAAGGGAAAGGGATAGGGCTTTTTTCTCACTGCATACCAAAGCATTTACAGGCTCTCAACTTATGCTCAGCAACGCTGGGCACCATTACTAGTGATTTTATTGTGATGATCGCAACATAATCATTGATTGGTTAGGCGACTAGTCCAAACTGACATGGTTGAAAAAAGGAGAAAATGAAGGAGAAAAAAATCATGGAAAAGGGGAGGAGAAAAGAAGCATGGGAAAAGGAAGGAGCATGGGAAAAGGGGAAAAAAAGAAGCGTTGAGGAAAGAGAAAAAAGGACGGGACAAATGGCATAGGAAAAGGGAAAAAAAAAGAGGGAAAGGGAAGGGAAAAAACGCATCAAGAAAAGGGGAAGAGTGAAAGGTTGGAAAAATGAGGAAAAGGGAAGGGACAAGGGGGAACAAGAAAAGGATGGGGAGAGGGGAAAAGAAAAGGGGCATAGAAAAAGGGAAAGTGAGAAGAAAGAAAAAGGAAAGGGAAAGGGGGGAAAGGGAACCTAGGTAAAGGTCACAAGGAAAAAGAAAGAGGGAAACGAGAAAAGGGAAGGGGGGAAGGGCATGAGAGAAAAGGGAAGAGGAAAATGGTGAAGAAAGGGAAAAAAGAAAAAAGGGAAAAAAAAGGGGCAAGAGAGAAAGGGTGGGGAAAAGAGGAGAATGGGTATAGGAAATAAGAGAATAAAACAAATATGCAAAAGGCATGGAAAAAGAGAAAAAGAAAAGGAAAGGAAGGGAAAAAGTGCACAGGAAAAGGATCGGTAAAGGAGGAAAACGGAAAGAAAAAAATCCATCAAGAAAAGGAAACAGGAAAAAAGAGAAAGGGAAGCAGGGGAGTGATGGAGGGGAGGGAAAGGGAAAAAGGACATGAGGAAAGGAAAAGAGAAAAAAAAAAAAAAGGGGTTGAAAGAAGAGAAAATTGCACGGGAAGAGGGAAAGGGTGGGAAAAGGAGGAAAAGGAAGCACGAGAAAAATAGAAAGAAGGAAAGGGTGGTACGTCTGGGGACGTATAAAAAAAGATAATCTAATAAAATAATGGAACACATGCCACAATGATAATCACATATTACGAGCAAACTTAATAGTCTAAACGCTTTCTTCTGATATACGGTTAATTCACGAAGACATAAATCATATTCTTTTGGACTATTTAGCTTATGTAAAAGCTACCTGGTTGCAATGCTGCTATATCCTCTAAAACGCTGAAGGTAATGCTTTCGCAGAATCTAGTGGAGCTTATCGAAGTACTTATAAATCTTCAAAGCTGTGGGCTTACTCCTCGACAACATCCATACAAAGATCTCTACACCTGCTAGCGATTGGCATATGAATGCTCCTGCCCCCCCCAGTATAATGCCCATCGTCAGGTCTGACCTTGAACATTTCCTGAACAATAGACATAGTATGTGTTAAAAAGAAGAAAGAAAGAAAAAATCTCATGCATCAGAATCTCTCAGCAGATTAAGAAGAAGACATGTGGGTGAGCAAATTTGTCTATTGCGATGAGCCCCTTTCTACCCTCATTTACTGCACCAAGCCAAGGATCAGTGCGAAAGATTCAAACTCTGAAACTCGACAGAAATAATCAAAATTAAGAACCTAATATGCCAATGGTCCAGTGCAAAGAACAAAAACAGGAGGAAAATCTCGCCTAGAAATGATGGAGGGTCCATGTATGGCACATCAAAAAACAAAAGAAGCTATGAGCGAAGGAAGAAAACACAAGAGGGCGAAGCATCGACAGGAAACTCTCGACAGGAAACTCTCCTTTAGAAAAAGATTGAACCTGCAGATAATGCATCGAATGGGTAACTCTGCGATCTCATCCGACATCTTCAAATCTACAGTATTCAAGGGCCGAAGAGGACTGCCACTGCACTATGGTGTTAAATTTTTCCCATATATATAATCAATGGCCGAAATTGATGCCCCTTTTACGAATGGCTCAGATTGATTGCCCCAATTTACGAATCTTCTTAAAACCTTCTTAGGCACACTCGACGGCCAGGATCCTGCCTCCCCCTCTTGATCCGATGGATAAGAGATGGGGTGCATGACCCCATGCATGCCCATCCATGTACCCATGGGCATACATGTATGGGGTGTGGATGAGGGGGCATGAGAAACCCCCTCATCCTTATAACTATACTAGTTAAGGTGCCCAGCGTTGCTGGGCACAGGTTGGAAGTCGTAATTTTGGAGACCTATAGATGATAAGTCTACATTGTAAAATGACACAACCTAGCATTGTTGGGCTATAAGGCGGTTGTTTTCCTGCCATTTATACGATTGGACTTGAATTGCTATGTCATTGTTATGTGTAAAATTTGGTTCCATCAACTTGATGGGTATCGATAATTTCAAAAGTCTTTATCTCGTGACATCCATTGTGTATAATTGAATAGTCAAAATGGTGCTTGCTATTTGATGGATTAATATATTAATAATGGCATTTCTGTACATTCATGGCAGACATCAAATCATATCAATGGCATAGCAATCATGCACCGTCATACATTTACAACTATATGCTAAAGGCCTATTGGAACAATGCCAAGCATTGCTAGGCATTGTTTGGTTTTGTAAGTGTTGGGAACCTATTGAATAAAACTTGATAATTTCCTATTTTAATATCTCCAATTCTATCATATTGCACATCAGCCTCTAAGATGCATGTTCGACCATCAAACATAAATATATTTGAAACCAAAGCTCTTTATCTCCAAAGGTTTAGAATACAATAAAAATCAATAAACTTAAATCTTTTGGCACTTGTAGTTGTCATGGATTATAATGTGTCATTTATGGTATATACAACGATCACATATGTTTCTAAATGCAAAGCTAGTTGCTTGTCTAACTAAATATGAAGAGGTAACATGATAGTTCATTCACTGCTAGCAACCCTCTTCGTGTCAAGAGGATGTTCATACAAAAATGAAGAACAAAATTAAATGCTTTTCTCAAATTTTAATGTAGAGCAAAATCCAAGAACAAATTATGATTTTCATACATTTGCTCCATTAATGATGCAACTCGAGGTACGAAGTCTTAAGCTAAGCAGATGCTGCAAACATATCAAAATACATGAGCAAATCATGGTATAAAAATCTGCCCTGCAATAGAGTCAACCCTAATGTGAGTTATGTTATTTAGGCCGTACAATTGTTTCTTAGACCATGGTCTATACACAAAAGGTAGATCTAAAGTTGGCACAAAATTTAAAAGATATCAAGCTGGGAATGGACTAATATCGGTAGCAAATCTACACAAAATAACCTCCATAGTAAAACCACCACATCAAGAAATGCACGTTAGCAAATGCAATATATCATGATAGTACTCCCTTATCCAACAAACATTTCGCCTATATTAGAATAACTATGTTGTCTGCACCTACTTCGAGGATTCAAAACATAATGTACAATACGATAATGGTGGCATTGTGCACATCCAAACAATAAATAACTAAGGTACAACATTATTACAATTGTGCATTAATTGGTTGATAACATGGTTCAAGAGTTGCATTGGACCTACAACTTAAGGATCCTTTGGAAATGTTGACAAAGATTTATCAAAAAGTCTTATGCTTACACAATATTTGACTGTTATTAATATTTGACTATGTTAAACAATAACTGAAGGACAAAAGTAATGACATGTCGTGTCAACATATTACTATATGCCACGTTTCTTATGCCACGTTTCTAAGATAGAATGGTTAGCAGCAATTATGGCATCTAATGCTGGGGTTTTGTAACTCTAGCCATTGTAGCAATACACATACATCTGTTATCTAAAAGAGTAGCTTGAGACTACATGAACATAATAAAGTAATAAAATAACGACATGTCACCACAACAGACAATGGTCTATAACGCGCTGACCATTATAGTGATACATGTACATGTGTATGATCAACAACTATGAGCAATAACAATGCATTGATCTATGTGATATGCCTTTAAATATATGCATTCACACAAATGAAGGCAAAGTATATATTAGATAATCTAATAATGTTTCCACTGAGTGCATGCAACAGAAGGAAAGCCTAATAGCAATGCTCACAATGCTTCTCCACCAAAGGCAGTGCTTAATGCTTGCGCATATTCAACCTGCAAGAATAATAAAAAGAGCTAAGATTCCCTGGACTTGATTGAAAGAAAAAATCTTTTTGTGTTCTTTTCTCTAATAAGGACATGACTGAAATAGAAACACAACTTCAAATGAAAATAAAAAGACAACTTACTATGGCAGAGATAGAATATGCCTCAATCAACAATTTTGTGCCAAGAAGACATGCTTACAACATATAGGGCATAGATCTCTCCATTCAGAATTCTCCAATCAAGATAGTACTTTCTGTAGGTATCCTCATATACACTGCTTACAAAGCCAAAGGAAAGAAAGTTGATTTATCAATACAAAAAACCTCTGCTCGCAGGGAAAGCAGAAATGCTAAACAATGGCCATGCTAACTTCATTCAAAAACATAAGAATAGAAAGACCCAGAAGAACAGAACAAAAACACAAAACGTTTAATGCAAATCATGCCTTCCTTACCTTCCATGAACAGAGATGTATTCCAAAACTGTGATGCAGGAACAGTAATTCTTGCAAAAAATATGACATGTTGCAGCTGCTAATGGAATTGGACCCAGCTGCTAATGAGCTTAAATCCTGCTTGAATCCATATGCTAATAGGCTTGAAGTAGGTAAAGGAAACTGCCATTCCCGTGCCAATTTGCCATTGCAAAAAAAAAAGCCCTCTCTTCTTTTCTGCTCATTGCGGGGAGAAAAAAGAGATAAAAAACTGGTTTCTCTTTTTGGTTGTAGAAACAGCCAAGATGTATGCTAAATCATGGATTACATACACAGAAATTCGCAACATATGTTTCCAGAAGATCTGCCAACACAATAGTTTCAAGTAAATATAGGATGCATAGTCCAAGAAAACATTGAACAGCACATAGACATAACTCATTCCCAAGAAAACGGTGCGAGAACCCTAGTCACATTAATTATCAAGCTACAAAGCATTCCAGAAGGATGGAAATCACACCTCCTGAAGTGGTTCTTTTGTAGTCCCTTAGCTAGTAGACAGGTCAACACAGGTCGCCAGTAGACAGTTCACCAAGAAGCGCTGCAAAGAGGATAATGCAGCAGTGGCCTTAAGCATCAACCGGTTCAAACCTAGAAGGAATAGGAACATCATCTGAAGCAGAAACTGTGCATGTTAGAGAACCTATACTTGGTCCATGCCAAATTGTCTAACCTATACTTGGTCCATGCCAAATTGAAGGCAATTTTGGATTAGTAGGTTCTGCACTTAATTTGCCTATAGAATATCTTTGAATTGCACAAAACTCCTTCAAGCAATGCACTCTGCACATCAGTCCAGGTGTTAATCCGTTCGGTAGAGGCACAGAAACGTGAGAGCCTGCAGGGATTTCTAAAAAGGCCAAAGCTTTCATTTGTGTCCCACCGTGTTCTGAAGACAAAGCAAGTAATTTATAGGCGTAGATTTGTGAAGACCATAGCTGCCATGGCCGAACTGAAGTTTAAGAAGGCCCGAGAAACAACGATAGATCCAGCCATTGTTTTCCCTTTGCATCAAAATTTGTTTCAAGTTCCGGCAGTCTCTTCTGCGCTTGGAGAGCTCAGGCTGTGGCAAGACGATCCGGCTCTCAAGATGGGCCTCATGATCTTCAAGCCGGCCAGCTATGGCAGAATTTTTCCACCGGATCAGTGTAGGAACACCTTTCAGCTGAAATCGTGGGCCCAATCGAAGAGGATGCGCTGGATTTCGCCAAGTGGGTCTATCCCCAACGTAAACCCTCAAAAGCTTCACTCCGTCTCCGGAAGCTTGCAAACTGTTGTAAATAATCGGCTCCGCCCTCACACAATCTGGCCCTGTGACGTTCCAGAGGAATATACGCTATAAATACGTATATTCCTGGACCCGTCACCATACAAGTCTACCTAGGTAGCCTTGTATGCCTTAGAAAGTGGCAAGGGGTGCACATCTAAGTTAATTACTTAACTTAGATAACCTTAGGATAAGACCCATTTCCACATGGCCTTATCCTATTGGGAGACTGCCACACGGCCTAACCCTAGTGGTGCCACATGGCATCCTATGTGGACCCACATCTATATTAGCTATAACCCTAACCCTAAACCTCTTTCCCTGACCTAGCACCTGAACTCTCATCTAAGTGCCCGAAACCCCGTTTCGAGCATCGTTCGTCATAGCCTAGCCTGGAGCAGCAGCCCCTGGAAGGTGCGTATGATCGTTGAGGGAGCAAGTCTTCGAACCTCGTCAAGGAGCATGGAGACGCCAGGGATGGGAGGAAGCGCTTCTGGAGGAGGTAGGTTGAGTAGAGTTCATGTTAGTTCATCTGGAAGTTAGCATTCCAGATGGGTTAGTATTTCGTGTCTAGTGTAGAGCCACCCTAGAACCTTTGTTGAACATCTTGAACCCTAATCAAGGAACCCTAACTGATAGTTAGATATGTATGATTAGGTTAAGATGTTCATATGATATTGTTCATGATGATTATGTGATGATGGTTGATCATGTTGTTCCTCTTGTGTTGGGAAGGGGGGTAGAGAGATGCTCCTAGTGTAGATCCCTTAGTTCCTATTATTTGCGGCCTGTGCATAGGAACCCACCGGGCTATGGAAGCTATGATGTGACTCAGCACCACACAACGGGGCTAGAGGCAAGATGGAGGGTGGATCCCCGCCGAAGTGGGGGGGGCGGGATCCCACGGTGGCTAGGCTTATGGCTCTGGTCACTTCGTGGGGCCCGAGCATGGGTCCGACACCTCCCCGGGGCAATGGTGTCGCCACGCCTCTCAAGAGTTGCAAGTGTCAGCTTGGCTCTTGTTTCGGTTCACCGGGTCACCTAATCGTGTCTCGACATGATTCTCTAGCCGCCTGTGGAGCCTCTAGACCCCTAAGGGGAGATGCAACCCTTCCTACCTCGCCGGACCAGGGAGATGCAACCGGAGTAGTCCCGATGGGTGATGCCATGGGATTGCGTGATCCCAAGGTTAGAGTCATGCCACGCCTTGATCTAGCCCATCCGCAAAGTATGCAATGTGAGGGGCGGATGGAGTGGTCAACCCTAGCTATTGTCTTATGCCAGCCCCGCCATTGTTATGATTCGGTCCGGCTCTATCATGAGGCCTATCCAATCGGTCGACTTCCTTTCGTGTCAGAGCCCCGGGTAGGACCTCTCATGTCTTATGGCATATGATTATGTTCTTTGCACCTATGGATATGCGATTGAGCTACCCTTCGAGGTAGCATATTGTATTGTATTGCTAGTTCTGACATGTTTATGCTTCCGGTGTGATAGGAGCCCATAGGGGAAGGGCGCCGCAGACACACCTTTCAGAATTTCCCCGCACTACTGGAGCTGCCGAGTGCGGATAGATCTGAGGGCCCGCGCGGTTGTTGAGCCGGACGGGGATTTCTTGCCGAAAGTGTACGGTCCAGCAATCAGATATTTAGCGGAGCGCCAACAATGGTATCAGAGCGATGTTCTTGGTTGACCAAGAACTAGCACTGACCATAACCAGGAAAGTAGTCTAACAGGCCTATAGGGGTGTGAAATAAATATTTCCACCATTGAACCGCGAAAATAGGGAAAAAAAATTTTTTTCTCCTAGGTAGTGGGTCAGGATTTAGGTTAAGTGTTAGACGAAGGAATGAGTAAGTCAAATTCATCCTCTAGTAAATTTGGAGTGAAAATTATGCATCTGCATCAAATTTCACCTAAAATGGGTCGAAGAATCATGCCAATCGAAGACCCGAGTGAAAAATGGCGCAAATCCATAATTAACACTTCAAACCATTAGAAAATTCGAAAATTTTAGGTATAATACGAATTAATACAGGAGTAATACATATCTTAATAATTAAATAATTACTAAGTATGGTGTAATTAATAAGGGGGGGCTAATAAATAGGGGTAATTATGGTAGGAGAATATTCCCAGGGACCCTCCTTTTTAAATATCTGACACCTCATTCTCTCTCTCCAATCTTTTACCTCCACCTCTCTCTTGCTCAGCCTTACGTCAACCATTTTCTGAACCACAAGACATGGCACGCACCAAGCAAACCTACAGGAAACCTGGCCCTAGGCCCACCCTCTCCATGGCGCAGGCAGCAGGGCGGCACGTCAAGAAGGTCCCCGAGCACCTTCGGCCGAAGCCAAGGCGACGAGGAGTTCCCCGCCAGCAGCAGCAGCAGCGAAGACTCCTTCCATGATGCTGAGCAGAGCCCCAGCAGCAGCTCGTCATCAGGAGGCACGCAGAGAACGGATGAATCTCGCCACTTCGGGGCCTCAGACACCGAGGTGGAAGAACAGGTTGAAGAACAGGTGGAAGAGCAGCACCACCACCAAACCGAAGAAGCGGGCCCTTCAGTGCCCAAGAAGAAGGGTAAGGAGAAGGTTGCGGAGTGGCCGGAAGACAGGGCCGCAAGGAAGAAGAGAGAGAGAGAGCGGGAGCTGAGGGAGCAGGAGAGGCGCACCAAGAGAAGGAACGACCGGCCTCGCACGACCGTCGTTATTGAAGAGCCCCGGCAGGAGGAGGAAGTGCAAGAGGAGGGAGTCGGAGAAGAGGAGGGGGAGCCGCAGCAGGACCCCGATGCGAGGCCACCCTACCCTAAGTGGCCGGAACCACCTAAGGTGGTGAAGAAGCAAAAGGTAGGGGAGCGGGCATTCGCGCTCCGACAGGACCGCGAGTTTAAGCGGAAGATGGCGGCATACAAGGAGTACCTCCGTCGTTGGACGAGGTACAACGATTGGTACTGCCGCCAGGAGGTGCAGAAAAAAAGGAAAAACCCAAGAGGGTTCACCACGGGCCGAACAGCACGTATGCCCGGGTGTTTAGGGAGATAAGGCACTTCCAGATGTGCACGAATCTCCTGCTAAGGAAGGCGCCCTTCGAGCGTCTCCTTAGAGAAGTGATGCAGGAGTTCCGGACCGATTATAGGGTTACCCCTCTAATGACCCGGGCCCTGCAAGAAGCCGCCGAAGCAGAGCTGGTGCAGCTCTTCGAGGAAGGGAACCTCTGCGCAATCCATGCTAAGCGAGTCACCCTCATGCCGAAGGACATTCACTTAGCACGGAGGATCCGCAGGGAGAGGCCCTAGGCCTCAAATTTTGTAAATTTTGTTAGAAAAGTTAAATTTTCATGTAACTATGTTTCTTATTAATATAAAAGTTATTTTCCCCTGTAATTAGAAAAATGTTGGATGCTTGAAATTTAGGAAATAGAACCCAATTGTAGTAGAATCCTTCATAGCATGTTTACAAATATCCTAGAAATCATGACTACAACAAAATTTTGGCAAAAAAATCATCAAAAATGCTAAAATTTGGGCCAACCGGGTGAGACCGCGCCTAGGGCCTCTGCGTCCGCGACGCGGGCGCGTTTCGCGCGGATTCACCCGACTGGGGCCAAAATCATGCTTTTAGATGTCAATTTTGCTCAAAATAAGTTGCTAGTTAGGTTAGAATCAGTCCAATTAGCCATATTAGCATCTCCAAATTCCCTAAATTTGACCAAAAATTGGCCCAAAATAGGCCAACCGGGTGAGACCGCGCCAAACGCGTCTGCGTCCGCGACGCGGAGGCCATCCGCGCGGATTCACCCGGGTCAGCCCATTTTTGACCCAAATTAGCCAAATTTGACCCAACAAATTGCCATGTAGTGTTTCTAGCTTTGTTTTGCTTAAGTTTGCACTTCATGGTAGTTCATTTGGACACCCAGAGCCATAGAACCAAGGCCGTCTTAGGTAGGTACCTTTTTGCACGAACCCCGAGGTCACCCATAGTCTATAAAAGGAGGTCTCATTTGTCATTTTTCCTTCTATAGAACTGATCCCAGCCCCTTAGGCGATTTTCTGACCCTCCACCAATCTTTGCAAGCCATTTTCTATATCCTTTCCTGCTCAATGGCGCCCAGCAACTTTGAGAGATGGTACAATGCTGCAAGCCACATCCATCAGCTTTCTGTAGATCAAGCCTTCTCTGTGTTCGACCACTTGTTTGATCTTCATGCAACTCTGACTAGAACACCCTACTACACAGACGTTATGTGTCAATATGATCAGCAGGTCCTGCCTTGGGAAGTTAGGCTGCCTCCTAGGGGAGGGAATTGGGTTTCTCTTGAGACACTTACCCAAGCCTTAGGTCGAGAGTTGGGAGGATCCAAAGGCAAGAAGCAGCTATGGGATAGGACCAGGACCATGCCCGATTACATGACCTGTAGACACAATAGGCATAGGTACCTTTCGTCTCAGACAGCCCTTGCCCTTTTCATGCACTATAAGTCAATCAACAAAGTAGGGGAACCTTCTGTCCAGCCCTTAGACTTAGCGCCACTTGATACTCGTAGGGCCCAGGATCAAATCCTGAATCTAGAGTCCTCTGCCTATGAATACTATGGCACGACGTCAGGGGCACCATCTCTGCAGGTCCATGAAGACTACGAGCAGCTAGGGGAGCAAAACCCAGAATGGGAAAGCAGGGAGGCAACAAGGATGCAGAGGTACGCGTCGAGGCATGATGACGACATGAGAAGAGCTACCGAGCCACCGATCGGCATCACAGCCCTATCACCGATAGTCATCAACGGGGAGGAGTACATTTTTGCAAACGACATCCTCAACTTGTCGTATTGCCAGGAACAGGGTCTGCGAATCGACGAGCTCTTAGGCATGATAGCACATGGGAAGAGCGCGGACTTCATCGACTATTCATACCAGGAGATCCCAAGGGAGCCAAGCGAGAGACACTTTATGCCGGGGGAGACAATGTCGGATATAGCGTTCTATCGCCAGATAAGGGAGATCTATCGACGCCAGGAACCTATCATTTCTGAGGAGGAGTTCCAACAGATACTGAGCACACTCTACAAACCGGGAAAGGCCCAAGCTCAAGCCCACAGCCTCGAGCCGAGCATGAGGGAAGGGTCTAGCAAAGATCAACTTAGACAATGCAACCAAAGATGTGGAGAGATCACGAAGACCTTATGGCACAAGCGAGATGCCTACGGCCGGCGTGTCAAAGGAAGGGCACGGGATCCCGAGGCACGGGGAAGGGCACGGCACTTCGCTACTATCTCCCAGCCCTTAGCCAAGGGCAAATGGTAGTCTTCCACAAAGAGTTCAGTCCAAGGGGGGAAGAATCAGTGGCACTTCTCATAGCACTTTCGGGCTTCGGGCAGCACTCGAAGATATACGCCCATGCAGATCACGTCATCCTTTTCAAGAGGTCTGTAGCACTCCATTGCCTTGACTTCGCTAGGGGCCACCTCAGGGACGCATCATTCTCAGTAGTGGCAGCAACTGCACCAGAACTCCCGGAACCGGAAATGGCTCGAGCACTCGAGGGAGGATCGACAAGGAACATCCTGCGCAACCTCGGCAAAGGCCTCCGATTCAGGGATGTGAAGAATTTCTTTAGGCTGTCAGGAGGCCACTGATCAGTCATAAGATTTCCTTTTAAGTTTTAAACTGTATTGAGTAAACTCCTTTTGATGTTATCTTGTACTTTATAAAATGTACTTCTATATATATTAATGATTTATTATGATCGTGACTTGTAAGTGGAATTCTCACACGATTTCTTTTGTATCTAACAACAAATTAATTGTAATCGAATATAACTCATGTGTAAACTAAATAACAAGTATTGATGATCAATCCTTGCAGCAAGGAACTCCGGCTCAGGTCTCCAAGGCCACGGCCGTCAACATCAGTGGATCCCCAGGAACCTATTTGGACGTGATCAGGATGACAACAACGACGATATGACGCCGGAAGCAATCAACGCGAGGCTCGTCCAGATGAGGAACCAGATGCATCAGCTGATCCATTGGGCCACCCCATTGATGAATGCCCAAGAATATGCGCCTGCACCACCGCCACCTCCACCACTACCTCAGCAAGGCATTGAGGAAGGTCCACAGCAGGAGGGGCAAGATAACCAAGGAAATGTCAGAGACAGGAAGAGGAAAAGGAGAAACAGAAGGAGTCCAACACCACCTAGCTCCAGCTCATCAGACACTTCAGACAGTCATGACAGTTCTAGCTCAGAAAGTGAATCCGACACTCCACAAGTAAGAGCCAGGGCAAGGAAGGCATATGACTATCAGAAGAAGGTTGACAGTGCTATGAGCAATGTGTGGAAGACTAGGAAGTTGGGTCAGTTCTCAGGAAAGGATAGGTCAGGTATGGAGGCAGAAGCATGGCTTGACGAAATGGAAGAATTTGGCAACTCTTATAGCATACAGGACAAAGACATAGGGAAAGTTGCCACAGCAAACTTGATAGGAGCAGCTAGAATCTGGTGGAAAGGCTATGCTAAGTCTAAAAAGCTCAAAAGAAACAGTTGCAGATTCAAGACCTTCAGCAAAGCTTTCCGCAAGCATTATGTGCCAAGATCGCACACTAGCAGGCAGATCCAGCAGTTCTATAGGTTGAACCAGGGTACATTGTCAGTAGCAAAGTATACAGAGGAATTTATGCGGCTCAGGCTCCATGTTCCCGGAGTATCAGAAAGGCAAGCGGTTGATACCTACATTGAGGGGTTGAACAGTAATATCAAGAGGCTTGTTAGAGCAATCAACCCAAGGTCAGTTGCAGAGGCCGAAGACAAAGCGATAAGTTTGGAGGAAGCACCATCAACTCCAGCAGAGAAACAGTCGGCCTTCAGGGGTAAAGCTTCAGGTCAGTACCAAGGGCAATACCAGAGTAAGCAATCAGCAGCTACGCCATCAGGGGGCCGGCAGCATGAAAGGGCTCAGGGTAAGACCTTTGGGGACCGTAAGCCCGAGTAATGCAAGTGTCTTCGCGTATCCTAGATAGTCTGACGAAAGAGAAGAGACAGGAGTGTATCGAGAAGAAGCTTTGTTTCAGGTGCTTCCAGCCAGGGCACCGAACACATGATTGCCCATTCGTCATGCAGGCAGCTTTGGCAGAGCTTATGGATTGGGATTCTCCAACGGAAGCGGATGAAGACGACGACCAGCATGAGGCCCAGGACTTCATAGATGGTGAGTGTCACATATGTGCAAACATTGAGTCGGGTGATATTGAGGATCACCAACAAATATTGCGGCCGATGGGATCATAGATAGTAATCCATATGTAGTCCTCATAGACACGTGTAGCTCTCATAACTTCGCCTCTCCCAGTCGGGTTGCCCTAATGAAGAACAAGGTATTGAAGTCTAAGCCAAGGCCGTTGCTATGGCAAACCAGCCATTCTAAGCACACTAAGGGGAGGAGGATCACGCCTCGATATAGACCTTAGTGGAAGTAAGTGGCCGATGGGGAGCGTAAGTCATGGAAATTGGAAGGTACGACCTTATAGTAGGCATGGAATTCTTAAAGCCGCCAAGGCCATGATTGATTGTGACCGCGAACGGTCGCCATGACGGCACCCTGACGGCACCAAATTCATAGTGAAAGGTAAGAAGGCAGCTCCTTCCATGCGGTGTATTTCTTTGAAGCACCTAAGGAAAAGTATAGAAAGAAATAAGGTGGATTATATTTTGAGGTTAGTGGCAATTGAGCCCAATAAGGTGGATGGAAGCGATCAAAAGGGGAATCATTTGCCCGTGCCGCTGGCAAGGCTCATCTCGAATTTAAGGATGTATTCCCGGATGAAATCCGCAACTACCACCTTATAGGGGTGTAGAATGTGAAATCACATTAGCTCCGGATGCTAAGCCTACCAAAAGGCACCTTCAGGGATGAGCACCCCGTGCACTGATAGAACTCAAGAAGCAGCTCCGTGAATTGCTTGAGCTTGGGTTCATTAGAGCAAGTGTGTCTCCTTTTGGAGCACCTATACTCTTTGTAAAGAAGAAAGATGGGAGCTTAAGAATGTGCATAGACTATCGTCACCAACAAGCGCACAATAAAGAATAAGTATGCATTGCCAAGGGCAGATGATTTGATGGACCAGCTCCAAGGAGCAAGGGTATTCTCAAAAATTGACTTAAGGTCAGGGTACCATCAGATAAGAATAAAGGAAGAGGATATCCATAAGACCGCCTTTAGAACGCGGTATGGTCACTTTGAGTTCACAGTAATGCCCTTTGGGTTGTCGAACGCTCCAGCAACTTTTATGCGCCTCATGAACGACGTCTTCAGGGAATTTCTAGATGAGTTTGTCATTGTTTTCTTCGACGACATTCTAGTCTACAGCAAGTCCATTGAAGATCATGATCAGCATTTGAGAAGGGTGTTAGAAAAGTTGAGACGGCATCGCTTGTATGGCAAGCTCTCCAAATGCCACTTTGCTACCCAAAGAGTGGAGTACTTGGGCCATGTAATATCGGCGGAAGGGATTTCCACCGACCCCGCAAAGATTGAAGCAGTAGTTGATTGGCCAGCTCCAAGGAATGTAGCAGAAGTAAGAAGCTTTCTCGGGTTGGCGGGATATTACAGAAAGTTCGTGAAGGACTTTGCTAAGTGGGCGTCCCCTTTGACGGACCTCACTAAGAGCGTTAAGGTGAAAGATTGGAGAGCACATTGGCTAGAGAAAGTCCAAGTTTCCTTTGAGAAGCTCAAGGAGGCCTTAACAACAGCTCCAGTGCTCGTCCTTCCAGACCCAAGTAAAGATAAGCTCGTGGCTACGGATGCAAGCAAGATAGCAACAGGGGCAGTCTTGATGCAAGAAGAAAGGGTAGTCGCCTACGACTCAAAGAAGATGAATGACGCCGAGCAACGCTACCCAACCCATGATCAGGAGCTCCTAGCCATTGTCAGGGCACTAAGTATTTGGAGGCATTATTTGCTGGGAAGGAAGTTTCAGTTAGATACTGATCACCAGAGCCTCCAGTATCTTTTCACCCAACCACTCCTCAACCTAAGGCAAAGGAGGTGGATGGAATTCCTTGAGGAGTACGATTTTGATATAGTATATAAGCCCGGCAAGCTTAATGTTGTGGCAGATGCTCTCTCCAGGAGACCGCTTGAGACAAGAACGCATTGTAATGCGATTTCCACTCTTTCGAGTGAGTTTGGTAAGAAGATTGAGGAGACCCTGCCATTGGATGAAGATTTCAAGGAAGTATGGGCAAGCCTTTCTAGAGAGGCTAGAACAGATAAGGAACGGGAGGCCTTCAAGCATTATAAGAAGGAAGGCAACCTGTTGTATCATAAGCATAAGTTGTGTGTGCCCGAATCATCAGGGGTAAGGAAGCTAATCCTTCATGACACACACAACAGCCCAATAGCAGGGCATGCAGGGTTTATGAAGACCTACTTCAAGATTCGAAGTAGTTATTTCTGGCCAGGGATGAAGAAACAGATAGCCAGGTATATTCGGGAATGCCAGTTGTGTCAGCAGACCAAAGCAGAGCAGCTCCGAATTCCAGGTGCCTTAGAGCCATTGGCGGTGCCAAATGCTAAGTGGGAGGTCATAAGTATGGATTTTATCACCGGACTCCCTAGAACTCTTCGAGGCAAGGATGCATTGATGGTTGTTGTAGACAAATTATCTAAGATGGCACATTTTGTGCCTTGCAGAACTACGGACACCGCATTAGATACTGCCAAGCTATTTGTAAAGGAGATTTTTAGACTCCATGGCATGCCTCGAGAGATAATTTCAGATAGGGATTCCAAATTTATGAGTGCCTTTTGGCAAGACCTCTTTAGCACGATCCAGACGAAGCTCTCCATGAGCACGGCATATCATCCCCAAACAGATGGTCAGACGGAGAGGACGAATCGCATCATCGAGGATATGCTTCGAAGCTTTGTGTGGAACAAGCAGTCCAAGTGGGATGAGTACATCCACTTGGTGGAGTTCGCCTACAATAGTGCCAAGCAGGAGTCATCCCAGATGTCTCCTTTCATGGTAAATTACGGGTACCAGTGCTTAACCCCGGATACTTGGCACAATCCTGTGTCAAAGGTGGAAGTATCCCAGCAGATGCTAGGAGATATGCAGCAGCTGGTGGAAGAAGTAAGGGGTTACCTCCTAGCAGCAAGAAGTCGGCAAAAGAGTGTGGCCGACAAGCACAGGACCGTAAGAGAGTTCGAGGTAGGCGAGAGCGTGTGGTTGAAGATCAAGGTTAAGCAAGCTAAGCTTCGGATTGGGAGTTGTAAGAAGCTTGCCCCTAGGTGGGCTGGTCCGTTCAAGATTTTGGAGAGAGTGGGTTCCCAAGCCTACAAGTTGGATCTTCCGGCCCATCTTAAGGTTCACAAGGTTTTCCACGTAAGTTTATTGAAAAGGCACAATCCTAACCCTGAGGAGGTCTTGGATACTCCAACGTTGTTGGAAATGACGGAAGAGCAAGTGGAAATTGTGCCTGAGTTACTTCTTGATAAGTCATTCAAGAAGACTAGGAGGTCCCAGTTCCTCCAATATTTGGTCAAGTGGAAGCACTTGCCCGTGGAAGACGCAACTTGGGTATTGAAGCAAGATTTGGAGAAGCAATACCCAGAGTTTATGAAGGAGTTTGATGGGCGAGTCGTCTCCGACTTGGTCGACCCCGACTCGCCAGGAGGTTAGCTTAGTATGCTTCTTAGTTAGCCTCTAGCTCTGGCAGGTGTATTCTAGTTAGTGGAATACATATGCCAGAATCTTGGAACATGTGGGCGATGATGGGATAAGCCTTTAAGGCGTTCCCTAGGCAACATGCACCAAGAGGTGCGCATGACCACTAGGGTCATGCGACAGAGAGAAGGAAAGGCATGGTGCGCGATGATGGGACATCGGTCGGATGCTCCCTATGCCACGATGTGGGGGGCGCACACCTGGCCGTAGGGGGGTCATGGTGAAGGTCAAAGTGATCATGTGCAATGATGGGATCGTGAGACGTTCCCTAGCTTAAAACCCTTGGGGCATGATGCACTAGGGGTACTCGGCACCGGGTAACCGAGTACAAGGTAGCACTTGATCATGGGCAATGATGGGATCATCTTAAATGGTCCTTAAGCTCAAATCCGAAAGGGCCATGATCGAGTGCAAGGTATTGGTAAGGGGGGTGGTCCCCTAAAACCACAATTTTATTAATTAGACTAACGTAATGTGCTCCATGTGCAGGCAAGTGAGAAGGAACATCGAGGTGGAGCGCATTACGAGAAGATGGGGGGGAACTATAATTTAGATTATGAACCCTAATAACTCTTATAATAATGTTTTGAATTATTGTAAGAAGTAACCTTGTTAAGGCTATATAATTTTGTATAAGTACAAATATAGCCTAAATTTTGACGTTTAACTTGTTAATAGGAAGTTGATCGTTTAAAATTAAGTGTATGCTTCGTGTTGTTTTGCAGGATCGAGTAGGCTCGTCACCTTAGCGCAATGCTGAGGACAGCATTGTTCTAAGGGGGGGAGAATGTGACGTTCCAGAGGAATATATACGCTATAAATATGTATATTCCTGGACCCGTCACCATACAAGTCTACCTAGGTAGCCTTGTATGCCTTAGAAAATGGCAAGGGGTGCACATCTAAGTTAATTACTTAACTTAGATAACCTTAGGATAAGACCCATTTCCACATGGCCTTATCCTATTGGGAGACTGCCACACGGCCTAACCCTAGTGGTGCCACATGGCATCCTATGTGGACCCACATCTATATTAGCTATAACCCTAACCCTAAACCTCTTTCCCTGACCTAGCACCTGAACTCTCATCTAAGTGCCCAAAACCCGCTTCGAGCATCGCTCGTCATAGCCTAGCACGGAGCAAGAGCCCCGGAAAGTGCGTATGATCGTTGAGGGAGCAAGTCTTCGAACCTCGTCAAGGAGCATGGAGACGCCAGGGATGGGAGGAAGCGCTTCTGGAGGAGGTAGGTTGAGTAGAGTTCATGTTAGTTCATCTGGAAGTTAGCATTCCAGATGGGTTAGTATTTCGTGTCTAGTGTAGAGCCACCCTAGAACCTTTGTTGAACATCTTGAACCCTAATCAAGGAACCCTAACTGATAGTTAGATATGTATGATTAGGTTAAGATGTTCATATGATATTGTTCATGATGATTATGTGATGATGGTTGATCATGTTGTTCCTCTTGTGTTGGGAAGGGGGGTAGAGACCTAGGGCCATATGTAGTATGCTCCTAGTGTAGATCCCTTAGTTCCTATTATTTGCGGCCTGTGCATAGGAACCCACCGGGCTATGGAAGCTATGATGTGACTCAGCACCACACAACGGGGCTAGAGGCAAGATGGAGGGTGGATCCCTGCCGAGTGGGGGCTTCGGGGGATCCCACAGTGGGCTAGGCTTATGGTCGGTCACTTCGCAGGGGCGAGCATGGGTCCGACACCTCCCAGGGGCAATGGTGTTGCCCCGCTCTCAAGAGTTGCAAGTGTCGGCTTTGGCTCTTGTTTCGGGGTTCACCGGATACTGAATCGTAGTCTTGACATGATTCTCTAGCCGCCTGTGGAGCCTCTAGACCCCGGGGGGGAGATGCAACCCTTCCTACCTCGTCCGGACCCAGTGGAGATGCAACCTGGAGTAGTCCCGATGGGTGATGCCATGGCATTGCGTATCCGGAAGGTTAGAGTCATGCCACAGCTTGATCTAGCCCATCTGCAAAGTATGCACAGGAGGGGCGGATGGAGTGGTCAACCCTAGCTATTGTCTTATGCCAGCTCCGCCATTGTTATGATTCGGTCCGCTCTATCTTGAGGCCTATCCAGTCAGTCGACTTCCTTTCGTGTCGGAGCCCCGGGTAGGACCTCTCATGTCTTATGGCATATGATTATGTTCTTTGCACCTATGGATATGCGATTGAGCTACCCTTCGAGGTAGCATATTGTATTGTATTGCTAGTTCTGACATGTTTATGCTTCCGCTGTGATAGGAGCCCATAGGGGAAGGGCGCGCAAGACACCTTCGTGTCCCCTACCCGCACTACGGAGCTGCCAGAGTGCGGGATAGACGGAGGGCCCGTGCGGTTGTTGAGCCGGACGGGGGATTTCCTGCCGAGTGTACGGTCAGGCACCGTATATTTAGCGGGGAGCGTCACAGGCCCCAAAATGATTCGTCAGAATTTTTATCTACATAGAAGCCCCAAAATCCGAAACGAAAAAATTTAAGCAAACCCAAATCAGGAGAATGATTCAGAGACCTGGGCACCAGCTTCGGCCAGTAGTTGGGTCGGGATCCGCCAGACTTCAGGAGGGGCAAGACGTCCCGAGCTCTGCACCGTCCAAAGCTCTACACCGTTGAAACCTAAAAAAAAGGATGAGAAGAGAAGAAATCTTGGCCGTGCAATGTCGATGGATCTCAGCCGTCCAAATTAGGGCTGGGTCCAACACTTACACTATAACATTTATTATATAAAATTAATATTAGAATATGAACACTTTTATTGAATGAATGAATGCTTTTTATCACCTCTCGGTGTTGTTTTCTATTTCTATATATGTTTGTTTACAGTTCCTAACATCTAACGGGTGATTTTTCATCTATGTTTTGGTTCCTGCACTCTTTGTTGTTGTCCACCTTGGGTGTTGCTATAATAATGTTTTTTTTTGTTCATCGGCATTATGCCGCATTATTCTCCACCTGCGGGTGATGCTGTTTTTTTCCACCTTGAGGGTGACGCATATTTCTGTTCTCCACCCCTTTGGGTGATGCTTTTCTCCACCCTATGGGTGATGCTATCTCCACCTGCGGGTGATGCTGTTTATTTCCACCTCGAGGTGCATATTTCTTATTACGTGATTGTTCTCCACCCGTTGGGTGATGCTTTTCTCCACCCTATTGGGTGATGCTCTCTCTTTTAAGCACTGTTTCATTATTTATGGACTTTCCCTGAGTCCATACGTCTCCGAAATTGAGTCAAATTTCTAAAATATGATGGTTTTTTATATAGAAGGACGGAATTTTTCGGGAAACGTGCTGGTAGGTGATATGGCAGAAGCTTTTTCTATTAAGCCAAGGACAAGCCCGCCCAACTCGCGGTCAAGGAAAAGCGCGTCCTGTGTGTGAGGTGTTGCTAGTGAGGCTTTGTTTTGCAAATCTGTGCAGCATAGATTCATAACGGCAAAGGAGAATGGTTGAAACGAGGCGCCGGTATGGACTCACAATGACCTAAATGCAGTCCCATATCGCTGAGCGATCTTAGCCCACGCCAATCAATTGCGGTGTTGAGGTGCGTAATGAGATAAATCGAATGGAAGAAACGAAATCAGTGGGCAGGTCATGAAGCTCCTCCGTGGAGATGGGTTGTTAAAGGAAAACAATTATCAACTCACTAGGGTGGAGTTGGAAGCTTCCCTGATATCATTGAAACGACTTGTCTACAGGGGAGAGGCCCTGAAGAGGCTACTCAAATTAGAGGATGTTTGGCTGCACAACTCATTCAGACCATTATTTAAGAAGCTTTATAAAAGGAGAAAAGGCAAAATGCGAAGATTTGGTAACCAAGCTCATTGTCAACACTCCTCACTCGATCCTTGAATTGGATGAATGGCTGGACTCAGATAGCGTAAATTACATTGATGAGTTCGATCAGGGTGATCTTATTCAAGTCGAACTAGCCATTGACTGAAAACTGGCACCCTGATATTTTCTACTTTGTATTCTGTTTTTGTCGAACTGCCTACGTCGAGGCATGTTGTTTTATTTGGTTTTATAATATGTGTATGACATCTATGTAATGCATTTCTTAATGAATGGAACCGGTTCTATCTATTTTTATGATGGAGCATAGGCCACAATCCCTAGACACCAATTTGTTTTGTGCAAATTGGGCGCCCGCCCAATTTGCCCTCATAGTCGTCTGAACAAAGTTTAATACTAGCCTCCAAAGGAAATAGGGCGGCCGCCCAATTTCGTTAGACTTGCGAGAAAATACAAATACAGACTGTCACAAATATAATTAATCCAACTTGAAAACTATGTGACCAAGTGTGGATGCTACCTATAACAGTCATTTCAGATATAAATTCTTATGAACTTATGAAATACATCTCATAGATTGTAATTATTGGTGATTTTGTCAATCTCATAAGCGTCGCGCTCCGGAACCCAAACAATATGGATAGTAACATGGTACTCGCCGGGGGAGTCTTTCGGTCGACCAGTAGCTATACCATGCAGCCAGGTATCAAGGGTGATCCCTTTGATAATGCATGCATGAAGGTCGTCGAAAGTCATGAGGCAAGTGAGGGTGTCCAAATGCTCTGGAGGTGGAGGCAATTGGGACCTCTGAAGAACTCTAGCAGGGCGGCGAGACATTGCAAAGGGCTGTGCTATGCACTCGAATGCGGCAATACTTATAGCCAAGTAATTATTGATGAAGCACTGTAGTAACATTATTGGGCGTACATACGACTGGTAAGTATATCCAATAATTATTGTGTATAATACCAACAATAATTTTGGTTGGTATAAATATATATCAAACCAATGTTGGCCAACAAATTTGGCCTTAGTCTAACCATGTGGTCTCCCGTTGGTCCTGAACGTGATTCCATTACGTGCAAGATGAATCACGAAAACTTCAAGCAGTGCCGCGAGCGCGAAATAGCCATGGAAGATTGGATGACCACTGTGAGTCTCAATCCTCGCCATTATCCTGATCCCTTCGATGTTATCATCCATCTGATATGGAATAGAGAGCATCAAATGTACATGATAGAAAAGATCACTGGGGTGGCTGGTGAGAATGACTCGGAAGAGTCCCCCTAGATCATTACTTGCCATCTTCTTCTAATCTGATAAACTTGGGTACCTGCAATAAGGATATAATGTTTCAAGCAATTCTGAAATATGTAAGGATGTATAAGCATAGTAAATTTTACTTCATGTTTCGAACCTGAATAGTTTGTAAAATCGTTGGTCTGCACCTCCACTTCTTCTGCACTTCATCCTGACCACGTCCGGGTTAAAATTGGGCGCACGCCCAATTTCTAAGTGGGAACATGTATAGCGAAGAGAAATTGGGCGCCCGTCCAATTTTGTCAGACGTTCAATACAACAATTACAATACAACAAATGAATTTCAATAGAATGAAGAGCATCACAAGAAAAGTTTGTATTTCATAATTTAATGATTACAAGATCCGAGATTATAAATTTCATCTTCCATACAAAATTACAGGATAGGATAGTGATTCGAGGGATCGGACTGCTGAAACTGGGCGCCCGCCCAATTTCGGCAACTCTCATAAGCTCCAAGCTCTTTTCACGGGTCTGGGGGGTTCTCTTCAGTGTTGCCGACGTCGGTACGTTCACCCTGTTGTTGCTGGGCGGCTTGCTTTATAGCTTCCATCCTGTTAATGAATTCTTCATTGCTCAGCGTGGCACCTTGTTCTCCTGTCCCTCCCTCGATTGTGTCTACCTGACCGGTCTCCTTATCTACATCTGTATTGCCTACCTCCCTTTGTTCTTCCTCTTGATGTTCCTCTTTATCTGGCTCCTCGTCCTGTTGACTTTGAGGTGTGTCCTTGACGAAGGATTCCTCACGCTCGTTGTCCACTATGTCATTGAATTTCGAGCTAGCCTCAACGACATCTTGAGTGTTCACAACTTGGGTACCTGCCAGCATATTAATTCTATCCTTTTTCATTCGGAATATGGAAAGATCCTTACTTCCTATTCCTGCAGCCTTCTTAATTTGATCTGAAGGGAATCCTTACTCAAAGCGGAGAGAGTGGACTGCAATTCCCCGAATCGGGTGCGAGGAGAGAATGGATTTGCTAACGGGGGATTCAAGTCTAACTCATGACAGCTTGAACTTGATTTCTTCTTCTTGCCCTCTGCAATTTTCGTCTCCTCACGCCATCGATTTATTTTTGTCCAACATAACTTCTAATTGATCGAAGATCTGTACTAGCTTCAGCTGCAGGTTCTCGTCCACCTCGAAGGAAGTTGCTTTGTATCCTTCGCATAGCGCTGCACGACTGAAGGAACCTCCAGAAAAGAAATCAAGAACGCTGCAACCCTCCATCATTAGTTTGCGGACCAAATACGTGCAGGTCTTGGCTTGTAGTTGATTGGGAACGAGAGGTCCAGACCCACCAGCTGCGGTCTTATCACCCCAAGGACGATACAACCAATACGCTGAAAGAGAACCTATGTCAGCAAAAGAAACATAAATTGGGCGACCGCCCTATTTGAGAGTATTACCTGCAGAGCACTCCTCGTCTGGCAACTTCTTCTCGATGTCCTCTGTCTCCTTAAGGTGGTCGGGAAATTTCGAATGTATTTGTGGATGGTCACTCTCTGTAAAGCATAGATTCAAGTCATCAAGTGCAGGAGCTGCCGCTTGGTCTCGGGCCACGTACATGACAAGGACTACACTCTGAAGCTCACGAACTTTGCTTTTAGATCCTGACTTTGCTTTTGGATCCCTGTAGGCTCCAATCCACACCCGACTACCACCATCTATTGTTTTCATT
Source organism: Isoetes taiwanensis (assembly GCA_021234155.1). Classification (NCBI taxonomy): domain Eukaryota; kingdom Viridiplantae; phylum Streptophyta; class Lycopodiopsida; order Isoetales; family Isoetaceae; genus Isoetes; species Isoetes taiwanensis. The sequence goes on along the minus strand of JAJEKV010000095.1, from coordinate 1,095,791 downwards.
GCTGCCAAGCACTCATTCAAATGCTCTGGGCTGATGAATATCGTTATCCAGTATAACTGCTGGTCCGTTAGGATACTAATCTGATCCATGAATTTCTGATACTCCTCTACCGACCATTTCTTAATGTTCCTGAAGTCACATCCACGTGCTGACGTATTCACGACATTAACACACATCCCTAGTGGACTGACAGTCAGGCATTTGAAAGCCTTCGAACCCTCTTCAACTGGTCCACGGAGGTATTCGTTGACCTTTGTAATTAGAGTCTCTGGGAGATTTTCCTTCTCAGCTTCTTTCCGACTCTCTGTCCAATCACTGACACTGTTTGCAAACATCAGCATGAGGTTCTCTGTGAATATGGGATGAAACTGTCTGACTTCATCCATATTTTCGACTTTTAACTTCTTCACCTCTCTTAGATATTTCAGTAATGCACGCTCAACAATGCCAATTTTCCTTAGTTCATGCGCTCTTGTCTTCATGACACGTCTTCCTTTATAAGCCTTAGTGGCCTTGATGAACGTGGTGCCTGCCATGATCTCTCTCATTAATCTTTGCAAGTCCATGGGATGCATAGACTTCAGTGGCCGACAAGACTTGTTTGTGAACATCCTCAGACGATCTTTGACTTCAATTCTGTCGCCATTCTCATCCTTCAGCTCGTCCTCGTAAAATAGTTGAGCCACACGAGTGCACATATTCCAACTTTCTTCGTCGAGATAGACGAAGTAATCGTAGTCTCGCATGCTCTTATTCTTCAGGGTCTGTTTTGCTATAGCTAGCCATTCCTGCAAACAAAAGATACTGTAAGATAAGTTGAGACGACAAAAGAACTAGACGAAAATACAATATGGACGATCATTAAGGGTATCAAATTGGGCGTGCGCCGTATTTGGAGTGAAATTGGGCGCCCGCCCGATTTTGCTGAAATTGGGCGGGCGCCGGATTTGGATTGCATGGAGCAGCTCAATGGGGAGATAACTTACCGAGTAAGCCCCTTCGGTTGACTGACCACGCTTTCCTTTCTTCGGCTTGCCATACAGTTCCCACTGATTGCGAAGTTGCTGAACCTCCTCGAAAAAGACAGCTGCATGGATTGTCTTCACTATGATATCATTTGTTTCCTGGATGACCTTAACATATTCCGTTGGAGTTAGGTTTCCAGCCAGTACACGACACTTTCTCTTTGCATAAAAGAAAAAAATCAAATCTTTCAAATGCTTCCTCTCTGGGGGCCATTCCAAAGCCTGGTTCACAAGGATTTGAGCAACAGCTGTAGTGTGATTTCCATTCACGATCCAGAATTCCGCGTTGTCCAAATCACTTTCTCTCTTCCATTTAATAGCACGCCCTGTCGACGGGTCAAATGGAACGACATCTGCATAGTTATGAAAGATTCGTAAAGGGTATCCACATGTTCTGCACTGATGACCCTGCAAGTCATGTTTGCAGGGGCTTGATGCATCTTGAATATGTCGACGTCAATTTCGAACCCAACACCAAGTGGATAAATCCTCTCCCTATGCTTGATGCTCAACATGGCGCTCTGAGATAATTCACGCCTACTTTCCTGTGTTAACTCCCCAGTAGAGGCTATATACTGTACCATTGGCAATGATCCCCCTTCTTCACTATCACTATGTGTTTGACTGTCCTCGCTTGTCCCAGATGGACTCTGAGGCGGAGTGGGACGTCTTGGTTTCTTAGAGGAGGTGCCTACTTGTTCTTCTGCTCTTTTTTTCTTGATCAACCGAAGATCAGCAGAATGTTCAGAAGATTCTCCCGCACTATTGCTCGGATTAGAGTGTCTTGGTCTTTTTTCCATACCTCCAAGAAGCACAACTGGCGTCTCAGTGCTGGGGTTTGATGTCAAAGATGATCTCTTCTTCTTTGCAACAGTGACCTTGTCAACTGCTACGTGCTTAGACTTCTCTGCACTTTTTTCTGCTTCTCCCCTTTTCGGAACTCCATATCGAGACCTCAACCAGGCCGTGTCGTACACTTTTGGCTGGGCCTTCCCATGATATTCTGTATACAAGCCCTTCGACCTGGTCTGCTTGTGATCAAGAATCCACTGCCTGACTGTGTAGAAGCCGTCTATAACATCTCCACGCTTCCTAATCCCAGATCTTTCCAAGCTCTCGTATGAGTCGAGCTGCCAACCCTTTGCGGCGCAGGAGTTTTGATTTTCGGTAATGCTTGCTGACATAAGTTGGGGGTCATAATTGGCAAGTGGCAGCCTGAATGCACGGAAGCACTTGTCCAATACGTCTTCCACGTAAACTTCTAACTCGCCGGGTACTTCTGCGCTTACCAGCATATCAATTGCTATCCCAGCATTGCTTGTCTTTTTTGTTCCTGGCACGGCAAAGTATAGACATAAATCCTTGAGATGGTTTGTGCTCGACTTAGGATTCACGTTTCCTATTTCAATGCACCACGTGTATTGGTCAGCAACAGAAGTGATTTCCTCCGGAACTACTTCAATCCCTTGGAATGTATATTCCTGTTCTGTCTCTTTCGCAGCAGCAATAGCCTGCGGTATCCCAGGACCATAGCCGGGCATGCGGGCAGTCTGTTTTGTTCTTGCCATTGCTCCTGCATTGCATCAAACAAGAATTAAGTACTGCTTACTGAAAGTACCATGAATATAATTTGACAGACAGTTTTATAGTAAATTGGGCGGGCGCCCAATTTGAAAAGGGGGCGGAAGATGTCCAAGAACCCATGGGCATACAATTCTGAGAAACATTGGGCGTCCGCCCAATATAGTTGTCTTGAAGTACATTGGAATGGTTGAGAGGGGCGGCAGGGGAAAGGCATGTCATTGTGAAATTGGGCGTCCGCCCAATTTCACAATGAAATGCCTTGCCACTAACCTCACAGGATCGTGACCCGCTAAGAGCTGTGTTTAACAGTGAAATAGGGCGGGCTTCATTTTGCGAGAAGCGAAGAAAGGTGAGATCTTCGGCTTTCTACCAAAGCACCTGTTAGGTTAGGTGGATGGACTATCAGGCACATTACATGCTGAAACCAACGACTATGGAGGTGGCACACGACCTGCTCAAATAGTTGAGTAGGTGGATGAGAAGGAAAGAATAGAGAGGGATTAGAAGGAAAAACAGTTCATTATAAGGAAGTAACCGTATGACGCATAAAGTTACTTGTATGAACAGTTCATTAGAAGGAAGTAACTGTATGACAGACCCAGAATGAAGAGGAAGATAGAATAGATGTTATGACAGAATAAATAAAAACAGTGTCCTCTGAAGTATTATTAAAGAATACATCGACAAAGGACAAAGAACCCTAAGAGTGATGGAAGCATTACCTTTGCTTCCTTTCGCTCTGGACGACTTTCCATCAGCAGCGGTCGTGAAGATGTGGAAGGGCTTTGTCCTAAGATATGGTGACAACGGCTTTGCTTCGAGCCGAAGTTCGACCGTTAAAAATGCGTGTATTCAGAATAAACTATACTTATATAAGGCAGGCATGCACCGAGGTTGCACCGTATGAGGACAATTGTCAAATTCCCTTTATAATGGACCGTTGTAGTCTATAAATAATGGGCAGGCGCCGTTATTAATGAGCGGAATCCTAGACGCCACCTGGCAATCCGGACTCCACCAATACGTGGGCGCCACATGGCATGCCGTGTTTGAAAGTAATAAAGGGGTGTTGTCCCGCCGAGGGTCCACAATTCAAATTTGAAATTCCAAAGTATTTGAAAATACACACGTGCGCTAGATATAATGACATCGCGCACGTGTCCCAAATAACATCAATAAAGTTTGCCCGACATTAAATGCATGCAAATGGGGGGGGAGAATTTGAATTCCAAATTTGAATTTCCATATAAATTCAAATTCAGATCTCGAGTTCCCCCCATTTATGTTTATTGCTTTCTGCTTTTGAAACCTTCTCTCTTCAGCGCCTACTTTAGTATATCCATATCCGAGAACTTACATGGCGCAAGTGACTCCCAAGGTAATTTTTTTTAAATATGGTAGATCTGTGATTTTGGCATTGTTTCTCTAGTTCCAAATCAAGTCACAACTTATGAAACATTTTTTGGAAGATGTTTTTTACTGACATGAGCACCTGTATTTCAATTTCTGTCCTATCCTTACTAGCTGTTAGATTGAAGAGTCTGCTATGTATATTCTGTCTTGGTGACTAGAATGAGCTCCCTCCTCCTTCATGCTGCAGCCTTAAACAATCTGCCTTTGCATGGCCTGCCAATTCAATCCTTTTAAGATTACATCTTCGGGGATCCATGCAAGTTCTCATACAAATGAAGGTTGACTCCTTGGGAGCCAAGTAGCCGTTTTGTGTAGCCAACCATTTTTGTGTAGCCCTATAGAAACAACTGGCCTAATTGTGCGCCGACAAACCAAGGATGTGGTCATGTATTCCTTCCACAGGGCATCCATTTCGGGTGACCCATGATGTGTTCTCACGTGCAGGAAATGGGACAAATTGGGCGAGCGCCCAATTTACTGTGGCCAGTGTGCTTTGCCCATTGTGCTAGAATCCAAAGCTGGGACATTTGCTGGAATACAAACTGGGCGGCCGCCAACTTTACTTGGGCCACCACCACGTGCAGGGCATCCAATTCGGGTGACCCATGCAGGAAGTGGGACAAATTGGGCGAAGGCCCAATTTATCAGGCGGGCTGTGCTTTGCCCATTGTGCCGGAATCCAAAGCTGGGACATTTGCTGGAATACAAACTGGGCGGCCGCCAACTTTACTTGGGCCACCACCACGTGCAGGGCATCCAATTCGGGTGACCCATGCAGGAAGTGGGACAAATTGGGCGAGCGCCCAATTTACTGCGGCCAGTGTGCTTTGCCCGTTGTGCTGGAATCCAAAGCTGGTACATTTGCCATGTAAATTGGGCGGGCGCCCAGTTTACTTTTCCCAATAGCCCCAGGCGCGATGTTTGAAAACCAATCTGGGCGATCGCCCAATTTCGACCCGGCCAAGAATCGAGGTCGCTTCGTTCTTCTCTAAATAGTCCGCACCATTTTTGACAACTCTCTTCTCGCAGAAGTGTACATCTTCAAGGATGGCCGCCCCATTGCCAAAGGATTTGGCCGGAGACTCGGCGCTATATTTCAGAACCATCCCGGGAGCTGTAAGTGTGGGTGTTCAAGAGGTTTTGAGGAGTGCCCCACGCCCTTCCATGGCCCACTCCAGATGCAGAAACTATAGGAGAAGCCAAAGGATCCTTCATTCTTTGGAGAGAGGAAGACGTGCGTGAATCCAATGTAGAGGATGTCGGGTCCACCTCCAAAAAACAGAGAGTGGAATCTACTATGGAACCTATCCCCGCAACGTATACACATTACCGAGAAGGATCGTGAAATATGGCACTCTTTGCGACTCCATTCCTCGCGGAAAGGGGTTCATATCCTTTACAGGCCCAGATGATGCAGTATGCGACCAGTTCTTAGGATTGAAATGCATTGGAGTGACAATTGTGGAAGGTTACCCAATTCCTGCTGAAGTGAATTTCCGTTGTCAAGCTTGTTTACAGGTACCAAAAGCAGGTATGCTTGTAAGGTGGAGTACTGAATATGTTACAGTGGATGGTGTGAAGGTGTCTGAGATCTTGTCTGCCAAGCCAACCGAGCAAGCGGATACTCCGGCAAAGTCAAGGCAGCTCTGCTATTGAGAAGCATCCAAATTTCGAGGCGCTAGTACACTTTCCACTCCCGACAGTAGGCGGCGTGGTATTGAAAAACAAAATTAAGATTGAACGCCTTAGCTCTAGGGAGGCTGTTTTGAAATATCGAGCGACATTGTGTTGCAAACACAGATGTTGTGCAAAGTTCTCACAGAATCAGGTCATCGACATGCGCAAGGAGTTCTATGCAATGAAGTCTAGCGACAGGGTGACATTTGTGTATGACATGCTTGGGAACAACATGAAAGGCCGTCGAGTGGAACGTTTGGTGTTGCATGGGAGGCCGCAGTGTGAGAGAGCCCGGTACCTTGGCCCGGGAATCTCAAAGTCGTGGTATCTGAAATGGAAAGCACAATACATCGAGGGTGCTCGCAGCGCAGCACGGAACTGTGGCGAGATGAAGCCTCGCGGCATCCACCTTAGCATCCGAGGCTGTTTTCTCCTTGTTTGTAAGGGAGAATTGCGAATCCTTGCCTCACCGTAGTCGGAGGAATGAAGATGGCATCCGGGAAAACATTAGGAAGTTGCCTGCAATGTTTACAAAAACAAGCATCCTCGAAGAGGTGAATGTAGAAGTTATGGCACTGACAGGCAAGAAAGTCTCGCCAGGGGGTTTCATAGAACTTGGAAAAGGAGCTTTATGGATGTCAAGATCGCCAAAAAAATTCCGTTCTCTAAATGTGATACATGCGAGGTCATTCGCACGAAACTGTTGAAGACAAAGGATGAGGCGGAAAGACGGATATTGCATGACCAGAGAAGAGCACACAGATTGGAGCAAGCCTCTTGTCGTACCCAGTATTGGTCGTGGAGATTATTGTCCCATAGGCATCCCAAAGACTATGTTTGTATAATTCATGATAAGATGGACCAGGCTAAGACAATGATTCCAAAATTGCAAAAGAATCGGTGAAGTCACTTTGGAGACTGGATAAACTGAAAACATCATTGACGGGTGCTCTTACTCATGGTCATGGGAGAGGAAGCTATGGAAACTTTGCTTTGGATCTATGGCCAGACGACTCGAACTTCCATGTGGGTTCTTTGAATAGCATCTTGAGAAGGCTTGAGATGGTTCCCCGAGTATCCCGAGGCCATCTTTCAATGCCGGAAACATCAGCTCCAGCTTGGGTGACTTCCTTGCGTAATAATGCGGCACTCAAATCGAAATTGGCACTCACCAATAGCAACATCCCTGCAAGCTTGCCTGCACGAGAAGGACCTTCTTTCAAGCCCCTCCCCCGAACATTGTTGCTGCAACTGGACAATGCTTCGGGTCAAAACAAAACAGTATGTTTTCTCGTGATCTTTCATACCTAGTATATCTTGGTGTGTTCGAGGAGATAGAGTTGGGTTTCATGATGCCTGGACATACACATGAAGACATTGATGCTATGTTTGGCAACTTCTCCTCCACTCTAAAGAAGGCCGAGGTGCTGACCATGCCCGAATTGTTATATGAGTTCCACACATGCAATCTAAATGCACCTGTACCATACGTTGTTGATAAAGTGCCAGATTGGAAGGGGTTTATAGAAGGGTACATACCCGACGGCGATGATAGATTGACTGGCCACACCACCCCCCTGACATTCAAATTTGCAATGAATGGAGAGTGGCTGTCATGTATTACAAAACCCGCCCTTGCTTCTTGGATTGGCTGCCTACAAAGGTATAAAAAATGTGGAAGGAAGGGGAAGACGGAAGCCCATGATGCTGTAGGGAACACCCAAGCCGCTTAAACCAAAGGCAACAGCTTAAGGACCTTGGCCATTCTTAAACAAAGATCCACAAGCACATCCTTCATTGGGTTGCAATATCCACAAGCAAGAAGGGCACCCCGGAAACAGCCAACTATTCCGCACAATTCACGGCTACCATTGAGTATTGGATGGGTCTTTTACAGGAGCTAGGGAAGATTTCGTGCCCTAAGGGAGTTATGAGGACTTCGGCCATGCACCGTGCAAGAAGGAGTTCGATTCCGTAAATGGTTGCGAAGATCAAGAGCCAATTGCAAGCATCGCTCCTCCATACGTGGGACCATTGAAGGATAAACCCATACCAGAATTCAATCCATTCAAGGACGTGAAGAAAGGTATGTTCATTATGGCACGTCCTGATGACGTGTTGTGTCCCACATGGGTAGGGTATGCCACGGAGGAGCCCCAAATGGATGATAAGAAGGAGAACTTTGAGAGAAGATCACAGTCACTTGGTGGGAGCCTGTCCCCGTAAGGAACCAGGTGTACCCGGCCAATTATGTAAACTGTTGGAAGAAAAGATGGAGGCCAACCACTGCTAGTGATCGCATTGAGTTGGAGACAATCGACTTTGCTTGGTCTCCATCAAACAGGAAGAAGATCCCCAACACTATCAAGATTCCAGTGCCCGTTGCTGAAGCATATGCAGCCCTCGCTGGTGATGCTTGTTAGTGTGGGAAAAATTGTTATTAAAGTAGGTCTCCAAAAAATGGTCCATAAATTCAGGTTTTGTACAAAAATAATGAAATTGTGCTTTTTTCTCCTATGTTCTTCTTATGTTTCTATCGCTCCTATTGTTGGGGGCTTGTTGTTGTGCGGCTCGCCTCGTCACTGCCATGCATGTTTGATTTTCTCTAACCATTCATGGATGTTTTTTAGGGTTCTTTGTGTTGCTTGCAGGTTTTACGCCGTCTTCCGAGGTCCTTTTTTTGGGCTTCGCCATCGACCCATCTTCTTCGGTTCTCCAGGCAACATATTCAAGGTTGCTGACGACCATTTCTCATTAGGGTTTTCCTCGAAAACCCAAAAGGGCGGGTTTTTTATCCCGATGAGAAGTTGTCGCCATTACCCTTCTATACTGCCTGTGCACATTTCTTTTTTCCGGGGTAGCCCGATATTGTTCCTATGGTCCGCTACCCCTCTCTATTCTTCAAACATTGTATACTGCTGCTGTGATGAATGACAAGCCTATCTATCCGGCCAATTTTTGTGTTCTTTATACACATGTTTATATTCTCAAGAACAAGTCTGAGGTATTAATTAAGTTCAAGGAGCTTAAGAGAATGGCTGAAACACAAACGGGCAGGCGATTGAAGAGATTGCGAAGTGACAATGGTGGTGACTACAAATCACATGCTTTTACTCAATTTTTGTGTTGAAACGGGTAGGGGTGCCTGCAGAATACAAAGATGCGGTGCGAATGTTATATAAGAGAGATATGGTTACTCTTTCTACCCCATTTGTTGAGGAATGTGGCGAGGAGGTGATTAGCGATGTGGGGGTTAAACAGGGGTGCCCGATGTCACCAACACTTTTTGGGATCTTTATTGATGGATTGGAAGAATGGGTGGGGAAGTATGGGGAAAAAGGTGCAGTTGTGGCTAGATATGTTTTGCTTTTATATGAACACTAGAAAAAGTGCCCAGCGTTGCTGGGCTTTTCGTTAAGCATAAATTGAAGGCAACTGCTGGATTAGTATTAAAAGAGTAAGGAATGTTAATGTTGGAATTTGTGCAAATGTTTCTGAGCCTGGATTATATGCAAATGTTTCTGAGCCTGGATTATGTCAAAGTGCCCATAAGCTCAGGTTCAACATTTCTAATGTCAAAAATGCATCCGTGCATTCTCTCATTTTACAATGTTTAATCACTTCCCTTACGAACATATATGAGGGCAAGGAGTGGATTTTTAGGGAGCCAACATCCAAAAAAAAAAAAAAAGTGTCAAAAGCTAAGTCCTCGAAGTGCTTTCCATTTTGGTATTTTCTAGCCCTAGACCCAAGAGGTATGCTGCACATGGGTTGTATACCACATTGTGTAAATAGGAAAGCCAAATACTGTTAAAATACAATAGATACTCTTATCTTGCCAGTGAATAGTCCAATTGAAAGACCGGGATTTAAATTGCTCAGAACGAATTAGCCTATAAAGATTATGTAAAGCACATTGGGTCTGCATTTACTGCAAAATTGTTCACGTTGCGTCAAGTATTAACAATAAGAAATTCTAGTCTTTTGTTGTTTTTAAGAGGTCTAAAATGTGATTAAGCCAAATAGTCGGGTACTTCGTAAAAGCCCATGTTCTTCATATTACAAAAGTGATTTGCATCATTGAATATAGCAGTAGATTAAACCTTGATGCAGAGTTTCCAGAGCTGAGAATCTGGAGTAATGCCTTGATATTCACTGATTTTTACAAACAGCCAATGGCCTTCCTCAATCAGATTGGCTCGACTGCAAGCAACAAGAACTGGCTCAACCGTATAAAAATCATAGCACGAATCTGAAACCATTCACTTAAGAGATGTCTCCTTAAACAAAAAGGGCACCCTATGACTGATATGCACAACTCTATTGCTTATGCTTGCACAGACCCTTGTCCGCACAAGGGGCCTGTCATAAACACTATATTACAAGAAGGCAATTTTAAATTAGGTAATAAGGAAACTGGATAGTGTAAAGAATCGTAACTTGGATATTAAAATTAAATCTGTTGTATTTTACATTGCAAAGGCTCTATTTCATCATCTTGCCTTGAGAATGTAGGTTTGACCAAGTGAATGAACCCTCGGACTCAATGGATCTTGCTTCCTCTCGTGCCCCTCAAACTGTTATCTTTGCCCCCGCATTAGCAGTCCCGTTCTTGACTCTTAGCAGTCCGTTTTGACTCTTAAGCTTCTTTGGACGGGCCGCCGCATTCTTCTTTTCGTGGTGCTCTATGGAATAAGTACAAACCACGCCCTTTGCGCATCTAAGAAGTCATATAACTCATAATTAAATTCATAGCCAGTGTATGTGAAAGAACATGACATATTGCATAGTGGGATAACGCATGCCACTGCAATACAGGGCCCAAATATAAGTCAGATAGGATGAGTATAATGATAGAACAAATATACAAGTTCTACCTATACTTACTTAACAGCCTGACATAGGAGGCACTACCTGAAATGGCAAACTATGACTGAAATTTAATACACAGTGATGAACTAAGTTCTGTGATGCTTAGCAGCTAAAGCTCCAATCCCTAATTGCTAAACTTTGAAAACATGACAACCTTATGGCAGGGATTCAAAAGACAAGAATGAAATAAAGATTCTCGTGGATGCCTTCGCCTAAAAGTTCCCGCACCCCAAAATGTTGAACTTTGAATATGCAATGACGTACAAAAACGTAAGCATACAAACTCCTTCAAACTTAAGAAGAAGGTTTTCTTATATGAGATTAAATATTCAAATCAATGATTGCCGTAGAAGGTCTGTACAGAATATTCAAATCAGCTAGCCCTAGTCGCCATGAGCGCCATTTAATGATGAGCTAGAAACTTAACTAAAATGCACCTTAATAAGAACGATAGAGGTTCCCTCAAAGATGGTAAATAAAAAGAATTGCACCATCACATTAGAAAGGTGAGCATGCAATAGAACAAAGCAAAATCCTATATAAGAAGGCAACCAAGCAAAGAAGAGTGCAAAAGCTTCACCGTACCATCATCACGTTGTCTTTCTTGCCGCATCACACACAATAAAGAAAAAGGATAATTTCAAGCTGCTGCAGACGTCCTATCCTTCCATATATATTTAGAATGTACAACCTTGTCAAAATGAAAATGATTCATCAAGATTTTATTTACCAAGAAGCCCCTTCAAAATGTCCGCCATTTTGTTTTCCTTAGATCGCCATTATCCGCCAAACTTAACCGCATATCTATGACATGCACCGTGAAGAATGTCAATTCTAAAATATGCACCCTTTAATAGGCATGACATCCTCGCCAGAGAGGAAACAAATTGAAGCAATTACATCGTCATGATGGTCTTCTCTTATGCCTAGGCCTAGACCACGAAATGAGCCTCCTAATGAAAATGCTATCAACGATGAGCACGATGTTGCCTGCATAAAATATCACCATCATACATTGACATCATATATAGAGCAAAATATACAAAATAAAGTAGACTTACCAAAATAGCCAGCTCAAAAGTGCCAATGCTTCCAGAATTATCGAGTGCAAGTGTCCTTAGTCCAGCACCCAATCTATGATCAGTGTATCTTAAAGATGGTAACAGTTCATCTATTTCCCTAATATCTCCTATATTGGATACCACTACGGAAAAATCCCCAGGAAAATTCAGCCCTAATGTGCAAAGGATCCGTAATTGCAGCCAAGATGGTGATCAATAGTGCAGATGACAGATCAGAAGAAGACCCTTCAACATGATCAAATGTACCTTCTGAACAATCCATTTAATCTACAAAGCCGTGTTAAGTTACAGAATTGAGTGCATCATCGATTGACTCTCTGAACCTTCCCTCCTGAAAGTACATTTCAATAGGATTGCAGAAATGGACTTCTTGCAACAAATGGTTCTGCCTATCTTCTGGGATAACTATAACAATGCAACCACTTGCCTCTGTGCAAAGACAGAAATGCAAGATACGGTTTGGTTCGAAACCTAAAATGCACAAGATCGTCATAGCTGCATTTGTATGTGCACCCGAGAGTGTAACGGGCCTGCCGGGTTAACCCTCCAGGTAACCCGAAATCCCATCTAACCTTGCATGAGTCAATGATAAATTGTTATCCATGAGTTGAATAACGTAATTCTATTGAAGAAATCTTGGTAAAGAATTGAATCTTTGTCTTCAAATCCACAGTTAGAAGTACATACATATTTGAAACATGATAGCACTCTATGGCATATACAAGATAATGATATGCAGTTTAATATCCATAAGCTCCAGGAATGATAAGGCCTTTCTAAAGGCATACAAACTTCCCATAAGTGAAGATCGCACGCAGCTTGTGCCCTTCAATTGCCCCCGCTACATTCTCGCTACTTAAACCGCTTACACCATGAACACGTGGGGTTAGTCTTAAAGACTAAGTGGAGGTTTGAGGCATTTAGAAAATGATGGCGTAATCAACAAGAAACATGTACGATGTACTAATCACAATAGTAATTCTGGACTTAGATGCCTTACCTAAGAATTCCTCTATGCTAGGAACCAGCAATGTAGTATTAGCACATAACATGAGCAATGCTAATAAGAATCAAAACACCATCAAGCCATCCAAATAAGATGTAAATGCACATGTCATAACCTTACAATAACCAAGAGATAATCATGAGACCATGAAGAACCATGAGATATCCATAAACATGCAAAGGCCTACTCCTGGTTCTATGAAGGCCACCCGGCCGATCAGGGCCCCGCAAAGAAATACGGGCGGGGTAAGCCTCATGTGTACACACCCTCCTAGCCTGCGTCCAGCACTAGGGGACCACTTCCAAGCCATGTAGCGCGACGAAGCACCCTCGCTGGGGTGACAACGCCCGATGTCAAGAACAAGAACAACCGCAAGTCCAAGCCACCGCAAATGGACTCCGGCCCCGGAGATTATGCACTCATGTATCAGCCAAGAACTTAGCATATGCCCACATATCAGAGCTTAAACCATGTTCATCATCATATGCTCCAAGAATCAAGAGTCATAATTCACATGCATTGCCTATGCATTTACCCAGGAACAACATAGAATAATGTCAACATTTGCAATGATATCATAGACAGATCACATTCATGTTCTACCACATGATGTCAAATATTCAACAAGCACATTCTAACATAATGCAACCTTGACACATCACCATGGTATTCAAGCATTTAGCACGTCTAAATATATTATATAAGAACACATAAAAGGTCTAGCATTTTCCTCCCCATAGGAAAAGCTTATTCTAGGATGTCATAATGTCCTATTTCCAAACAAGCATGATATCCCTTTTACATCCATATAAGGTATAAGGATCACCTAACGACTACAACATACTTCTACCAGCATGCTTTCCCAAAATCACTCCCCCCATAAGGAGTGAATATCTTACAGAATACTCATATGCAATTCAATATATTAGCTTCTTTTTCTTACTAATAAATTAATTACATAACTTAGCATTTTATTTGGCCAGCAATTCTCCATGCCATTGCCATACTGAAGAAGCCCCCATAAGCTTCTTTAGGCCTTTTGACATCTCTTACTATCGAACTGAAAGATTAACGTATACGGTTGTTCCTTAGCGGTGCAATTCCCTATCATATTTTATCTTAGCATCTTATCTTCAATCTAATAATCACCAAAGGTATATATACATCTCTATCTATTTTCTAAATTAGTTTTTTTATCTCATGGAGCCGATGGTGCCTTCCATGCCCTTGTTAGAACCTCCATGCAGCTCCCATAAGCTACATGAACTCAAGGTTCTAATTGAGTTCTGGCTTCTCCAAGCGTAACAATCTCTATATTGTCGCTGCCGATTCCATTTACTATATACAAGGTTTGCCCTACTATCTACAATATCAAGGACTATTCCTGTGCTTCTTACAATAAGCTTAGCTTAGTTCTTACTTCTTTGTATATACCAGTATGGCAAAATACATTCAATCCCATATCATCACATTCGGGATCACCCATTCTTTATACTCTTAATTCAAATCATTAAATCACGATTCTCTTTTAACAACAAGAACAATCTACACGCAATCTAAGCTTCCCTGGTGTAAGCGGCAAACCACCCACCTGAGAACCACTTCAATGATGATCCTTTGACTCCTTGCACCTGTTTTTCTCTCAAAATATCCCTCCTTTCAGCTCCTATCTCCGTGAAGCAAGCTGCACAAAAAGATACATTGGCGCAGTCAATTCTGATACAGCTTCACACTATTTCTGCCATATCTCCCTCATCCGGATGAATTTCGGCCTTATCAGACCCAATCCAGAAAGCTGATTTGAAAACCTTTCCAACAAAGTAAAAATTACCTGAATTGGATCTCGGGTTTCCGAGATATGATGCTCTAAAGTTCGGTCAGCAAACTGCCCAAAATTTGCTCCTTCGCCCTTCTTCCGAAAACCCTCATACAAACTGATGCCCTTTGATTTTATCACATGAATTTAGTATAAACTCCTTATACATAATATGTATTTCTCATGTAATGATCAATTAGAATATTCTCCATAAGCATCAATAATAAAATGTAAACTACATGCCTGCTAATGGGCCAAGCTCGTTACATTCTCCCCTTCTAAAATTTAACCCATGTCCTCATGGGTCGCTCCAAAAATAACGGAGTATCCAATCGATCATAGAGTTAAACTTTCATGACCAACGATATAATAACGACGACTTATCATCATAATTATTCTTTCTTCCCTTTGCCGGGCTGTCATGAATATAATAATTTCTTCCCACATAATCAATGAGTTGACCAGGCTTGCTTATATTTTGCATCAATCTTCTTCAACATTAAGATCTTTATCCCAAGGAATCAAACCCATCTAGACTTCCATTTTCACATTGGAGCACCACATTTCCTTAGTTGAATGAAAATCATACATGCATTGTAACAAATGAAATTACAAGCTTGAAACCAATCTGCAAGGAGCTACTTTTCTTCTCAACATATCATTGTAAACCACATATGCCATTAAACCATCTTCGTCTTGAAGCCCTTGACAATATCGATTAAGCACTTGCCCGTAAATAGCTCATGCTAAGGATAAATAATCTTGGCTACTTATGCCTCCTCTGAACATCACCCAGATGCCATTTATCTCTTTAAATCCATTAACGTGCTTCTTCAAAATTAACTATGTTCCATGATCTGTAACATGCATAGATAGCTTTACTTGAATTAGGTAAGAAAATACAAAATCAAAATAATTCCAAGAGGCTCCATCTCGTCTTACGATTTCGGCATACCCGTAGAGATATCTCACCAATAAATACTTCTCATAAATAAGTAAGCTTCTTTATATGTGGCATCTTAATCAAAACACTTAACATGAAATAAAGATCCTTCCATGACACTGCTATGGCCTTACCAAGCACAAGCTGCCGCAATACTCAAGTGCTAAATGGTTTCTCAGACACAAACCACCTCATATCTTTCCAAACTTGCCTAGCTTGACAAAGATAATAATGACCAATTTATGCGCACACATAGCTTGGAATCAAACTCAATTGTTACTAACTATGTCTATGCTTATGCATATAATGCAAAGAAAACTTAAGTATAACCCAACCAAGCCTAATGCAACTTCACCCACATAATGAATCTAGCATTTTTTTTTTTTTTTTTAGAGGGTTCTATACATTAAAATACTAAGCCCACCATGGCAACATAGATGCTCAGATCGAACTCAATATGTACTCACACGAAACTTCTTGGGTGGCCAAATCCAAAAAGTGACAAGTAGAATACATAGTTAAGTCCGCCCAAATCCCGAGTATCGCAAGGTTATAAAGCACATACAATCAATATAAGAGAGCCTAGAATGATTGCAATCATAGTCTACAATATAGAATCTCTCAAAGAAGCCTATTTAACATATCGGGAATAATCAAGTACCTTAAGCTATAAAAGTAATTTCGATAGACATTGCTCATCTGCTCTATAAATCCACGCCCATTACATAGGTTAATTTCTATTCTCAAGCGCTTAACTTTTCCCCTGACATCACCAAACTATAAAAGCCTTTATCTCGATATATCAAACAAAACCTCTATTCTTACACTTTCGAAAATTGCTGGCATGTTCTCACGCATAATCCAATTAGCTTCTTTACTAATCCGAAGCTAGAATACATCGAACCAATCCAAACTATTCAAACCATCAAGTTTCCTTCCATCACTAGCAAGAATTCAATGAGGGAATCCCCAACAGATGCTTATTTTCCTTGATAGATTGTGATGAAATTAACATCCTTCTAATATATCTCTCAAAAGACTTCGATAAGAGAGCACAAGTATATAGACAAGAACCCCAACTTCTTGGGCATATTGCTGTAGATCCTTCCTATCAAATTATATAATTTCAAATGTGGCATTTCACCTTGCTATAGCATTTCCTTTCACCTCAGCTCAAGTATGTCCTTATACTTTTAGGTTCCACTACTATGTCTACTTCTCAATATATCTTGACCAAACGTTTAGGATCATTCTCTATTTACTCAATCCATTGATCGATCTGTGTTGTTCAAAAACACTTACTTTTATAGCCAACAAATATAAGAATCGTCTACAATCCTCCAAATCCTACTTCAAATATAACCTTGGATGGAAACATGCACAAAAGATCACTTAAAGAACATGCACCAAACTTTGATCTCCAACTAGAGTCATTGTATAGGATAATGGCATTTTCTTCTATGTCAATTCCATAACTATCTATATAATATTTTCAAACTAGCCATTTTCACAACCTAAACCATCATATGCAATCCAGGCAACTTATCTTCAGCTTTGTAGCTTATTTTAGGTGCATTCTTATTATCGTGCACTCAATTATAACCTATCTCAAGTTGAGTCAAGAACAATAGGCGAGGATATATTATCACCTCATACTCAAAGATCCAGAAGCATCAACTCAGCAAGCCACTTAACATCTCCTTAATGTAGAAATAACTCACCTGATTTGATAAGGAAAGCTCACCTTCATAGATAATTATATTCTGCTTTGACATTCTTTCCCACTTTATTCCAATTGTACCACTTTCGATCATCTACCAATTGTAGAGAAAATAAGCAAATGTAAAACCATACCTTCACATCATCCAAATTCACTTGTTCATGCTCCACATGAAGACGTTTTACTGTTAAGCGTCCTTCATGTTTTGTACAAGATTGAACTAAGATTCGTTCCTTGATCACATGCATCCCACCGAGTTATCTACCACATAAAATATAATTAAATAAATCAATATTAGGGTATCATGTCATTACATTTCCATACTTGACAGATCCATTACACATCCTAGATCATCGTCCCCATATGATCTGAAATATCATCATTAGCACCATCCAACAACCAATAACCTCAGCTGAAAGTTCTAATCCACCATATCAACACCAATGATCCAACCTTGCTCGATACCAAACAGAATCGGGCTGCCGGGTTAACCCTCCGGGTAACCCAAATCCCATCTAACCTTGCATGAGTCAATGATAAATTGTTATCCATGAGTTGAATAACGTAATTCTATTGAAGAAATCTTGGTAAAGAATTGAATCTTTGTCTTCAAATCCACGCTAGAAGTACATACATATTTGAAACATGATAGCACTCTATGGCATATACAAGATAATGATATGCGGTTTAATATCCATAAGCTCCGTGAATGATAAGGCCTTTCTAAAGGCATACAAACTTCCCATAAGTGAAGACTGCACGCAGTTGTGCCCTTCAATTGCCCTGCTACATTCTGCTACTTCTGAAACTGCTTACACCATGAACACGTGGGGTTAGTCTTAAAGACTAAGTGGAGGTTTGAGGCATTTAGAAAATGATGGCGTAATCAACAAGAAACATGTACGATGTACTAATCACAATAGTAATTCTCGGACTTAGATGCCTTACCTAAGAATTCCTCTATGCTAGGAACCAGCAATGTAGTATTAGCACATAACATGAGCAATGCTAATAAGAATCAAAACACCATCAAGCCATCCAAATAAGATGTAAATGCACATGTCATAACCTTACAATAACCAAGAGATAATCATGAGACCATGAAGAACCATGAGATATCCATAAACATGCAGTGCCTACTCCGGTTCTATGAAGGCCACCCGAAATGATCAGGCCCCTGCAAAGAAATACTGGTGGGGGTAAGCCTCATGTGTACACACCCTCCTAGCTGCGTCCCAAAGACTAGGGGACCACTTCCAAGCCATGTAGCGCGACGAAGCACCCTCACTTGGGGTGACAACGCCCGATGTCAAGAACAAGAACAACCGCAAGTCCAAGCCACATAAAATGGACTCCGCCCCGAGATTATGCACTCATGTATCAGCCAAGAACTTAGCATATGCCCACATATCGAGCTTAAACCATGTTCATCATCATATGCTCCAAGAATCAAGAGTCATAATTCACATGCATTGCCTATGCATTTACCCAGGAACAACATAGAATAATGTCAACATTTGCAATGATATCATAGACAGATCACATTCATGTTCTACCACATGATGTCAAATATTCAACAAGCACATTCTAACATAATGCAACCTTGACACATCACCATGGTATTCAAGCATTTAGCACGTCTAAATATATTATATAAGAACACATAAAAGGTCTAGCATTTTCCTCCCCATAGGAAAAGCTTATTCTAGGATGTCATAATGTCCTATTTCCAAACAAGCATGATATCCCTTTTACATCCATATAAGGTATAAGGATCACCTAACGACTACAACATACTTCTACCAAAGATGCTTTCCCAAAATCACTCCCCCATAAGGAGTGAATATCTTCTGAGAATACTCATATGCAATTCAATATATTAGCTTCTTTTTCTTACTAATAAATTAATTACATAACTTAGCATTTTATTTGGCCAGCAATTCTCCATGCCATTGCCATCTTGAAGAAGCCCCCATAAGCTTCTTTTTTTAGGCCTTTTGACATCTCTTACTATCGAACTGAAAGATTAACGATCACGGTTGTTCCTTAGCGGTGCAATTCCCTATCATATTTTATCTTAGCATCTTATCTTCAATCTAATAATCACCAAAGGTATATATACATCTCTATCTATTTTCTAAATTAGTTTTTTTATCTCATGGAGCCGATGGTGCCTTCCATGCCCTTGTTAGAACCTCCATGCAGCTCCCATAAGCTACATGAACTCAAGGTTCTAATTGAGTTCTGGCTTCTCCAAGCAGAACAATCTCTATATTGCTGTTGCCAGGATTCCATTTACTATATACAAGGTTTGCCCTACTATCTACAATATCAAGGACTATTCCCAGGCTTCTTACAATAAGCTTAGCTTAGTTCTTACTTCTTTGTATATACCAGTATGGCAAAATACATTCAATCCCATATCATCACATTCAGGATCACCCAGATTCTTTATACTCTTAATTCAAATCATTAAATCACGATTCTCTTTTAACAACAAGAACAATCTACGCAATCTAAGCTTCCCCTGGTGTAAGCGGCAAACCACCCACCTGAGAACCACTTCAATGATGATCCTTTGACTCCTTGCACCTGTTTTTCTCTCAAAATATCCCCTCCTTTCAGCTCCTATCTCCAGGAAGCAAGCTGCACAAAAAGATACATTGGCGCAGTCAATTCTGATACAGCTTCACTATTTCTGCCATATCTCCCTCATCCGGATGAATTTCGGCCTTATCAGACCCAATCCAGAAAGCTGATTTGAAAACCTTTCCAACAAAGTAAAAATTACCTGAATTGGATCTCGGGTTTCCGAGATATGATGCTCTAAAGTTCGGTCAGCAAAACTGCCCAAAATTTGCTCCTTCTGCCTTCTTCCAGAAACCCTCATACAAACTGATGCCCTTTGATTTTATCACATGAATTTAGTATAAACTCCTTATACATAATATGTATTTCTCATGTAATGATCAATTAGAATATTCTCCATAAGCATCAATAATAAAATGTAAACTACATGCCTGCTAATGGGCCAAGCTCGTTACAGAGAGGCAAAAAAGAACTTGGGACAGCTTATAGAATGAGCAAAAATACTCATCGGAATACTCATGCGATCAAGACCGACAACACCGAAAAGCTAAAATAGAATCGACACACCTCGGAACATAACCGCTTTGGAAAAACCACATCCCGTCCATCCATTTGATGATAAAATGCAAGAAGCTACTATGCACACCAGCGCATGTTCGGCAGAGAAAGCAATTAGGAAGCTTATTGTGCGATCCGAGCAAAATTGTTCACACTGGTTTCTCTCTTTCTTTCTTCCTATCCATTGACGTAGAACGACGTAGAAAGGCAAAATAATAACTACTTGAACGGCTTAAAATAAAAGTTGTGAAAAAAAAAAAATTACGGCCGAGATGCTATGCACACACTACATTTTGCTTTTATTACTATATATATATAGATAGATGATATTCTGTTGATTGCCTGAAGCAAGGAGGGAATGCAGAGGCATTTAGATGCTCTAGCCTCTTTTGATGATGCGAGGGGGCTACAGGTGAACTTGGGCAAGACTAAGGTGGTGCTTTTTGGGAAGACCCTAGATAAGAATTATGGTTTTTCATATAAGGGAAACACAGTAGAGATTGCTACATCGTATAAGTACTCGAGGCTTCTAGTGGATAAAAAATTCAGGTGGAATCAAACAGTAGAGCAGTGGCTAAATGGGGGGCTTAAGGCCTTTTTTGCATTGCAAAGGAAATGTGTGGAAGCGGATATACGGAAATTTAGTTTGAAAAGAATGTTATTCAAAGTGCTGGTGAAAGCGGTGGTGCTGTATGGAGGTAGGGTATGGGGGCCGGGTTTGTCCTTAGAATTATGGCATAAACTTATGTGATTTTTATACAACCCTATAATTTTATTGTGATTATCTCGACATCATCACTGATTGGTTAGGCAACTAGTTCAAACTTACATGGTCTTCAATTCTTGTGTAGTGATTGGTTGGATCATTTGGTCAACTATTACATGGCCTTAGGTGCAATGTAAGGGGTAAGGAGAATAGGGACACTGTTACATTAATGTTATAGAAAAACTATTCTCAAGAATATACTAGGATACTACAAGAACACAACACTACTAGAAGACACATAGAAGTTGATTTCTGCAAGAGGGTCACAAGTGAGACATTGGATGCACCATTGCATCTCACATTCAATTGTATTTATAGACTATTATTATATGAACACTTTTCTTGAATGAATAAATGCTTTTTGTCCTCCACTAAGGCCAATCGGCCTATTATTAACTGGCAGCATCGATGGCATCGATGGCTGTGAGGTGTGGCTTTTGTTCATTCATAATAGAATAGAATAAATGGATAGAATTCTCATAACGCAATCGAATAAAGTCGGACTGTTAAAAATCTTTCTTCCCTTTAAAAAATCATATTGCCTGAGAAAACAACACATCCTTAAAAAAAAAACTACACCTTCTTAAGAAACCACACATTCTTAAAAAAGAAAGCTATGGCTTCGTAAGAAAAACTACATCATATCCTTGAAAAACCACACCTCCGTATAACTACGTGTAGGCTTTTTTCGAATCTTCAAAAAAAAATCCGTAATTTATTTTTGCTATTGTTTTTAGCCGTGGACCAAATGTTGGGGTTGTAATGTGTAACAATAAATATTTATAGGTTCTAGGGAAGAGGTAAAAATGACGACTCCATATAACTTGCAAACAACAGTCAATAAAACATTAAAATCCGTATCCAAAGCACCATTCCACTGAATCGAATCCAAAGCAGGTCAAGATCTTCGAATAGAAAAACTATGGCAGTCGCAACCCTGAAAAAAAAAACCTAAGCAGCTAGTCACGTGGAATGGTGCGGCCCTACTTCCATTCCGCTATGTAGGGGACTTCTACACAGCAGTATAATATTGCACTCTAGCAACAAATGGCATCTTTATTAAGTAGGTCAATTGTGATGTAACAACGATTTGCTGGCACTAGATACGAAGTGTCCCCACAGTGGTCACCTATATATAATAGCTTTGACATACCACACGAGGTCCCCATGGGGCAATCACCCATTTGACTTACCCAAGGGCCCTTGTAATTAATGCGGTCACCTATATTTAATAACTTTGACTTACCCAAGGGTCCTTGTAATTAATGCAAGTCACCTATATTTAATAACTTTGACTCCTGTAATTAATGCAAGTCACCTATATTTAATAACTTTGACTTACCCAAGGGCCCTTGTAATTAATGCAGTCACCTATATTTAATAACTTTGACTTACCCAAGGGCCCTTGTAATTAATGCAAGTCACCTATATTTAATAACTTTGACTTACCCAAGGGCCCTTGTAATTAATGCAAGTCACCTATATTTAATAACTTTGACTTACCCAAGAGCCCTTGTAATTAATGCAAGTCACCTATATTTAATAACTTTGACTTACCCAAGGGCCCTTGTAATTAATGCAATGCAAGTCACCTATTTAATAACTTTGACTTACCCAAGGGCCCTTGTAATTAATGCAGTCACCTATATTTAATAACTTTGACTTACCCAAGGGCCCTTGTAATTAATGCATGTATGACATCAATATGCAATTGTTGTCCATACCTAAATGTTTGCGGAAGCTAAATGAAGAGCTAAATGTTAAAACAACTTGATTCATAGCATATCAAACTAAAAAGATTCTTATAATATTTGTCTCTTAGTACCAAAATCATTTTATATACCATGAGGTTAATTATGATCTTTTACTTGCAATTAATGGAATCTCAACTTGTGGTTTTTATACGACCCAATCTTCTTATATTATAATGTTATACCATAAGTGTGTAGTGCATCGAGCCCTAATTTGAATGGCCGAGATCATCTAGATGCATCCGAAGGCCTAGATTTATTGCACGACTTACCAACAATTGGTCATGCTTCGATCTTTTAAGGGGAAAGGGTAAATGAAAAGGGGGAAAAGGAAAAGGGAAGTGGAAAGAGAAAATGTGAAGGGCAAAAAGGCATGGGGAAAAGGGAAAATGGTAAAAGGAAAAGGGAAAAGGGTGGGAAGAAGAGAAGAGAAAAAGGCATGGAAAACGAAAAAGGGAATGGAAAAGGTAAATGGAAAGGGCATGAAAAAAAAAAGGAAAGAGGAAAAGGTTGAAAAAAGGAGAAAATGAAGGAGAAAAAAAGCATGGAAAAGGGGAGGAGAAAAAAAGCATGGAAAAGGGGAGGAGAAAAAAAGCATGGGAAAAGGAAGGAGCATGGGAAAAGGGAAAAAAGAGAAGCGTTGAGGAAAGAGGAAAAAAGATGGGACAAATGGCATAGGAAAAGGGAAAAAAAAAAGAGGGAAAGGGAAGGGAAAAAACGCATCAAGAAAAGGGGAAGAGTACTGGAACCAAGATGGTACGCGGATTCATCAAATTCGAGTTTCTGTCTGCCATGCCGGTTAACAGGTTGGACTCTCCTCGATTTAGAACACAAATGACCGCGAGTTTACAGGGTACAATCCGTTTGGGGCAGTCATCAACATATTCTGAGTATATTCCAGCATATACTCAGGATATGCCACAACCCCATACAAACGAGGGTTTGCCCCCCTAGGGGCAACCCAGGGGAAAGAGAGAGAGGCCGGGGAAAAAGAAAATGAGGAAAATGGAAAAGGGGAAGAGAAAAAGGGAACATGGAAAAGGGAAAGAGGGAAAGGGTGAGGAGATGGAAAAATGGAAGGTAAAAAGGGCATGGAAAACGGGAGGGGAAAAAGAAAAATGGAAGTGAAAAGGGCACACAAAAAAAGGAGGAAAAGAGAAGGGAAAATAGGCATGGAAAAGGGCGAAAGAGTAAAAGGTTGAGAAATGGGGAAAAGAGAAGGCATAAAAAAAGAGAAAGGGGAAGGGAAAAGGGCAAAGAAAAAAAGGAAAGGGAAAAGGTGGAAAAAGGAGCAAAAGGAAAGGGAAAAAGGTTATTGGGAACAGGGAAGGAAAGGGATGGGAAAACAAGAAAACATGTGAGAAAGACGAGAAAAAAAAAAGGAAAAGCAAAAAAAAGTAGAGAAAATAAGAAAAAATGAAATGCGGGATAGAGCAAAAGGGAAAGGGAAAGGGATAGGGCTTTTTTCTCACTGCATCCCAAAGCATTTACAGGCTCTGAACTTATGCTCAGCAACGCTGGGCACCACTACTAGTGATTTTATTGTGATGATCGCAACATAATCATTGATTGGTTAGGCGACTAGTCCAAACTGACATGGTTGAAAAAAGGAGAAAATGAAGGAGAAAAAAAGCATGGAAAAGGGGAGGAGAAAAAAAGCATGGGAAAAGGAAGGAGCATGGGAAAAGGGGAAAAAGAGAAGTGTTGAGGAAAGAGGAAAAATGACGGGACAAATGGCATAGGAAAAGGGAAAAAAAAAAAAGGGAAAGGGAAGGGAAAAAACGCATCAAGAAAAAGGGAAGAGTGAAAGGTTGGAAAAATGAGGAAAAGGGAAGGGACAAGGGGGAACAAGAAAAGGATGGGGAGAGGGAAAAAGAAAAGGGGCATAGAAAAAGGGAAAGCGAGAAGAAAGAAAAAGGAAAGGGAAAAGGGGGAAAGGGAACCTAGGTAAAGGTCACAAGGAAAAAGAAAGAGGGAAACGAGAAAAGGGAAGGGGGGAAGGGCATGAGAGAAAAGGGAAGAGGAAAATGGTGAAGAAAGGGAAAAAAGAAAAAAGGGAAAAAAAAAAAAAAGGGGCAAGAGAGAAAGGGTGGGGAAAAGAGGAGAATGGGTATAGGAAATAAGAGAATAAAACAAATATGCAAAAGGCATGGAAAAAGGGAAAAGGAAAAGGAAAGGAAGGGAAAAAGTGCACAGGAAAATGATCGGCAAAGGAGGAAAACGGAAAGAAAAAAATCCATCAAGAAAAGGAAACGGGAAAAAAGGGAAAGGGAAGCAGGGGAGTGATGGAGGGGAGGGAAAGGGAAAAAGGACATGAGGAAAGGAAAAGAGAAAAAAAAAAAGAAGGGTTGAAAGAAGGGAAAATTGCACGGGAAGAGGGAAAGGGTGGGAACAGGAGGAAAAGGAAGCACGAGAAAAATACATTAGAGGAAAAATGAGATCACATTTTGTCCCATTAAGGGATGCTTAAAATTCCATGTCAGCTTTTTAAACTGTCCACATTGGCAACGTCCATGAGGACATATGACGGACCCCCAGAGACTTGAACACAAGATCTCTTAGTTGCTAACCCAATGGACTAGCCTGTAATTAATGCAGCTGCAACTAACTTCTGTAATATCATTTTTTCATCATAACTTTTGATCCAGAACTCTGATTCAAAAACTTTTTGTAGCAATGGGTTCGTCTTCACAAGATCTATCTAGTGATAACCCATTCATACATCTTTTACGGTATAAATATATAAGAAATAAGCAAAAAATCATATTTTTTTAAGGTTAATGCATATGACCATATTGAAATACATCATAACCATATATCATTGGAAAGATCTTTTCATTCCGCATCTAATGCAACAAACGCCGCAACATTTTGGCAAGTGGATCAAAAGTTATGGGGAAAAACAACAGCAATGAAGTTGTTGGTGCTGCATTAATTGCAGTTAATAGAGGGTAGCCATTCCATTGGAGGATTCTTATGGGGATGAAATGAGATCTCAAATTTCCTCTAATGGAAAGGAAAGGGTGGGAAAAAGGGCATAGGAAAAGGGAAATAGAAAAGAAAAAAGAATGGAAAAGGGGGGAAAGAGAGAGAGGCACGAGAAAAAGAAAATGAGGAAAATGGAAAAGGGGAAGAGAAAAAAGGAACATGGAAAAGGGAAAGAGGGAAAGGATGAGGAGATGGAAAAAGGGAAGGTAAAAAGGGCATGGAAAACGGGATGGGGAAAAGAAAAATGGAAGGGAAAATGGCACACAAAAAAAGGAGGAAAAGAGTGGGAAAAGGAGGAAAAGAGAAACGAAAATAGGCATGGAAAAGGGCTTAAAAGAGTAAAAAGGTTGAGAAAAAAGGAAGACATGGAAAAAAGGGTGGGGAAAAGAGAAGGCATAAAAAAGGAGAAAAGGGAAGGGAAAAGGGCAAAGAAAAAAAGAGAAGAGGGAAAAGGTGGAGAAAGGAGCAAAAGGGAAGGGAAAAAAGGTTATCTGAATGTGGAGGGGGGAAGGAAAGGGATGGGGAAATAAGGAAACATGTGAGAAAGACGAGAAAAAAAAAAAAAAAAAAAAAAAAAAAGTAGAGAAAATAAGAAAAAAATGAAATGCGGGATAGAGCAAAAGGGAAAGGGAAAGGGATAGGGCTTTTCTCAATCGCATCCCAAAGCATTTACAAAGCATTCAACTATACCAAAGAACGCTGAAACACCATTACTAGTGATTTTATTGTGATGATCGCAACATAATCATTGATTGGTTAGGCGACTAGTTCAAACTGACATGGTCTTCAATTCTTGTGTAGTGATTGGTTGGATCATTTGGTTACATGGCCTTTGGTGCAAAAGTAAGGGGAATAGGGACACCGTTAGATTAATGTTATAGAAAAGCTATCCTCAAGAATATACTAGGATACTACAGGAACACAACACTACAAGAAGACATATAGAAGTTGATTTCTGCTAGAATTTGGGCAAGAGGGTCACAACTGAGACATTGGATGCACCATTGCATCTCACATTGAGTTATATTTATAGACTATTATATGAACACTTTTATTGAATGAATGAATATTTTTTATCATCCACTAAGACCAATCCGCCTATTGAGGCCACTCTGGCCTATTGGCCTATTATTAACTGGCAGCATCGATGGCATCGAGATGTGGCTTTTGTTCATTCATAATAGAATAAGGTCGGAATGTTGAAAATCTTTCTTTTGCTACTTCACATATAAACTGGAGCAATAATATTTCGTCCATTCGCTTCAAGCTTCCGTCTTCCCATCCTTGGTGATGTTAATATATGGCGATAAAGAGGGCAAGAGCTCGTCAGGGCAGAAGGCATAGCTACTCACTATAAATAAGTTGATCTCGCACAAATTAACCGCATCTAATGTTCTCTTTGAGCATACCCATCATCTCACTGCGGAATGAGTCGGCAGCCTGTTTCATTTCCATATTCAATCTCTTTGCACGATCACAAATTAGCATATCTGCTTTGGATAGCACAAACGCAACAGGCTTTTGGCATTCAATTGCTTGCTTTGCAAGCTGGACATCTACTTCCCGAATCCTTCCATCTATCACAATCAGAATAGCATCAAAATCAAAAGTGCATTATCCTCATAGTAGTTTTTCACCGGATAATCCTGAGTGCCCGCTCCTGGCATATCCCAAAAAGACCAACCTGGGCACCTTTCGATGGCGATATGGAGTCATTTTGTTCGTGATCTGGCTTACTTCTGCTCCACCTGCATAAAATGGGAAGAAAATGAGGAGCAAGAAAGATCAGTAAGAACACATGAGCAAAATCAACTAGTCTAGCACCTTGGTCACCATCTGTAATTTCGCATAATGCATTGACGAGTGCGGATTTTCCAACTCCAGACCAGCCTGTAATTCCATAATTGAACTTTGACTTGTCAATACCCACAATTGTTCTCCTCACTTGACGCTGGCTATGAACTTCTCTAATCTCTTCCAATTCAGCTTTAAGCTTAGCAAGTTTGGCTTCTAGTTCCTCCTTTTCCAATTCTAATCTCCTTATCCTCTCATCATTTGCATCGCTTGCCGGCCTCTCAGGCTCTCTACTCAAATTATTTCTTAATGCATTGATCACCTGAGTAAGTCCGGTACAAATTACATCCCAATCTGAAACAAGAATTTTAACAATCTCAACAGTAAATTTAGACATCCTAAAATAAGCAACTTCTCATCCACAAAGTTAGAGAATCAAGATTTCAGAAATTGAAGAAGGCAGGCAACTCCGTTAAGTAATGCTGGACCGATGGAGTGAGCTTCTAAGTAGCAACCTCCCTACTTAGTCGCATTGAGCCACGTGCAAAACTAATCCACAAAATCCATAATCTTTTGTATATTATAAAACGTCTTACTACTAGAAAAATGCCGACCTTCCGTGGACTTTATGTTTTGAAACATAAGAATTTTGTGGCTTTGCGGTCATTGTTTTTGCTCCAACTTAATAGAGTAGGTGATAAGGATATGACAGCCAAGTCAGTGATCCATTAATAGCCCATTTCCATACTAATAGCCCATTTCTATTAGGGTTATCAATCACCTATATACAATCAATAGCTGGTTTCTAAAATGGTATTTTATTCATTCCTTATGTGTTTTTTTTCATCTTTGATTTCGACCATTGGTTGCTTGGAATATTCCGTTCTATGCCAAATCAAGGGCCATTAAATTTTACGTCAGTAAATCGCTTGCCACTTCCAATGATCCAAACGCAATACATGGTTAGAAGCAAGAAAAAACGCAGGGCGACTGTCCCCAACCGTGATCGTCGCCCTGTATTCTCTGGCCGGGTAATGCTCATACCTGCCGGAATCAACTGGGCCCGGCCGGCGTGCCTTCTACATGCAAACCACAAGCCCGATCTAGGCGGGGCCATGGATTTGATTCATCCCCTTCATCAAAACAACTAAAAATCCCAATAATCACCGGGCCAGATATCTACACTCTCAATCTCAATCTGCAGAGGATGCAAATAACTCTCAATAAGAATCCGAGAATTTAATATCCGCTTCTGCATTGTGCATCCTCTGTTCCTCACCTGTTCTTCTTCGATTGATGATAGATATATCATGATGAGGAGGCTGCATTTCTTCAAATTCTGAGATAGAATCCAAGCAAGAAGAAACGAAGGAAATGGACAGAGGTTGGTTGCGATGATCTGCAGAAGATCCGCCATCCAAGCCTCCCATCCATGCCCATGCCTGCCCAAAAAAGAAATCTGCATGCTTTCTTATCCTTCTATTCTCAAACCATGCCTTAGCCGATTTTTGCAATGCTCAAGCCAACAAGCAGCTCAAATTAGCTAAAAAATACGCTTTGTCTACGATTTTCCATACAATACCCAGCCAAAATCTAGGCCAAACCATGCCTGAGATACCGTCCATAAATACCAAACGAAATAATTAGAAGTTTATGTGGCCACGTTGGGGGTTATTCCAAATATATTGTTACTATTTTGTACTTTTTCTTAATATTTGTGATTGTGGGAGGTGCATCAAAACCACAAAACAAGACAGGTCTATTATCCCTACAAGAAATTTATCACGGCGGCCAAGGCCGCCGCGAACATTTCTTTTGTTCGACTTGTTTTCTAGTTTGAACTGTGATTATTCGAGATAGTGCGAGGAATTCTTAGTGTCAAAGCTGCCTAGTGTAAGAGTGTTAGTTTTTTAGTGTTGTTGTGCTATAGCCTTGGTGTGGGATCTTTGGATTTCATTTGGGTTACGCATTCTATGCAAGAATGGTAGACCGTGGATTTATGTTTTCCTAACTAGGCAGTATTGTTTCTTAAGGGTGGGTTATTAGGCTCACCCAAGACTGAGGGAAAAGCTATGGACACGATAGCAAGAAGAGAATTGAAGCATTGGGGTACCATGGTAGCAAGGGACAATAGCCTTTAAACAATGGGTATCATAAGGTAAGTTTGTTATAAAGAAACAATGGTTGGAACCATTAAATAGATTGGTTGAGAAAAGCAATGTTTTGAAGCACCAAACACATTAAAAAACGAAGATATTGTTATCCCGTATCCCTAAGAACTATTACAACAAACCCAAGAGAACCAGGCTGATTAGCAAATAGAGCAGTCCAAGAATGGCTGTGGTGCAAAGAACTATTACAACAAACCCAAGAGAACTAGGTTGATTAGCAAATAGAGCAGTCCAAGAATGGCTGTGGTGCAAAGAGAAGAAGCTTTTGGGTGCCATATTGCATATTATTCCAGGAACCAAAAGCCAAATTGTGCTTACCATTGTTATAATACTATGTTAAAACTTGCAAAAGGTTCTAATGTGCTTGTGTTAACGTGTGCATTAACCAAAGAGACTAGTCATATTGTGAACATAGAAGTCATTGATGGACTTGGCCTTAATGGGAAATGTCGTGAATGGTGCTAAAGGACCAGTTCTCCATTGATATTGCATGCCTCCTCTTGGTGCATGCAAGCCCTTGCAGTTCAACTTACAAATGTATAGATACTTTTTTATTTGCCATAGAATCTTGTAATGATGGCACTTTATTTACCAACTTACAAATGTATAGATACTTTTTTATTTGCCATAGAATCTTGTAATGATGGCACTTTGTTTATATTTATGATACAACTGAAAAACAACCATGACAATTTTGCTTCCACAAACCAAGAACCACAAGTAGTTGGGAGAAACACACTAAATTGTAAGTGCAAAGCAATTTACCCTGCAGAAGAAACCATATAAGAAGAAAAATTACAACATTTGCAAAGACTGCTTTTGTCGAGCAAGTTAAATTGTATAAAGTAATATAATTCATCCACACATCAGATGTGTTTTGCAAGCCATCAATGCCTTTGAATGGTAATGAAGATACAGTTTTATTATGCGAAGGAGGGGTGTTTCATACCCCAACCCTATCGACGCCTT
This sequence comes from Isoetes taiwanensis, assembly GCA_021234155.1. NCBI lineage: Eukaryota > Viridiplantae > Streptophyta > Lycopodiopsida > Isoetales > Isoetaceae > Isoetes > Isoetes taiwanensis. Next base: position 1,065,067 of record JAJEKV010000095.1, on the reverse strand, counting down.
CAGATCAAATCACAACATTTTGTATTGGATGATGAAATCCTGGCCGTTCAATTTAGGGTGTGATGCACAAAGGGCACACCCTACGATATTATTATATAGGATAATAAAATTAGCCCTTGCTATGGTCCTGTGGTAAGACGTCAAATTGCCATACCCAAGGTCACGGGTTTAACGCCTCGTTGTGAAAGTGACCATGAATTGTAAAGTTAGTGGCGGAAGGACCTACTTTAGCTATGTACAGTGGTGCGGGCAGGATCCAGGACCCATCTGGGTATGTTGTAAATTGTCTAAGTCCACAACCTTAGAGGTATTTTTTCGGAATGTTGTTACGCACTAAAAGACATAGGCACCTCATTGATGAGCAAGACACTAGCATGTTTTTTTATGAAAGATCCTGAAACCAACAAACCGCCCGACTTAGACTTGCTTCTCATTCATCTCAGCAGATTTTCTACAATGGTGGATAGTGGGTAGCCGCACACATGCGAACTACCCATAAAAAATAAAGGGAAAATCCAATTATATCATTTGGACCCCAACAAAATACAATGCTAATAGAGATCGGTTATATACCCGCCGAAAGCTTATCACCGGATTAAAAACCTCGCCTTTTCGGGTTTTCGAGGAAAACCCTAGTGATAAGCCTTCAAGGGGCTTGGACAAACGTAAGGCATAAAAAATCGCCCCAAAACCCACGAAATGGAAAAAGTCGAAACAGATGCCATTTGACCTAACCCGCAAGAAGAAAAACAAACCTTCCGTGAGTGGAGGGGTTGATTACGCCGCGTGCCACGCCGATAAAAAATACAATAACAAAGAAGGGGAGGGTGGGTTCAAAGAGAATAAGGTACCACCGAGAGAGAAGAGGAAGCTAGTTTTGAGAAGTCGGGCGTAAACGCCTAAAAATAGCTTAACTCCCAACCGTAACGAAAGCATGCATCACCGCATGATGCATGCAAAACATGCATGCTCGTCCCATTCTAGAATGGCGATCCGATGTCTCAGATCGATGGGATCAAAATTTAAGAGATATTGGTGAAAAGTCAAGTGTTTTGTGAACCACTCACGCATTTGTATTCTCGAGTACACAAACGGGATTTCGGGTCACCTAATTTGTAATTTGTATTCTGGAATACACTTTTATATTCTGAAATGGTTTCATGTTTAAGCAGATCATGTTAAACAACAGAACCTGTCTTTGCTAGTCCAATATTTGGCTTCTACAGTCCATTTTAATTAGAATCAATGTCTTCTGGGCCAATTTGACTCCATGCAAAGGTTTTTCTTCTCTGTTCTGAGTTCTGAGTTTTCTCTGTCTTTCTTTCGTGCTTGGTTTTAGAGGTTCTTTGAGATCCCCTGCCTTTAGCCTCTCAGATCAGATTTTTTTTTTTTCCAAAGATTCCTTGTCCGATCTTATATTCTGTGATCCTTGACAATTGATTCTAGGCTTTGCTTGTGATTTCACCTCCTGAAGGGTATTTGTGCATCACATTTCACAGAACGGAGCTCCTAAATTTGGTTTGTCATCATAACTCGATTTCGGCTTGAGTTGAGCTTGATTTTTGGGAGGATTTGTTCATTCCCAGACTCATTCAAATTAAAGCAACAGGTTAACACAACTTCTTTTGTATGCCCATGATATTTTTCTAGGTTAAAAGCTTTAGCAGACGAGATGGCTTTGCAGATGTTTTGCAGTCGGGATGGTTTTGCAGCAAAGAGTATCCATCCATAGACACAGAGAAATGCCGAAACTCTTTAGCACAGGGGCACGGAGCTCAAGAGCGCAGAAGGCCGAAGCATTGCCCCACACACAAAGCTTAAAAGAGCCGGTCAAAATAGGCTCAAAGTGTTTCTGTCCATACTCCACCGCATCATCATAGCTCGTGCGTGAGACACAAAGCTCATAAGGGAGGGTGCCCGGTGATGGCACACTTAACAGGAAAATTGATCGATGGAGGACCTTCATTGCTCGGACTTGGGCAAACAATGGCTCATTGGAATCCCTAACACTTGCCCTCTCTATTGACCCCAAAATTGCCCACTCTGGTGCCCTATACAAATAGTACAAATAGTTTGAAGGCGCTAAAGTGACCCCATTTTTGCCTCGATGGCACAGTTGGGTATCCTACCTGTGGTTTTTTTTTGTCTTCACGTGATCAAAATATGACGTGTCAGTAGTTAAACGAAGCTGTCAGGTATGGAAAACAGGGCCTCCAGAACGGATCCCGTTCCCTGGGGGGTCTATGATTCCGCGGGAGAGTATTCACCGTGACGGAATCACCAAAACTAGGGTAAAGCTATTTTCACCCCAACTTTGCAATGGCATTTGTCTAGTCGCCTCTTGTGGAAAACGATTTTTTAGTGAATGAAATAATAGCAAAACCAGAAAATCTTGGCCATTGAAACCAAAAGTTCAAATAGAAAGATCAAATGGGAAGATCTTGGCCAGTCAATCATGCCATAAATGTGACTCAGGGCCCCTATTCCACTACCGAGCACCCTCCCTTAGAACGTTCCTTGAAACCAAGAGCTCGTGGAAGACAGAGTCAATTAAATCTTTAGACATCTTCAGATATTCTTTAGAAATTTCTCACATCAGTTGAGGTTATTTCTTGGAAGCTGAATTATTTTACTTGCTGTTATCATTTCTTAGACCACTTTTGAAGTACCTGCATTTGATCTCCAAATTTTAACTGCTAAGCCATGTCCTTTTAGATTTCTCTTTAGAAGCTTGGCATCCTTGAGTGCTTCTTTGGACTTGTTCTATGGAAATATTTATTAAACTAAGCACCAATTGCACCAATTGTTTTATTTCAAAGCCTTCATTTCTTCATCATAATAATAATAATGGGTTTTTAATGTCCACGAGAAGCCGTAGCTTACAAATTACCTGGTTATTATTACTGATAACAACCACTACAAAAGGTAAACAGAGCATAAAATTCTTAGGAAACCTCAAACGGGATCACTGCAAACAATTCTAGTTGATCTGCAATCAACTAAATGCTCTAACAGGTTTCGCTTGTTCTATTTTAGAATACATAACACCTTCAAAATGTTTCGCTTCATTGTTCCACAATACATAGTTTAAAAAGTTTCACTTGTGCTATTATACACAGGTATAATACTAACAAGTTTCACTTGTGCTATTGCAGAAAAAACATAACAAACTTACTCTCTACTAATATTGCTTATGTCGAAGGCATAGATTACGAGATGTAACAAGCCCAGCTTTCATGTTCTGTTAATATTTACAAGATGCAAGGCAAGTGAATGTGATTGAAAAAAACATTCCACTACAGATTTGTATGATTTGCGAATAGCCTGTACAATATCAACCTGGACTTTTAATATTTATATGGGCTTGTTTATAACCGAGCATTTTCTAATTTGAAATGTTAGTGAACATTGACAATGGCTTATAAAATACAAGAAATTTATCGCGGCGGCCAAGGCCGCCGCGAACATTTCTCTTTTCAATCCCGTTGTCTGTAGGGTGGGTTGAGAATAAGGGACTGTTTGCTAGGAATTTCAACTACCTAGTTTAGAAAGTAAGCTATTTCCTCCTCTTGAAATTGATTTGTACAAAATTTGAAAGAAAATGTCAATGTTTATAGTATTGCAACATAAATTCATTGCAACAATCATATTATCATATGTGAGAGGTGCTAAAATTGTTTGCCAAAGGTTACAACATCAGAGCAAACATTAAAAGATCCCTACCGTAATCCCCTAAATCTTCTTTTTGAATCTTTTCTCGAGAGACCTAAGAGGCCACCTATTGCTTTTCTTGTATGAGCCCATAAGTACAAAGCACACCTTGAGGCAAACACCTGATTGAGTACCACGCCCAAAGGAAGAATAAGTTTGCACTGCAGAATTAGTAGAAGAATGCTTCGAAAGGATTTAGGAGATGAAAATAAAGAATTGGGACCTAAATCTTGATGAATAAAGCTAGTTTAAATGGTAAAAGGGAGCTAATCTCTCCCTCTTCCTCATTATCCGCTTTCGGTTTGAATGCGGGAGCTTCTACTATGACCTAACATGGTTGCGACATGAACAACTCTTTGTTGATCCAACTAAAAATGTACACTAACGCCCTCATCGTAAGAGAAGAAGAAGGAGCATTTTTAGGCAAAGCAAAGAAATGATGATCCGAATATACAAATTATAATTCAAAACATAATTTTCTTGACATATTTCATTTTTATCTTATATGTTTGTGTAACCACTAAAATTCTCTATGACGCATAAATGCCTTTCGCTGATGTTGCAGCCGCTTAGGTCACCCAAATGTTAAGCCGCTCTCATTATAGTGAGTATATATTCTAAGTCTAAAGGACGTGATGTTGGGGTTAGTTTTTGCTTTTCACGCAACCGGTTCGTTTTTGCTTTTCATGCAACCATTGCTGCGCCAAGCAAGTTGCTTAAGCCGGGAAATTGTTTCAGAGGGATGAATGAGGTGATGAAATTTGGAAATATATCCCCAGTAAGCCATAGACAAGAATATTGTTCATGCGAGCCTCAGAGAAAGCCACCTCACCTATCAAAATGGTAAGTGAGTACATGCATATGGGATCACTATATATGATTATTCACATTACCGTGAAGGACAAAAGTTGTCGGCATAGAAGGCTTAAAATGCCGTGGTAGTCTCCGGGCTTATTTGTAAGTTAGAAGTGGGAGTAAGTTTATACTCAATTTGGAGTTAAACAGGCACTTGAATAAATCTATTCTTATATTGGTGTTCGTGAATTCTTGTGCTCAGGCTGGAGTTGAATAAGATAAGATAAGATGAATTTTACGCCCACGGAACCCAATGGGTTATGGGGATCGGACATGCAAGGGCAACAGCCCATCTAAAACCTGGGGACTAGGCCCCATCACCAAACACAATAACCAAATAGTAAATTTATGCTAATGCTAGTGGTAAATTTATGCTTCTAAAATTATTTATGCACATGCACATTGATATTTCAATACTTATTGAAAACATCTTATAAATTAGCTACTAATATTCAATTCCGTTGTAATTCACTTTACCGATGCAAAACATCTCGATCCGCCTTGGCACCATAGTCGCACCTAAATTCGCCTCTAAGTTCAAAGACTTGGGACCCACGAACAAAAAAAGGAGAAGAAAGCCCCAAGATTCCGCACCTATTTACATCATAAACCGCTAATCTGTACACGTCAAAGGTCTGTTCACCTTGAATATAGTATGCTGCTGCAGGATCACCTGTAGAGCATTTATCCGGTTGCCATTTTTGTGACACATTAATAGGGCATAGAATAAACAAAATCAGCATTATGGAAAACGTCTTTGCAAAGATCTATGCTCATAAAACACGATCGACCATCCCATTGCGAAGTTTTCAGAGGGCACTTCAAATTCCGCAAGATTCATAATTCCTCCGCACTCCCAAAATTGCATAGAAATTTTACAAACGTCGTCCATTTGGCCCACGTAATCGGGCCAATATACTTACACCGCACTATCTATTGATCCGACACTTGAATGCTCGCGGACTAGATTGTTAGATCTCCTAACAAATTTGATCGCTAGGAAATTTTTGCGCCAAGTATCCATGGACTTTTTACCTCTATTTTGGGAAAAAGAATGAAGTCGTAAATTCTAGAAGCTCGGAGATATTTTTGTCGCCCCCGCTTTTGTCCGCATTAAACTCAAAACCGAGAAGTGCGGAGGCCGATTTATGCTCTAAATAGAGTTAAACATGCCCCAAAGCAAAGATGCTACAAAGATTTTAAAGCAAAAGAAGAAAATCCCCTTTCGTGGTTTCAAAATATCCGCATCTTACAAAGATTTACCACCAAGAATTTTTCCGCTGCCTCAAAGAATACACCGCATCCACAAAGTGAAAAAATAAAAATCGGGTCAAAAATGACCACCAAAGCTCATGAGCACCGAAAACAGAGAGAATAGCTCCGATTTGCCCATCGAAGATTCGATTTGCCCTTTGCGACGACGCCATAGCCTCGCAGAAGAATGCAGACCGGTTCGCGCTTCCAAATCGCGCGCTTTAAAAAACATTGATGAGCACTCTCCTAATGGAGCGCATTTAATGGAGAAAGCTTAAGATCATGAAGAGCATTTGACAGAGCCAAATTCCCGCAGAAAAGTCGGGCGCGATAAGATCAATAACGGAATTTGTCCCTTTCAAAATTTTTCACAATTATTTTTTCTTCCTAATTTTTCCCTCACTCGGGAATCTAAAGGCATCAAGGCATCGAATCTTGGTGTGAATAAATTATATAAGAGTAGATAAGCTTTCCAATTTTTCTTAGTAAAAAGAGAGGATGCAAATTCGTTTTCATTTCAAAAATGCCAATTTTAATGCATCAAATATAGTGCACGTGCAAAGAAAACATCAAATTTTAACTTATTTTATCTACTTATTTTTGTAAAAAAAAGAAATCTTTAAGGAATATTTCTCTTTCTCTTGTTTAGATGATTTGCTCCTGTGTTTTTTCCCCTCCTTCCCCGTTTCGCTTTTTCCCTTTCCCCTCTTCCCCCTTTCCTATTTCTTTTCCTTTCTATTTTGCCTTTTCTGATCCTCTTTTTTACAATAAAATTGAAGTGAGTGAGTCTAAACACTCTTTCCTAACAAATTAAGCCCACCATAATTAGATATAAGAGATTTATGAGCATTCAACCTCATTGCCCCTACCCTTAATTGTTTTTCCTAATTTTTCCCTTTCCATCATTTTCTTCCACGTTTTCCTTTTCTTTTTTTCTATGCCATTTTTCCTTTTTCCCTATTTTTGTGTGTCTTTTTCCTTTCATTTTCCCTTGGACCCTCCCTTACCCTTTCCCAGCTTTACTAAACTTAGTTTATCAAACTATTCAAATTATGAGACAAAATCGTGATAGAAACCCTTATGGTTAGGTAAAATACTTCTTATGTAGCGTAAATTCTAGGTTTGAAGCTTAATCCTGTTTTGGGTCCTCATGGGTTCTGGCAGCAGCTCTATCCTTCATATATTGTAATAGCTTTTCTTCATCCATCGTTTCTAAGCTAGAGTCTACCCCATTTTCAGAGTGGTAAATATATGGCGATTCTGACGACGAGAAGCCATGGCTGCTCAGCAGCAGCATATCAATGTCTGGCAATTGAGCTTTAGACAGTTCCTCTTTGAAGTAAGCTAGCTTCTCACTCCGAAATCTTTCTGCAGCCGCAGCCATTGTTAACTGAGCTCTGTTTTTCCGATAGAAATCTTTGATCTTGTTCTTCAGATGGTTATCAGTTTTGTTTTGCAAGAATAGAATAGGTTTGCCGTCGTCCCTCGCGTTTCTCGCAATTCGAAGACTACTCTCAGGGATTCTAGTATCCACAACAATCATGACAGCGTCAAACGCGAACAGTGCCTTGTCTTCATAATAAGTTTCAGCCGGATGACTCAAAGTACCGGCTCCTGGCATATCCCACAAAACTAAGCATTCCAGTTTTGGATGCGTGTAAGCCGTGATCTCGTTAGTGCACTCTATGTCTCCTACAGGTGCAAAATCTAAAACAAAATAGAAAAACAATGAAGTTTCTATCTCCAACAGGTGCTAATCTAGAACAGAACAGTAAAAGAAGTGATAGGTAACAGAGGTATTAAATTAGTACCTGAATCACTTTCGGCATTATTAAATTTGCGCAAACCGTTGATCAAAGACGATTTTCCTGTTCCAGTATCTCCACAAAATGCAAAGTTATATTTGCCTTCATTATCGATTTTGAGCTTACTTACAGCTTCGCGTCGAGCTTTCTCTTTTTCCGTCAGTTCTTCTAGCTTCCGAGCGGATTCTTTCACCAGTTTTGGGTTCTCAGAACCATGTCTCAGTGTTTCCATATTACTTTGAATAGCATTTATTTCAACACGCCTGGCATTCTCCCTCCGTGTCGCCGGCATGGGTCTACTAGGGGGCCGTCTGAAATATGCTGAAATCATTTTCCAAGCCCTCACAATCCACTCGCGAATACCCATAGTTCTAGGACAACAACAAGAGCAAGTTTGATTCAAGGAAAAAGATGCGAAAGCATTAATTTACCACAGCTGAAACTCTTGTATTGTAACCTACCGTGTGGATTTTGAAATTTATGCCACAGTTTAGAAACAGCACTGCTATCGGCTCTCCAAATTGACTAGAGCAACCAGGAGGATTCGCTTGGGTGAATCCTCCAAGCCGTAGGAGGATTCGCTTGAGTGGATCCTGAGGATTCGCTTAAGGGAATCCTCCAATAAAATCAGGCCAAAAATCCCTAAAGCATGCCTATAAAGTGCAAGCAGGCCTATAAACTGACAAGAGGATTCGATTAAGTGAATCCTCGAAGCCAAGGAGGATTCACTTGTGGGAATTCTGAGGACGCTTGAGTGAATCCTCCTTGGCTGCTCTAGTCAATTTAGGGAGCCAATAAAGTGGGCGGTTTAGAAATAGCAAAAAATTTTCCTGCTAAAATACTGATTTTCCTTGATTTTTGGTATAAGTCAACGGGAAGTATGTAACTAGTAGGTTGGGACCCAACAGAACACTTTCCAATTATGCTCCCAAGTTTCCCGAACCAAAATACTTATATTAAGTCCATATATAAGTACATCTTCTAATGATTATGACCATTATATACACAAGTGATTGTACTACGAGGAAATATACAAATTTTGAGCCATCCAATGAAGTTTATAAAGAACCTCTTAGATTCTCTAAGATTCAAGAAAAATTCCCAAATAAGATAGGATTAAAAACCCAAATAAGGTCCTAAAATCCCCAAGTTATTATGCTAGATGAGGATAATAAGTCATATGGATTTATTCTAAAAGACATCAATAATATAATTCTAGTTTCCTAGTCGACAAGAGTAGGATATTTGAATATGCTTTAGTCTTGGCTCCAAACAAATTAATATATAGCATAATAATAACAAGGTGTTTCCTTTGTGGGTTTTTATACGCTTTTCAATATAGTTTTGCTATAATTTGATTGACGTATTCGTTTGACTGTACTGAATAGTATTTCTAGAGTACCTTTTTCTAACCATTGATTTTCTCAAATATCTCCCTTCTCTGCGTCCGCTTTCGAAATTTTTTTAAGCGCTGGAAAGCCCTTGCGGAAGCTTCCCAAAACTATATCGTATCATGTAATTTTCTCTCTACTTCAGTCCCGGAATTAGGATCATCTATTTCGGCCTCTATGGTTACCGTCAGTTTTGGCGTTGCTTCAATCTCAGATATCTCCCACCTTGGGTGTCCGCTTTGAGCAATTTTGGGGCGTTGGAAAGCTCTTTTGCAAGAAACTTTCCAAAATCTATGGCATCGATAATTTTTTTGTAATTCAGTCCCGTAATTGGGACCATGCATTTCAAAATTCCTATGATTACCACCGCCGACATGCAATCTTGCAATCTTTGTGTACATCTCGGTGCTTTGTAGTTTCTAACCAAGAATGAAGGATTATATAATATATGCAGTCCACGACATAATATCCGGGCGACCTTCAATTCTCACCCCTTTATTATAATCTCTACAGATTCTCAAAGTCCATCTAAGATGATTGTCGATTCAAATGTCTCAGAGTGATTAGGTTTGACATGTGCAGTGCTGAATAAAAAGCTTGTTGGTTTAAAATTGTTTGTTTGCTTTGTTAAAAATTTAAAAATTTACTTGATGGAAATCAATGGTTGGCTTCTGCATGACACATGGTACTCTTTTCCATCCTTGTAGTTTGCAAGGGCTTGGTATACAAAGGAGTTGTAATGGGAAGCTTAATTGATCAATGATGTCTCTTGTATCAAGCTTGTAAACTATAAACTATGGTGGTTTTTAATGTCAATAGTTCTCTTAAATGTTATATTTTGACATTGATATTCAAATGTTGTATTTATGAATTTAGAAACCACGTGTGGGCCTCTTATGATTTAACTCTTAAATATGGGCTGTGTAAAACTTCAATGTCAAACTTGCAAAACTATTTCTTATTGCTCGGGATATCCTTCTTATTGTTTGTTTCCTGTATTTCATTGTTTTTTTTGTAAGTTATATTGTTTCTTTATGTATTCTAGTTTGTATAATAATATATATCCTTTTCTACAATTTGTACACCACCTTTTCCTAGGCCCCGAAGTGGACAATTTTTTTTTTTTTTTGAATTAATACAGACCATTACATCCAACACTTTAAAATCAAATTCCCCCTGAAACCCCCCTTGGTTTAGGTGCATATTCACATGGGGCTGACGTAGGGCAGCGAGACCCTCTAAAATCATATAATACGTATAAAATCAACACCATTTAGCACATTGCCTCAAACCCCATAGTATTTCGCAAACCCATAGTATATCAAAAATTGTACAAGAATATCCCACAAATGAAGATCGCTATCTACGGTTTAGATCAAGGAATATTGAGTAAATATGCCCATCCGACAGCTCTCGATGCCCAGAGTCACCCCCCGTGTGAGGGGGAATTTAATTTTAAAGTGTTGGATGTAATGGTTTGTATTAATTTACATTTTCATAAAATTAGCTTTGCGAACATCCTCAATTTTTTTATTTTATTTTTTTGCTGCAAGATGTTTTGATTTTATTAAATAGAAAAAAGGGGGTACACGACCTTATTGGAGTGGCTCCACAATGGGCCAGATATATACATTTAAGTACAATGGTCTACCCATTAGTCCGAGACAAAGGATCCAAGGATAAGTACTATTCCTTTCAGCTGGAGGAAAGGTAGAGATTATTGTATGGTCCAAAGTTGAAGCCATGTGAAGCTCATAACTGCAAAATACAAGGGCTAAAGAGCGCCAATGAGCGGATATCCTCTTGCGCGTTAACTTGGCAGAGACTATCATGCAACCTAGCTATACTATAGGTGATTATCCCTTCCATTTCTGTACCGAGATGTATGCACCTTCTTCTAACAAAGTAACACATCACACAAGCCTGCCCCCGGAGGGGTGTCCATTCGCTTTCCAGTGCTACTTCACCTGTTCGCATATACTTCACCTTCAGGAAGATCAGCTCACCTAAAGTTCCTAGTTCAGGTTCCCCATGGAACACAAGAACATGGCTCAATGAGTGATCATCTGTTGAAGTAGCCTAGTCTCCCGCCCAAGACTTCCTCGTTTAATCTCTTCCTTAGCTTATACTTCCAGTCATATACTACCCTTCAATCCTAATCTCCCCCTAGCTGGGACAGGGAAAGGATTGTGTTTTCTGCCCCAATGGCAATCGTTGTTAACTTGCACAGAAGGCTGATATGCAAAGAGGGGCCCTAACCCAAACAACTCAACTGCCTCCAAAATAGAACAAATGGTCTGAGCGCCTGGAGTGCCACTAATAGCCCACAGTGAGTGTGGGAGCTGATCAACGCCTAGATTAGCAGCCCACAGTGAGTGTGGGCTTCCCCTGCTGTCGAAAGTGCAGCAGCTACCTTGGCTTCACCCTTATAACTAACCTTTGCAAAAGCCTAAAAAAGCAAAACAAGATTACCTCCAGGACGACCCACAGCTAGGCCTCAGGAACCATGGTATTCACCATGGTATTCAAGCATTTAGCACGTCTAAATATATTATATAAGAACACATAAAAGGTCTAGCATTTTCCTCCCCATAGGAAAAGCTTATTCTAGGATGTCATAATGTCCTATTTCCAAACAAGCATGATATCCCTTTTACATCCATATAAGGTATAAGGATCACCTAACGACTACAACATACTTCTACCAGCATGCTTTCCCAAAATCACTCCCCCCATAAGGAGTGAATATCTTACAGAATACTCATATGCAATTCAATATATTAGCTTCTTTTTCTTACTAATAAATTAATTACATAACTTAGCATTTTATTTGGCCAGCAATTCTCCATGCCATTGCCATACTGAAGAAGCCCCCATAAGCTTCTTTAGGCCTTTTGACATCTCTTACTATCGAACTGAAAGATTAACGTATACGGTTGTTCCTTAGCGGTGCAATTCCCTATCATATTTTATCTTAGCATCTTATCTTCAATCTAATAATCACCAAAGGTATATATACATCTCTATCTATTTTCTAAATTAGTTTTTTTATCTCATGGAGCCGATGGTGCCTTCCATGCCCTTGTTAGAACCTCCATGCAGCTCCCATAAGCTACATGAACTCAAAGGTTCTAATTGAGTTCTCAACTTCTCCAAGCAGAACAATCTCTATATTGCTGTTGCCAGGATTCCATTTACTATATACAAGGTTTGCCCTACTATCTACAATATCAAGGACTATTCCCAGGCTTCTTACAATAAGCTTAGCTTAGTTCTTACTTCTTTGTATATACCAGTATGGCAAAATACATTCAATCCCATATCATCACATTCAGGATCACCCAGATTCTTTATACTCTTAATTCAAATCATTAAATCACGATTCTCTTTTAACAACAAGAACAATCTACGCAATCTAAGCTTCCCCTGGTGTAAGCGGCAAACCACCCACCTGAGAACCACTTCAATGATGATCCTTTGACTCCTTGCACCTGTTTTTTCTCTCAAAATATCCCTCCTTTCAGCTCCTATCTCCAGGAAGCAAGCTGCACAAAAAGATACATTGGCGCAGTCAATTCTGATACAGCTTCACTATTTCTGCCATATCTCCCTCATCCGGATGAATTTCAGCCTTATCAGACCCAATCCAGAAAGCTGATTTGAAAACCTTTCCAACAAAGTAAAAATTACCTGAATTGGATCTCGGGTTTCCGAGATATGATGCTCTAAAGTTCGGTCAGCAAAACTGCCCAAAATTTGCTCCTTCGCCTTCTTCCGTAAAACCCTCATACAAACCGATGCCCTTTGATTTTATCACATGAATTTAGTATAAACTCCTTATACATAATATGTATTTCTCATGTAATGATCAATTAGAATATTCTCCATAAGCATCAATAATAAAATGTAAACTACATGCCTGCTAATGGGCCAAGCTCGTTACAGAGAGGCAAAAAAGAACTTGGGACAGCTTATAGAATGAGCAAAAATACTCATCGGAATACTCATGCGATCAAGACCGACAACACCGAAAAGCTAAAATAGAATCGACACACCTCTGAACATAACCGCTTTGGAAAAACCACATCCCGTCCATCCATTTGATGATAAAATGCAAGAAGCTACTATGCACACCAAATAAGATGTTCTAAGCAGAGAAAAGCAATTAGGAAGCTTATTGTGCGATCCGAAAGCAAAATTGTTCACACTGGTTTCTCTCTTTCTTTCTTCCTATCCATTGACGTAGAACGGCGTAGAAAGGCAAAATAATAACTACTTGAACGGCTTAAAATAAAAGTTGTGAAAAAAAAAACTTACCGAGATGCTATGCACACACTACATTTTGCTTTTATTACTATATATATATAGATAGATGATATTGTGTTGATTGCCCAAAGCAAGGAGGGAATGCAGAGGCATTTAGATGCCCTAACCTCTTTTGATGATGCGAGGGGGCTACAGGTGAACTTGGACAAGACTAAAGTGGTGCTTTTTGGAAGACCCTAGATAAGAATTATGGTTTTTCATATAAGGGAAACATAGTAGAGATTGCTACATCGTATATATACTCGAGGCTTCTAGTGGATAAAAAATTCAGGTGGAATCAAACAGTAGAGCAGTGGGTAAATGGGGGGCTTAAGGCCTTTTTTGCATTGCAAAGGAAATGTGTTAAAGTGAATATACGGAAATTCAGTTTGAAGAGAATGTTATTCAAAGTGCTGGTGCAAGCGGTGGTGTTGTATGGAGGTAGGGTATGGGGGCCCGGTTTGTCCTTAGAATTATGGCATAAAATTATGTGATTTTTATACAACCCTATGATTTTATTGTGATTATCTCGACATCATCACTGATTGGTTAGGCAACTAGTTCAAACTTACATGGTCTTCAATTCTTGTGTAGTGATTATTTGGATCATTTGGTCAACTATTATATGGCCTTAGGTGCAATGTAATGGGTAAGGGGAATAGGGACACCATTACATTAATGTTATAGAAAAACTATTCTCAAGAATATACTAGGATACTACAAGAACACAACACTACTAGAAGACACATAGAAGTTGATTTCTGCAAGAGGGTCACAAGTGAGACATTGGATGCACCATTGCATCTCACATTCAATTGTATTTATAGACTATTATTATATGAACACTTTTCTTGAATGAATAAATGCTTTTTATCGTCCACTACGGCCAATCGGCCTATTATTAACTGGCAGCATCGATGGCATCGATGGCTATGAAATGTGGCTTTTGTTCATTCATAGTAGAATAGAATAAATGGATAGAGTTCTCATAACGCAATCAAATAAGGTCGGACTGTTGAAAATCTTTCTTCGCTTTAAAAAATCATACTGCCTGAGAAAACAACACATCCTTAAAAAAAAAAACTACACCTCCTTAAGAAACCACACATTCTTAAAAAAGAAAGTTATGGCTTCGTAAGAAAAACTATATCGTATCCTTGAAAAACCACACCTCCGTATAACTACGTGTAGGTTTTTTTAGAATCTTCAAAAAAAAATCCGTATTTTGTTTTTGCTATTGTTTTTAGCCGTGGACCAAATGTTGGGGTTGTAGTGTCTAACAATAAACATTTATAGGTTCTACGGAAGAGGTAAAAATGACGACTCCATATAACTTGCACACAATAGTCAATGAAACATTAAAATCCATATCCAAAGCACCATTCCACTGAATTGAATCCAAAGCAGGTAAAGAACTTTGAATAGAAAAATTGTGGCAGTCGCAACCCTGAAAAAAAAAAACTAAGCAGCTAGTCACGTGGACTGGTGCGGCCCTACTTCCATTCCGCTATGTAGGGGACTTCTACACACAGCAGTATAATATTGCACTCTAGCAAAAAAATAGCATCTTTATTAAGTAGGTCAATTGCGATGTAACAACGATTTGATGGCACTAGATACGAAGTGTCCCCATGGTGGTCACCTATATATAATAACTTTGACATACCACACGAGGTCCCCATGGGGCAATCACCCATTTGACTTACCCAAGGGCCCTTGTAATTAATGCGGTCACCTATATTTAATAACTTTGACTTACCCAAGGGTCCTTGTAATTAATGCAAGTCACCTATATTTAATAACTTTGACTCCTGTAATTAATGCAAGTCACCTATATTTAATAACTTTGACTTACCCAAGGGCCCTTGTAATTAATGCAGTCACCTATATTTAATAACTTTGACTTACCCAAGGGCCCTTTGTAATTAATGCAAGTCACCTATATTTAATAACTTTGACTTACCCAAGGGCCCTTGTAATTAATGCAAGTCACCTATATTTAATAACTTTGACTTACCCAAGAGCCCTTGTAATTAATGCAAGTCACCTATATTTAATAACTTTGACTAACCCAAGGGCCCTTGTAATTAATGCAATGAAAGTCACCTATTTAATAACTTTGACTTACCCAAGGGCCCTTGTAATTAATGCAGTCACCTATATTTAATAACTTTGACTTACCCAAGGGCCCTTGTAATTAATGCATGTATGACATCAATATGCAATTGTTGTCCATACCTAAATGTTTGCGGAAGCTAAATGAAGAGCTAAATGTTAAAACAACTTGATTCATAGCATATCAAACTAAAAAGATTCTTATAATATTTGTCTCTTAGTACCAAAATCATTTTATATACCATGAGGTTAATTATGATCTTTTACTTGCAATTAATGGAATCTCAACTTGTGGTTTTTATACGACCCAATCTTCTTATATTATAATGTTATACCATAAGTGTGTAGTGCATCGAGCCCTAATTTGAATGGCCGAGATCATCTGGATGCATCCGAAGGCCTAGATTTATTGCACGACTTACCAACAATTGGTCATGCTTCGATCTTTTAAGGGGAAAGGGTAAATGAAAAGGGGGAAAAGGAAAAGGGAAGTGGAAAGAGAAAATGTGAAGGGCAAAAAGGCATGGGGAAAAGGGAAAATGGTAAAAGGAAAAGGGAAAAGGGTGGGAAGAAGAGGAGAAAAAGGCATGGAAAACGAAAAAGGGAATGGAAAAGGTAAATGGAAAGGGCATGAAAAAAAAAAGGAAAGAGGAAAAGGTTGAAAAAAGGAGAAAATGAAGGAGAAAAAAAGCATGGAAAAGGGGAGGAGAAAAAAGCATGGAAAAGGGAGGAGAAAAAAGCATGGGAAAAGGAAGGAGCATGGGAAAAGGGAAAAAAGAGAAGCGTTGAGGAAAGAGGAAAAAAGATGGGACAAATGGCATAGGAAAAGGGAAAAAAAAAAGATGGAAAGGGAAGGGAAAAAACGCATCAAGAAAAGGGGAAGAGTACTGGAACCAAGATGGTACGCGGATTCATCAAATTCGAGTTTCTGTCTGCCATGCCGGTTAGCAGGTTGGACTCTCCTCGATTTAGAACACAAATGACCATGAAGTTTATTGCAAAAAAACCGCTTAGGGGCCATCAACATATTCCCCGAGTATATTCCAAAGATATACTCAGGATATGCCACAACCCCATACAAACGAGGGTTTGCCCCCCTAGGGGCAACCCAGGGGAAAGAGAGAGAGGCCGGGGAAAAAGAAAATGAGGAAAATGGAAAAGGGGAAGAGAAAAAGGGAACATGGAAAAGGGAAAGAGGGAAAGGGTGAGGAGATGGAAAAATGGAAGGTAAAAAGGGCATGGAAAACGGGAGGGGAAAAGAAAAATGGAAGTGAAAAAGGGCACACAAAAAAAGGAGGAAAAGAGAAGGAAAAATAGGCATGGAAAAGAGTTGAAAAGTAAAAGGTTGAGAAATGGGGAAAAGAAGGCATAAAAAAAGAAAGGGAAGGGAAAAGGGCAAAGAAAAAAGGAAAGGGAAAAGGTGGAAAAAGGAGCAAAAGGAAAGGGAAAAAGGTTATTGGGAACAGGGAAGGAAAGGGATGGGAAAACAAAAAAAAGACGAGAAAAAAAAAAGGAAAAGCAAAAAAAAGTAGAGAAAATAAGAAAAAAATGAAATGGGATAGAGGAAAAGGGAAAAAGGAAAGGGATAGGGCTTTTTCTCACCGCATCCCAAAGCATTTACAAACTTATGTCAAAGAACGCCTGGCACCACTACTAGTGATTTTATTGGATGATCGCAACATAATCATTGATTGGTTAGGGCTTAAAGTCCAAACTGACATGGTTGAAAAAGGAGAAAATGAAGGAGAAAAATGGGAAAAGGGGAGGAAAAAAGCATGGGAAAAGGAAGGAGCATGGGAAAAGGGGAAAAAGAGAAGTGTTGAGGAAAGAGGAAAAATGACGGGACAAATGGCATAGGAAAAGGGAAAAAAAAAAAAAGAGGGAAAGGGAAGGGAAAAAACGCATCAAGAAAAAGGGAAGAGTGAAAGGTTGGAAAAATGAGGAAAAGGGAAGGGACAAGGGGAACAAGAAAAGGATGGGGAGAAAAAAAGAAAAGGCATAGAAAAAGGGAAAAGAAAAGAAAGAAAAAGGAAAGGGAAAAGGGGAAAGGGAACCTGGTAAAGGTCACAAACGAAAAGAAAGAGGGAAACGAAAAAGGGAAGGGGGGAAGGGCATGAGAGAAAAGGGAAGAGGAAAAATGGTGAAGAAAAAAAAAGAAAAGGAAAAAAAAAAAAGGGGCAAGAGAGAAAGGGTGGGGAAAAGAGGAGAATGGGTATAGGAAATAAGAGAATAAAACAAATATGCAAAAGGCATGGAAAAAAGGGAAAAGGAAAAGGAAAGGAAGGAAAAAGTGCAAAATGATCTAAAAGGAGGAAAACTGAAAGAAAAAAAAAATCCATCAAGAAAAGGAAACGGGAAAAAAGGGAAAGGGAAGCAGGGGAGTGATGGAGGGGAGGGAAAGGGAAAAAGGACATGAGGAAAGGAAAAGAGAAAAAAAAAAAGAAGGGTTGAAAGAAGGGAAAATTGCACGGGAAGAGGGAAAGGGTGGGAACAGGAGGAAAAGGAAGCACGAGAAAAATACATTAGAGGAAAAATGAGATCACATTTTGTCCCATTAAGGGATGCTTAAAATTCCATGTCAGCTTTTTAAACTGTCCACATTGGCAACGTCCATGAGGACATATGACGGACCCCCAGAGACTTGAACACAAGATCTCTTAGTTGCTAACCCAATGGACTAGCCTCAGAATTAATGCAAACCGAAACTAACTTCAGAATATCATTTTTCATCATAACTTTTGATCCGTAACTCTGATTCAAAAAAACTTTTGTAGCAATGGGTTCGCCTTCACAAGATCTATCTAGTGATAACCCATTCATACATCTTTTACCAGATAAATATATAAGAAATAAGCAAAAAATCATATTTTTTTAAGGTTAATGCATATGACCATATTGAAATACATCATAACCATATATCATTGGAAAGATCTTTTCATTCCGCATCTAATGCAACAAACGCCGCAACATTTTGGCAAGTGGATCAAAAGTTATGGGGAAAAACAACAGCAATGAAGTTGTTGGTGCTGCATTAATTGCAGTTAATAGAGGGTAGCCATTCCATTGGAGGATTCTTATGGGGATGAAATGAGATCTCAAATTTCCTCTAATGGAAAGGAAAGGGTGGGAAAAAGGGCATAGGAAAAGGGAAATAGAAAAGAAAAAAGAATGGAAAAGGGGGGAAAGAGAGAGAGGCACGAGAAAAAGAAAATGAGGAAAATGGAAAAGGGGAAGAGAAAAAAGGAACATGGAAAAGGGAAAGAGGGAAAGGATGAGGAGATGGAAAAAGGGAAGGTAAAAAGGGCATGGAAAACGGGATGGGGAAAAGAAAAATGGAAGGGAAAATGGCACACAAAAAAAGGAGGAAAAGAGTGGGAAAAGGAGGAAAAGAGAAACGAAAATAGGCATGGAAAAGGGCGAAAGAGTAAAAGGTTGAGAAAAAGGGAAGACATGGAAAAAGGGTGGGGAAAAGAGAAGGCATAAAAAAGGAGAAAAGGGAAGGGAAAAGGGCAAAGAAAAAAGAGAAGAGGGAAAAGGTGGAGAAAGGAGCAAAAGGGAAGGGAAAAAGGTTATCGGGAACAGGGAGGGGGGAAGGAAAGGGATGGGGAAATAAGGAAACATGTGAGAAAGACGAGAAAAAAAAAAGGAAAAGAAAAAAAAAGTAGAGAAAATAAGAAAAAATGAAATGCGGGATAGAGCAAAAGGGAAAGGGAAAGGGATAGGGCTTTTCTCACTGCATCCCAAAGCATTTACAGGCTCTCAACTTATGCCCAGCAACGCTGGGCACCATTACTAGTGATTTTATTGTGATGATCGCAACATAATCATTGATTGGTTAGGCGACTAGTTCAAACTGACATGGTCTTCAATTCTTGTGTAGTGATTGGTTGGATCATTTGGTTACATGGCCTTTGGTGCAAAGTAAGGGGAATAGGGACACCGTTAGATTAATGTTATAGAAAAGCTATCCTCAAGAATATACTAGGATACTACAGGAACACAACACTACAAGAAGACATATAGAAGTTGATTTCTGCTAGAATTTGGGCAAGAGGGTCACAACTGAGACATTGGATGCACCATTGCATCTCACATTGAGTTATATTTATAGACTATTATATGAACACTTTTATTGAATGAATGAATATTTTTTATCATCCACTAAGACCAATCCGCCTATTGAGGCCACTCTGGCCTATTGGCCTATTATTAACTGGCAGCATCGATGGCATCGAGATGTGGCTTTTGTTCATTCATAATAGAATAAGGTCGGAATGTTGAAAATCTTTCTTTTGCTACTTCACATATAAACTGGAGCAATAATATTTCGTCCATTCGCTTCAAGCTTCCGTCTTCCCCATCCTTGGTGATGTTAATATATGGCGATAAAGAGGGCAAGAGCTCGTCAGGGCAGAAGGCATAGCTACTCACTATAAATAAGTTGATCTCGCACAAATTAACCGCATCTAATGTTCTCTTGAGCATACCCATCATCTCACTGCGGAATGAGTCGGCAGCCTGTTTCATTTCCATATTCAATCTCTTTGCACGATCACAAATTAGCATATCTGCTTTGGATAGCACAAACGCAACAGGCTTTTGGCATTCAATTGCTTGCTTTGCAAGCTGGACATCTACTTCCCGAATCCTTCCATCTATCACAATCAGAATAGCATCAAAATCAAAAAGTGCATTATCCTCATAGTAGTTTTTCACCGGATAATCCTGAGTGCCCGCTCCTGGCATATCCCAAAAGACCAACCTGGGCACCTTTCGATGGCGATATGGAGTCATTTTGTTCGTGATCTGGCTTACTTCTGCTCCACCTGCATAAAATGGGAAGAAAATGAGGAGCAAGAAAGATCAGTAAGAACACATGAGCAAAATCAACTAGTCTAGCACCTTGGTCACCATCTGTAATTTCGCATAATGCATTGACGAGTGCGGATTTTCCAACTCCAGACCAGCCTGTAATTCCATAATTGAACTTTGACTTGTCAATACCCACAATTGTTCTCCTCACTTGACGCTGGCTATGAACTTCTCTAATCTCTTCCAATTCAGCTTTAAGCTTAGCAAGTTTGGCTTCTAGTTCCTCCTTTTCCAATTCTAATCTCCTTATCCTCTCATCATTTGCATCGCTTGCCGGCCTCTCAGGCTCTCTACTCAAATTATTTCTTAATGCATTGATCACCTGAGTAAGTCCGGTACAAATTACATCCCAATCTGAAACAAGAATTTTAACAATCTCAACAGTAAATTTAGACATCCTAAAATAAGCAACTTCTCATCCACAAAGTTAGAGAATCAAGATTTCAGAAATTGAAGAAGGCAGGCAACTCCGTTAAGTAATGCTGGACCGATGGAGTGAGCTTCTAAGTAGCAACCTCCCTACTTAGTCGCATTGAGCCACGTGCAAAAACTAATCCACAAATCCATAATCTTTTGTATATTATAAAACGTCTTACTACTAGAAAAATGCCGACCTTCCGTGGACTTTATGTTTTGAAACATAAGAATTTTGTGGCTTTGCGGTCATTGTTTTTGCTCCAACTTAATAGAGTAGGTGATAAGGATATGACAGCCAAGTCAGTGATCCATTAATAGCCCATTTCCATACTAATAGCCCATTTCTATTAGGTTATCAATCACCTATATACAATCAATAGCTGGTTTCTAAAATGGTATTTTATTCATTCCTTATGTGTTTTTTTTTCATCTTTGATTTCTGACCATTGGTTGCTGGAATATTCCGTGTTCTATGCCAAATCAAGGGCCATTAAATTTTACGTCAGTAAATCGCTTGCCACTTCCAATGATCCAAACGCAATACATGGTTAGAAGCAAGAAAAAACGCAGGCAGCCTGTCCCAACCAGACTGTCGTCCTGTATTCTCTGCTGGCAATGCTCATACCCTGCCGGAATCAACCAGACCGTCGACGTGCCTTCTACATGCAAACCCTGCTCCGATCTAGGCAGGCCATGGATTTGATTCATCCCCTTCATCAAAACAACTAAAAATCCCAATAATCACCGCTGTATCTACACTCTCAATCTCAATCTGCAGAGGATGCAAATAACTCTCAATAAGAATCCAGAGAATTTAATATCCGCTTCTGCATTGTGCATCCTCTGTTCCTCACCTGTTCTTCTTCGATTGCTGATAGATATATCATGATGAGGAGGCTGCATTTCTTCAAATTCTGAGATAGAATCCAAGCAAGAAGAAACGAAGGAAATGGACAGAGGTTGGTTGCGATGATCTGCAGAAGATCCGCCATCCAAGCCTCCCATCCATGCCCATGCCTGCTCAAAAAAGAAATCTGCATGCTTTCTTATCCTTCTATTCTCAAACCATGCCTTAGCCGATTTTTGCAATGCTCAAGCCAACAAGCAGCTCAAATTAGCTAAAAAATACGCTTTGTCTACGATTTTCCATACAATACCCAGCCAAAATCTAGGCCAAACCATGCCTGAGATACAGTCCATAAATACCAAACGAAATAATTAGAAGTTTATGTGGCCACGTTGGGGGTTATTCCAAATATATTGTTACTATTTTGTACTTTTTCTTAATATTTGTGATTGTGGGAGGTGCATCAAAACCACAAAACAAGACAGGTCTATTATCCCTACAAGAAATTTATCACGGCGGCCAAGGCCGCCGCGAACATTTCTTTTGTTCGACTTGTTTTCTAGTTTGAACTGTGATTATTCGAGATAGTGCGAGGAATTCTTAGTGTCAAAGCTGCCTAGTGTAAGAGTGTTAGTTTTTTAGTGTTGTTGTGCTATAGCCTTGGTGTGGGATCTTTGGATTTCATTTGGGTTACGCATTCTATGCAAGAATGGTAGACCGTGGATTTATGTTTTCCTAACTAGGCAGTATTGTTTCTTAAGGGTGGGTTATTAGGCTCACCCAAGACTGAGGGAAAAGCTATGGACACGATAGCAAGAAGAGAATTGAAGCATTGGGGTACCATGGTAGCAAGGGACAATAGCCTTTAAACAATGGGTATCATAAGGTAAGTTTGTTATAAAGAAACAATGGTTGGAACCATTAAATAGATTGGTTGAGAAAAGCAATGTTTTGAAGCACCAAACACATTAAAAAACGAAGATATTGTTATCCCGTATCCCTAAGAACTATTACAACAAACCCAAGAGAACCAGGCTGATTAGCAAATAGAAGCGGGTCCAAGAATGGCTGTGGTGCAAAGAACTATTACAACAAACCCAAGAGAACTAGGTTGATTAGCAAATAGAGCAGTCCAAGAATGGCTGTGGTGCAAAGAGAAGAAGCTTTTGGGTGCCATATTGCATATTATTCCAGGAACCAAAAGCCAAATTGTGCTTACCATTGTTATAATACTATGTTAAAACTTGCAAAAGGTTCTAATGTGCTTGTGTTAACGTGTGCATTAACCAAAGAGACTAGTCATATTGTGAACATAGAAGTCATTGATGGACTTGGCCTTAATGGGAAATGTCGTGAATGGTGCTAAAGGACCAGTTCTCCATTGATATTGCATGCCTCCTCTTGGTGCATGCAAGCCCTTGCAGTTCAACTTACAAATGTATAGATACTTTTTTATTTGCCATAGAATCTTGTAATGATGGCACTTTATTTACCAACTTACAAATGTATAGATACTTTTTTATTTGCCATAGAATCTTGTAATGATGGCACTTTGTTTATATTTATGATACAACTGAAAAACAACCATGACAATTTTGCTTCCACAAACCAAGAACCACAAGTAGTTGGGAGAAACACACTAAATTGTAAGTGCAAAAGCAATTTACCTATGAAAGAAACCATATAAGAAGAAAAATTACAACATTTGCAAAGACCGCTTTTGTCGAGCAAGTTAAATTGTATAAAGTAATATAATTCATCCACACATCGGATGTGTTTTGCAAGCCATCAATGCCTTTGAATGGTAATGAAGATCTGATTTTATTATCGCGAAGGAGGGGTGTTTCATACCCCAACCCTATCGGCATTCGGATCAAATCACAACATTTTGTATTGGATGATGAAATCACGGCCGTTCAATTTAGGGTGTGATGCACAAAGGGCACACCCTACGATATTATTATATAGGATAATAAAATTAGCCCTTGCTATGGTCCCGTGGTAAGGCGTCAAATTGCCATACCCAAGGTCACGGGTTTAGCGCCTGCGTTGTGAAAGTGACCATGAATTGTAAAGTTAGTGGCGGAAGGACCTACTTTAGCTATGTACTGATGGTGCGGGCAGGATCCGGGACCCATCCGGGTATGTTGTAAATTGTCTAAGTCCACAACCTTAGAGGTATTTTTTTGAATGTTGTTACGCACTAAAAGACATAGGCACCTCATTGATGAGCAAGACACTAGCATGTTTTTTATGAAAGATCCACGAAACCAACAAACCGCCGACTTAGACTTGCTTCTCATTCATCTCAAAGATTTTCTACAATGGTGGATAGTGGGTAGCCGCGCACACATCACGAACTACCCATAAAAAATAAAGGGAAAATCCAATTATATCATTTGGACCCCAACAAAATACAATGCTAATAGAGATTTGGGCTAGTGTACTGCCAAAAGCTTATCACCGGGATTAAAAAACCCCGCCCTTTCGGGTTTTCGAGGAAAAACCCTAGTGATAAGCCTTCGGCAAGGGGCTTGGACAAACGTAAGGCATAAAAATCGCTCCCAAAACCCACGAATGGAAAAGTCGAAACAGATGCCGCTCGCTAACCTGCAAGAAAAAACAAACCTTCCAGAGTGGAGGGGCTGATTACGCGCGTGCCACGCGATAAAAATACAATAACAAAGAAGGGGGGAGGGTGGGTTCAAAGAGAATAAGGTACTGCTGAGAGAGAAGAGGAAGCGCCGATGAGAAGTCGAAGCAGAAACGCGCCTAAAATAGCGAACTCCCAACCAGAACGAGCATGCGCCGCCCGCATGCATGCAAAACATGCATGCTCGTCCCATTCTAGAATGGCGATCCGATGTCTCAGATCGATGGGATCAAAATTTAAGAGATATTGGTGAAAAGTCAAGTGTTTTGTGAACCACTCACGCATTTGTATTCTCGAGTACACAAACGGGATTTCGGGTCACCTAATTTGTAATTTGTATTCTGGAATACACTTTTATATTCTGAAATGGTTTCATGTTTAAGCAGATCATGTTAAACAACAGAACCTGTCTTTGCTAGTCCAATATTTGGCTTCTACAGTCCATTTTAATTAGAATCAATGTCTTCTGGGCCAATTTGACTCCATGCAAAGGTTTTTCTTCTCTGTTCTGAGTTCTGAGTTTTCTCTGTCTTTCTTTCGTGCTTGGTTTTAGAGGTTCTTTGAGATCCCTGTCTTTAGCCTCTGTATCTGTATTTTTTTTCCCAGTGATTCCTTGTCCGATCTTATATTCTGTGATCCTTGACAATTGATTCTAGGCTTTGCTTGTGATTTCACCTCCTGAAGGGTATTTGTGCATCACATTTCACAGAACGGAGCTCCTAAATTTGGTTTGTCATCATAACTCGATTTCGGCTTGAGTTGAGCTTGATTTTTGGGAGGATTTGTTCATTCCCAGACTCATTCAAATTAAAGCAACAGGTTAACACAACTTCTTTTGTATGCCCATGATATTTTTCTAGGTTAAAAGCTTTAGCAGACGAGATGGCTTTGCAGATGTTTTGCAGTCGGGATGGTTTTGCAGCAAAGAGTATCCATCCATAGACACAGAGAAATGCCGAAACTCTTTAGCACAGGGGCACGGAGCTCAAGAGCGCAGAAGGCCGAAGCATTGCCCCACACACAAAGCTTAAAAGAGCCGGTCAAAATAGGCTCAAAGTGTTTCTGTCCATACTCCACCGCATCATCATAGCTCGTGCGTGAGACACAAAGCTCATAAGGGAGGGTGCCCGGTGATGGCACACTTAACAGGAAAATTGATCGATGGAGGACCTTCATTGCTCGGACTTGGGCAAACAATGGCTCATTGGAATCCCTAACACTTGCCCTCTCTATTGACCCCAAAATTGCCCACTCTGGTGCCCTATACAAATAGTACAAATAGTTTGAAGGCGCTAAAGTGACCCCATTTTTGCTCCGATGGCACAGTTGGGTATCCTACCTGTGGTTTTTTTTTGTCTTCACGTGATCAAAATATGACGTGTCAGTAGTTAAACGAAGCTGTCAGGTATGGAAAACAGGGCCTCCAGAACGGATCCCGTTCCCTGGGGGGTCTATGATTCCGCGGGAGAGTATTCACCGTGACGGAATCACCAAAACTAGGGTAAAGCTATTTTCACCCCAACTTTGCAATGGCATTTGTCTAGTCGCCTCTTGTGGAAAACGATTTTTTAGTGAATGAAATAATAGCAAAACCAGAAAATCTTGGCCATTGAAACCAAAAGTTCAAATAGAAAGATCAAATGGGAAGATCTTGGCCAGTCAATCATGCCATAAATGTGACTCAGGGCCCCTATTCCACTACCGAGCACCCTCCCTTAGAACGTTCCTTGAAACCAAGAGCTCGTGGAAGACAGAGTCAATTAAATCTTTAGACATCTTCAGATATTCTTTAGAAATTTCTCACATCAGTTGAGGTTATTTCTTGGAAGCTGAATTATTTTACTTGCTGTTATCATTTCTTAGACCACTTTTGAAGTACCTGCATTTGATCTCCAAATTTTAACTGCTAAGCCATGTCCTTTTAGATTTCTCTTTAGAAGCTTGGCATCCTTGAGTGCTTCTTTGGACTTGTTCTATGGAAATATTTATTAAACTAAGCACCAATTGCACCAATTGTTTTATTTCAAAGCCTTCATTTCTTCATCATAATAATAATAATGGGTTTTTAATGTCCACGAGAAGTAGCTTACAAATTACCTGGTTATTATTACTGATAACAACCACTACAAAAGGTAAACAGAGCATAAAATTCTTAGGAAACCTCAAACGGGATCACTGCAAACAATTCTAGTTGATGCGCAATCAACTAAATGCTCTAACAGGGTTTAAACTTGTTCTATTTTAGAATACATAACACCTTCAAAATGTTTCGCTTCATTGTTCCACAATACATAGTTTAAAAAGTTTCACTTGTGCTATTATACACAGGTATAATACTAACAAGTTTCACTTGTGCTATTGCAGAAAAAACATAACAAACTTACTCTCTACTAATATTGCTTATGTCGAAGGCATAGATTACGAGATGTAACAAGCCCAGCTTTCATGTTCTGTTAATATTTACAAGATGCAAGGCAAGTGAATGTGATTGAAAAAAACATTCCACTACAGATTTGTATGATTTGCGAATAGCCTGTACAATATCAACCTGGACTTTTAATATTTATATGGGCTTGTTTATAACCGAGCATTTTCTAATTTGAAATGTTAGTGAACATTGACAATGGCTTATAAAATACAAGAAATTTATCGCGGCGGCCAAGGCCGCCGCGAACATTTCTCTTTTCAATCCCGTTGTCTGTAGGGTGGGTTGAGAATAAGGGACTGTTTGCTAGGAATTTCAACTACCTAGTTTAGAAAGTAAGCTATTTCCTCCTCTTGAAATTGATTTGTACAAAATTTGAAAGAAAATGTCAATGTTTATAGTATTGCAACATAAATTCATTGCAACAATCATATTATCATATGTGAGAGGTGCTAAAATTGTTTGCCAAAGGTTACAACACTGTATAAACATTAAAAGATCCCTACCAGAATCCCCTAAATCTTCTTTTGAATCTTTTCTGAGAGACTGTTAAGAGGCCACCTATTGCTTTTCTTGTATGAGCCCATAAGTACAGGCACACCTTGAGGCAAACACCTGATTGAGTACCACGCCCAAAGGAAGAATAAGTTTGCACTGCAGAATTAGTAGAAGAATGCTTCGAAAGGATTTAGGAGATGAAAATAAAGAATTGGGACCTAAATCTTGATGAATAAAGCTAGTTTAAATGGTAAAAGGGAGCTAATCTCTCCCTCTTCTGTTATCTGCTACTTCGGTTTGAATGCGTGGAGCTTCTACTATGACCGAACATGGTTGCGACATGAACAACTCTTTGTTGATCCAACTAAAAATGTACACGAACGTCCTCATCAGAAGAGAAGAAGAAGGAGCATTTTTTAGGCAAAGCAGCAAATGATGATCTGGAATATACAAATTATAATTCAAAAACATAATTTTCTTGACATATTTCATTTTTATCTTATATGTTTGTGTAACCACTAAAATTCTCTATGACAGACAATGCCTTTCGTTGATGTTGCAGCCGTTTAGGTCACCCAAATGTTAAGCGTTCTCATTATAGTGAGTATATATTCTAAGTCTAAAGGACGTAGATGTTGGGGTTAGTTTTTGCTTTTCACGCAACCGGGGTTCGTTTTTGCTTTTCATGCAACCATTGCTGCTGTTGCAAGTTAAGCTTAAGCGGGAAATTGTTTCTGTAGGATGAATGAGGTGATGAAATTTGGAAATATATCCTGTAGCGCTGTTGTGACAGTAATATTGTTCATGCGAGCCTGCAGAAAGCCACCTCACCTATCAAAATGGTAAGTGAGTACATGCATATGGGATCACTATATATGATTATTCACATTACTCGTGAAGGACAAAAGTTAAGCTGGCATAGAAGGCTTAAAATGCTGTGTAGTCTCTGGCTTATTTGTAAGTTAGAAGTGGGAGTAAGTTTATACTCAATTTGGAGTTAAACAGGCACTTGAATAAATCTATTCTTATATTGGTGTTCGTGAATTCTTGTGCTCAGGCTGGAGTTGAATAAGATAAGATAAGATGAATTTTTACGTCCACGGGAACCCAATGGGTTATGGGACGGCACATGCAAGGGCAACAGCCCATCTAAAACCTGGGGACTAGGCCCCATCACCAAACACAATAACCAAATAGTAAATTTATGCTAATGCTAGTGGTAAATTTATGCTTCTAAAATTATTTATGCACATGCACATTGATATTTCAATACTTATTGAAAACATCTTATAAATTAGCTACTAATATTCAATTCCGTTGTAATTCACTTTACCAGATGCAAAAACATCTGATCCGGCCTTGGCACCATAGCTGCACCTAAATTCGTCTCTAAGTTCAGCACTTGGGACCCACGAACAAAAAAGGAGAAGAAAGCCCGGCATCTGCACCTATTTACATCATAAACCGCTAATCTGTACACGTCAAAGGTCTGTTCACCTTGAATATAGTATCTTTAGCTGCGGGATCACTGTAGAGCATTTATCCGGTTGCCATTTTTGTGACACATTAATAGGGCATAGAATAAACAAAATCAACATTATGGAAAACGTCTTTGCAAAGATCTATGCTCATAAAACACAGGATCGACCATCCCATTCTTGAGTTTTTACGTAGGCACTTCAATTTCGCATCACATTGCAATTCCTCTGCACTCCCAAAATTGCATAGAAATTCTTACAAACATCGTCCATTTGGCCCACGGGCTGGGCCAATATACTTACACCACACTATCTATTGGATCCGACACTTGAATGCTTTCACGGGACTAGATTGTTAGATCTCCTAACAAATTTGATCGCTAGGAAATTTTTTGCCAAAGTATCCATGGACTTTTTACCTCTATTTTGGGAAAAAGAATGAAGTTAAATAAATTCTAGAAGCTCGGAGATATTTTTGTCGTCCCACTTTTTGTCAGTTAAACTCAAAACCGAGAAGTCGCGGAGGCCAGTTTATGCTCTAAATAGAGTTAAACATGCCCCAAAAGCAAAGATGCTACAAAGATTTTAAAAGCAAAGAAGAAAATCCCTTTCGGGGTTTTAGATGCGCATCTCATCTTCGACATTTACCACCAAAAATTTTTCCGTTGCCTCGAAGAATACACTTGCATCCACAAAGTGAAAAAATAAAAAAATCGGTCAAAAATGACCACCAAAGCTCATGAGCACCGCAAAAGCAGAGAGAATAGCTCGGTTTGCCCATCGGAAGATTCGGTTTGCCCTTGCGGCGACGCCATAGCCCGGCGAAGAATGCGAGGGCCGGTTCCGTGCTTCCAAATCGTGCGGCTTAAAAAAAACATTGATGAGCACTCTCCGGAATGGAGCAGACGAATGGAGAAAGCGAAGACTGCGGAAGAGCATTTGACAGAGCGCAGTCCTGCAGAAAGCCGAAGCAGATAAGATCAATAACGTGGCGTCCTTTCAAAATTTTTCACAATTATTTTTTCTTCCTAATTTTTCCCTCACTCGGGAATCTAAAGGCATCAAGGCATCGAATCTTGGTGTGAATAAATTATATAAGAGTAGATAAGCTTTCCAATTTTTCTTAGTAAAAAGAGAGGATGCAAATTCGTTTTCATTTCAAAAATGCCAATTTTAATGCATCAAATATAGTGCACGTGCAAAGAAAACATCAAATTTTAACTTATTTTATCTACTTATTTTTGTAAAAAAAAGAAATCTTTAAGGAATATTTCTCTTTCTCTTGTTTAGATGATTTGCTCCTGTGTTTTTTCCCCTCCTTCCCCGTTTCGCTTTTTCCCTTTCCCCTCTTCCCCCTTTCCTATTTCTTTTCCTTTCTATTTTGCCTTTTCTGATCCTCTTTTTTACAATAAAATTGAAGTGAGTGAGTCTAAACACTCTTTCCTAACAAATTAAGCCCACCATAATTAGATATAAGAGATTTATGAGCATTCAACCTCATTGCCCCTACCCTTAATTGTTTTTCCTAATTTTTCCCTTTCCATCATTTTCTTCCACGTTTTCCTTTTCTTTTTTTCTATGCCATTTTTCCTTTTTCCCTATTTTTGTGTGTCTTTTTCCTTTCATTTTCCCTTGGACCCTCCCTTACCCTTTCCCAGCTTTACTAAACTTAGTTTATCAAACTATTCAAATTATGAGACAAAATCGTGATAGAAACCCTTATGGTTAGGTAAAATACTTCTTATGTAGCGTAAATTCTAGGTTTGAAGCTTAATCCTGTTTTGGGTCCTCATGGGTTCTGGCAGCAGCTCTATCCTTCATATATTGTAATAGCTTTTCTTCATCCATCGTTTCTAAGCTAGAGTCTACCCCATTTTCAGAGTGGTAAATATATGGCGATTCTGACGACGAGAAGCCATGGCTGCTCAGCAGCAGCATATCAATGTCTGGCAATTGAGCTTTAGACAGTTCCTCTTTGAAGTAAGCTAGCTTCTCACTCCGAAATCTTTCTGCAGCCGCAGCCATTGTTAACTGAGCTCTGTTTTTCCGATAGAAATCTTTGATCTTGTTCTTCAGATGGTTATCAGTTTTGTTTTGCAAGAATAGAATAGGTTTGCCGTCGTCCCTCGCGTTTCTCGCAATTCGAAGACTACTCTCAGGGATTCTAGTATCCACAACAATCATGACAGCGTCAAACGCGAACAGTGCCTTGTCTTCATAATAAGTTTCAGCCGGATGACTCAAAGTACCGGCTCCTGGCATATCCCACAAAACTAAGCATTCCAGTTTTGGATGCGTGTAAGCCGTGATCTCGTTAGTGCACTCTATGTCTCCTACAGGTGCAAAATCTAAAACAAAATAGAAAAACAATGAAGTTTCTATCTCCAACAGGTGCTAATCTAGAACAGAACAGTAAAAGAAGTGATAGGTAACAGAGGTATTAAATTAGTACCTGAATCACTTTCGGCATTATTAAATTTGCGCAAACCGTTGATCAAAGACGATTTTCCTGTTCCAGTATCTCCACAAAATGCAAAGTTATATTTGCCTTCATTATCGATTTTGAGCTTACTTACAGCTTCGCGTCGAGCTTTCTCTTTTTCCGTCAGTTCTTCTAGCTTCCGAGCGGATTCTTTCACCAGTTTTGGGTTCTCAGAACCATGTCTCAGTGTTTCCATATTACTTTGAATAGCATTTATTTCAACACGCCTGGCATTCTCCCCCTCCGTGTCGCCGGCATGGGTCTACTAGGGGCCGTCTGAAATATGCTGAAATCATTTTCAAGCCCTCACAATCCACTCGCGAATACCCATAGTTCTAGGACAACAACAAGAGCAAGTTTGATTCAAGGAAAAAGATGCGAAAGCATTAATTTACCACAGCTGAAACTCTTGTATTGTAACCTACCGTGTGGATTTTGAAATTTATGCCACAGTTTAGAAACAGCACTGCTATCGGCTCTCCAAATTGACTAGAGCAACCAGGAGGATTCGCTTGGGTGAATCCTCCAAGCCGTAGGAGGATTCGCTTGAGTGGATCCTGAGGATTCGCTTAAGGGAATCCTCCAATAAAATCAGGCCAAAAATCCCTAAAGCATGCCTATAAAGTGCAAGCAGGCCTATAAACTGACAAGAGGATTCGATTAAGTGAATCCTCGAAGCCAAGGAGGATTCACTTGTGGGAATTCTGAGGACGCTTGAGTGAATCCTCCTTGGCTGCTCTAGTCAATTTAGGGAGCCAATAAAGTGGGCGGTTTAGAAATAGCAAAAAATTTTCCTGCTAAAATACTGATTTTCCTTGATTTTTGGTATAAGTCAACGGGAAGTATGTAACTAGTAGGTTGGGACCCAACAGAACACTTTCCAATTATGCTCCCAAGTTTCCCGAACCAAAATACTTATATTAAGTCCATATATAAGTACATCTTCTAATGATTATGACCATTATATACACAAGTGATTGTACTACGAGGAAATATACAAATTTTGAGCCATCCAATGAAGCTTCTATAAAGAACCTCTTAGATTCTCTAAGATTCAAGAAAAATTCCCCAAATAAGATAGGATTAAAAACCCAAATAAGGTCCTAAAATCCCCAAGTTATTATGCTAGATGAGGATAATAAGTCATATGGATTTATTCTAAAAGACATCAATAATATAATTCTAGTTTCCTAGTCGACAAGAGTAGGATATTTGAATATGCTTTAGTCTTGGCTCCAAACAAATTAATATATAGCATAATAATAACAAGGTGTTTCCTTTGTGGGTTTTTATACGCTTTTCAATATAGTTTTGCTATAATTTGATTGACGTATTCGTTTGACTGTACTGAATAGTATTTCTAGAGTACCTTTTTCTTAACCATTGATTTTCTCAAATATCTCCCTTCTCGGGTGTCCGTTTCGAGCGATTTTTGGTGCGTTGGAAAGCCCTTGCGGTAAGCTTCCCAAAACTATATCGTATCATGTAATTTTCTCTCTACTTCAGTCCCGGAATTAGGATCATCTATTTCGGCCTCTATGGTTACCGTCAGTTTTGGCGTTGCTTCAATCTCAGATATCTCCCACCTTGGGTGTCCGTTTTGAGCAATTTTTGGGGCGTTGGAAAGCTCTTGCAGTAAACTTTCCAAAATCTATGGCATCAGATAATTTTTTTTTTGTAATTCAGTCCCGTAATTGGGACCATGCATTTCAGCCCCTATGATTACCACCGTCGACATGCAATCTTGCAATCTTTGTGTACATCTCAGTGCTTTGTAGTTTCTAACCAAGAATGAAGGATTATATAATATATGCAGGTCCACGACATAATATCTGAAGCAGCCTTCAATTCTCACCCCTTTATTATAATCTCTACAGATTCTGTAAGTCCATCTAAGATGATTGTCGCATTCAAATGTCTCAGAGTGATTAGGTTTGACATGTGCAGTGCTGAATAAAGCTTGTTGGTTTAAAATTGTTTGTTTGCTTTGTTAAAAATTTAAAAATTTACTTGATGGAAATCAATGGTTGGCTTCTGCATGACACATGGTACTCTTTTCCATCCTTGTAGTTTGCAAGGGCTTGGTATACAAAGGAGTTGTAATGGGAAGCTTAATTGATCAATGATGTCTCTTGTATCAAGCTTGTAAACTATAAACTATGGTGGTTTTTAATGTCAATAGTTCTCTTAAATGTTATATTTTGACATTGATATTCAAATGTTGTATTTATGAATTTAGAAACCACGTGTGGGCCTCTTATGATTTAACTCTTAAATATGGGCTGTGTAAAACTTCAATGTCAAACTTGCAAAACTATTTCTTATTGCTCGGGATATCCTTCTTATTGTTTGTTTCCTGTATTTCATTGTTTTTTTTGTAAGTTATATTGTTTCTTTATGTATTCTAGTTTGTATAATAATATATATCCTTTTCTACAATTTGTACACCACCTTTTCCTAGGCCCCGAAGTGGACAATTTTTTTTTTTTTTTGAATTAATACAGACCATTACATCCAACACTTTAAAATCAAATTCCCCCTGAAACCCCCCTTGGTTTAGGTGCATATTCACATGGGGCTGACGTAGGGCAGCGAGACCCTCTAAAATCATATAATACGTATAAAATCAACACCATTTAGCACATTGCCTCAAACCCCATAGTATTTACATGGAACCCATAGTATATCAAAATTGTACAAGAATATCCCACAAATGAAGATCGCTATCTACGGTTTAGATCAAGGAATATTGAGTAAATATGCCCATCCAAACTGACTCTCGATGCCCAGTCACCCCCGTGTGAGGGGAATTTAATTTTAAAGTGTTGGATGTAATGGTTTGTATTAATTTACATTTTCATAAAATTAGCTTTGCGAACATCCTCAATTTTTTTATTTTATTTTTTTGCTGCAAGATGTTTTGATTTTATTAAATAGAAAAAAGGGGGTACACGACCTTATTGGAGTGGCTCCACAATGGGCCAGATATATACATTTAAGTACAATGGTCTACCCATTAGTCCGAGACAAAGGATCCAAGGATAAGTACTATTCCTTTCAGCTGGAGGAAAGGTAGAGATTATTGTATGGTCCAAAGTTGAAGCCATGTGAAGCTCATAACCGCAAAATACAAGGGCTAAAGAGCGCCAATGAGCGGATATCCTCTTGCGCGTTAACTTGGCAGAGACTATCATGCAACCTAGCTATACTATAGGTGATTATCCCTTCCATTTCTGTACCGAGATGTATGCACCTTCTTCTAACAAAGTAACACATCACACAAGCCTGCCCCCGGAGGGGTGTCCATTCGCTTTCCAGTGCTACTTCACCTGTTCGCATATACTTCACCTTCAGGAAGATCAGCTCACCTAAAGTTCCTAGTTCAGGTTCCCCATGGAACACAAGAACATGGCTCAATGAGTGATCATCTGTTGAAGTAGCCTAGTCTCCCGCCCAAGACTTCCTCGTTTAATCTCTTCCTTAGCTTATACTTCCAGTCATATACTACCCTTCAATCCTAATCTCCCCCTAGCTGGGACAGGGAACGGATTGTGTTTTCTGCCCCAATGGCAATCGTTGTTAACTTGCACAGAAGGCTGATATGCAAAGAGGGGCCCTAACCCAAACAACTCAACTGCCTCCAAAATAGAACAAATGGTCTGAGCGCCTGGAGTGCCACTAATAGCCCACAGTGAGTGTGGGAGCTGATCAACGCCTAGATTAGCAGCCCACAGTGAGTGTGGGCTTCCCCTGCTGTCGAAAGTGCAGCAGCTACCTTGGCTTCACCCTTATAACTAACCTTTGCAAAAGCCTAAAAAAGCAAAACAAGATTACCTCCAGGACGACCCACAGCTAGGCCTCAGGAACTTCCAGAAATCAGCAGGCCTCAGATGATGTCAGGGATCTCAAAGAAAGCTGGGCAAATTTTCGTCTGCACCAAATCAAAGGTGCCCAGCCATCAGAGCTCATGCAACAACCTAAACCTGGAAAACAAATCAAAAGGTGGGCTAGCAGTAGGCCCGGCCACCCAGGCCCTTCCAGCCATGATTCCAACGAGATCTGCAAAGGAACAGGCTGTCACCGCCATAGGTGGCTATCCTAAGCCGCTCAAAACCTAAGCATTGTTCAACATCCTCAATTTGAAGACAGTTTTTATACACATCCATGCATGTGGAGAAATTGTCAAATCATTTTGATTATTGAAAATCTTGTCAAAACATGAACTAAAATCAATTTTGTGTGGACAACTTGGATGTGGCACATGGTGGATGAAAGATATTAATCATAGCCACCACCAACTTAATTGGACTAATCAAAGAGGATAATAAAGGGTTCCTCGTTTTAGGCCTTGGAAATTGGGGTCTGTTTCAACATATCACAAAGCTTTTATAAGAATATATAGTCTACAAATTAATTCAGTTTTAAGTATATTAGAATGAAATTATTTGTTTTGATGTGATGTGGGAGATGTCATTTTCTTGGTTTGGAGAAAAAAAATAAAAACCATTGGCAAGGTCATGAATAACATATAAAACATTAAATATAATAATACAAATCACACACACACACACACACACACACACACACACACACACACACACACACACACACACACACACACACACACACACACACACACACACACACACACACACACACACACACATTGATACAAAACCAGGCCTATAAAACACAGCTACCATAACATCATCTCCCAATGTAAGGAATGAAAGAAAAATAAATTGCCCAACCTACCTGTCTTAGTTTCAATATTTTCATAAAAGATTACTGTACTACAATGATCTTTCGCATGTAGTTTGTAATGCTACCTTTTATAGGTCTTCTGGCTTGTTCAGCCATGGGTAAGCCCTGGAAGTAACCTAGCCTCTTCCATTTATCTCTTTCGTCCTATTTTGCTGCATGAATGCAAACAACGAACCCAGATTCTGCCATGCATACAACTGGAAAACCAGATAAAATCAATTTATGGCCAATTCAATGCAATCTGCTGGGGAACTTTCAAAATTTATGTTCCGAAATCAAGTTCAAGCTCAAGCATGGGGAAACTCAAGCTTATTAGGATCATACAAACCCCTGAGTCCAGAAATTACATCACCCTCCTGCAACAGTTTGCCGAGATAGACGTTGTACCTCTAGGTTCTCAAACATCTCGTGAAGATTCCCGAAAATTCCAGCAAGAAGATACTATTTTTAGAAACTTTTCAATATTTACTATTCTTAGCAACTTCTGTTTTATGTTGAGGAGCTTATTCTTGCTAGTTGACCAATCAAAGCTCATCTTCTCACTCCCATGGCATTCTACAGCATCTAATCAAAACCTACTATTTTTAGAAACTTTTTGTAAAAATTACCACTTTTAGTAATTTCTATTATAGGTTAAGGTCCCCATTGATCAATCAATGCTATTGTAGATTCTCAAAGATTCCAGCAAAAAAGACACTATGTTTAGAAACTTTTCAATATTTACTATTCTTAGCAACTTCTATTTTAGGTTGAGGTACTTATTCTTGCTACTTGATCAGTCAAAGCTCATCACCTCACTTCTATGGCATTCTAGGACATTTAGCAGAATTACTATTTTTAGCAACTTCTATTTTAGGTTGAGGTACCCATTCATACTAATTGATCAGTCAATGCTATTATAGATTCCTCTAGGTTCTCAATTGCCCCCATTGGTCTGGAGTGATGTTTCCTGTGGGGGGGCACTGGCCCCCTGAGCACTCTCCGTCAGAATGTCCTGGGATGACGTTCCAGGAGGAAGAGCATTTCCTGTTGATGAGCTGCAATGTACCTGGCCTTTCTATCCTTAAGGAAAGTGCGGTATTGCTTTACTGAGGCTATGTGATTTGGTAGAGCCAGCGTTTGCGTTCTTTGCACTCGGCATCGAACCACTGGTTATGCGGAAAGGTCGTAGCTCTCGAGGTTTGCCTGGGGCAACTTCTCCCAAAACACCTCTCTGCAGCAGCCCCGAGGACGTCAATGAGCCTGCCTGCCTGCTCTTCTAGCGTTGAGCATTGTGAGATGCTTGCCAGATCCTCCATAAGCATTTGGGAGCGCGCTCATAGTCCAGTCTGAGCTGGGGCATACGAGAAGGTGTTGGACAGGCGTCTGGAGCAACTTGCCAAGCCAGCTGCAAGTAGAGCGGCAGGTGGTCTAAGTCCAACTCCTCATCCCTACCAGTTGTGCCCACCCGAAAATGTTTGACTAGATGCATGTCCTGCTCGGCCACCAGAACATAGTCTACCACACTGGACCCACCTCCCTGGTTCTCCTGCCTGCAAGTGTGCTGGCTGGAGGATGGCCACTGTGCTAGTCCATTGCAAATCACAAGGTCAAAGATACTGCAAAGCAGCAACAACTGCCTCCCATAGCATGAGACCTGAATGTCAGCTAATATCCATGGCCAAGCTCCTGCTGAAGGGCTCAGCTGCAACACATCATCTGCGAGAGGGTCAAATTTCATTGGCTATTTCGTGCCAGTGCGGGCATTGAAGTCTCCAACGAGCATGACCCTGCTGCTTGTGTTGCTATATGTCATCGTATAGATCGACATAGGGCTCCAACCTATCCACACCCAGATGGTTGTGATAGAAGTTTCAAAGAGGGGGCTACCACTACAATTCTGCACGTGTACCCATAGGTACCTGTTATATTTGTCCGTCTTGCACAGGGAAACTGATTGTGCCAGGGCTGTCCGGTAGTAGCAGGCGACCCCTTCGTACTCCCGCTTTCCGTGCATTCATTGAAGACGGAGTAGCGATGGTATCCTGACAAGTCAGGTAGTCTATGCCCAGCATGCTCCCATGTTTCCATGAGGAAAATGAGGTCCATATCGGCGGCCACTAAGTTGAGACTGTCTCCCTTCTGCCAGGGAAGCCCCGACAATTCAAGAGACCATGCGCAGGCACAATCCCTATTTGCTAGCAGGAGCTGCGGCAGTAGGTTTGGCGGTGGGAGCACAAGGGATGGTGGTGGAGGTGGAGGCGGCATGTGTGCCGTCGGCAGTGGCAGGTGAGGCCATTATAGCAGGATGTGCAGTTGGTGTTGCGGCAGAAGGGCCGCGAGAGTTTGTGGTGCCAGCATTAGCATTTAATGGTGGCCTGAAGATCTGCATCCTTCCCCGAACCAGCCCTGCTGCGCCTCCCTATTTGCGGACACTCTTGACTTTCTCCAACTCATGCTTGCGGTCCTCCTGCTGTGCCAGAGTCAGATCCCGGTCCACGTACAAGGCAGTCCCCTTCAATTGCCCGCCTTGGCACAGGATGGCTGCTCGCTCTTGCGCGTCCCTAACTGTGAAGATGACTACCCGGGGCAAGGCGCTGGGCCCCATGTCGTGTCGCCCTAACAATGTGCACGGGTGTGTGGAATGTCATCCAGGCCAGGATCTGTGTCTGGAGTCGATTGATGAGGTGTTCTCCTGCCTCCTCTATCAAGCTGCGCACCACCACATTGTGGCTCCTGCATCTCCGCTCCTGCAACTCTGAGGTGGTCGGGCTCGTGGGGCATTCGCTGTTTGCGATGTACGGGGCGTGGGTTGTGGCTCGTGGTGGGGTGGTGGTGGCATGGGGCAGCTTGGTGATGCAGCGGTGGCCGCCCTGGGTGGCATCTTGTAGGCTGCCGGGTATGTGCGTCTGTCATACTGCTCTCTGTAGTCGGGAGCTCAGCTCCTGCTGGAATTGCTGGTGCCTTGCCAATTCTTGCGTGCATCGCCGCAATTGTTCATGGGCTTCCACATGAAGGCCCTTGCCCTGCTGAACGATGGTTGCCCGAAGCTCCTGCAACTCCTACTCTCATGCCTCGGCCTTCCTGTGGAGCACGCTCAACTCTGACTAACTCGCTTCAAAGGCAGTCTGCACGCTTCGCCTAGTGGCGGCCTCCGCGACTTCTGATTGGAGGCGGGAGATGGTTGCCCTTGTCTCCTGGTCAACCCGCTGCCTATCTTGTGCCATGGTCTCTATGACGGTGGAGAGGGAGTCCACACGAGCCCGTAGGTGAACAAGATCTTGCCTCTATTGCTGTCTTTCAAAGTGTGCTAAACGGATGCCGTCTTCCAGTTGTTGTGTATGGTCTCCATCTCTGCAATCCGCTGCCTATCTGCTGCCAATTGTCTTCTGAGGACATGGGGCGCCGAGGCCTGAATCTCTTTCGCCAGGTCTGCAATTCGGGTCCTCCTGCCTCCAGTTCTTTCAAGGCCGCCATCTGTGCCCGATCTGCTATCGGGTCTGAACAACCATCAATCTCCTTCTGGGTCAATCTTGCTGATTGGGCCTTTGCCCGTGCTTCTCTCCTCATGGAAGTGGCGTCTCCCTTGTTCGTGGCATCTGGTCGGAGCGTTTGCATGGGGGACCATCCGTTTGATTCCCCTGGGCGGGCTCGTCTTGTCTGAGATCGGTAGCTTGGGGGCATGCATGGGCAGCAGTTGGGGGCTGGGGCTGGGCCTGGGCCTGGGCCTGGGTCTGGGCTATGGCTTGAGGAGTGTCTACATCCAGGTGGGGCTTTGGGTAGGGGGGTACATAAGTGGCCATTGTTGGTTGAAGTCTGCAAGGTCAAGAAGCGAATTAAAAGCACACAAGGAGTATTTAGAGATTCAAAGATCAAAAAGAAAGCATGGGGGGTTTGGGGGGGTTCAATCCTATGGGTGGGGGGCTCAATTCCGGTTATTGTCGGAATTCTTTTGGAATGGGAAGTGGACTGTTCGAGCTTGTGGCCTAGAGTCTAGAGAGAGAATGTAACCTGAGGACTTACAACTAGAGCTTATGCAACAAAACCCTAGAGAGAGAGTGTGGCTAAATTACCCCGGGGAGAGCAAAAATATGCAAGGACGACGACTAGACCTCGGGCCCAAAGGAAAAATGTGCAAGGACGACGACTAGAGGGCCCAAAGGAGACAAGTTGCACCAGGAGGAAGGATGGAGCAAGGAAGAAAGGATTGTGCAACAACTGGGAGAGGCAATTCTGGAGAGAGAATTTGTGCTAAGAGAGAAGGAGGAAGGAGCAAGACGCTAGAGAGAGAGGGAAAGGGTGAGAAGAGGAGAAATGGGCAGGGAAAAATGGCATCGGAAAAAAAGAAAAGAAGAAAGGGAGGGGAAAAATAGCACTGGAAAAAAAGGGAAGAGGGAAAGGGGCAGCGGGATAGGTCTCTTGGAATTGCAGGGGCTTCCCTTGGCAGAAGGGAGATAGTCTCAACTCCATTGCAGCAGACATGGATCTCATCTTCCTTATGGAAACTTGGGAACACGCTAGACTTACCAGGATATCAACACTACTCATTCTTCAATGAGTGCGCAGGCAAATTTGGACCATCAATAGTGCCCATCCTAACCGTACTATTTAATAGGGCATTACAGGAAGGATTTTCCCAATAGTGGACCACTAGCAGAGTAGTCCCCATCTACAAGACAGGAGACCTACACAGCCCAGCCAACTACATGACAATCATGGTCAGTTTTCAAAGCTAATGTCCAGCATCCTTGAACAGCAATTCACGATATGGGCAGAAGTGAGAGCGCTCACATAGGCAGGATTCAGGCCCCGATACTCCACCATTGACCACATATTCACTCGTCGGACCTTGGTTAAGGATAGCAGGAACTGCTGCCAGGATCTCTATTGCTGCTTTGTTGACTTTGCAAAGGCCTTCGACACTGTGCCTAGAGAAAAGTTGTGGGAAGACTAAGACAGTTGGGAGCCTCTGAAAACTTGTAAAATGCAGTATCCGGGCTCTATAAGACATGTTTCGGTCGATTGCTACTGACAGAACCACCTGTCAATAGTAGTATTGGTGTCTGCCATGGATGCCCAATCTCCCCAACATTATTTGGCCTCTACATTGACCAATTGGAGGGGTGGCTTGCCTGCCATGGGGGTGATGGAGCTCGGCTTGTGCACCAGATCATTAGGCAGCTCATATACGCAGACGATGTGGACCTCCTAGCCCACACCCCAGATGCCATGCAGCAGCACCTACATGCCCTAGATAGCTTCTGTCGGATCACTGGAATGAGGGTCAATTTGGCCAAGACTAGGGTATTGCTTGTCTCACTTCGCGCCAGTCAAGGCTTCACTTCTTCACTAAAATGTGGAGGTGGCACACACTTACAAGTACCTAGGCATAGAGTTCCCTACTACCACATACTGGGACACTTCCATTCGATTGCGGGTGACTGTGGGTTGGAAGGCACTTTATGCAATGCAGAATAACAGCTATAAAGTAGAGTTGTATGACAATAATTTGCCATTGGGACCCAAGCACATCATGATCGAAGTTCTAGAGGGGGGTGTTGAATTTGCACCTTAAGTAGTTAAAGCTTGTCTTTGACATATCTCCCAACTATCTCCCCATTGATCCCAAGAAAGATTTTGGTTCTTGTCTCAAAGAAGTTGTCTTTAAGGCAGTTAGACTCGGCCGCACAACCATGAATATTTTGAAGTTTAGGTTCAAAATACTAATTGTTGCATAAAGAAAGAAGAACTCTAATTTGACGATGACATGCACCTTGTTATTTCCCTTCTCGTATTCATTGATCAAAATTTCAAAATCTTATATTATAATGTTATACCGTATTGAATTGGACCAAGCCTTAATTCGAACGACTAAGATCATCGTGGTGCATCCAAAGGCCAAGATTTATTGCATGATTTCTCACCACTGTGATTGGTCATGCTTTGATCTCTTAAGGGGAGAGAAAAAGGAAAGGGAGGAAGGTGAAGGTGAAGGGCAAAAAGGCAGGGGAAAAAGAGAAAGGGAGAAAAAGACAACATGGAAACGGTGAGAAAAGGGAAAAAGCAAAGGGAAAAATAGCATGGGAATGGGAAAGAATGAGAATGAAAAAAAAGGAAAAAGATAGGAGGAAAAGGGAAGGAAAAAATAGGAAGATGAAAAGGGTGGAGAGAAGGGAAGTGAAAAAAGGAAGGGAAAAGGAAAAAAGAAAAATGGAGGGGAAAAGGAAAAAGAAAAAAAATGTATGAGTGAAATGGGAAAAGGTAAGGGGAAAAAGGCACGGAAAAAAGGGGAAGAGGGAAAAGGTGATGCCCGAAAGATCCTAGCGAGCCCACTGACATTGTATCCAGTAGTGCACATAAGCACAGCTGGCAGGAATGTGACTAAATGTCGGACAATGTTGCGGAGTGTGGCTTTGATCTTGAATAGCACCATATTGGCAGCACAGACACAGTCTATTTTCTCGTGCCTCCCGGGGCCATCTGCCTGTGTCCATTCGCAAGTGATGTGCACCTGTACGAATGGAAGCTATCAATGTACGCTTTTTCAGTGGCAAATGTGCATGGAGGTAGCGCTATGGACCACGTGCAAATGTAGGGTTGATATGGACCTTATAGTGTGATGTGTTAACATGTTCAAGGGCACCAGTATCCCAAAGCTTGATGAGAAAGCAAGCATCTAGGTATTGCCCGAGCTGATGGTGGTCCTCTTCAGTTTCAATTTGGATGCATCTATGCTCTTGTACGTCCCATCTGGAGAACTACTATGCTTGCCTCTCCATCCAACATGCCGTGAGGCACTGCAGGCCCATGGCCACAGTATAAGCCAAGTTGGAGAGACGTTCATTGCCCATACCCGACACCTTCTAAAAGTAAATAATGTGGCAGTCAAGTGCGGCCTGCTGAAGAGGTAGAATATCGGTCTCTTGCAGGAGGATCTAATATGGAACATTGGATTTCACCCGAGCGCCCGGGCCAAAAAGGCTATCTGTATCTGTTACAATTCATTTCACTTGGCTAGGGGCATGACCAGACCCCAGACGTTGACCCCATAAAAACGAACAGGTTCAACCATACAAATTTTTATTTCCCAATACAAAACATAAAACATTTAAAGCTCTAGCCAAAGTCAATTGTCTGTCCAAAATCAACCCACTAGTAAATCGATCGTCCATTCTAATGCATTTTTCCATAAGTCTGTCATTGTCATCTTGAACAAAAAATAACAAAAGAAAGAACATTTTTTGGGGCCTGAATCAAAGTTACACCGAATCGCTAGCAGAT
This sequence comes from Isoetes taiwanensis, assembly GCA_021234155.1. NCBI lineage: Eukaryota > Viridiplantae > Streptophyta > Lycopodiopsida > Isoetales > Isoetaceae > Isoetes > Isoetes taiwanensis. Next base: position 1,021,935 of record JAJEKV010000095.1, on the reverse strand, counting down.
AGTAAAAGCAAGCAAGTTTTATCTGCTTGACGACAACATGTCTATTAATGGACACATGAACTACTAACAAGCATTGATACAACCTCATGCCACAAAAAAGTTATGTGGCTGTATTTTAAATGTTATGGCCCCATGCTATAATTGGGCTAAACATCGAAAACTACCTAACGTATTAATTCTTAGTTCAAAATTTTGGTCAGATAATTTGGGCCCATGCCATCATGTAGTCAAATAACACCAAATGAAATTAAATCCTCAAATCTTTCTTGGGATCTTTAATCTAATCAATTACATGGGATCAAGGGGGAGATAGTTGAGAGAACATGTCAAAGACACACAAGCTTTAACTAGGTAAGGTGCAATTTCAACACCATTGACCAATCGGAACCTCCATTCAACACAAAAAATAACATCCCTTCTAGAACTTCGATCATGATGTGCTTGGGTCCCAACGGGAAATTATTTCCTACAAATTTCCTTTATTTTCTACAAATTTTTATTTCCCAATACAAAACCTAAAACATTTAAAGCTCTAGCCAAAGTCAATTGCCTGTCCAAAATCCCTTTTTTCCACAAGCATGTTATTGTCAGCTTGAACAAAAAATAAAAAAAGAAGAAACATTTTTTGGGTAGTAAAAGCAACCAACTTTTATCTACTTGACGACAACATGCCTATTAATTGACACATGAACTACTAACGAGCATTGGTACAACCTCATACTACAAAAAAGTTAAGTGGTTGTATTTTGAATGTTATGGCCCCATGCTATAATTGGGCTACGTAACATCGAAAACTACCTAACGCATTATTTCTTAGTTCAAAATTTTGGTCAAATAATTTGGGCCCATGCCATCATGTAGTCAAATAACACCAAATGAAATTAAATCCTCAAATCTTTCTTGGTATCTTTAATCTAATCAGTTAGATGGAATCAAGAGGTAGATAGTTGGGAGAACATGTCAAAGACACACAAGCTCTCACTAGATAAGGTGCAATTTCAACACCATTGACCAACGGGAACCTCCAACACAAAAAATAACATCCCCTCGAGAACTTCGATCATGATGTGCTAGGGTCCCAGTGGGAAATTATTTCCTACAATTTTTATATTATAATGTTATAGCGTAAGTATGTCATGAATGAAACCCTAATTTGGATGGTTGAGATCATCCAATTGTATCTGAAGACCGAGATTTATCACACGACTTCTCACCACCATGATTAGCCGTGCTCTAATGTCTGAAGAGGAAAGGTAAAAGGAAAAGGGAGGAGAAAAGGGCAAAGTGAAAGGAAAAAAGGCACGGGTAAAAGAAGAAGAAGAAGAAGAAGAAGAGATTTTAACGTCACGCCATTGTGGCAGCCCATTCTATCTGGACACGTGACACTTTTACAACACACCCATTGGTCCTCCCCACCACTTTATCATTGCCGGTTGGTCCTTCCCCACCAACTTTTACATTGCATGGCCACTTTCAATAACGGCGCTGAACCCGCGACCTTGGTACGGGCGCATTTTAACGCCTTTTTGGTCAGAAAAGGGGAAAGAAAGAAAGGGAAAAAGGAAAGCGAAAAGAGCACGGAAAAGGGAAAGGAAAATAAAGAAAAAAATGACACTACGAAAAGGAGAAGATGGAAAGAACGAGGATAGGAGTAAAAGGGAAGTTGAAAAGGGGTGGCGAAAATTTTAGTGGCCCCGACGGGCCAGTTGGCCACAAATGACAGGTTCAAACAAAATGCGATGGCCAGCTTGAGTAGGATGCCTTACCTACGGACTATCTGCAGAGTCACCATTTCGTGGCACTTTATTGCCTATTACGACATTAGAATGGCTAATTAGATGTTTGCTAATTGGAGTGGTATCGACTTTGGGCCAATTTAGTCCCAAGTGAGAACTAGATATGCTTATGGAATGGCTATTTAGGCCACTTGCCCAAATCTTGTAATACCTTAAGTTCGCCAAATCTTAACTCATCAAGAGGCCCCCCTCATAAATTCGTCACTTATGGTGGGCCAACATTATTAGAGGTTTTTATTCCTAAATGTATCTACCAACTAAGAATAATCCCACTCTTTTGGAAAATCAAATGTCGAGGCACTTTAAATCCTCTTACTAAGACTCCGGCATCCGATTTCTGATTCTCCCTACCAGCAATATGTGCATTATTGAAATACATGGGGTACGAATTCAAATTCATACAACACGTAACTTAAACACATTTATATAGGGTAGCGACTTCTTTATGTTTGGACAACTAGCTCTATATTTCAATAAGAATCTAGCTAAAAATCGCCATTTGAGCTACACATTATTAGATATTTGGTTCAAAAATCGCCAATTGGGTTGCTGCCACATTAGAAAAAAATAGGAAAAATGGCCAGTTCAGGCTACACTTTTGGGGGCATATTTTACAAGGAATGGCCAATTCATTATAGTTATACAAAAGTATAGGTCCCTTAAAATTTTCCCTGAAAAGGGGATGAGGAAAAGGGTAGAGAGGAGGGAAGGAAAAAGGGAAAAGGAAAGAAAAGGGAAAGGTAAAAGAAAGGGGAAGAAGGAGGGAGTGAAAAGGAACACTGGGAAAGGGGAAGAGGAAAAATGTGGGGAAAGGAGGAAAAAGGAGGAGATAAGGGCAAAGTGAAAGGCAAAAAGGCACGGGTAAAAGGGAAAAGGAAATGGAAAAGAATACAAAAAAGAGAAAGGAAAAGAAAGAGAGAAAATAAAGGAAAAAAGGACACTATGAAAAGGAGAAGAGGGAAATGGTGAAGACAGGAGTAAAAGGGAAGGGAAAAAGGGGATGAGGAACAGGGTAGACAGAAGGGAAGGGAAAAGGAAAAGGGAAAAGGATAGGAGAAGGGAAAAGGAAAGGAAAAAAAGGGAGAGGAGGAGGGAGCGAAAAGGGACAGTGGGAAAGGGAAAGAGAAAAAAGGTGGGGAAAGGAGAAAAAAAGAAGGGAAAAAGGACACGAAAAAAAGGAAAGAGAAAAAGGGAGGGGAGAAGGGATGGAAAGGGAAAAGGGAAAAAGCGAGGGGAGTTGCAAAAGGGAAAAAGGGCATGGGGAAAAGAGGAAGAGAAAAGAAGGAGAGAAGCGGAAAAAAGGAAGAGAGAAAGGAGGGAGGAAAAAGGGAAAGGAAAAGAGAAAAGAACAAAGGAGGGAGGAAAGGAAAAGAAAAAGACTACGAGAAAAAGGGAAGAGGGAAAGGGTGGGCAAAGGGAAGGAAGAAATGGCACTGTAAAAAGGGGAAGAGAAATAAAGGGAAGGGGAAAAGACATGAGAAAAAGAAAGGGAAAAAGGAAATAAAAAGGAGGCGGAAGAGAGAAAAATGGAAAGGAAAAGGGCACGAAAAAAAACGGAAGAAAAGGGCCTGGGAGGGAGGAGGAAAGGGAACGGAAAAAGGCTATTGGTAAAGGGGAAGGGGGAAAGGGAAGCGAAGGGGATGGAATGGGAGAAAAGGAAAATAAAATAAGGTAAAAGGAAAAAGGGAATGTGAAAAGGGGAGGGGAAAAAGGGAAAGGGGGAAAAAGGGAAAAGCAAGGAGGGGGAAAATGGAAAAGGCAAACGTGAAAAAAATGGAAGCAAATGGAAAAAGGCAAAAGGGAAAAAACAGGGGGTAAAATGGGAAAATAGAAAGGGGAGGTGAATAAAAAGGAAGAGCAAAATAGAAAAAGAAAAAGAAAAGGAAAAAAGGAAAAAGGAGGGAGAGGAGGGAAAAGGTGAAGAAAGGGGAAAAGAGGAGCGAAAAGAGCATGAAAAAATAGAAGAGAAAAGGGACATGGCAAAAAAGAGAAGAGGGAAAGGATGAGGAAAGGGGAAAACCGAAGGAAAAATGGACATGGAAAAAGGGAAAGGGAAAGAGGGAAAAGAAAAAAGGAGGGGGAAAAGAAAGGGAAAAGGGCACTAGAAAAAAGGGAAGACGGAAGGGCTGGGCAAAAGAGGAAAAGGGAAGGGAAAAAGGGGAAAAAAAGAAAAGGTGGGGAGAAGGAAAGGGAAAAGGGAAAAGGGAAAGGAAAGGCGAAAGCAAAAAGGAAAACTTAGAAAGAAGGGCACGAGGAAAAGGGGAAGAGGGAAAAGGGGGAGAGGGAAAAAGGGAAAAGGGAAAAGGTAAGGGGAAGTGCGAAATATGGTCGAATGCTCTTGATTATCCAATTTTAAAAACATGAATCCATTTAACAATTGCTCCAGTATATCAATCACAGTTTCTAGCTATGCCCAGCAACGCTGGGCACCTTAACTAGTTTTCTTTATTTCCTACAAATTTATATTTCCCAATACAAAACCTAACACATTTAAAGCTTTAGCCAAGGTCAATTGTCCGTCCAAAACCAACCCACTAGTAAATTGATCGTCCATTCTAATCCATTTTTCCAAAAGCCTGTCATTGTCGGCTTGAACAAAAAATAAAAAAAGAAGGAACATTTTTTGGGGCCTGAATCAAAGTTACACCGAATAGCTAGCATGTGGTAAAAGCAAGCAAGTTTTATCTACTTGACGACAACAAGTCTATTAAATGACACCTGAACTACTAACAAGCATTGGTACAACCTCATGTGACTAAAACGTTATATAGTTGTATCTTAAATGTTATGGCCCGATGCTATAATTGGGCTACATAACATCGAAAACTACCTAATGTATTATTTCTTAATTCAAAGTATTTGTCAAATAATTTGGGCCCATGCCATCATGTAGTCAAATAACACCAAATGAAATTAAATCGTCAAATCTTTCTTGGGATCTTCAATCAAATCAATTAGATGGAATCAAGGGGGAGATAGTTGGGAGAACATGTCAAAGACACACAAGCTTTAACTAGGTAAGGTGCAATTTCAATACCATTGACCAACGAGAACCTCCAACACAAAAAATAACATCCCCTCTAGAACTTCGATCATGATGTGCTAGGGTCCCAGTGGCAAATTATTTCCTACAAATTTTTATTTCCCAATACAAAACCTAAAACATTTAAAGGTCTAGCCAAAGTCAATTGTCTGTCCAAAATCAACCCACTAGTAAATTGATCGTCCATTCGAATCCATTTTTCCAGAAGCCTGTCATTGTCAGCTTGAACAAAAAAAAAAGAAAGAAAGGAAGGAACATTTTTTTGGGGCCTGAATCAAAGTTACATCGAATAGCCAGCATGTAGTAAAAGCAAGCAGGTTTTATGTACTTGACGACAACATGCCTATTAACTGACACATGAACTACTAATAAGCATTGATACATCCTCATGCTACAAAAAAGTTATGTGGTTGTATTTTAAATGTTATGGCGCCATGCTACAATTGGGCTACGTAACATCCTGGACTACCACAGTCGTCGAATTCGTCGATCCTACGACCCAGATCGGATGTTGGGGCCTATGAGGACTCTCTCATTTTGCTTATAGTCATTTATGATTGGAGGCGCCTATGATTTTGAAATATGAAATACGATTTCGATCAAGGTTTTGAGGGAATATCGAACCTCTATACGGCTTTGCCTAAGATTTTAGAATATGAAATACGGGGGCTCGAACCTCTACCAAAATAACTCAATGTCCTCATAATAAGACGACTTTAACCAATATACCCAGTGGGCTAATGTGATTATTTTTTGTCTTGAATTACTCATTCAATTGTTTTAGGGATATATAGTCTATGGTCAGGAATTGTTATTTTTTACATTGATATCAAATCAACCTGGAACCCCTTGTTATTTTGCTACATTTTGGTCAAAAAAATTGGGCCCATGCCATCATGTAGTCAAATAACACCAAATGAAATTAAAAACTCAAATTATTCTTGGGATCTTTAATCAAATCAATTACATGGAATCAAGGGGTAGATAGTTGGGAGAACATGTCAAAGACACACAAGCTTTAACTAGGTAAGGTGCAATTTCAACACCATTGACCATCCCCTCTAGAACTTCGATCATGATGTGCTAGAGTCCCAGTGGCAAATTATTTCCTACAAATTTTCTTTATTTCCTACAAATTTTTATTTCCCAATACAAAACCGAACACATTTAAAGCTTTAGGCAAAGTCAATTGTCTGTCCAAAATCAACCCACTAGTAAATTGATCGTCCATTCTAATCCATTTTTCCAAAAGCCTGTCATTGTCAGCTTGAACAAAAAAAAAAAAGGAACATTTTTTGGGGCCTGAATCAAAGTTACACCGAATAGCGAGCATGTAGTAAAAGCAAGCAAGTTTTATCTACTTGACGACAACAAGCCTATTAATTGACACATGAACTACTAACAAGCATTGGTACAACCTCATGCGACTAAAAAGTTATGTAGTTGTATCTTAAATGTTATGGCCCCATGCTACAATTGGGCTACATAATATCGAAAACTACCTAATGTATTATTTCTTAGTTCAAAATATTTGTCAAATAATTTGGGCCCATGCCATCATGTAGCCAAAAAATACCAAATGAAATTAAATCGTCAAATCTTTCTTGGGATCTTTAATCAAATCAATTACATGGAATCAAGGGGGAGATAGTTGGGAGAACATGTCAAAGACACACAAGCTTTAACTAGGTAAGGTGCAATTTCAACACCATTGACCAACGAGAACCTCCAACACAAAAAATAACATCCCCTCTAGAACTTTGATCATGATGTGCTAGGGTCCCAGTGGCAAATTATTTCCTACAAATTTCCTTTATTTCCTACAAATTTTTATTTCCCAATACAAAACCTAAAACATTTAAAGGTCTAGCCAAAGTCGATTGTCTGTCCAAAATCAACCCACTAGTAAATTGATCGTCCATTCGAATCCATTTTTCCACAAGCCTGTCAATGTCAGCTTGAAAAAAAAAAAAAAAAAAAAAAAGAGGAAAGAATTGATACTCCCAATATGAAAATCTGGACCATCACGCCACAACTTCAAACTAAAATGCCCATAGTAGGTTTGAGTCTGCCCATGCAAGATTGCCCCGGTCATTGAGATCTGCAAAGGGTATAATCTTCCACGTGACTTGGTATGTACTTGAATTATGGAAGACAAGTCTTTTGCTGGTGCATCTTGTCATGTATAATACATAAATAGTTATTAGGTTCCAATGCAGATAAGGTCCTCCACATCCAATAACATGATCTACATGATAGTTGATCAGTCATATGGTCCTTCATATGCTCCCTTATCCTAGCTCTTTGACTCGGTTGCACAGTCTTATCAAGAGTCTCCTTCAACTTAGCACACAAATTGCACTTCGTAAAGTTGTTTGAAGTAGCTATGGTGACATGATTGAAATGCTTCTTCCATAGCCTACTAAAGCTAGGTTGGGATATTGGAAGAATTTCCAATTCTCGAAGTAGGGAATTCACTTCCTCCAAAATACACTTTTGAGTACAGTGGTAACCTTTTCTCAACAACTGATCTTCCTTTTCATCCCTTCTGCTTTTGTGTGGCATACAATATACATTGAAATCAATATATTTTTCAAATATCTCCCTGGCAGCCAAGATCCTAGCAGTTGCTCTCAACAAACCATTATTTCCATGCAATCCTGGTCCCTTCTGCCTGCTTTTTTGCCAATTATGCCATGAAGAAGTTGGAATTGCATGGATATTCTGCCATGCTTTTTTATATATCCATTTGCCTAGCAAAAGGTATCTTTTTCTGTTTGGATTTCTTTCATCCTGAAGTGCATGCTCGAAGATTGTGTACATGTAGGTCCTCCTCTCATCAACAGTATACTCTTGAAAAGTGGCTCTTGCTTCCACCAATTGTTCTATTGTAAAGTATTGCATGCAACCACTCCAACAACATTCTGAGCCCCTAACCTTCACCATAGTCTCACGTTTAGTGTCACTAATCAACTTGGCTCTCTTGCTAGGATAATGTCTCGCAACTGATACTTCTCCCCTTTTGCTTAGGTTTAGGGTTCCCACTGCTAATGGACCAGGATTAAGACAATCATTATCCCCAACAACCTCAGACTCTGGAAAAAGATAATTCTCCACAAATTGAACACTACTTATAGGCCATGCCATGATGCAAGGAACCTCCAATTGCTTGACACAACCAAAACATTCCTTGTCACCCAAATCTTTACTTTTCCAGTTGTCTTCCAACATAGAAATTGCAATACCAAGATTGTCTTCCCCTAGCCTTCCATGCTATACCTTTTGGTTGTGTTTTATATGTAAATCTTAACACTAGAGTTGTCAGGCAATGGACCAAAAATGGTGCATTTGCACTGTTCACTTTAAAATTCATATAAAATCAATGGCTCAAAATTCAACAAAATCCTTTCTAGAAGTTCATGTATGGCAGTCATATTCCATATACAAAATACTTAAAAATATATCTACCTCCATTCTTGAAAGTTATGCTTATGTGAATCCAAGGGGGTCATGCCAAGACTGCCTTATATTTACATAAGGTAAAACTGTCTTAATGAAATGATTTTTTTGAATTTTTTCAGTATTTTCTTATTTTTCTATGCAAGTTAGAGAATACAATACAAAAAACTGCACCTCATTCCAAGGTATGAGAAGGAAGATAGAGTTCTTCGAACATGACAGGGTCAAAACTATTTTCTGTCGTCTGTGGACCAATAATGGTTCCCAGAAGGCTGTTCTCGAATCAAACCTCTAACTTTTTCTAATAAATGAATTTTGGTTTGGAATTTGGAATATAAGTAGTAAACAAGTTGTTTCATCTTAGAAAAATGTTTATTGGTCTTGATTCCTATGTTTTGGTTTTTTCATAAAAAATTTAATACGATCGACTACTAATTTATGTCTATATTGAAGAATAAAAAGAAAAATGATTCAAGTTTGTCCTTCAAAAAATTATAATATGAAAGTTTATAACAATATGAGACAAATGCAAAAAAAAGCACACAAAATGAGCATAGCACTTGTTCTAAAAAAATCAAAAAAGATTTCTGTCCTGAGACCATTATTGGTCCACAGTTTATTTAAAATTCAAGAACTTCCTCACGTTAATCGATTGCAATGTGAATTTTTGGAAATGAGTAGTTCATGAGTTACTCTATTTATTAAAAATATGTAATATACATATTTTGTTGTTTGGATTAAGCATTTTAGGATCAACTTCAAATTATTTGCTAAATTACGTCTTCCATGAATTTTGAAGCATATGCTTTGAGTTATGACCTTCAAAAGTTATATTCTTAACACATAACAAGTTGCAATACCAATGCAATAAGAAAGAAGGAATACTATTAAATGTTATTATTATAAAAATGTAAAGATAATCTGCTATGTCTGCGACCATTACTGGTCCAAATGGCTTAGGCCCATTATAAAACCAAGAGTGTCACCATCTTAATCCATATTGATCTCAATTTCAGAACACAAGACACATGCATAGTACTCTGATTGATAATATTAGTTGGTTGTGGAATTGCCTCATTAGGTGTAATCTTGAGGCATAAGCAAATTGAATCTATGAGGATTTCTACTCATCCCTTATGCTATAGAAGATAAGAATTCATCATTATCATTGTACAGATGACAAGCCTAGGTGACGCCGCTTCAGTTCCGCCAAGAAACTTTGGAAGTTTCATTCCTTCCATGGCTATGGCGGATGGACAAAACTTGGCGAAGATAGAGAACTGCCATAGGCCATCGCAGATAGCTTCCAGGGCCATAGCTTCCATCGTCATAACTTCTACGGCAGTTTTTTATAAAACCATAGCTTCTATGGCAGATTTTTGCAACGCCGATGCTTGCAGGACACATTTTTGCAGGGCAGATGCTTGCTTCTATTAGGGGTTTGGGGCGGCTCCTTTGCATCATAAGAAGGCCGAAGCACACGGAGATGTCTGTTGCTGCATCGCTCTGCCGGCATCACTCTGCTACTACTGTATACTGCCATCCTGCATCTTCTTCCCTGCTGCTGCATCTTCTTCGTCGTTCTTCCTCTGCTGCATGTCTATGAACTTTCCACCTAACGGTGGGCCACATGAGGAACCCACCGGCTGTCGCGGGTATTCTGCAGGGAAAGGGGCAGGCGGCGGTGCCGCAAGGGGTGCACCGGTTGCCCCTCGGAAACCCGCTCTGACCGGTGGGTTCCCTAGCACCTTTTTTTTTAAATTGGGTTTTCTCGTTGCCACTTTAGTACCAACTCCAAGTGGGTAACCCATCTATCCTACACCACCTTGTTAACATATTTGATATATGACGATTATGCTTTCGGTACCAACTCCATGTGGGCAGCCTCGATGTGCTGCTATCGGCTCCCCAAACTGACTAGAGAAACTAGGAGGATTCACTTGAGTGAATCCTCCAAGCCATAGGAGGATTCGCTTGAGTGAATCCTGAGGATTCGCTTAACACTAGAGTTGTCCCTTGATGGACCATAAATGGTTCATTTGTATGGTTCACTTTAAATTCTATATAAAATCAATGGCATAAAATTCAATTAAACCCTTTCTACATGTTGATATATGCTAGTTATGTTGCATAAGAAAAATAGTAAAAAATGGATATACCCCCAAAATTGAAAGTTATGCTTAGGTGAATCAAGGGGGGTCTAAGTCCAGTTTGCTTCATGTTTACATAATGTAAAACTGTCTCAGTCAAAAGAGTTTTTTGATTTTTTTTCATTATTATAGTATTTTTCTATACGAGATAAGAATGAATACACAAAAAACCTTGTCCCAATCTGAAGTCTAGGAAGGAAGATATGGTCAGTCAAACACGACAGGTCAAAAACTGTTTTCTGCATTCTGTGGACCAATAATGGTTCCCAGAAGGTTGTTCCCATCAAAAATCTACAAAATGAGCAAAAACTGTGGTCACAATAAATGAATGAAGTTTTCTGTGTCCAGTCCAAGCTACAGACTATTACTGGTCCACAGAACCCAGTCCCATGTAAAAATTGGTAGCAAGAAAATTTTGACTGAGAATAACCTCCAATTTCGGATATAATCTGCATACTGTGGCCTCTATTGGATAAAAATAATTGAAAGATTGGATTTTATTTATTGATGGCCTAATTGGAGGGTTATTTGGTGCCTAGGCAAACATGGCAATTTTAGAAGCCAAATATTCACCATTGAGCCTATGACATGTCCCACTTTTCATTCACAAAAAAATATGTTATGAAACCTTATAAAGGTAGAAGCCAATGCAAAAAAAAACATGCAAAATGAGCAAAAGGTGTGGTCACAATAAATGAAGGAAGTTTTCTATGTCCAGTCCAAGCTGCAGACCATTACTGGTCCACAGAACCCAGTCCCACGTAAAAATTAGTAGTAAGAAAATTTTGACTGAGAATAACCTCCAATTTTGGACATAATCTCCACAATACGGTCTCTACTGGATAAAAATAGTTGAAAGGTTGGATTTAATTTCATGATACCCTAATTGGAGGGTTATTTGGTACCTAGGCAAACATTGCAATTTTCCAAATATTCACCATTGAGCCTATGACATATCCCACTTCTCATTCACAAACAATGTTATGAAACCTTATAAAGATAGAAGGCCAATGCAAAAAAAAAAACATGCAAAAAGAGCAAAAGGTGTGGTCACAATAATGAAGAAAGGTTGTGTTGTTTCAAGACCATAGAGACAAACATTGTATCTTTTGAAGCCAAATATACACGATGAGCTTTATGACATGTCCACTTCTCATCTACAAAAGATATACTATGAAACTTTATAAAGATAGAAGACCCAATGTAAGAAAAAGCATGCAAATAGAACAAAAGATGTGGTCACAATATATGAAGAAAGGTTTCTGTTTCAAGACCAAGCTGCAGACTATTACTGCTTCAGCCCCATGCAATAACAGTCCAAACGTGCATGATACCCTGATATGTATGCAAAGATTATTAGTGCAAATCTATAGCAATGTTGCAAAACACTAGAAATGCAAATCATTAATTCAGCAACCATAAAATGAAGAATTAGAAATATACCTTCATCTATTCTTCTCTCTTTCAGCCTTCCTTGATGCCAAATCAGCCTTCTTGGCATCCTCCGGGGAGCCCACATCTCAGAATGGTAGAGAGTATCACATGCTCCAGGATAAATGTAAACATTGCAAACATGGCAGTAGAATTTGGTTCTTCTAGCACGTGAAGTTTCATGCACAACACCAGCTTCCTTTTCAATGATCCTGTTGCAAGCACAAACTACACAAGTCCTATGAGGCCCATCAGATTTGTAACAGGTAGCATGCGCAGAATTAATTTGCAGCAGGTTTGCTCTTGTTATGTTAGTTTCATCGAAGTCATTGGCAATCAATTGTTGCTGCAGTTCAGTCAAAAAGTCATAATGTGTAATACTAGGATTCCAATGCTTGAATATAAGGTAAGAATTTGTCAACACTGAATCCAACATGCCCCAAAACAATGCATGCCACCATTTCCATGAAATAACCTCTTTCTCCAAACCGTAATTAGATGCCACACACACATCTTATTGTGTACATCGCAACCAGCCTTATGCTCATTGTATGCCACTGCAATTTCCGGGGCAGCCACACATTGGCGATTGCCTCTCTCCAACAAGCACACAACTGAAGACATTGGAGGCAAAAGGTATTGCCTCTTTGTCTTGCCATGCAGATACTACAACACCAGAATCCTTGCAATATGCAAATTTGTGAGAACCTTTGGGGATCTCCTTCTTCTTGCCCGCAAACTTAAGCATTTTTATAGGAAACATTTTGGTTTTGTTAGGATTTACAGTTCTGGTGCCACCTAGCTTTCTCTTCGACAACCATTGCAGCAGCTTCATGCTTGTAAAGTACCTGTCAAGGAATACATGATGGCCTGATCCAAGCTTTTTGACTAGATTTGATACTGCATGGAATCCCAAGCCCTCCTCTCTTTTCAACTTGTCGTATATCTCAAATTGTATGCAGTAACCTGTTGCAGAATCACAAAGGGTCCATAACTGAATCCCAAATTTGTGTGGCTTCTTTGGGTTATAGATACATAAGGGGTTCATTGCATTTCGAGAAGGTATGATTCTTTCGTCCACAGTTATCTCTTTTCCTGCTGTATAAAGATCCAAAAATCTCTTGTTCCACTCTTTTTCTACATTCTCAACTTGATAAATTTTGTATCCTCTGGTTGCCTTGTCCAATGGGCGTAGGTTATTATCTCCGAGGTGAAAGAATCTCTTGATTTGCTGAGCCCTTTTAAGTGACATAAACCTGCCAAAATTTGGCCAATTAACAGCTCCTACTTCACCCATTGCCAATAAGACTGAAGCCTATTGTATGGATTCAATGCCATAGCAATAATGAGACCAAAAACCTGAACAAAGTGCTAACATCCACAGGGGACCAGCTTCTAACTGACTGAAATTTTCTTCTACTCTTATCTCTTACCTCATCGGCATATCGATTAGTCTCTTGGCAAATCTGGGACATCATTGTATGGGACAAAAAGCATGTGAAAAGTTGGAGAGGAGACATTCTTTTTGTTCTAAAAGCTGGACCCCTTTCACACGCATAAGGAGGAAGTTTGTGCAGTAGATTATGAGGCAAAGAACCACTTCCAAGTGTCCATGCAGTAGTGCTAGGTTCAGCTCCAGGCAATTCATCCTCATCTACGTCATCCCGTAAGGCAGGATCCTCTCTTTCAAGCTGTAAATCATCAAGTTCATGGAGCTCATTGTCTTCATCACTTGAATAAACGACACCCTCTGCAAATTCTTCCCCATTTGCTGATGTAGAAGCTACAATACTTGGATCCTCAAGTAGTTTTGCATTCCTGGAAGCAGGGAATAAATTACTAAACCCATATTTTTGTTTAGCCAAAATAGGTTTAGCTAAACTACCTCGAAATTGAAGTCAAAACTTTCTTAAGTTTGGCTAATCTAGATGCTTTTTTTAAACCATAGTTTCTTGTCTTTAGCTAAACGAGATATTTTCTTCCTTCAAAAGTGTCTATCACTTGGCTAAACTTTGACAAAAAAAAAAAGATAAGTAATAGCCATTTGTTATTTAAAAAAAAAAGGGAAATCAATATTTTTTAAAGGGATTTATGGGAATTTTATTCAGTATATAAAATAGATGGAAACATCTTATAATAACAATATTATGAAGCACTTGACATAAATATATCTAATCTTCATCATCCACAATAAATAACTGGTTAAGGTCTTCTTCATTGCTTGTTTGTACTTCATGCAATGTATTGGTATTAATTCTCCTCAACTGCAATGCATGTTCTAGTAACTAATATGTGCTTACAAGCATCATTTCAGAGTTCAAAAACCCTCTCATGCGAGAAATCATACAGGCTGTAATCACATGCATACAATCTCAGTGCAGCATTCAAATTACCATCAAGCCTATTTCTGAGCTTATTCTTCAAAAGACTCAATGTGGAAAAGCGTCGCTCATCTTGGACGCTTCCCAAAACCATGCAAAGACATAATTCTGCAAGTCTAAAATACCCAAAAATTGCTACACGTAATAGACTATTAGATTCAAGCAATTTCCCTAGTCGAGTGACAACACCAAATTCTAGTGGATCCTTGAGATCTTTAAATCATTTGACCATGGTATCTCCAAAAAAAAAGGCCCTATGCTTTAAATTTCTGTTAATCCAAAAGCCGATCAATGTAGCCATCATTGAAACGTTTTTCACAACAAAAGTATTGTTTGATAATCTTCATTTTCGACTTAAAATATAAAGCAATAGATTTACTTGAGCTAGCCGTACTATTCCAGTTCTAAGAAAAAACTACTCCAATGGCATCCAATACTTCATCGGGAGGAAAACAAGAGCGAAACTCATTCGCTAAAGCATTTGCAGCCTGCACATGACCAAATACAACGCATATTAGACATGATCAAAGTTTTGATTTCCAAGAAAAACTCAGATTATTTGGAATCCAAATCAGAATTTTGTAAGCATCATAATAAAAAATCAGATTTTCCAAAAAAAATTGGATCAATTGGAGCAAATCAGATTTTTTTAAGCATCATGTGGAAATATAATATTTATCCTTGATGCAAAAAGAAGGGCATACCTTTTCTAGTAGTTACAATAAGAGTTATTTTTTGTTCTGTAAAAAGCCTTGCTATGTGTTGTGTACTCTGCACACAATAATATGCTAGAAATCAGAATCGTACTAAAAGTCAAAGAAAAAATGCATAAAGATTGTAATGATAAGCTACCACCTAACAAGTCAAATGAAAATGGAAGGCATTTCAATTCGTGTCACTTTGGAAGAAAAATAAAGTAGTGCCATGCTCTTTTTTAATCCCATGCATGCATACATGATCTCATTCTTGTTCCAATAAATAGCAACAGTCAATTTGTCCACTTTGGAAGGAAATAAAGTAGAAAGTTTTCATGCCATGACATGCTCATTTTTATTTCCATGCATGCACATATGATCTTATTCTAATTCCAATAAGTAGTAGCAGTAAATTAAATGGTTGTAGAAAAAAGGCCCATAAATGGTTTTAGAAAAATGAGCTGGTTTTTCCTAAAGAAGCCTTTTGTATGTGTATGCAGCATATACAATGATGCGTTATCAGAAACCAGAGTCGTACTAAAAGTCAACATATGAAAGAAAGAGAGCAATAAAGTAAAGTAGATGAAGCTAAAATGCTAAAGATAAAGAAAGCAATCAAATAAAAGCACCTTAGAGTAGCTTGTATAGGCTTATGTACTTGATAAGCTTTATTTAATGCACACAAGTCTCATTGCAACAACCCAAAGCCATTTATGGATGATATTGATGCTAAACTTGATCTGCAAAAAAAATGATCGTAAATGCATAAGAGGGTAAAAGTAATAGCTCTACAATAAACATAATAAACATGTGCATAACAAGCTCAAAACTACAAACATAGCATAGGTAACAGAGCACAAGTAATAAATAGTTGCCTTATCTCAAAGCCTTCTGCTGCATATCAGGTTTTCGGCCTGCATGGACCTTGCTTTAAAGCCATGATTTCTCTATATGCCGCCACAAGGATGTTTTGCAAGTACCCATTTAGCATACATGCATTCATAAACTAAACAAAAGGTTTTATAGACAAGGAAAGAGACAGAAAAGACAAAGGATCTTATCAAAGAATAGGTTGGCATCACAAGCTCGGTTCCCATAAAACAATCCAATTGTAAATCACTTTATAGAAAATGGCTATGAACCCATTTGCCTCTACTTGAATTTGTTTGGAGTGCACATGCAAGAAGGCTGGGCTGTGAAGGTCGTTTTATTAGCAGCCATGTGCATATTTTGCATTTTCTTAGAAATAGTGCTTGCTAGGTTGTGGCCGTTTCACGATTATGTAGATGCTTCTAACTGCTTTGGCTTGAGGTCTTTTATTCTATTGATATAAATCCGTTGCTTTATCCAAGTCCATATGGTGTCCTCAAGCTGTTTAACATCAACGGAAGAGAAGATGCAAGCATTTGCTTTAATTTTGTACAAACAAACGTAGGGTTTTGATACAACTAAGGGTAAAACAGTCTGGATTCTTATAGAAATGACCCAATTTCGTCCTTCTATACAAAACAAGAACACAAAGCCTAAGAAATGGACTCAGACCTTAACATTTTAGCTTGATCTCTTCTTGTATAAGTCCGAGAATCGCCTTCAGATCATTAACTTATCCAGTTCATTTTGATGCTTGGATCTAAAATCTGCAATACAAAAATTGAATCAAATTTTTTTTATACAAATCCTAGTGGGCGATTTCACCAAGGTCCTACCGATTCCAAGGATTGATTTTTGGCGATTCTATCAATCTTGAGAGCCCCACCCCATAAAATGTTAAGCGATTCTTGAGACAGATGGAGCTCCACCGACAATCAGCTTTGGCGAAACACCCCGATGGTTGGCCGTGGCGCCAAAAATCTTAAGCGAAATATTTTTGTTTTTTAGCATTTTTTTGCATTTAGTTTAGCCAAATATTTTTGAAAAACCCCTAGAAAATCGCCAAATAGCGAAATTTAGCTCTTATATTATTCCATGCCTGGAAGAGGCTTTACCATCATCAAGTGAATCCTTGCGTGGATGACCACATCCTTTACTACCCTCTTTCTTTATATTAGCCATGAACTTCTTCTTCTTAGGTCTGCCACGTTTTTTAGCAGCTTCATCCTCCTTCGCAATGGTTTGATCTTCTAAAGTTAAATAATCTGCATCCTCTATGACATCCTCAGCATTATCTATATCATCTCCTACATCTTCCATAGCGGCAAAAGTATGGTAAATAGGATGTGGAGGATCAAAATATCCATGAAGTTTATGGGAAGATTCTGCATTTAGTGTTTTGGAAGCATCACTAACTGTGGCCTCAGTATTTACTGCTTTATCAGCAATGTCTGGTGGCTGCATACTTAGAGGCATCAGAAGAGTATTGAGTGGTTGTGCTTCAATAGGGGTCGTCAGTTTTATACCATCAGGAAGAACATGTTTGCAAGGGCTACTCTGTCTTTCCCTTTCATATAAGAAATGCATGTGATCAATGGAATCCAGACTATCTCTTCTTTTCTGAAATTGACTGAAAGAATTACTCAAATTTGGCCACTCAATTCCCTTACCTGTTGGACGAATTAGTTCACCAATGGGAATATCATCCAACAAATCTGTATCTTCATCCTCCTCATTTGCCTTTGAATCTTCATTTTCGTTTAGAAAACCTTTCCCTTTGCCTGCAATAAGAGTTTTTTCGGGATGATTCTCCATTTTCACTACAAGAGAATAGGCGTTTATTGTCAGTTTTTTTTGTCACTTTGTAGACTACTGCATTTTTCAGAGAACTGACAAAAATGTGACCATAAAAATGTCAAAAATTGGTGACGATAGATCGTCAGTTTTTTGTCACTTTTTTTGGCAAATTTTTGACACCTCATTTGTCATCTTTATAGCATTTTTTTGTCACTTTTTTGGGCATTTCTTTGACATCTATATTGTCATATCTTAGGCAAATTTTTGAGACCCTATTTATCATCTTTATAGCATGTTTTTGTCACTTCTTTGGGCAATTCTTTGACATCTATATTGTCATATCTTAGGTTGTTTTTTTGACAATTTAGTGTCATCTAAAGTGTCATATTTTATATCTATTTTTGTCACTTTTTTGGCAATTCTTTGGCACCTATTGTGTCAATTTCAGATGAGTTTTTGTCACTTTTCTGACAAGTCTTTGGCACCTATTTTGTCACATTTTAAGTTGTCTTGGCATATTTTTTACACCTATTTTAACATATTTTAGGCCAATGTTTGTCACTTTTTTGGCAATGTTTTGACATATGTTTGGTCATATTCTAAATTAGTCAATATATTCCTGCAACAAAATTCCTCAAAATGATCTAAGTAGCCTTATTCAATGGTCAACCCCAACAACAGATCCTATCATAAAAGAAATAGATTATGTTTTTATAAAAGCCCACCTGTTCAAAAGCTTGCAGCAAAAAGGTTTCAGAACATGTATCCATGTTTTGATCATATACCATTCTGACCGATCCATCCTATTGCAATGTAAAGTACTCTTGAAGATTGGCCGTAACCAATCACAAGGTAAAATAGACCGAGTTTTTCAAAAATGTACAAGACAACATTGCCCTTTCTATTTCAGCAGACTATATGTACAATGGACTCAAGAATAACTAGGTATGATGTTAAAAAAATGATATACTTCATCTTTGTCTATAACAGCTACTTCAGTATCGCAAACGGAACAGGACACTGGATTATATGCTTCTTCATCATTATACACATGTTCAACATGTTGAGCACTTCGCGATTTTCGTTTCCTATTGATCTGCAATGGAAATCGAACGTTAATATTTTCCTTTATCCTGCAGTTTCTTACAAACATAGCTCTGTACTGCGTAACATATACCTCATGCCTGCATCTTGCATCATCAGCGTCTGTGAAATCCAATTTCATCATAAGCATGGCTTCCTAATACATATGACAGAATTACAAGGTGTATTGCTCTGTTTTCCTACAGCTTTTTAACGAATCGTCACCATAGGAGTAATTTCTCTATTTTGGTTTAAACAAAACCAATTCTACATGCCCTTTGCTCTAAATGCCCTTTGCTAATTACAGCATCTGATAAACCAGCCTATGATTCCCAAACACAAAGCAGGTTTAATATCAATCATGAAACGTTAGATGACTTTGAAAAAACAGAATCTTTTTTCTACTGTAAATTAGATGTTTATACATTACCGTTGGCAATCAAGACAAAGCGTAATAAAGCATGCCGGGCAGCTCAAAACAGCATCGGATTTACGACCTTGGCGTTGGAAATCAGCCCAATGCTGGTCTTTGTCATCAATTGAGGCATCATAATACTCTGGTTTGTCCAACTTCAGCTTCACATCAGCATCTACAAATAAAACTGGATTCACCATACGGCTCCTACACACGATTACTGCAAATAGTCATATTACCAGACGAAGACGAGGAGCATGGTGAAGCCGCTGCAGAGGCCTTCACTCCATCGCCGGACTCCATAATCTTCAAACCCTAAAATTATCGCATTCTTTAACCATCTTAAGGGCTCGATTCCACTAATGGAGGCAATTTGAAAAACAAAAATTATCACATTAGCTAATTATCCATGTCAGCAAAAAAACTTAAAATTAAACAAATTCCCGATTCAACAGATGATTGCAAGAGCAGAATCAGATGTTACGACCTTCAAACTGAATCTAAAACCAGCAATGCCATTATGTGTTTGTAGCTACAAACTCAATCTCAAAAAACTAGCGACACCATTATGTGTTTGTTGCTCTGGTATAGATTTGCTGATTAGCATGTGCAGCAACCAACCGGATTGTTCCTCTTGACATAAGTTCCTTGATTGCTTTGCGTGCCAGAGAGCCAGTTATCTATAAGATAGTGACAAATATTGTTAATTTACATAAAATACATACACTCTAGGAAGCAAAGATCTTCAATACACAAAATGGCATACCCTAAGACGATCTGACAACACTGATGGAGTAATAAGCTTGTATTTGGGAACTTCAGATAGCAGCTTGTCATAAGTTGCTTGGTCAAATAAGACCATGTTGTTCATTTTCTTCTTTTGCTTGCCTTTGCTCCATTTCTAGTAAGCCAAATAGCACATAATTGTTCAAATAATAGAGGTACAGAACAATGTACAAAATAAATGTACAAATTTTTACTCCAATAAATCTGCTGGCAAAACTAATCTTACCTTTTTCTTTTGCTTTCCACCACCACTTTTGGCTAGTTTGGCTGCAGCTGGTGCAGCTTTTTGGTCCTTCTTAGGAGCCTAAAATTTTCAAAAAGACATCAGATTTGATAGTCAAATAAGAGCTACTAATAAATAGCAAACGCACCATTGAAACTTAGCTACTGGCACCTTCCTGCTTAGTCAAACCTGTACAAAGATTACAATTGGATAAATTAAGCCATGATGAATGGAAAACGGCAATTTGCATAACAAATCCAGGTGCTTCAGAAGGAAAGCAGTAGAGTATTTATGGATACATGCCCATGTAAATCAAAATCGTCATAAGCAGAAAAGCATACAAATACGCATCTAACAAGGCAAAACTAAACGGGGCTGCCGAAAAAAAGCCTCAATTACAGACCTCAAATAACCATTTCCGGTTTCTAATCTGCGACCATTCTAAGGAAATACTGATAGCCGCTTCATTAATCTCGACAATAGACAAAACTGGTCGGAACTAACTCGGTTGAATAGAAACAGACGCTTATAAGATTAAAGAGATCCTGGCCTCAGACAGAAGTACAAAACCATAGTGCAAATTTCAAACAACAAACAGTAATGCAGCAACTAGTCGATTCAGCCAGAAGTTCAAAGAACTCAAGCTTTATTTTCGCTGCGATTGGAACATGAACTTTGCTTTTGCTTCAAGGAAAGGGCCATTCTACATACAACTGAAGATGGCCAGTAATAGAAGCAAACGGGATGCTGCATTGTAGAGAGTAAGTGTACACAAACCTGTGCAAGGCGCCCTGCTCGAAGCAGGAGATTGAAGCTGTGGATGAAGCCGGAACCCTAATACGGTAAAAGGGCCCCATTATGTAACCTTCAGCACCCACCGATTCCTTTAGATTACAGCCTTTTTTATTTTCAGGTAATTTTGGGACTCTTTTCTGGCGGAGCTGTGGCGGCGCCACCAACAGATATTCTTTGCATTCCTCTGTTCCTCATCAGGGGCGGCATCAGGGAAAGGCCGACGTAGTTGCATCAGGGGCCGCATCAGGGGCCTGCAGGTTAATCTGGAATCGAAACCAAACACCTAAATTAGGTTTTTTTCAGGCACACTTCAGGCGCCACAGTCTAAAGAGAGAGTTCTCTACTACCTATTTCGAGTATCCAGTGCCCTGCAGAAATATCCAGTTCCTAGAGAAAATGGTTTCTAGAAGAAACTAACATGGTGCAAGTCCTCTGATCAAGGCCACATGGAATGAAAGAAATTGATCAGAAATGTCAACCAAAACATCTGCAAATCCAGCATCATGTTGTTTAAAAAGAAAAGGGCTTGTAAATCAAACTTTAGGTTTTCAGAAACTCCATTCTCTGCGTTGCAAAACTTGCAACAAGTATTCTGCAAATTTGCTAGATCGAATCTAGCTTACCTTCAAAATATACGAAAATGCATCTTTTCTCCTCCAGGGTTTGCATTGACAAACAATAATAGTAGGCATAACTTTCTTACAAAGATCAGGCTTACCCTCTTTCACAATAGCTATACCCATATCTCCAATAGCTGCGGCACGGTTCAGTTTTCTTCTTTATGCCTTTTACAAAAATCACATGCAGATTTTTGCGAATGCATCCAGGTCTGACACATAAATGCTGCAAAAGCATAACTTACTATAAACATGTGTTAGTCATGGGCAGATGGAATATGCGAATGTAGCCTAATGGAGTGCATAAATGAGCTAAAATGAATCAATAGATTGTAATGGATGTGTGGAATGGAGTATAAATACAAGAAATTATCACGGCAGACCGCCGCGAATTGGAAAATTTGTGCGTTAAATCAAAAAGAGTGCAAAAACAGGCCGAAAAACCTCGGCAAGTTCTCCTCAAGTTCTATGATTCTTTGACTATCAACAATGTGTCACGAAAGAGGGTTATTGATCATGTAACGTTCCCCTTCACATCGTGCAAGATAAAGTGTACCTAATTCCCTACATATATAAAACGTAGATTGAAGTAATGTTTAGAATTAAGCAAGAAAGGGGACAGTATATTCTTTGAATTCATGGATCATACTTATTTAAAGGTTGCAAAAGCCATCAACGTACAATTTAAAATGAATACAATTTAAAAGGAAAGAATATTAAAACTAAATTAGGGGCCTTGATATTTTGCCAATAACAGGGGCCGACTGCTCGTAAGAACCATTCCAACAGGCATTGCCCTGTTATTAGCACGTATTCAAAATGATCAAAAATACCCCGTTCATATTCCATAAGTAGAAGGCGACATGCTTGAGGCATTGGATCGAGACCCATAACAGGATTGCAAATTAAACGGAAGTGTTGCATCACTCCCGTTTCAAAGATTCCCTTAAAAAAAACACCAAGATTGGAAAAATGATCATTTTCAAAAGAAGCTCGGGATTTTAAGTGGAACAAAATATTATATCATGCATTTTGGGGCCCTTTAAAATGATAATCTCGCATTTGTAGAGAAGAGCACTTGAAAATGGCAGAATTTCAGACACTAATACACCAGGAACATTACTAGCAAGTCGAAGACATCCAAAATACGTAAAAATAAATTTTTTTTTTAATAATTTCTTTCAGTACAGTAAATATGGCAGTATTTTGTAGCCAATAATAAATAATATAGCAAAAGAAAACTCAGAGGTCTAAATCGAAGTCCTCATTGTGTGGTTTGCTCATCTCACCTTTTTCTATCTCTTCAGTTTGCTCCTTTGGCACTGTTTTATCTTTGCTGGTGTCAACAGTCTCTTCAGGAATAGTAGCTAGAGCTACTTCTTTGAGCTCTGCAAAGGTAGTTCATCTTCCAGAGAGCTTGTAAAAGGAGGCTGTATTTCAGAGGATGTCATCTTGGCAAAATCTGATGATGATTTAGCTCCTAACTCTTGATTTTCATCTGGTAGAGTTGGTAGAGCAGACAACCTCATCTTGATGAAGTCTACAGCCTCTTTATCAATGTCAATAGCAACACAATTACAGCCCTTTTTAAGTGCACATGCTATTGTTGTACCAGAGCCAGAGAAAGCATCAAGGACCCAATCTCCTGGACGTGAGAACATGTCTAGAATATGGTTGATTAGCTTCTATGGCTTCTGGTAATGATTTACAATTCTGCCTTGTGCACTTGGGTCCTGGAGCTTCTATAATACTGCTGGGAACTCTAGGACATTAGAAAAATTCTGGCAGGTTGCAGTGTTGAAGTGCTCCATGGTACGCTTCCCGTCGAAACTCCAGTAAGCTACATGGAGATACTCAACCTTGCTCAGGAGCCTCGGTCCTCCACCATGGTAGTTAATATTAGTTTTGTACCTGCAAGATCGTATTCCAGAATAGTAAGTACGTATTCCAGAATAGACTCTGACGGGTTACAATTGCAACCATGAATAAAAACTTGAAAGAAAGAACACATGAACGGCACTTTTGATTTAAGGACTCACCAGACCATGTTTTCATAACCGGCTTGCACAAGGGAACCGAAGTGGTTCTTGAAAGTAGCTTCCACAAGGCCGGCCTGCATGCTTGAATGGAACACAACAAGACGCCAGTGTTTTGCTGTGGTAACCTGCTTAATTCCATCGACGAAAGCATTGAATTCTGAGTTTTTGAAAGGCTGATCGTCGTAGCGGCTATCCTTCAGCTTAAAACCATATGGCAAGTCTGCTATGACCAATGTAAAATCTTGTGGCTTTATACTTCCTGGCAACTTAGTGCAGTCCCCATGAACGATAGAATAAAAATTATTTTGATCGAACATAGAAAACCTCTCGTAGTCGGACGGCTCAGCATCTACAACACGCCTGTCCGCTAGAGTCCTTTCTTCTCTGGCTGTTCGTACCAGGTGCATAAAACCTTCTGGCAGGTCCTTGTTCTTCTTCTTGCTCTGTTAATGATTAAAGTCAGCTTCATGCAACACAAAGGGAAAACTTTAAAAACAGGAAAACGACGTATCCAACCCTCAAAATTTGGAGCGTATTGAATAATACGCTCGTCGGATGTAGCAATGGGATAGAGCTCTTTGCACCTGTCCCAGCTGTCCACGTTCAGCTGCTCCATTAAACATGTTTGGCACGTAATAACGTTTTTTTGGCTGGAAGTCAACAACAAGGAAACAAAATTAGACTTCTTTTACGGAAAACAAAAACACCTAGAAGAGGAAACCAAATTGTATTCCGGAATACACTTTTGCTTTACATTGAAAGCAAAAGTGTATTCCGGAATAACTTTTGCTTTACGTTAAAGCAAATGTTTGAGGTTGGTCTTCTGCTGCTATGTTATGAGGCTGGTCTTCTACTACAGTACTTGAATTATGGAATTCTCTTGGCCTCCTCTTTAATCTACTTCACATAACACTAGTATTTTTTAAGGCCATTGACAAACTCTTAACGTAAAGCAAAAGTGTATTCCGGAATACACTTTTGCTTTCAACGTCAAGCAAAAGTGTATTCCGGAATACACTTTTGCTTAGTGTATTCGTAGTGTATTCTGGAATACGCTTAGTGCTAAGGAAAGAAACCTAAAACGAAAGTTCTGTCGTCTTTACCTGTGCAGTTCCTTGGACATTTCTTCTAGTGTAAATTCTTTATCTACGACCTTCTGCAGTAGCCTTTCTAGTATGTCCATGTCAGTAAAGCCCTGCATTTCTCTCCACACTGTTATCGTCATTTCTTTTTTTGGGACATCAGAACCTTTTTTCTTTTCTGAGACCTTTCCTTTACTTTTCAATTCACCACGCTCGAACATGGTAAATATCTCATTTTGTAGGTCCATATCTGCACAGTAATTAACGAGGTCAGTCGAAGGGCAAGAAAGTTATTCCAGAATACAAAAGAAACTTACTCTGCCGTCTCTGAAGGCCAATTGAAACCAGTTGTCATGCGGTATGAGTGACTGCCGTTTGTTAGCCTCGTCGTACTTGAGGCAGCACTCCACTGCGCAGGCTTCCTTCAGTTCTAAGGAGTAGGCCGGTTTCTTCAAGTCTTCTCCATATTTTTCTTTAAAAATCATGTACTCCCTGTGCATGAACCGGATCTTGTCGACAAAGCTCATCTTTAATTTGTACTCGTTGTCAGCATTGTGTGTGTTGGCAACGATTTTTGCTTCTTCGTCGGTGTGAGACCACGATGACCGCATTACGGGACTGAGAGATACACGGGTTATTTTTTTTTTTACTTGTCTGCCTGTCTTCTTGCCTTGAAGCTATGATTTCCTCCCAAGACGTAGTGAGTGTAAGTGTCTGCTTTTTCTCTGTCATAGTCCTGGGGGGTGTTGCATTGCTCCCTGTCAACAAGGACAACTATTGGCGCCACATGAGCATTAGGATTGCTCCTAATTCTATCCTTCAGGTTCCTTAAGTGGTCGGCATATATTTTACGAACCTGAAGCGGCCTTTCACCAGCTTCATTCTTTGGGGGCAGCCTCATGCAAGTTACAGGGAGATAGATCACCCCTTGTACAAATTTTTCTGCATTTATTACCTCCATTCTTTCGGAGGTCTTATCAACTTTCTTTTCTTTTATTGCTACCCCGGGAGCTTTTCCTTTTCCCTTTTGTTTTTTTGTGCTTCCCTCGGGGATTTCAGCAACTTCAAGCTGCTGAACCTTCCGCTTCTTCGGTTCCTTAGCGGCTATTGTGGCTCTTGGCCTGCTAAGTTTCTTTGGCGGCACTAGGGGATCTTCCTCTTCTAGTTCTTAGGACCCTCCATCTGATGACCCCCCGGAATTACTAGGAGAAGGTGATGATCCTCCATCTGACTGCTCTGACTCACTTACAGGAAAATCTTCGCTTGTACTAGTACAAACCTGTCTAATTAGTGAAGACAGGCTGCGTTTAGTCCTGTAGTGTGAAAAGAATTTGTACAGTGCCTGTGGTTGCACACTGACAATTCTAAAGAAGGCGATGTCCACAACAATGAACCCTTGGGAGGTCTTGAAGGATAGCCTCCCCATCTGACCTCCTTGTCCGGCTACCTCTGAGACCTCTTTAATTGTCCCAAGGTTGACAAACTCTGTGTCGGCGTATCTTTTGTTCCCAGCACTTTTACAAACGTACAGAAACGTCAATGTGCTGTACTTTCCGTCTGCACCCCTGGTAATGAACCACTGCGTTTGAAAGTTTTCATAAATAGTAGGCTCGTCCGTGTCAGCGGTGTGCTTTTGAGGGTGTGGACGCTTAATCTTCACAGTTTTTTTTGATGCCCTTTTGCTGCCTTCTTCCCTGCCACAGAAACGTTTAAGACAATAATGTTAAGACAGAAAATGAGACGAAAGCTATATTCCAGAATAGGATTTACTAATCATGTGCCCTAAAGGCTAGCAAAAGACAAAAAAAAAGAAACACAAATATTGTCGTTCTAACACAATTTTTTATGCCTTTATTGGACAAAAATGTGGTATGTTCGTGGTCTGTTACAGCTAAAAAATGGTGTTCAAGTGCAAAAAAACTAGTGTTTTCAAGGCCGAAGGGCAAAGTGTATTCCAGAATACACTTTGAGCTTTTGGCGAAGTGCAAAGTGTATTCTGGAATACACTTTGCTCAGTGCCGAAGTGCAAAGTGTATTCCGGAATACACTTTGCCCTTCGGGAGAAGAGCAGGAATACACTTTGCTCTTTCTCTCCGAAGGGCAAAGTGTATTCCTAATACACTTTTGCTTTCTCCCTCGAAGGGCAAAGTGTATTCCTAATACACTTTGCACTTCGGCAGTGAGCAAAGTGTATTCCAGAATACACTTTGCCCTTCGGGAGAAGAGCAAAGTGTATTCCGGAATACACTTTGACTTACAAAAGCAAAACATTAAACACACGAAAGACGTACTATGTACTTTAATTGCTTACCTGTCCATTATTTTCGCTATGTGAATCGGAATACAGCAAATCAATTTAGATCGGAAGGCGCTCGGGCTGGCGACTAAATCTCTGGAAGCGGAATACACAACTGAGGCGCTGAATTTTCCTTTTTAAAGGTAGGTTACTGTCATTTGCATTTTTCTATGTGATGCGGAATACGTCTTGTTCAAACACTCTGGCCAAGTGTATTCTGGAATAGCATCTGTGCACAAACAGCAAAGGCTGCACACAAATTAGTATTCCGGAATAGCATTTGTATTCTCGAGTATCTTTAGTCCAATCGACTTGTGAGTTAGTAACAAGTCCACAATTTTTGGCAGTTCTTCAACATGGTTAACTGCTTCGTGAACAAACTTCCACCACCATTTGTTTGCCCAAGTACCTCTACTTCAGATGGAACACAAGACGGAGATGCTTCTTCAACACCTTCCTCGACAAGGTCTTTGTTGCTTCTCGAAGACACTCCGAGTCCAGTAACTAGTAGACTACCACCACCTTTCCAACCCTCTCCAAGTCCAGTAGGAAACCGGTTGCCACCACCTTTCCAACCCTCACCAAGGCACGTGAAGCAATCTTCCACCACCATTTGTACCATCCCCCGACACTACAAATTCTCGACCTCAGAGAATATTTAGAAACAGACTACCTCAGCCGTTTGTAGTTTCTCCATCTTCACTTACACAAACAAGGAATACAGCACGTTCTGAAGACTGTGAGATTCACCACAGCTTCTCCCACCACGATTTCACAACAAATGAAGACGACATTGCAACATCTACTCCTCTTCACACAACCGTGGTGACACATGGTTTTGCAGAATTTCAGTCTGCTATAAGAGACATGTTTGATCGAACTCCTTGTGAAGAAGCTACAACAACTTTCGCTGGCACATCATATGGTGGCCCATCGCCTTCATTCAACACTGCACCTCCGCCTTTATCCGGGTACGACTTCCATGGTTTGTTCTCCTCTACAAGCACACCACTAAGGGTAGAGGAGGTCACCCCGTGAGTAGAACTCTCTTAAAGATGAAGACACCAATGAATTGCAACGAGATTACACATTTTCTAGCCAATCCACCAAGAAATTCAAGGTGGATTTTAGTTTGAGAGCATGCTCCTCTGTAAGAAGAAGAAACCTTATGGACGAGCACAAAATGAGAAGACTTTTAAGAAGTAAATGCTGCTCATTGGGTTGCATCAACAAATTTAACATGGCTAAATTACGAGCAATTAGAGACAACTACAGTTCAATGACATTGGCTGACCGTAATGCCTATTTGGCCTATCATGTAAGACCGCACCAAGCAACACCTTCTTGCACTACATTAACCGGGCCAAGAAGTTTGCCGAAATGCTTTATGGTTGTCCACCGCTTAGGGTCCACCGTAATGTCTAGAATACACAAAAGGTCGGACAAAAATCCAAAGAATTGATGATCATTGTGGACCAAGAAGAGTTGTAACCATGCATGCCCTTGTTCTTTGTGTCATGGATGGAGAAATATTTTAGAGAAACATGTGAGAAGCTCCCTAACAAAATATGTATCATTTAACCGATAACATCACCAAAAGATGTTTTTAATGAGTACAAAGAGACTTGCACTCACCAAAGACATCTCTTACTCACACTTCACCGTGACCGGAAAAGTGAATTCGGTTTTAGTGAAAATTCCCGTGAGACATAGAATGTTTGTTTGCTCAAGGTGTGCGTAATTAAAGAGTCAAAGAGAAACCGCAAAGACAGAGGGTCGAAAGAAGTAAGCTCATGTTCTCCAATCTCTCACTTGTTTTAAAGATAATGCTTTGACCTCATTTCTTCTACGATATTGTGCAACGTAACCTTGCCGGACATCGTGAACAACAAGCGCCAGAGAGAAAGAAAGCTTGCCAAACACGTAAAAAAAAGCTCTTGAACGTCCACCGCAATTTATGTCTGTAGATTGATGGAATGGACCAAAAAAAAACTACTCTACCGCATTTCTTGAACATTCCTAAAGATGTGCCAGAGGAATGTTTTGTTAAGGTCCACCTTGTAGGAGCTATGGTCTTCAAAGGAAGTCTAAAGTGCAAAGTATTCTTGACGTATCCAAACTTGCATGGTGACCCGAACCTCACAATTACAATTCTTAACAAGGTCCTGTGCGAGCAAGAGCAATTACCACCAGTGCTTTACCTGCAACTTGACAATACTACAAGGGAGAACAAGAACCAAACACTCTTTGCGTACTGTGCCATGTTAGTGGAGCTAGGGATCTTTAGAAAAGTGAAGCTGGGTTTCTTACTTGTAGGCCACACTCATGATCAAATTGACCAAATGTTCAAGAGATTTTCGTAGGCTCGAGGAAGGAAGAAGGCTTTCTCTCTTCCTACTTTAGTTCAATTATTGAAGATTCTTACACTCCCACTCCAAAGGATCGATCTTCTTAAAGAGACTCACGCTGATTTCGTGAGAGTTTATTTTCTCTCAACGTTCGCATTGAGAAACAAGCTGTGAACAAATTGAATGATCTCACCTTTCAACATCACATCAAGTTCTACTTGAAGGATGACCAGAGTTTCTTACAGGGCAAGAAGTATACCACAACTAAGGACTGGAGTCCACCAGAGGGATTACGCTTCCTTAAATATATTCCAGACACTTCCTTCAGAGAACGTCTTTGAGCAACTTCCTCTCAAAAATCCTAAGGAGTCCAAGGCGGAAAGAAAAGTACCCCGAAAGTCATCCTTAAAAGCCATTGAAAATGGAATTTCCTCAGCTTTAAGTACTTCTTAGAAGAAGATCGGATGTGGTGGAGTAACTTCTTTCTAACGTAAAATTGTTGTGAAAAATATAGCTCTAAGACAGGTTGCAAGAACCATTTCAATGGCCTAACACCTTCTATCAACCCCAAAGACCAAGCAGGTCCAAGCAATGCTACGTTAGCATCTGCAGTAGAAGAAGACGAGGATCGAGTCATGTACCTCGGACCAAGACGCAGGAATGAGCCTCAAGGTAATATCACAGAAATTACCAAGGGTATGCTAATTGCTCTTCCAACTGAGGAGGATGACAAAGGTCGAATCTTCTCGATAGCAAAAGTGCTTGACACGTACCAAGGAGGAAGGCTTAGTCACTAAACTCAAGATTCATTGGCTTGCAACATGCTCAAAAAATGCTTTTGAAGGTAGATATGAGTTAGAAATGAGAAGCCAAGGAAAAGGGAGAAAGTCCAAGAAGGTGGGTTGTAGGGATGAGCTGATCCTTAATGACGGACTATATTATGCTATGATTTTAAATTGAAATCGACAATCGCTCACGCCAGGGACTATCAATTTGCTTAAAAAAGCTTGTAATTACGAAGAAGAGGATGAAGAAGGTGGTGGCAATGCTTCACCATCTGTTGATAGTGATGAGGAAGATAACTCAAGCACTTCCTCTAGTGATAGTGAAAGAAGTGAAGGTGATGAGGATGGCATAAATGAACATGATGACGTCCTGGATCCCTCTCTCATCACTCCTCACACTTTTGTACATAACTGAGTCTTAGAAAAAGATCAAATTTTGCATGTGAATATGAAGATTCTATCTTCAAATTTTGAGAATACTACAGTTTCAGTTACGGACTTACTTCAATTTTTTGTTAAATATTTTATTCTCTGAAATTAGAGATTCTCTCGTAAACTATACTTCAAGAACATTCTATTTGCTAAGAAAAGTGACACTTTAAAAATGTCAATTCTTTCATTGCACAAAAAAATTAGTCATTTTGGGGAGGGGGGTCAAAATGGAATTTCATGCATCTTTTTTTTTTTAACCTAGTTTTACCCCCTTTTTGTAAAAAAAAAAAAGGGAATATTTGAGGAATATTCCTTTCGCTCTCGTTTCGATGATTTTCTCCCGTTTAATACGCAATCTTGTTCCATTAGTTGGAAATCACACTGAACAATTTTGTTGCCTCCTTTTCACTTCTTCCAAATCCATTTCGGGCATTGTAGTATCTATCAATCTAGCATAAAAACCAGAATCCAGCATAAATCCACCACAAAGCTAAAGAAATCGGCCATATCTTCAAATTATGGGCAAATTACTGATATTATTGATGTCGACTTCCGTTCATTTCATGTCGGTGAAAGCATGTTAGGGCCTACATAAAAAATTACCAAAAAGGTACTTTTCTGTGTACTTCTCTGCAAGTACATAATTGTATTTTAAAGTACCTAGACGACAAGATTGACTAAAAAAAATTGTGTTATGTTCAAGAGTACTAGTACATACATGTTGTAAGGTACTTTATGATGTCAAGAAGATGTTAAGAACTCAAATATATCATCATCTTTGACTACCCAGAGTATTTTCCAGGTAGTTTCCAAAACATGTAGGCCCTAACATGCTCTTACCCATGTAACCATCTTGAGGGCAAAATGGTTCAAAGTTGTTTATAGAGGCAGAAATCAGACCATGGGATCACATCCTTCAGGTTTCTACCAAATTGATTCAACACAGGTTCTTGGAGAGATGAATGAACCTTTCGTTTACCCTAAACAAGTTGAACAGGTTTTCTTTTTTGAAAACCCTGTTAACCCAACATGGTGGATTGTAGTCCATGTTGTACCCAGGCGCAGACGTCTGATTGATAGTACTATATTAGAGTCTGGCAATGATGGTCAAGAAGATGATTGATGATACCTTGACTTCTCGAATAATTTCTTATGAGCTTGTCACTTTAAAGTTAGTTTATTGGCACTTATTTGTCATCCTATTGTCACTTCAAAATCTATTTATTGTTATTTTATTGTCGTCGTATTGACACTTTGATGCCAACTTATTGTCAATTTATATTCACTTTTTTGTCGGCTTATTCTCTCCCTCTTGTCACATTTGAGGCATTCTATTGGCACACTATTGACACATTTGTGCCACTTTTTCTCCAACATCTTTGTCAAAGTTATGACATTTTATTGTTACACTATGGTCAAATTTATATCATTTCTTTGTCACTTCTTTTGTCATTCTAAAGTCAGTGTATTGACACATTTTTGGCACATGGTTTTGTCAAAACTTTGTCAATCTATTGTCATAGTTGTGTCATCTGTTGCCACATTATAGTCAGACTTATAGCATTTGTTTGTCATTACTCTTGTCAGTATTAAGTCAATTTATTGTCAAATTTTTGACACATGGTTTTGTCAAAACCATATCATTCTATTGTCACATTATAGTCACATTTACACCATCCTTTTATCACTTTCTTTTGTCACTGTTGCATCATTCTATTGTCACATTTAGTGTCATTTGGATTTCACTATTTTTGTCATTTTTATTGTCACTTTTACATCGGTTTTTGGACATAATATTTTAGTGACAAAAAAAGCGACAATAAATCAATGTTCTCTTGTAGTGTTTCTCAAGCTTTTCATTGGCTGTTTCTACCTCTGGAACTAAAAATCTTTCAATTTGCCCCCAATTTAACTGCATATAATCATTGTCCGCTTCAAAAAATATCTCAAAAACCTTCTTCTTGCAATTGTATGAGCAAATCCGACCTGGAAGAGTAACTTCTAGAGCAAATTCGAAGAACTTTTCATGTGCCCACTCTGCTCCAAATTCAAGAGCCGGAACCAAGACTTTTCGACCAACTAATTGCTTGAAAAAATCATTTCCTAGTTTCCTCTTGCGTGAGCTACCCATTGCAACAAATTTGAGGCTAAATGGTGAAGAATCGTGGGAGAAAAAAAGGATCGAAGGGACAAGTATCCGGCATTCTCCAAAGCTCTGTTATCAGAGCTACTTTTAGGGAAGAAACGACAAGATTTGGGGCTATAATCTCAGCCGTAGGAATGATCTGAGGTGGCGTCATATTCGCCGTTCACAAAATCACGATCTCTCCTCCTTCGTTTGTGCCATTTTTGTTTGGCGGGGCTGCCATCATTGCTTCTTCTTTGGGGAAGCTTGACTAACTAAAATAAAAAAGGGCACGCAACGGGAAGAATGAGTGGGAAGACTTCTAAAAAAGGCCAATTTTGGCCTTTTTCAAATCATCCAAAAATGTTGCACACAAATCCGTTTGCCATCAATTTTTGGGAGATCATAGGAAATCAAGTTGACAATAAGATTATGAAATTAGAAGTTGAAAATGATAAATAGATAGGGCGAATTATGGAATTGAGTGCTAGGGGGTATGGTGGACCATTTCTGGTCCATGGACCAAAATAGTCCATGGGACAACTCTAGTGTTAAGTGAATCCTCCAATCAAATCACCCTAAAAAACTCCGCAGCAGGCCTATAAAGTGCAATCAAAACATGCAGCATGCCTATAAACTGACACCTGCCACTAGGAGGATTCGCTTGAGTGAATCCTCCAAGCCAAGGAGGATTCGCTTGTGTGAATCCTGAGGATTCGCTTGAGTGGATCCTCCTTGGCTGCTCTAGTCAATTTAGGGAGCCAATAAAGTGGGAGAGGCAGCCTTGTTAACATATTTCACGGTTATGCTTACCAAATGCAAACGAAAATCTAGAACGCCATATTCCTCAAATACAACGATGGGGGACAAACATTACGGTCAGAACTTGATGCAATTTTTATGATCTGAAAATTAACCAGTAGTTAAAATTACCGGATCAAGGTAAAAAGGTTTGTGGATAAAAGACCGTAGATGGCAGGAATAGATGGAAGGTTAGTGTCCACAAAGGCCACAAAGGTCCACAAAGGCTAGATTAGGTCCACAAAGGTGCATTTAGGATTGGGGTAGATTATTGAGCCAAGAAGAAAGTGTAGGTGAAAATTCTACAAATCCTTGGTGAAACAAGTAGAGATTCACTGCAGCTCTCAGATCCCGCTTGATGGGATGGACATGATCCCAATATACCGCAGATTCGGATTGTCACAGATCAGATAAAGTTTCTTGCCAAGATCAAAATCTCCACACTCATTGGTGGAGCTTATTCCTTCACAAAAAGGCTCCAGTTCTCACAATTACGATTCTCAATGTATTAGTAGTGCAAATGAGAAATTACATAAAAATTAGACACAGATTTAGAAGAAACCACCAGACTGAGCTAGAGCCAAGTATCTGTGCCGAAAGGCCTTCGATTGCTCCAAGAAAATGATATGTGCTCTGTTAAATTTCTCATCGGTTCTTTGGATACTTGATTTGAGTAGTTGGTTGTGCATGATGGTCGAGTGTCGATGATCGAAGATTGCAAGATGTATGATTTGAATCCATGGTGTTTAGTGGAAGACACCCAAATGGTGGAGTATCAAAAACAATCATGTTTCTGAGACCTAAATCATACAGGCATTTTATACTCTCTGTAATTCCATTTCTACAGTGGTGACCAGGGGGTGAAAGTCCTGCGAGATCACAACAAAGATTATTTTTTTCAAGTTCATACCAAACTCTCAATTTGAGACGATTTTTAAATCTTATCAATTATAATTGTTAGAGCATATCCTAGCATAAAACCTTTTTAATAGCGTCCTTGTTTGCACCATAGTCATTCCCAGCCTCACATATAATTGCAAGAGATTTTGCCAATGAATCCTTAGAATAATATCCAAGATCGGGCTATGGTGGCCGGGTTGAAACTTGCCAGGATAAAGGACTCAGACCATATGCCATAGTTACTCCACTTCCAGCTACAGAGAAATTGATGCCTTTTTTCCAGCTTGAAATGTTCACTTGGATCAGATAAACATTTGCAAAATTTATACCAAGAAAATCCGTCTGTACTCTGCCATTTGAGTATCTTCCTGTTGGATATCCAGGCCAGCTGATGCCATAGGGCTTATTCCAAGCTCGGTTGAGTACGAGATTTCCAACATCAACATATGAATCACCAAATACAAACAGCGCTTCAATATTCGATCCTTGACCTAATAAGTTTTTGTTGAAATGAAATTATTTTCTCAAGAACGCGTTCAAAAACAAAAGGGAAAACTTACCGAATGAGCCATGAATCCATGTGCGAGAAAAAAATTAGGGCAGCTATGGCGGTGCATTTTGAAATGCCTATGCTATGAAATTCGTGTGGCAAAAGAATTATAAGAATTCTTGCGACGGCCACCACCACCTCCATACTGCCAGATCGAGAATTACCAAATCAAAACGACAAACAAATGAAGAATGGCAAGAGAAAAATGCGAATATCCAGGATCTTTGTAAGTTACGTATGGTTCTTTTTGCAAAAAAAAAAAAGGCATATTCTTCTCAACCATGCAAGATATTTCTTTTATTATTAAAAATATTCACATACAAAATATGCAAATGTAGTAAACATTCTTGGGATCGAGCCGAAGTGTCCGCGTAACTTCCAAATTTTTGGTGCTTGATCCATTTGCCATGCCTGGGGAACAGGCTTTCAAAGGATTTGAAACGTGCATCACTCCAAACTAGTATTTTGTTGGCACCATCTGCAATCTGTTGTGTGTGCATATGTCGGGGGCCTTGACATTGAAAATGATAAAATTGCTGGATGGTGGAGGCATATCAGCTTATAATGAGAATCTCCTATTGATTGATTTGACCTATTGTTTGTTCGACCCAGAATATATATTAGATTAGTGAAAATTTGCATCCTCTATTTCCATTGTTGGGTGGCCTTCAATGCTCATCTTAAGGTGATCTTCCACTCTGCTTTTAGTTAGGTTAGCTTAACTGGATGGTCATCTCTTAACTTTAATAGAAAATACATTGTGGTTTCCCATTAACTTAACAGATTAGGAAGGCTTACAATAGTTCATAGGACCAATTTAGCTAGAATTTACCATGAGTTTATGGTTCACCTAGTAGTTAAGAGGCTTTGCTAAATCAGAAATAACCAAATTCATTTCTCACCTTTA
Source organism: Isoetes taiwanensis (assembly GCA_021234155.1). Taxonomy (NCBI): domain Eukaryota; kingdom Viridiplantae; phylum Streptophyta; class Lycopodiopsida; order Isoetales; family Isoetaceae; genus Isoetes; species Isoetes taiwanensis. The sequence goes on along the minus strand of JAJEKV010000095.1, from coordinate 986,129 downwards.
AAAAAAGAAAAAGAAACAAGGTGCTGCGCACGGAGGGTTGCCCCCCGTGACTCGAGGGTGAAGTGGCTTAAATCATACTTCAAGGTCATGATTCACAATCAATCAAAAATGCTACTTCAAAACAATACAATACTTGATACTTGATTCTTGTTTTCAACAAGAATTTGACCCTTGATCCCTAAAATATTATTGTAGGTCTGGAAAGGGCCAATTCAAGCCTACGCAATTTACCTCTTGCAGATTGAACTCCTCGTTGTTTCTTTGATCAATAACTCAAATGCCTGTAGCCTTTGGCAGCCCCAATGCCACATTATCATCTAATAATCTTATGTACAGGCTGCATCCTTATCCTTACAACTCCTCCTCAGCCTGTACCTACTTGTGCTTTACACTAGTTTAAATTCCGTCAACACCTTACTGAGCATATCTACTTGCTTTGATACCACCGTTAGTTCTCGAGAAATAGCCTAATCACAAGAATCACACAGGGATCTCCGTGGATATTAATATAATATATATCTATCCGTCCTAACCTTTAGCTTCCGAATGACTTCCAAGAATAAGTGGTAGGCTCTACATTTTTACACTTCTATAAGACTCGCCTCGGTTTCTTCCAAAATTTAGGTGTCGACGACAAAAAGCGCAAACACTTACACCAAGTCAAACCTCTAGTAAAAAAATAAAGCACATTGGGAAACCTTTCTAACAAAGGCCGCAAAAAAGCATATACCAAGTTCTTAATGCACCAGATGCCCCTTGTCATGTGTAAGACTCTTGTACAATTCAAAGTGGTGTGAGAGGAGTATCATCAGAATGTTCTGTTAAACATGCAATTTTGCCTATGAAAATTTTAGTCAAATTTCAACAAGTTCAATGCTATTATTACGTCCTAGACTTTGATGCACACAGCAACGGATATGAATGCAGAGACACCACTAGACATTATAAACTATTATTTACAATTTTGGCGTTCGGTTACGTATACAACTGTTTTGTTCGAATTAAAAAATAACACAAACATGCATTTTACATCTATATCAAACATAAGAGGTAGGAAAGTAACTTACATATAAAGAAATGCATATTTCTGTGATTTTACCACATCAATGCTGCAGTTTGAAGCAGGTATATGTTCTGAAAGACAAGCCACCTGATCTTCTCAAAGACCATGGACTTCTGCACTAAAACCTCAACCTGCAGAGGATAGTCACAGGCCATTAGCTCTAAGATGTTATCTATCACAGTAAATTGCAAAATGCGGCCGGGATAAGCGAATATACCTGATTACGCTTCTTTGGGATAATATGAATGAAACAAAGGATTTACAGAAGAAAACGCAATGCCAAATACAGTCCCGAAGATAAATAAAAATAAGGGAAGTGCATTGGGAAGCTCCAAATCTTGCATTAACTGCAGACACCAGACAGTGTCCATGTTTGTATTGATATCCATTTCTACAAAAATACACAAAGGACAAAGGGCAATTTTTGCCTTTTGCCTCATCATATCTACGTAATAGAAGTGGTATGGTATTTGATATTCAATAGAAAAAAAAGATTCAAGCTCATCATAGTTAAATTATCTACATAATAGATGTAGCATGGTATTTGATATCAATAGGCTGGGGTTATCTAATTTATAAATCACAACTACAAATTAATAAATTAATAACTCGCATAGAATTTAAAGATTTGGCATTTTTTATCTTGTAACCAAGAGGAATTCAAAGGTTTGGCATTCAATGATTAGCCAAGAGGAATGTAAAAAATGCTTTGACCTTTGAAACATTTTACAAAGATCAATTAAACGTGAAACTTTATAGAAATTGACTAAACATGATTCTATTTAGAAAAGATTGCCTAGATAATAACATCAAAGATTTTCCTTAAGCCTCTCCTTAAGCCTCGAATACAAAAGTAGATCCAACATCATGAGAGGAATTATAGGAAATGATTATTATATGAAATAAATAAATGTATAATAAAAATGCCACTGTTGTGTGCAAGCATAAATGCCTAGGCAACTTACATTGCCTTCATTCTTATATATCTCGGGCGGATCAAGAGATCCAAGCAAGAATAGTGTGAAAAATTGGCCTGGCCATTCTTTATATACAAAATTTGGTTGGGTACTTATTGGGATCTACTTAAATATATAAATTTGTATCCTAAGAATCTACTTACTTAAAAATTTTTTGCACTTTCTCTCTCACGCCGGGTTCCTCTTTCCGGCCGCCGGATGTTACGCTTTTTCCGGCAAATTTTTTTTGTTTCCGGCCAACCTTCTTCTTTCAAAATATTTTTGTTGTTTCTCTTCGTCTTTCCGGCAGCAATTTTCTCTCTCTTGCTTGGGTGTGGGCGGTGCGTTTGGGTTAACACAACATGGCGGCCTCGCCAAAGCAGAGCACAGCAATCCGGCGTGCCTTGGTTTTCCGACATTTCACCCTCCCTCGAAGGTTTTATTATTCTAACGTTCTGTTCCTTTCTTAGTAAACGGCAGTAGCAAGAGCAATATTATAGAACCGTTCAGATTAATCCATCTATTTTTCCCTTCCTCAGTTTACTGAGCGATGCCGAGGTCGGACAGAGGTCGTTGAAGCAAAATAGTGGTCGTTCTTTCTGAATTTTCTTCAGTTAATCCATTGTGGCAAAGCAGAGGTCGCTGAAACAAGTGGTAGGGAGCTTTGTTCTAGGTTTTTTTATCTGAGTTTTTTTTTGCTTTGTCCATAACTTCTGTCTTTATCTCTTTATCCGTAACTTCTGTCTTTATTTCTTGCTTAGTACTGTAGCAAACTGTCAAGAAACGAAGCATTTTCTGGAAAAACCTGAGTGTTTGCATTTATCTGAAGAAGAGCTCAGGTCACAGGAAGCAACAAGGTAAATCGACTGAGGAAAAAAGGCATTTTCTGATGATGTTTTAGTTTTCCGGCCAAACTTCATCTTCCCTCCAACGTTTTACTATTCCTAACGCTCTTTTTCTTTCGTAGGCGGCTATCATCGCAGGAGAAAGAGAAGCTGGAATCTGTATTTTCCTTCCTCGGTTTACTGAGCGATGGTGAAGTCGGACACAAAAGCTTCAATATGGAGCTTCATATCTTCATTTTTTAAAGCTTTTGCAGCCAGGCCTTTGATTCTGGAGACACCCTGGCAGGCTTATTGCATGCATCAACTGGGTTTTTGGTTATTACGGAGTAGCATTGGTTCCTGGTTATGGCGGACGGAACTTGCATACGAATTTCTTTTCTTCCATCCCGATATGGCTGGAGGTATGTAGATGCAACTTTGAGCTTTTGTAAGCAAGTTTTTGCAAGTAAATCGTTTTGTTTTTAACCAGATCCGATGTTGGAGGTGCCGGATTGCATCTGAGAGGATGAAGCTGAGAGCTTAGCGACCTGCGTGGTAATTATTGTTTACACAGGCAGATGACATGATCTAGAGACCTATAGTTAAATTTATGGATGCATTATTAATTATTAGAATTTCTGGGCCTGCCATGGCTTGAAATGCTGTAAAACCCCTTTTGTTGTGTGCAGGATTCTATCCAGGATTAGCCGGATGGTTTGGAGCATATAATAGATGTAAGCATTCATTCCCTAGCAATTGCAGGTGACTTATAAATCTTCCCATAGTCAATATTAATAATAGGTATGCACTCTACATGTATTCCTTTATGTTGGCCTTTATTGTGTTTCAACATTATGAGGAATGGAATTTCTGATTAATAAAATGGATACAATAATGACTCCACTTAACTGTGTAGATTGCAAGCTGCCAACATATGATTCCAAGTTAATGATTTTCTTCTTGCCATTTTTTTTCATGTGCAATGAAGCAAGCTTGAGAAAATTCTGACTTTGCCCATCCCTTTTGGTTGTTGGCTCAATTAAGACTTTTCTTTTGGGCCTTCGCAATTACTGTGTGCTCAGTAGTAATTTGCTGAATTATATGTAATAGGCACATGGCGTCTGACGTCAGGGGGAGTTCATTGCACTTTTGTAGTTGGGTTCTTATTGCTGGCTATATCTGACCCAGAGATGATCCCAGATTAGGGTAGCCACCATGTTGTGAGTGCTAATATCTTTGAAAAACTATGAGATGCAAGACTGCTTGATTACTTTTATGTTCGAGGTGGCTCTTACCAGGAATATGTAGTTGTCCTGAGCTTATCTGTATGAGTGAGTGTTATTCTACAAAGAAGGTACTATGGAGCCTCTCAAATTCTTCCCACCAAAAGGTGTCACTGTTCCACTCTTTTGCAAATGATCCCTTTCCAGCTACAAAAGTCAATTGGTTTTATTTACTTTGTAAATATTGCTTTCTTGCAGATCTTCCATGGCCCTAAACTAGACCACATGCTATGGTTATGACTAGGGCTCATATCCAGCAAGATGAAATCAGATCGTTGCTGGGTATATCGTTCAAAGACTAAGAATTAGGCGGGCAGAATGAAATATAAAGGTTTAATGCAAGTCTGCTTTCTTCCTTTGCTCATTAAAAATGGTGAGTAAAGGCTTTAAACTTTGCGTTCTCATACAGTAGATCCAGCTTGATTGCATCATTTATTCGATTATTTTTATGTTTATTTAGATGGGGGCCGTATAGGCGGTTTGTTATAAGCTGTGTATGTCCTATTTTTGATGATTTTGCATATTATTCATGTAGTCCTGACTGTTGAAGTACTGACTGCGATATGCATCCATATCGTAGCTGTACTAGACATTCTGAGCTTGGTTGAGTTATAAGACCTGTTATGAGTGAAAAAGCCTCTATTTGCATTTGAGTAGCTGTTTGTGAAAGGCGCATTGATCCTTCTGTGCTTAGAAGTGTACACAAGTTGGTGTTCAAATGAGGATGAAGTCGTGCACAATAGATGGAAGGAAAGTAAAGCAAAAGTAGATGTATCTGAATGTAGATGTCAAATTCATGCATGGTGTTATGACATTTATTAAGTTGTGTCGTTAAGACTGGATTTGGCAACTCAGTTGCCCCTAGCAATTTGTTCTTTTGTCAATGAGGCATTCCTGGTTAAGAAAATGGTGTTGCATGTAACTAATTTTTTATTCTATAGTTCTACGTGTTCGCATTAGAAATTTGGATGAATGGGCAGTTTCAAATTCCCATTCATGGCACCTTTGAAAAATTTCGTAGACTAGACATTACATGTTGGGGTGTTACAAAACTTTCGTAGACTAGACATTACATGTTCGGGTGTACATCTGCATGGTGTATGTGCATAGTTACCTCTTGGGTGGAGGTTACTATGCATAAGGTGTACTTTTTTTGTATTTTGTAGATATTATCTTACTACACCTTGGTTTAAACACAATTTGCAAAGTCTATGCATGACAATGAGAAAGGCTTTGCATGACAATGAGAAATTTTCTATAATAGGATAAACAAATAGCTACTCCAGCACATAATTGAGAGATGAAGAGTTTGCCACAATTCAATTCAATCCGTTCAATGTTCCCTACTACACAAACGATTACTATAACCATCATCCTATTCCTAATTCTACCATATTCTCAACCGATGTCCTTTTCCATTTCTACACATATTTTGGCTTATTGCTCGCTTCTAACAATTTGGTGCTCAATGTAGTATATCTATTTTGCAGCTCACTTAGACTTGATTGGTCCACAATCAAAACTTAGATACATTCCCTTAATCGTTCTCATCAGTTCCCCATCCTCCTTCGGACTTCACACCAGTCTTCACGGTCATACCCTCTTAAATAGAGCACAAGTGTTGCCAAGAGATGCCAATCAACATAATTTGTCTTGGCACAAGTGTTGCCAAGAGTGTCAATCAGCACACTTTGCCTTTGGGGCAACATCACTTCCATAGGTGAGGTGTGTTATCTCCTTATGTAATCTCTACAAGTTGGTATGATCCTCTTTTTCGAGTTTGCACGAGAAACATATAAAAGAAACTTCCTTCCTTCCTTCCTTCCTTCCTTCCTTTCGTCTTTGATGCACAACTCTCATCCAAGCATTGGGGTTTAGTGCTTACCAATAAGGTTGAATTATGGGAATCTATCTTGCAACCTTGCGTATAGCATACGCTAGAAAAAATTCAGAAGTGACCTTTTATATAATTTTGATATTGGGTGTAGTATCAAAAGTTCAAATATATGGTTGCTAATGCCCGTTTCTTTAATTTTTTTTTTAATATTGAGTCCTTAAGTATCCCAATGTATGGCCCATGAGCAAAAGGATTACTCTGAAGTGAGCATTGTATTTTTGCAATGGAATTTGGTTTTCAATCACGACATTTTCAGATTATTCCAAGCTCGGTTGAGTACGAGATTTCCAACATCAACATATGAATCACCAAATACAAACAACGCTTCAATATTCGATCCTTGACCTAATAAGTTTTTGTTGAAATGAAATTATTTTCTCAAGAACGTTATCAAAACAAAAGGGAAAACTTACCGAATGAGCCATGAATCCATGTGCAGAGAAAAATTAGGGCAGCTATGACGGTCTGCATTTTGAAATGCCTATGCTATGAAATTCAGGTGGCAAAGAATTATAAGAATTCTTGCGACGCCACCCATTCCTCCATACTTGCCAGATCGAATTAAGCCAAATCAAAACGACAAACAGCGAAGAATGGCAAGAGAAAAATGCGAATATCCAGGATCTTTGTAAGTTACGTATGGTTCTTTTTGCAAAAAAAAAAAGGCATATTCTTCTCAACCATGCAAGATATTTCTTTTATTATTAAAAATATTCACATACAAAATATGCAAATGTAGTAAACATTCTTGGGATCGAGCCGAAGTGTCCGCCAGAACTTCCAAATTTTTGGTGCTTGATCCATTTGCCATGCCCGGGGAACAAAGCTTTCAAAGGATTTGAAACGTGCATCACTCCAAACTAGTATTTTGTTGGCACCATCTGGCAACTGTTGTGTGTGCATATGTCGGGGGCCTTGACATTGAAAATGATAAAATTGCTGGATGGTGGAGGCATATCAGCTTATAATGAGAATCTCCTATTGATTGATTTGACCTATTGTTTGTTCGACCCAGAATATATATTAGATTAGTGAAAATTTGCATCCTCTATTTCCATTGTTGGGTGGCCTTCAATGCTCATCTTAAGGTGATCTTCCACTCTGCTTTTAGTTAGGTTAGCTTAACTGGATGGTCATCTCTTAACTTTAATAGAAAATACATTGTGGTTTCCCATTAACTTAACAGATTAGGAAGGCTTACAATAGTTCATAGGACCAATTTAGCTAGAATTTACCATGAGTTTATGGTTCACCTAGTAGTTAAGAGGCTTTGCTAAATCAGAAATAACCAAATTCATTTCTCACCTTTAAAAAAAGAAAAAGAAACAAGGTGCTGCGCACGGAGGGTTGCCCCCCGTGACTCGAGGGTGAAGTGGATAAAATCATACTTCAAGGTCATGATTCACAATCAATCAAAAATGCTACTTCAAAACAATACAATACTTGATACTTGATTCTTGTTTTCAACAAGAATTTGACCCTTGATCCCTAAAATATTATTGTAGGTCTGGAAAGGGCCAATTCAAGCCTACGCAATTTACCTCTTGCAGATTGAACTCCTCCTTGTTTCTTTGATCAATAACTCAAATGCCTGCAGCCTTTGGCAGCCCCAATGCCACATTATCATCTAATAATCTTATGTACAGGCTGCATCCTTATCCTTACAACTCCTCCTCAGCCTGTACCTACTTGTGCTTTACACTAGTTTAAATTCCGTCAACACCTTACTGAGCATATCTACTTGCTTTGATACCACTGTTAGTTCTCAGTAAATAGCCTAATCACAGTAATCACACAGGATCTCCGTGGATATTAATATAATATATATCTATCTGTCCTAACCTTTAGCTTCCAGAATGACTTCCAAGAATAAGTGGTAGGCTCTACATTTTTTACACTTCTATAAGACTGCCTCAGTTTCTTCCAGCTAGGTGTCGACGACAAAAAGCGCAAACACTTACACCAAGTCAAACCTCTAGTAAAAAAAAATAAAGCACATTGGGAAACCTTTCTAACAAAGGCCAGGCAAAAAAAGCATATACCAAGTTCTTAATGCACCAGATGCCCCTTGTCATGTGTAAGACTCTTGTACAATTCAAAGTGGTGTGAGAGGAGTATCATCAGAATGTTCTGTTAAACATGCAATTTTGCCTATGAAAATTTTAGTCAAATTTCAACAAGTTCAATGCTATTATTACGTCCTAGACTTTGATGCACACAGCAACGGATATGAATGCAGAGACACCACTAGACATTATAAACTATTATTTACAATTTTGGCGTTCGGTTACGTATACAACTGTTTTGTTCGAATTAAAAAATAACACAAACATGCATTTTACATCTATATCAAACATAAGAGGTAGGAAAGTAACTTACATATAAAGAAATGCATATTTCTGTGATTTTACCACATCAATGCTGCAGTTTGAAGCAGGTATATGTTCTGAAAGACAAGCCACCTGATCTTCTCAAAGACCATGGACTTCTGCACTAAAACCTCAACCTGCAGAGGATAGTCACAGGCCATTAGCTCTAAGATGTTATCTATCACAGTAAATTGCAAAACAGCCAGGATAAGCGAATATACCTGATTACGCTTCTTTGGGATAATATGAATGAAACAAAGGATTTACAGAAGAAAACGCAATGCCAAATACAGTCCCGAAGATAAATAAAAATAAGGGAAGTGCCTTGGGAAGCTCCAAATCTTGCATTAACTGCAGACACCAGACAGTGTCCATGTTTGTATTGATATCCATTTCTACAAAAATACACAAAGGACAAAGGGCAATTTTTGTGAAAGGCGCATTGATCCTTCTGTGCTTAGAAGTGTACACAAGTTGGTGTTCAAATGAGGATGAAGTCGTGCACAATAGATGGAAGGAAAGTAAAGCAAAAGTAGATGTATCTGAATGTAGATGTCAAATTCATGCATGGTGTTATGACATTTATTAAGTTGTGTCGTTAAGACTGGATTTGGTAACTCAGTTGCCCCTAGCAATTTGTTCTTTTGTCAATGAGGCATTCCTGGTTAAGAAAATGGTGTTGCATGTAACTAATTTTTTATTCTATAGTTCTACGTGTTCGCATTAGAAATTTGGATGAATGGGCAGTTTCAAATTCCCATTCATGGCACCTTTGAAAAATTTCGTAGACTAGACATTACATGTTGGGGTGTTACAAAACTTTCGTAGACTAGACATTACATGTTCGGGTGTACATCTGCATGGTGTATGTGCATAGTTACCTCTTGGGTGGAGGTTACTATGCATAAGGTGTACTTTTTTGTATTTTGTAGATATTATCTTACTACACCTTGGTTTAAACACAATTTGCAAAGTCTATGCATGACAATGAGAAAGGCTTTGCATGACAATGAGAAATTTTCTATAATAGGATAAACAAATAGCTACTCCAGCACATAATTGAGAGATGAAGAGTTTGCCACAATTCAATTCAATCCGTTCAATGTTCCCTACTACACAAACGATTACTATAACCATCATCCTATTCCTAATTCTACCATATTCTCAACCGATGTCCTTTTCCATTTCTACACATATTTTGGCTTATTGCTCGCTTCTAACAATTTGGTGCTCAATGTAGTATATCTATTTTGCAGCTCACTTAGACTTGATTGGTCCACAATCAAAACTTAGATACATTCCCTTAATCGTTCTCATCAGTTCCCCATCCTCCTTCGGACTTCACACCAGTCTTCACGGTCATACCCTCTTAAATAGAGCACAAGTGTTGCCAAGAGATGCCAATCAACATAATTTGTCTTGGCACAAGTGTTGCCAAGAGTGTCAATCAGCACACTTTGCCTTTGGGGCAACATCACTTCCATAGGTGAGGTGTGTTATCTCCTTATGTAATCTCTACAAGTTGGTATGATCCTCTTTTTCGAGTTTGCACGAGAAACATATAAAAGAAACTTCCTTCCTTCCTTCCTTCCTTCCTTCCTTTCGTCTTTGATGCACAACTCTCATCCAAGCATTGGGGTTTAGTGCTTACCAATAAGGTTGAATTATGGGAATCTATCTTGCAACCTTGCGTATAGCATACGCTAGAAAAAATTCAGAAGTGACCTTTTATATAATTTTGATATTGGGTGTAGTATCAAAAGTTCAAATATATGGTTGCTAATGCCCGTTTCTTTAATTTTTTTTTTAATATTGAGTCCTTAAGTATCCCAATGTATGGCCCATGAGCAAAAGGATTACTCTGAAGTGAGCATTGTATTTTTGCAATGGAATTTGGTTTTCAATCACGACATTTTCAGATCCAACTTTATTGCACAAACTCAAACTTCCATTTATTCAACTCATACTCTCACGAACCTTTGTCGAACATAGAACAAACTAATTTTCAAACTATATTTCAAATTTCAAACTATATTTCAAATTTAGCAAGGTCTTTTATACATGTCTACAACTTCATGGCTATTAAAATCGTAGTTATGCCCGGCAACGCCGGGCACCCAACAATCAGAAGTTTCCCTGGGACACATTTACGAGGGCGTTAAAGCCGAGCAAAAACACATACCAGAACATTAGCCCGGCAACGCCGGGCACCCGTTTACTAGTCTACTTACTTAAATTGTGTTTGGGGGTGGGTGTCCTCCTTTTTCCGGCCGCCTGTGTACATCGAAATCCGGCAAAAAAGCGAAATTTTGGAATCCGAAAATCAAAATCCGGCAAGTGAAAATCAAATCAAATCGCTCGGATGATGGCATAATGGCAGTCATGGATTTACGTTAGGGTTATTTGGCCGCTTCCCGCTTGCACAATACCTTGGCAGTATCATGTTTTCCAAGCTTATTTCCGGCATTCTTACAGATCAGGCATTCTTAAAGATCTCGGTCCTTTTGTTAATCCCCGCATATTAGAAGGGTTGGAGCTTTATGAAGAGTTTTCTACTTCAAAAAAAAAAAGCTAAGGATTAATCAATACATTTTGCAGATAGATAAGGTTCTCAATACATTTTGCAGAGTCCGGTGGGAAGATGCTAAAACCTGGCTGGGAGGTCTGCAATATTGCTCTTTTCTGCCTCTCTTCAATCTTCTTCTTATTATCTTCTCTTCATTATAGGTGCATAGACGGGAGCAATGGCAGTTATAGAGCGGAAGGAAGCACCAATGAAAACAAGGAGCAAAGCTCTGTTGACTCTTTTATATCAATCTCTTCCAGGAATGCTCCTCTAATGTTTCGATACCAAGACCGTAGCCACAGCTCAAGGTTTCGTATTTTCCCTGTCCATCGTGCTTCTTATTGGATTGACCGTTTCTGATCTGGAGCCTTACTGTGGTGTGCCTCTTTTAGGTTACTTTGGTTTGGCAAGCGGCAGCAAGCAGGCAAGCAAGGCAGAGGCAGCAAGGAAGCAGCAAGCGAGCGAAGGATTCAGAGGCAGTAAGGAAGCAGCAAGCGACCAAAGTATTTCCAGTGTAGAGGAGTTGTTGAAGCAGGTATGACCCCTGCACCCAAAATCGAATTTCTCATTTGAAGCAAGAGGAGTCGCTGGAGCACAGCTTTCGAACCCCTGCACCCTAAATCTGCATTTGTCTGGTTTATCAGAGGTTTGTTTTGCTCCGTCTGTGTAAACATATGCTGTTGTTGAATGCCTTATTTAGCCGGTTTCTGCACATATCCTTGAGCCTGGAGGATGCATCTACAGCCAAAATCATCTTCCCAAGAAATCGTGTTAAGATAATGATGTGAGAAAATCGCGCCAAGGCAAAAATGCCTGTGTGGAAAACGGCAAATTAACGGGAATGATTATGGCGCCAGATCTGCTGGGTTATTAAAAGCCTGTTCTGGCACAGTCTCCATTCTTCAAGATTCTGCAGCTCTATTATTATCAATTATGTGCTCTGATTCTATGCCAGCAAAATAAAAAATGTGAACTGCATTTCTTTTGCAGATGGTTTTTTTAGGGCTCTGATCTTGCATTTTGATTTATTTTGACAGGTCTAAGAACAACATAGAAAATAAGGCAGAGGAGGTCATTAGAATACATATTCAAGGCTTTGACGTTAGTAGGTATCATTTCATTTCTCGGTAACTACATTTTCTGCTACCCACAAGCTCTTTAGAAGTTGTTGCCAGGTTCGTTTGCTTTGCAGTTCGCATTTGCTTGCTCATCTACAACTTATTTCTACAGCTCTATTTGGGTCAAATATACGTGCATAAGTATTTTAAATCTGGACATGCATTAGCCAATAGCAGACTTTAGTTTATCCAGCTTATCCTAAGCATGATGTATCTAAAATGTTTTTGGTCCTCCAGTCCCCTGGCTTATTTTCAATTTCGTTCTATCATTTGCATTTGCAGCGATAAAGGGGCTTGCTATGATAATTGCTTTCAAAATTCCTCCAGTGTAATAAAGTGACATTTTATAGCTGCTGGTTCGTTGCTATATGACTACATGAACAAGAAATTCAAATTGCTATCTGTTTGAATTATAAAAGCACCTTTGGATATCAGATTCTACAATCTTATGGGAAGAGCATGTTCAATGTTAGACATTGTAAACTGAGGTATGAATTTGAATTTCGTAATGCTCCATCTTTGTCTCATTCATAAACTATATTGTATTTGTCCCTCCCATAAGCACATTTCCAAATATATCAAATACTAATCTCCAAATATCATGCGTGCATAAGCTTTAGCTATGTGATGGTGCAATTGTAATGTTTTTGTTTCTTTCCAAAGAACAGATCGTATGTAAAGATTGTGTTACTCTTTTCTGAACAGATTCATTCGAAGCTGGCTATAAGGGATGGTCGTTCTTATCTGAAAAATTTTGATTCTTACATTGACTTTGCATAAATGGTGTTTTTTGTGGCCAATGATCGTTTTATAGTTCTTTCATAAATTAATGTCCAAATATCATTTATGCATAGATTTAGCTATTAACTGTAATATTTTTGTTCTTTTTTGCAAAGGTAAAAGCGCATAAAGGGCTGCTTTATTCTTTAGTGAACAGCTTCAATCTGTGAAGCATGGCAATAACAGACAATATTTGGGGAAATTTGGTTTATCTTTTGGCTCTCTGGGATCTATGATGCCATTTAAGCAGTTGATTCATATCAACACACAGTTTAAAATGTATCAATTCTGTTGAAATATATTCGTTTCAAATAAAAGACAATTCTTCAAATGCCTACAATTTAGCTTCTCGAGCAAAACTGGAGCAAAATTGATCATACCGACCGAGCTTTTCTGAGAACATTAATCCAACGACGAGAAAGGTACATGCATCTGTACTTGGCAGTCTTATAACAGAACATTAATCTAACGGCAAGATAGGTGCATGCACCTGTGTTCTGCAATTGTTTGTCCAGTAATTTCATATTCATGTGAAAATACTCAATTTGGATGTCCTAATTGGATTCAATTTAGACACATAAAGTCCATTTTTATCAATATCTGTTGTTTAAGTTGCACATATGAAAGTTAACACCAGAGTAAAAACACATGCCAGGACATTAGCCCGGCAACGCCGGGCACACGTTTACTAGTTAGTGGTAACTTAAGCATTGTCGGAATCGCCTGAGTTCCTGAAGTGCGCAAAGATCAACTTAGCATAATGATCTAAGAAAAAAAAAATCACTAAAATCAAAGCAGACCGAAATAAGCAGACTGAATAAAGAACAAAACTGGAACTTTTTCCTTCCTGCATAACAGTCCCAGAACTGACCTTAACTTGGTATAGAAATTCATGGCATCTATGTTTCTCTTCTGAACTGTAAGTATTACTGCCTTCATGTTGTTCTGAAACAACCCAATAGAATGTAAAACACAAAACAGGGACAGAGCATAGAAAAAAAAAATGCAAAACAAAGACAAAAATCGAAACCTACCTTTCGAGCAATGAGCTCAAGGAACTGCATGAGAAATTTGCCAAGCCCTTTGCCTTGAACACATTTTCCAAGTTGGAGTTCATATATGTAAAGAACAAGGATTTCTTCTTCGATCAGAAAACGAAATTAAGCAAAAGCTACAACTGGGTCATTATTGCCACTCCAAATATGTTCATGATCTTCGGACTACCTCCAGAGACACTGGACCATCAAACTGAGCTCTTAATACCAATAGGGAACTATATTTCTGCTTCTCTGTTATTGCGGTGAATCTCCATTTCTATCAACCGAAAGTTGTGTGTCGATCTAGCCAAAGGGGAAATTTAGGGCATTCAAGAAAGAAAATTACCTGTTTGGGGTGCAAAATCTACCAAGCCCTCGCACTTATCTTTCTCGGCCATCTAACTATTACGTGACTAAAAGTCGCTCATGTGTTTTGAGAAAATGCACTCCATCGATTTTCGCTCAAAATGGTTCTAAATTTGCAGCTCCGACCATTGCAGCTTCAGTTGGCTCGAGAGATATCGATGCTATTAATTGTTTGAACAAAACCATCAGCACCTTGCTCCATAAAGATTTACAATACCTACAACATAAAGAAAACAGATCGGATCAAATGCGGGACCTCCACTTTTTGCCTTTCTATTCACTTAGGCTGTTTGGGTGCTAAACCTCTGCTGGCGAATAACAAATATCAAGCTCACCTTTTGAAGCTAATCTCTGCAAGAGAATGCCGGATTTGCTAGGGTTCGATGGTCCGCTAGGAGGAACAAAGACATAAATACTAAACCTCTGGGCGGCGCGAATAACAAATATCAAGCTCACCTTTCGAATCTAATCTCTGCAAGAGAATGCCTGATTTGCTAGGGTTCGGCGGACTTCCTCGCAATGTGCACCAGCCTCGGGCTCGGCTTCCGGATGAGCGAGATGATCCCGAGGCTTTTACAGATTATACTGATTTCCAAAATGGCAATGAGCACATATGCCTTATTACTTGCTAGAGATCTCTGCAAGAACGAAATGGAAATGAAAAAGAGGGTTTATGTAAACTGCATGTGCCTTGGATATACAGCCACAAATATGTCAAGGGATGTGGGGCATCCCGCAGAGATTGGTGCTTGAATCGACTAAACTTATACTATCCCATGAACCGGTCTACCTTCCGCAAATGCCCCCAAGCGGTGCGGGCATTCAAGATGATGGTAAAGGTGACTTCATCCGCCTCTACTCAAAAAAAACGTATTTGATGGAAAAGCTCAACAACTTTCTTCATATGACCAAAAGTTGTGTGAACTCGCTAACATTGTATTCCATGATATAACATCTCTGTTCGACATGCCATTAAACGTATTGATTGCATCTTCAAGATAATTACATTTGCCATATGCATTGACAACATTATTTCCTAAAAGGATGTCTAATTCCAAGCCCCGAATGATTATGGCAGCATGAATCAACCTGACACATGGCAAAGATTGGAGAAATGAAGATGCTTTAAGGCGTTGATCTGGATATTGTTATCGGGCTTCATATCAACCTCCGAATTGAAGCTAGAAGTAGAAGTCGCGACTTACCATCACTAGATGAATAAGCTTGCCTTTCGGCGGGGCCTGTCATTTCCACAACTCCGCAATGCCGAGAGCATAAGTGCATGGATTGGGCATCTCCCCGCAGGCGAGAGATGATTTGAGACACCAACTCCAATTTGGCGATTCGTATCCAACAGTTTATGAACTGAACCCACATCACCAACATCAGCAAGAAACATAAAAAACTACCTCTGCAAGAAAGAGCTATGGTAGCACCCACCGCATTTGTCAAAGGCCATCGAAGCCTGCACATAGAAACTTGCTCGACTCATTATATGGGCTATGGTGGATGTGTAGAGGTAGAGCTGCAGCCTCGAGCAAGGAGCGAGCACCGGTTTCCCGGTTTCCACAGTTCCTCTTCAGCAACAAGGGCAACCTAACATTTACAGCCTATGATGGGTTTTTAGCAGTCATTGGCATATTCTGGGTATATATTGGCATATACCTAGCATATGCCACAAACCCACCTCAACAAGGGCTTGCCCCCTTAGGGGCAACCCAAAAAAAAGTTAAGTTGAAGTAAATGAAGTGGTCTGTTAGTTGTTGAAGCTTGTTTTCATGTCCTTGTAGCCAGAGTAATTAATTTTATAAATGATGGAGACCTTGCAAATTGAATGTTAACGGAATAGATTCCATGAGTTATCCGCTGCCTCTATTCCAACGCACATTATTGCCACGTCATCCCCTAAGCCACATAGGCTTGTCCACCTCATTGATCCATGACTAATAGTCATACCTTTTCCATAAGCCATGTCTTTTCCCAATAGACATGCCCTCATGACCTTTCATATGCCCTACAAACTGTCCTATTTTCCATATTAAAACACATTCAACTCAAGCATTGCACAATTACGGGGGAGCCCTTCCAGTCTGCAACTGTCTCAAGATAGATATGTATTCTCATATTCATATCTTATCTTATCTTATCTTATCTTATCTTATCTTAATATGTATATAGAAACTCATGGGGGTAGTTACAAAATGGCATATCGGATATAAATTTTTGATCTTGGCCCTTAGGATAAAAAGTTGGTGAGGTGGCATAGCTTAAGCCCTTGGATTTTGATGGGGGCATACATGAGTCATACATGGGGGCATACACCCCATCTGTGAACCGTTGGATCAAAGGGGAAGGCGAAATCCTAGCCCTTGATTTTTATAGGGAAGGTGCAAGGAAGATGCCAAAAAGTGAATTTGGTGTAGCAGATCTTAACCATTGGATCAAAAGGTGAGCATAAATCCTAGCCATTAACTCTTTAATATTAAATTAGTTTTTTTTTAAAAGGAGGTGAGGTGGCATCCTCATTAATAAAAAGAAGTAATGAGGTGGCAAAGCATTTATTAGTGGACATTCTAGGAAGCTTCTTTTCGTTTTATCGCCTTCAAATGCACGTAGCTTGCGGTAGAGGGGTCGGATGAAGGTGGAACTCACGCCGTTGGATTCCTCTCGTCAAAAGCTTTTCAATGAGTGGTTGCAGTTGGAGCCAACATGATCGAACACTAAGAATTTTTTTGGAATGTGCGATTTTCAAGGAATCTATGGCAAGTTGAGGGAATCCTAGTATAATCTTTATAGGATCTTAGGGAATCCAGAGGAATATCATGAGAATCTTAGAGAATCTATGATAATCTCAAGAGAGCATCTTTGAGAATGTAAGGGAATCTAATGGAATCTTGATAAAATCTTTAAGAACCTAGAGGAAAATTGATGTAATCTTGGGGAGTCTAGGGGAATCTTCGTAGAATCTATTGGAACTAGAGGAATCTCAAGAGAATCTATAGGAATCTCAAGCGCTTCTTTGGGAATCTAGGGGAATCTTGATAAAATCCTTAAAACCCTAGAGGAATCTTAATGGAATCTTAGAGAATCTAGGAGAATCTTGATAGACTCTTGGAGAATCTAGAGGAATCTTGGGGTATTCTTTTAAAATCTAGGCGAATCTTTAGAGAATCTTAGGGAGTCTCAAATGAATCTTTGGGAATCTAGGAGAATCTAAAGGAATCTTCATAAAATCTTTAAGAATCTATGGGATGGAATCTCAGAGAATCTAGGAGAATCTTGATAGAATCTTGGAGAATAAAGAGGAATCTTGGGGTATTCTTTTGGAATCTAGGGAAATCTTTAGAGAATCTTTGGGAATCTTAATAAAATCTAGAGGAATCTCCATAGAATCTTAAGAATCTAAGGGAATCTTTATGGAGCATTAAGAATCTAAGAAAACCTTTGGGAATCTAGGAGAATCTCAAGAGAATTTTTGGGAATCTAGGGGAATCTTCCTAAAAGTTTTGAGAATCTTGATGGAATTTTAGAGAATCTAAGAGAATCTTCATAGAATCTAGGAGAATCTTCATAGGATTTTCGAGCTTTATGCAGTCCCTCATATTACAAACACTTGTATAAAAATACAAGTTTCTCAAAAATCCTCAACCCCCCTTTTCCAAAATATCTTGGTTCATTTTATAATGGCCCATATATAAAAAACAAGTTTCACAGGAGCCTATTGTATTGAGTCCTATAAATACTTGTATGAATATATGATTCCATAATCTATTCAATTATGTATGAATATATAAGGTTTTTGTTTTTCTGCCATATGCATCATATTTAATTTCATGGTATCAGAGCTTGGTTTCTCACGATCTAAGCAATGGCCAAGAAATCAAGAATCCAGCGTGCTATTTCTCGCATCAATAAGTGAATCGCACGACGTAGAGAATCAAGAATACGGAAGGCAATATTCAAAGTAAATCAGAGATTAGCAGCACGAAGAAATGGCGTTTACCGCAGAAGAAGCACATTTTTGAGGCTGACAGAAATTCTCTGAATTTTTTTACCCCCCCGATTGATTTTTGTAATCAAATCATAATTATGGCTGCTACTTTAACCGAGACACATCGTCTCATAGAGAGATTTGACGGCGTCGGTTTCCATCACTGGAAACATAAAATTAAGATGCTACTTCTAGAAAAAGATTTATGGAGGATGGTTGATGGTTCTGAAGCGCGACCAACTGCCCAAGAAGAGAAGGCCAAATGGGAGGCCCGAGATGGTAGAGCACTCGCTGCTAACATACTCAATCTGAAGGACAATGTGGTGATTCATGTCAGCAGCGCCAAAACGTCCAAAGAAGCTTGGGAACATCTAGTTGGTATGTATGAACCTCAAGATGCATGCACCAAACTTTTTCTAAGAAAACGATTTTATAAATCTCTCCAAATGGTGGAAAATCAAAGCATGGCCGAATTCATCAATGAATTCAAGACACTTTTGGAGCAACTTGCCGCAGTTGGCTCTCCAATTCAAGATTCTGATGCAGTGATGACCCTTCTAGGAAGTTTGCCTCCTTCCTATGATACTTTTATACAATCTATAGGGCTCAAGCAATGGGAGGCGCCAGATCAGCCTTGCCGTCTCTCTAATATCATGTCACTGCAATCCACCATAGCC
This sequence comes from Isoetes taiwanensis, assembly GCA_021234155.1. Taxonomy (NCBI): domain Eukaryota; kingdom Viridiplantae; phylum Streptophyta; class Lycopodiopsida; order Isoetales; family Isoetaceae; genus Isoetes; species Isoetes taiwanensis. The sequence continues at coordinate 967,202 of JAJEKV010000095.1, read as the reverse complement.
ATGCTTCTTCAAGAAGAAACTAGAAGAAAGTCATTGAACACTTCTGGTGATGGGGTTGTTGCTTTATACTCAAGCAACAAGCGGTCAAACTCTGGAGGCAAGCCCAAGTTTCGACCCAATTCACGATCCAATTCGTCCTTCAATCACCAATCCTTCAATAAGGATGATGCAAGCAAAGGATTCAACAAGAAGCCCATGAATCGCAAATTAATATGCAATTATTGTGGCAAACCAAACCATTATGCCAAAGATTGTTACACTCGACTTGCAAAAGAGCGTAACAAGGCAAACGTGATCATCAATGATCATCAAGAAAGGTTATGTGTCTCACAAGTTTCATGTTCTTCTGTGACTACCCATTCTAGTGGTTGGTTTTTATATTCAGCATGTACTGCTCATATGACTCCACAACGTGATTCTTTCATCACATATCAAAAGATGCCATCTGGGCAGACTGTTCTCTTAGGAGATGATAGTCCCCTCAGTATCGAAGGACAAGGCAAAGTTTCGGTGCAAATGCCCCAGAGAATAAATTACCAATCGCATATTTCTTATTAGCCAGAATGACTTTAGCTAAACTTGCTTGATATTAATCCCAAAACTTTCTGTGGTTTAGCTAAACTCTACATATTTTTCCTATCATACTTTATAGCGTTTAGCTAAACTAACCCAAATATCATCCCAAAAATTTCTCTGGTGTGGCCAACGAAAAATATCAAGCCAAATTACTATACTTCCTTTCAATTGTTTACACTTATTTTAGTCATTTTCTTTGTGAAGACATTCTAAAATAATGCTAACTAGCAAGTCTAGGCCTCAAATTAATTTATAATGCTAGAAACTAAACTACTAATCATATATTTCTTATAAACTAGAATGATGTTAGCTAAACTAGCCCGAAATTCATTCTAAAAGTTTCTCTGGTTTAGCTAAACAATACAAAATTTGACTCTTTTACTTTCTCGTGTTTGGCTAAAGAGCTCTAGGATTGATGCAGTCCCGAAAAAACTTAAGCTAAAATTATTAATTTTTTCCACATTTTTTTTCATTTACTTTAGCCAATTCTTTTTGAAAATGTGCTAAAAAATCGCCAAATAGCTAAGTTTAGCCCTTAAATTATTCCATGAAATGCCCGATGGATCGATCAAAACAATACATGATGTATTACATGTACTCCGCTTGACCAAGAACTTGCTCTCAGTTAGCAAGATTTATGATGTTGGCTTAAAAGTCCAATTTGGCATCAATGAGTGCCAACTTCAAGATTCTCATGGACGCAAACTTGCTCAAGGCGTACGGGAAGGAAGTCTCTATAGATTCCCGCTTTCTAATGTGCCTCAACACTCTATCAATGCAGTGACCACTACTCCCAATGATGTTTATCAATGGCACTTACGATTGGGACATGCTGGACTGCATGCCTTGCAGCAACTCCACTCCAAGAAGATGGTTCGAGATTTCAATATTCAGCCAAATACAAGTTTGCCAGTATGTGAAGCATGTTTAATTGGCAAGCATCATCGGTTACCCTTTCCCAAGGTCAGTCATTCAAGAGCCAAGCATCCACTTGACTTGGTCCACACTGACATTGGTGAGTCCGAAATACTTTCTAATAATGGTTGTAAATATTTCATCACATTTATTGATGATCACTCTAGATACACCACTGTGTATTTTCTTAAAAAGAAATCTGCAGCTTTAGAAGCTTTCAAAGAATACAAAGCTCTAGCTGAGAACCAACTTGGAAGAACCATCAAATGTCTCATATCTGACAATGGTGGTGAATATATCTCCAAGGCATTCACAAGTTTCTGTGCCCAACATGGAATTGACAGAAATTTGACGGCCCCATACTCTCCTCAACAAAATGGTGTAGCCGAGAGAAAGAATCGCACTCTTGCTGAAAGTGCACGAAGTATGTTGCATTTGAGTCAACTTCCTCATTATTTTTGGGCCGAAGCTCTAGCAACAGTTACTTATATTCAAAATCGATTGCCCACACAAGCATTGCAAGATCAAACTCCATATGAAGCTTGGATTGGTAAGCAACCAACATTATCCCATCTAAAAGTGTTTGGTTGTATTGGATATGTGCATGTACCTAAACAAAAACGAAGAAAATGGGAGGACCATAGTATCAAGCGTATCTTTGTTGGCTACAGTATGTCTGCCAAGGCATATCGTATGTACAACCCCCTTACCAAGAAGGTTTTCATCTCCCGAGATGTTACGTTTGTTGAAGATACCTTCTGGAATCTGAAAGATGTATCTCCTACATCTTGGTGCCAAGGCCCTTGGCAAGTCCTCTATCCTCCTATACCTCCTCTCACTCAAGATGATAACATGCAACTCAATCCTACAATTAGTCAAGCAGAGCAACAAGCTCCTGTTATAGTTCCAGAGGAAGCCCCAGCAACTACAAACATTGAAGAACTTGCTCCCAAAATTATGCAAGATGAAGATGTTCAAGATGCCCAAACAATCACCTCGAGTGATGAAGCCCCTGATCATGTGCAACAATTTATGGATAGCCCACTTCCTCTAGTGGCATCCCCAAGTACAAGTTGATATGGTCGAAAACGTACTCCGTCTTTGAAGGCTTTGAAGTCTTCCATGCAAACACTAAAGAAGCATTTTGCTATGCCCATAGTTGGTGATCCATTGACTCTTAAAGATGCTTTATCATATCCAAATTCCAAAGAATGGCATGATGCTATGACTTATGAATATGACTCTCCCATGACGAATCAAACACGGACCTTGCAACCACTCCCACTAGGGCGTAAGGCAATTGGTTGTAAGTGGCTCTTTAAACGCAAATATAAACCTGACGGATCCATTGATCGTTATAAAGCAACATTAGTAGCAAAAGGATATTCTCAAATTGAAGGGATTGATTACCTTGATACCTTCTCTCATGTTGTCAAAATGACATCCATCAGAACTCTCCTCACACTTGCTGCTGCTCAAGATATGCACATCCATCAATTGGATGTTAAGACCGTGATTTCTCAATGGTAACTTGGAAGAAGATATCTTCATGAAACAACCCAAAGGTTATGTTCAACCTGGACAAGAGACTTTAGTATGCAAGTTACATAAGTCTTTATATGGTCTCAAGCAGTCTCCACGAGCATGGTATCAACGGATTGACACCTTTCTCAAGTCACATAGCTATGAGCAAGGGGGAGCAGACAGTAACATCTATATCAAGAAGAGAAACTGTCATATATTGCTCCTAGCTCTGTATGTGAATGATGCCATATTAATAAGCAACAACTTGAATTTTCTGAGCGAGAGTAAACAAATCCTTGCCAAAGAATTTCAAATGACCGATTCTGTTGAAATTGCTTTACCGCTTAGGAATCCAAGTCCTAAGAAATCAGAAAAAGAAGACAATTCATCTCAATCAACAAAAATATATTGAAGACCTCTGGAAGAAATTTGAGATGGATAAGAGTAAGCCAATAAGTACTCCAATGGATATGAATATAAAATTGTCCAAAGATATGTGTCCTCAAAACCCTCAAGAAGAAGAGATCATGAAGAATACACCCTATATGCAAGTGCAAGAGGGGCGCCTCATGTATCTTGCTATATGTACAAGACCTGACATTGCTCACGCAGTCAGTTTTGTGAGTCAATTCTTGAGTAATCCAGGACCTATGCACTGCGCTAGAATTCTTCGCTATCTTTCTGGAACCCCTAACTTTGGACTTACATTACAAGGTGGTTCGCTCATACTCACAGGATATAGTGATGCTTCTTATGCAAGTGATGTTGAAATTCGCAAGTCCACAACTGGATATTGTTTTCAACTTGGAAAAAGCACCATCTCCTGGTGTAGTAAAAAGCAACCTACGATTTCCTTATCAAGTGTTGAAGCAGAATATATAGCTATTTTCCAAGCAACAAAAGAAGCTATATGGCTCTGCAGATTACTTGAAGACATCATGATACCTTCACAAGGATCAGTGTTAATCAAGACTGATAGCACAAGTTGCATCAGCATGGCAACACAACCAAGAATCAATGCTAGATCAAAACATATTGAGATCCAGTACCACTTTGTACGAGAAAAGATTCTTGAGAAGAAGATTCAACTTCAATATTGCCCCACTGAAGATACGGTAGCAGATTTTCTTACAAAACCTCTACCAACAGACAAATTTATTCTATGCAGACAAAGCCTCAACATAAACGATAGTCCGACAGGCATCGGCTAAGGGGGAGTGTTAACGGAATAGATTCCGTGAGTTATCCGCTGCCTCTACTCCAACGCACATTATTGCCACGTCATCCCCTAAGCCACATAGGCTTGTCCACCTCATTGATCCATGACCAATAATCATACCTTTTCCATAAGCCATGTCTTTTCCCAATAGACATGCCCTCATGACCTTTCATATGCCCTTTCACCTGCTTACATAAATTGTCCTATTTTCCATATTAAAACACATTCAACTCACGGGGGAGCCCTTCCAGTCTGCAACTGTCTCAAGACAGATATGTATTCTCATATTCATACATGAATATATGATTCCATAATCTATTCAATTATGTATGAATATATAAGGTTCTTGTTTTTCTGCCATATGCATCATATTTAATTTCATTGAAATTATTTCATAAAAGGATTGGATTGGATTGAAGAGAGGATACATATAAAATAAGCTTCTTTCTCCTCCTGGTCTTTTGTTCCCATTGTAATATCTATCATAATAGTGGGTTTTGTGATTTGATTACCGTATTCATCCAGGTGTATTAAATAGTATATATATAGTGCACCTTTTTCTGAGAATTTGTCTATATTTGAAGGCTGGACCATAGTGTTTTGGTATTTGAGTATTTTAAGAAGGGTCGGAAAATAGCATGCAACTATTGAATCCTTTATTTACTTTAGGATTTAAACAAATTTCTTCGTCGATTTACCTTCTCGTTTTGTCGATTAACCTGGTTGTGGATTCCCCACACATCACGAGACACCGGAAGGAGCTTTTTCGATCTCGCGATACTATATGATTGAAATGGAGAAGGTCTTTCTGTCAGTTTATAATATGAATTCAATTTAACTGAAGCTATGGCAATGTTGTAAGCGGTGCCGCCAGAAACCACCAGGACAAAAAATACCTGTTTCTGAACAAACATGAAAAAAGCGAGGAATTTTGCCTTCTAATGGTTTACGATGTAATAATCTAGTACTAAGACAACTATGTCATGAAGTAACAAAGAGGCTCATTTACACTAAGGGCACATCCACATTAGCGTAGAAGTAGGTTTCCACTTGGTCAAATTAAGGTGTTCACATTGCACTCTTCAACCGCTGACTTGGACAAGCATAGGAAGACAAAATCGGAAGCAAAATTCGGAGAAGAAACAAAACCAGCTCATGTTGCCTTTGAAATTTTTGAACACTGCTTTTGAATTTGTACCGGACAGGTTTCAATTTACAGCCCCAACCCCCACCCCCAAAACAAACCAAAAAAAAAAAACCTCCTCCTCTAAAACGTGGCACAAATCCAAACCATACAATCTCAAAATCAAGTGCCGAGATGAATGCCACGTCAAAAGGGTGCAGCAAAAACAAAAATTAGCCATTTTTCCAGGTTGCCTTTGACAAATTCAGATGGACCAGAGGTAATGGAGACAAAAACATTTTGTCTCAACATGCCCACATGGCAATGGCTGTGACGTTCCAAGTATTTATACGGTATAAGTATAAATATGTTGACACGTCACCAGGGATACATACGCCATTACATACGCCACATGGGGTATGGGAACCTAGGGGGGTTCACTTAAAAGGGATTAAATTAGCTATGCTAATTTAATTGTTAACAATAATTACCTATAATTAAGGAACTAATATTTAAAAACCATAATTAAGTTAATTATGGTTTGGGAAGGTGCCACGTGGCCACCCTCGATTGGTTAGCATGGTAATGCTAATTGGGTTCAATAGGGTGGATCACCACCCCCATATCAACCACAACTCACCTTGAGCAGTGGAGCGCCACCCTTGTGACCAGAGCTGAGCGCCACCTTGAATCTCACACAAGCTGAACACCAAGACCAAGCAGATGGAGATCCCCAATGACAACGGGTCGAGCCGAAATACAGGTGGGTGGCTAGTGTAGTTGTGAATTCTAGGATAGCGCCCCTGTTGGGCACCTGTTTGGGTTGTTGGTCTGTTCTCTCTGTGTTTACTCGTAGGAATTAACCCTTGATTGTAAAGGTAAGTTCTCTATATATTTCGATTCTGGTTTTGCTTGTAATGGATGGATTGGTGGTTGTTAGCCTAGTGTTACTCTGGGAATGGGGGATTAAGGGGGGTAGAGACCTCTGAGGCTATTTATTGTAGTATGCTCCTAGATAGAGCCCCTCAGATATCCTGTTAAATGCGGCCTGTGCACAAGAGCCCACCGGTCATAGATGCTATGGTACCGCTTAGCACCGGACAAGGAACACAAAGGGTGAAGTGGAGGTGGGGTCTTGCACCTAACATAAAAGGCTCCTGGACTCCTATAGCGAAGCTAGACCCGATAGCCCGGTCCAATGTGAGGGCCGGGTATGGGTCCGACACTCCACAGGTGGGAAGGTGTGATCCGTATGGAGCACCTTGCACTTTGAGTAGATTTAGGGCGCAGTAAGTCGGCACGGATGCGGGGTCAGCCGATGCGGCACGTATTCTCTAGCTTCGCCCATGGAGCCACCGTGATTACGGAAGGGGACGCTTCCGACCTGCCTCATCGGACCGGGACTTCATGAACCCCGGAGTAGGCTCAGCCGGGGGTGATGCCTCCGAGCACCGCGTCTCCTAAGGCTATAGCGACGCCATAGCGTGAATTGACCCATCTGCAAAGTGTGCACAGGAGGGGCGGATGGAGTGGACAACCCTAGCCAATGTTCTATGCCAGCCAACGCCATGTCAAGATTCGGTCTGCTGATCTCTTGAGGCCTAGCCGTCAGTCGATCCTCACTGGAGTCTGAACCGGGGTAGAACCATGGTTTTGGGGTGTTTTCCTAGGTTTAGATGCATATTCTTTGCCGTTGGTATTTGGATGGATATGCCACCCTTAGTGGTGGCTATTTATATGTGATTTATGCTGTGTGCTAACCCTTGTATTCACGCTTCCGCGACGTAGGAGCCCCATTGAAGGCGTGGGCCGAATGACCCCTTCGTGTCCTTCTTTCGGGCATCATATTATAGATGGCCCGAAATAGACGGAGGGCCCTGCTCATGGCGAGTTGGTCGCCATGGGAGGGGAAAGTCCCCGTATGTATACGGCCGGGGGTCGTATATGTTCAGGGAGCGTCACAGTGGTATCAGAGCCGTGATTTCGGTTACTCGAAATCATAGCACTGACCAAACCCTAACTCGCTAGTTCGGTAGTTAGGAGAGAATTTAAGCAAGAGTGATTGTTTAAGTCTTTCATGTTTGATTTAGTGCTAGGTTAAGGTAATGGACTGTAATTTCTAAGGAAGTCTAGGCCGCCTGGAGGACCCAAGTTTCGAGGAGCCATAACTTTTTGTAGGCAGCTCTCGGACCCGAAGGCGGCTCCAATGGATCGGGCACCTCTCAAATACCCTAGGGGCACGCCTCCTCGAGGCAAAACGGACAACAGTCGATCGAAAAACAAAAAGGGGCCCAGGGTATCCGAGGGTGTTTCTTTTTGAAAATAAAACGCAAGATAAACACGCGGTAGCCCCATACGATTCCGCGTATTTTATCTGCTACTTTGTTTAAATTTTTTTTTTTTTTTAAATTTTTTTTTAATAAAAAGTCAAAAGTTAAAATTTGAATTTTGAAGTGTCTTTTCGGGCGTGTGTTTCTTCTGAGCACCTTTTTCCGCCATAGCCGCCGGACCTAAGCTCCAATTCCGCCATAGCCGACCTCGACGCCTCCCTTGCACTTGCCCTACACCCCGGTGCCCTCGATTACCCCTTAGCGCCGTCCCGCCTTGCTTGAGCGCCTCCTTTTCCCTTCTCCCTTGTTGTTCCCTGCTAAGTACGACATGCCGCTTCAAAGCCGGCCGTGTAGACCAAGAAACCTGAATGTATATCACCGTTTGTTTTTAGTCGAGCATCTAGGGGACGAGGACCCAATAATAGATACCATCCTTAATCTTTTTGTCCAGCACTTTGACGAGGGCCGAAGAGTCCCCTACCCTATCTTCCACTTCAACGAGCGGTTCCTCCTCAAGTTGAACGAAGCTGGGCAGGACTACACTCTTGTGGAGCAGCCAGACCATGCATGGGCAGTGGTGAAGTTTTACCCTTTGGCAGGACCAGATGAAGACCCTGTGGAGCTTAGTCGGAACGAAGCTCAGAGGATCATGCATCTGGCCCGACTAGAAGACTTGCACCAGATAGCCAGCGCTCCACCGGACCTAAGGATGGATCGCTTTTACTATTTGGGAAGGGGTCGTATACTTACCTACCAGGAATACTTTAACCTTCCCACCTTTTCTTGGAATGAAAGCCTCAATAGTTTCATTTTTGAAAATGTTCCGCCCCGGTTTAGCCAGTGCCATCTAGAATCCATCCAGGAAGATATGCGGGCACGGCCGGACCGGTATCATACTGAGATTGCCCGGCGTACTCAAGTGCGTTTGGAGAGAGAGGCCAGGGCTGAAGAACGAGAGCGGCTCCGAAAAGAAGGCGAAGACCTCCATAGCCAACAGGAGGAGCACGAGCAGGAAGAGCAGCTAGGCCATCAGCAGGAGGGGCAGCAGCAGAATTTTGATGATAGACAGCAGGACCTAGGTGCGGCTCAGAACGTTGAGTCCCAGACAAACCCTGTTGACATGGACCCATCGGCAAACCCACAGCAATCGACCGGGCCGGGTAACCGGAGACTGAAAAGGACCAAATCTAGACCGGTTAGGGGTGGGGTGCACTACAAGACCCGACTGCAACAGGATGCCGCGATCGCCAAGAAGACATCGGCTCAGAGAAGGGAGTCGATCGTGGAGCGCACCAAGCATCCTTTGACAGGCGGTAAATCCATTCCGTCGCTCAAGGCGACCCTTAAGCCACGGAAGCCCCACAGGTTCCGACCTGGCACGGTAGCTCTTCGGGAGATACGCAAGTATCAGAAGACTACCGAGCCATTGATCCGCCGGCTTCCTTTCCAGCGACTCGTGCGGGAGATCGCTCAAGAATTCAAGACCGACTTGCGGTTTCAAGCCTTTGCGGTCCTTGCATTACAAGACGCTGCCGAGGCGTACCTGATTGAGCTTTTGAGTGACGCCAACTTGTGCGCCATACATGCGAAGCGGGTCACTATTATGCCCAAGGACCTTCACTTGGCACGAAGGATCCGAGGGGATCTTAGATGACTAGGCGATCATGTCCTTTCCGCTGTATAAATTTTGTAATTTACCCATGTACTAGTCCCAGTTTTGGGTTTGTGGAAAAAAAAAAAATAAATAATATATTTTGAAAAAATATACATGTTATTAAATAAATAATAAATTTACTAATAATTTCGGGAAATGTGCCAAAAAGTATAAAGCCCTTTTTGGCCATTAGGGTTTCATTTTTCCTTCTTGTTCCAAATAGCCTTCTTCCTCCTCCTTTGCGCCTTCACATACTCATGGCTCGCCCAACCTCGGCGGCGAGTGGGTACGTGGGATCGGAGAGCATTGGGACCCCTGCGGTTCCCTTTGATCTTCTTCACCCCTACCGCTTCGGCCCGTAGATCTTATCTCCAACCCGGGCCCCACCCGTTATTACGCGCTTCCTTCCGGTTCTATGGGGAGGAGATTGTGCCCGCATCGTTGGTAATGATGACGATGAGCAGCTTTACCTCGACTTCCACACCTTACACCGGATGTTAGGGGTGATGATCATGCCCGTAACGTCATCAAGGGCATCGACGGCGAGGGACCCGACCTCCCTATTGCCACAATAGATCGGGAAACTTGTTTTGAGGCCCGATTCGCACTGGCCATCATTATGGACCAGTATATAGAGGATGAGGAGATCCCTGCCGAGCATTCTTCTACACCTCTACCTCCTGACCCAGAAGATGACGGTCGTCAATGAGCGGGGATTTTGTGAGGTGGAAGGAGCTTGCTACTGAAGCTCTCCCGGTACCATGAGAAGGCCCCTCAAACCCGAAGGGTTAAACCTTCTTCCCTACAAGACTCTTGAATGACCAAGAGTACCTAATCCTTACGATATCATGTGGGCGTACCATGTTCTTCTGGGGTCCGCCAAGGGAAAGTAGAGGTTCTCTATGATCTTAAGGGAATATTGCCAAGATGACTTCATCGACTTCACTACACCGGTGGTGCAACCTACACATTAGAGAGCCTATTGGCATATCGGCCCGAGGAACAAGAGCCTGTTGAGACTCTTCTGTCACTTCGCCAGTACTTGCTAGCTGACACCCCCCAACCTCCAGAAGAGCAATTTGCGGCCCCGACACGGTCTCTTCTTCGAGATCCGCCTCTGCAAATCACTATGGGAGAGGGGGATCAAGACGAGGAAGACCTTTGGGACACCAAGGTCAGCCTTAGGGATGAGAGGCAAGAAGAAGAAGAAGAAAAAGCTCCCCATCGACTTGGAGAAGGAAGGCTGAGACCTCCACCGACCCTCAAGTTAGGGCAATGGGCAACCATATGGCCCGATTCTTTCTCTCAGCTTTCCGCCAAGGAGAGGTGCTGTTCTTCTCAAGAATTTAGGGCCCTCTTACGAAGCTTCTTGGTGGGCGCTCCGAGCCATATCTACTTCAGCGGGCCATAAGAAGATTGATTATCGTGTCACCACTATTATTCTGGTCCGTAGAGATTTGGCTATAGCAGCGTTGGGAGACGTGGCGGGCTGCACTAGCATGCGCCTCCTTGTGGCGGCACCTTTGGCTACTGTCTACCACACGAGGGCCGCAACTCAAGCCGCCCTCTCTGCTAGCCCCAGCGCCACTTTGATGCGTTATCGTCCACCTCCTCAGCCAATAGATGAAGACGAGGGATTCAGCTCCTAAATTATTGTGTTATGAATTTTGCCTTGGAAATCACTGTTGTTTAAAATATGGTTATTATTCGTGATGTGATTTCTCTTTATTGTATTAGTCCAATACATAATGCCAATACAATTTTTGAATAAGTCTCTTCCATGACAAGTTATTAAGCCTCCTGGAATTGTTAGTATAATATACTCATTCCGCCCTTTTGCAGAAGAAACGCTGGCGGAATACGAAGATAGGATAACATCCCAGATAAGGAGAGATGAATAGGGACCCCCTGAACAGGACTATGGGGAACGATACAACGAGTATCCTGAACGGGAAGTTGACGATGAGATAGCGGAGCTTAGGGTGCCGGAACAACCTTATGATCCTGACAAGGGGATGGAAATAGTTACTTCCTTCGAGAACGTGCTTACGATGATCTGAAATGGACCCTTTCCCGCACTTGGGATTATTGGAATATGACCCCACATGAAGCTTTTGAGGATGCTAATGATCATCTCTGGCAAATCTTCTACGCACTGCGAAGGCTTTTCAACCGTCTTATTATTAGCCCCACTTGGGATTATCAACCCGTTATTATCCAGGCTTGGGCACGTTACAAGCTCGTCGGTCGCCGCGTGAGAGTGTGCGCTATCTTGTCATGTATCCCACGCAAAACCCTTAAGCCACATTTTCCGGTTTTTGTGTGTTCCTATGCTTCGCTATGACTAGGAAAATGGCCTCAGATCAGTCCATGTATGTATCATATAACTATAAGTCATAATTATCGTCGGTATCAAGCTCTTGAATGTAATCTTTGTTGCTTCTTGTAATTAAAATTTTCCGTGATTTTGCGTGTTCACTTTGTTTTCTCGACCGCGACTTAAAATGATCTTGTATGACACTTATTGTCATTTGTAAATTTTCTTATATCATCTTATGTTTAATATAGACGGGGCACGCAACGCCGCTTGGCAGCCACCCTCAAATGCAAGTCGATTAACACCCGAACAAGAATTGATGCTGATGAAAAGACAGTTAGGCGAATTACAAGCCTATGTCTTGCATGCTAACCCACCACAGCATGTACAACAGGATGCACCGGAGTTACCTCCGTTGCCACCTAGTCCACCTGCACAGCAGCCGTCCCCACCACGAACCAGTCCTGTACTGATGCGAAAGAGGTCCCACTCTAAACGCCGACGGAGCTCCTCCAGAGACACTGCCACCTCTTCAAAATCTGCCACTTCAGTGTCAACTGAATCATCTGCATCATCTGGCGACCATACAAAGCGCCGAGATAAGGAGTACCGCAAGACGGTTGATACGGCTATAACCAGCATATGGAAGAATAGAAAGTTGGCCCAATTTGATGGGAAGTCTAGAGGCGGATTGAATGCCGAATCCTGGTTGGATGGAATGAAGGAATTCGGAAGGTCTTATGGCATGACAGAAAGAGATACCGGAAAGGTTGCCACCACAAACCTTACCGGAGCTGCCCGTATATGGTGGAAGGGCTATGCCAGAGCCAAACACTTGGACAGGAGCAGATGCAAATTCAGAAAGTTTGCCAAGGCCTTCAAGTCGCATTATGTGCCCCGTGCACACAAATGCCAACAGATCCAAACTTTCTACAGGTTGGAGCAGAAAAGTATGTCCGTACAGGCCTACACGGATGAGTTTATGCGCCTAAGGCTGTATGTACCCGGTATGAATGAGAAAAGGGCAGTGGAGGGTTATATTGAGGGATTGGCACCCTCGATCAAACGAATGGTTAAAGCCATAGATCCGAAATCAGTTGCAGAGGCCGAGGCTAAAGCGTTGAGCCTCGAGGAGGACATACCCGTGGCTCGATTCGCCACCGCTACTTACTACGCGCCCCGGCCATCCACACCGTACAAACCCCGCTCTCCAAGCCCGGGGCCCTCTCAGCAGAGCACTTACGGTCGCCAGGAGAAGAAAGTCGCTTTTAGCACGCCAGAAAAACCAATGCTGGCAAGGACGTTCGAAACCTCTTACTGATCCATTCCTAAGGAGGCGGAGAACAGCTCCGGCCCGCGATAAGGCATGCTACAGGTGTGTATGAGGCACTGGGCACTTTATGCAAAATTGCCCATATGTTACCCGGGACCCCGGTGGCCATGGCCGGCCACCTTGACCGGGATGAGCTTGAGGCAACACTACCTGCCGAGGAGGGCGGCCCCGAGTACATTCACGGTCGTCTCATATCCTTGCAGCTATAGAAACTGGCAATCTTTGAAAAGTCACCTGCTTTGTCATTTCCACCATAGGCCAAGTAGACAGTAACCCTTTCATCATTCTTATGGATACGGGGAGTACCCATAATTTTGCTTCTCCTAGAATGGCCCAGGTCCTACAGCTAAAAACCCTGAGGTCACGACCGAGGCCTGTCACTTTAGCCAGTGGTAAGGTTAGACATACTCATGGTCGTCGCATCAATCTTAAGATGCAGCTGCCAGGCGCACCAGTTGCTATGGGTGCCGAGTTAATGGATATTGGCAAATACGACCTCATTGTTGGGATGGAATTCTTGGCATCTGCAAAAGCCAACATAGACTGCGAGAAGAGAGAAGTTACCTTCAACGCGGCAAATGGAGCCCGCGTAACTATAAAAGGTGAACCATTCAACCCTATCCTCCAGTCTATGTCCATTCGACAGTTAGATAAAGCTATACGCAAGCAAAAGCTCCTCTGCGTTATCAGACTTGCTTCTATTGAGTCAGATGCTAAACAAAACCAAGTAATCAACACCTTGCCCCGAGGCATTGCCAGTATCCTCCACGAATTTAGCGATCTCTTCCCGGACGAAATTGAGAAGCTTCCTCCTTTCAGAGGGGTAGAATGTGAGATAGCTTTAGAGCCCGGTACTAAGCCTACCAGCAAGGCCCCGTACCGTATGCGTCTTCCAGAGTTGGCAGAGCTTAAGAAACAACTTCAAGAGCTGCTAAACCTAGGTTTTATTCGACCTAGCGTTTCGCCATTTGGCGCCCCTATTCTTTTTGTGAAGAAAAAGGACGGCTCCTTGAGAATGTGTATTGATTATCGGCAACTCAACAAGCATACCATCAAAAATCGCTATGCTTTGCCAAGGGCAGATGATCTAATGGATCAGTTGCAAGGGGCCAAGTATTTCTCAAAGATTGATCTTCGCTCAGGATACCATCAGATAAGAATTAAGGAGGAAGACATCCATAAATCTGCTTTTCGCACTAGATATGGGCATTATGAGTTTACCGTTATGCCTTTTGGATTAACTAATGCCCCCGCAACATTTATGCGGTTGATGAATGATGTTTTCCGACAATACTTGGATGACTTTGTTGTTATTTTCTTTGACGACATTCTCATCTACAGTAAGACCCTACAGAGCATGAGAAACATCTTAAGTTGGCTCTACAAAAGTTAAGACGCGTCATCGACTTTTTGCCAAGTTCTCTAAGTGCAAGTTTGCCACTCCAAAGGTTGATTACTTGGGTCATATTATTTCAGCAGAGGGAATTGCTGAGATCCCGCAAAGATAGAGGTCGTAAGGGAATGGCCTATTCCAGAAATGTCTCCAGAAGTCCATGGTTTCTTGGGATTAGCGGGGATATTACCGAAAATTTGTAAAGGATTTTGCAAGGATTGCAGCCCCTCTTACAAATCTTACCAAGCATGAGAAGGTGAAGGATTGGATGGAGCACTGGAAGACTAAGGTTCAGGGAAGTTTCCAGCAGCTTAAGGATGCCTTAACCTCAGCACCCGTTCTCACGCTGCCCGATCCTGATAAGGATAAACTAGTGGCCACAGATGCCAACAAAATTGCCATTGGTGGGGTTCTAATGCAGGAGGGGATATGATTCAAAGAAGATGAATGAAACAGAACAGCGGTATCCTACCCATGACCAGGAATTGCTAGCTGTTGTTCGCGCTTTGCGAATATGGAGACACTACCTCCTTGGTAGAAGATTCCAGTTGGACACAGATCACCAAAGTCTCCGATATTTAACCACCCAACCCAATCTCAACCTCCGTCAGAGGAGATGGATGGAATTTCTCGAGGAATATGATTTTGAGATCATGTATAAGCCTGGAAAGCACAATGTGGTTGCAGATGCATTATCACGCCATCCCTTGGTAACCCGGACCCATTGTAATGCAATTTCGACACTCACAAGTGAGTTTGGCAAACAGATAGAACAGACTTTGGCCACGGATCCTGAGTTCTCTGAAATTTGGAGTAGTCTTAATAAGGAGGCACGCACAGATAAAGAACGCGACGCTTTCCGGTCATATAAGAAAGAGGGCAATTTGTTGTATCACAAGGACAAGTTGTGTGTACCTCATACTTCCTTCGGTGCGTAAGTTAATCCTCCATGACACGCTTCAACAGCCCTATAGCCGGACATGCGGGTTTTATGAAGACCTACTTTAAGATCCGCTCCAGTTATTTTGGCCTTCCATGAAGAAAGACATTGCCGGTACATTAAGCGTGTGTCAAGTATGTCCCGCGGAACCAAAGCGCGAACAATTAAGGACTCCAGGAGAGTTGCAACCTTTGGATGTGCCCAACGTTAAGTGGGAGGTGATAACCATGGATTTCATTGTGGGCCTTCCACGTACTCTCCGTGGATATGATGCGTTAATGGTAGTGGTCGATAAATTGTCGAAAATGGCTCATTTCTTGCCATGTCGTACCACGGACACCGCCTTCGATACTGCTCTGCTTTTTGCAAAGGAGATCTTCAGGTTGCACGGAATGCCACGGGTCATTGTATCTGACAGGGATCCCAAATTTGTAAGTGCATTCTGGAAAGATTTCTTCACCACCATCCAAACCAAGCTTGCCATGAGTACAGCTTATCATCCTCAGACGGATGGTCAGACAGAGCGTACCAATCGTATTATAGAGGATATGCTACGAAGTTATGTGTGGAGTAAGCAATCCCAATGGGCTGACTATATTTATCTGGTTGAATTTGCCTATAACAGTATGAAACAGGAATCTTCCAGAATGTCTCCCTTTATGATAAATTATGGTTACCAATGCCTTACTCCAGACACGTGGCATAACCCCGTTTCTAAAGTGGAGGTTTCTCAGCAACTCCTCTTGGAAATGCAAGCTCTGGTCGAGGAAGTTCGTGGTTACCTATTGGCTGCACGCAGTCGCCAGAAGAGTGTAGCCGATAAGCACAGGACCCCACGAGTCTTTCAGGTGGGTGAATCAGTTTGGCTTAAGATTAAGGTAAAACAAGCCAAGCTTAAAATTGGTAACTGCAAGAAGTTAGCGCCCAGATGGGCGGGCCCATTCAAAATCACCGAGCGTATTGGAGAACAGGCATATCGCTTGGATCTGCCGCCCCGTTTGAAGATCCACAAGGTCTTCCATGTGAGTCTTCTGAAACAGCACACCCCTGATCCAGAGGAGGTTTTGGAAACCCCAACCCTCCTCGAAATGACAGAGGAGCAGCTCGAGATAGTGCCTGAAGCTCTCCTTGACCGGGCTTATAAACAGACTCGGAGGACTCAAAAGTTGCAATACCTGGTCAAGTGGAAGCACTTGCCGGTGGAGGATGCTACGTGGGTGATGGAAACAGACCTTGAGAAGCACTATCCAGATTTTATGTGCGAATCTCAAGGCCGCACCATCAACGATGCTATCAACCCCGCTCCCGGCGGTAAGCTTGAAGACTTGATTCGCCGAGAATATGTAGAGGGGTAGATGCATCGTAGTTAACAACGCTTATCGATGATGGGATCACCTTTGTGTTCCTTAGGACGTGGTGTACTGTCAATGTCGACATGACCGCGAACTGCTTGTAAAGCATGTAGTTCATAGCTGCATTCCTCTTGGCTATAATAGGAACGACCATTCCTTACATACAATGAACTGCGAACTATAGGCATGATAAGTTCCTTGTAGATAAATTTTCTTTTATTTTCTTATAGGGGGTGGACCCTTCAACCACAACCTAATTATTTCATCTATATAAACTGATATATTACCATGTGCAGGCCAGTGAGCAGTACGTGACCTGTCCATGTTAGGGGGTTCCTGATGACCCGATCTCTTAAGCTTTATGTCATCTACATGTTCTGTTGTTGTTAATCTTGGACTTTGGTCCTTGCACTTTTTAATTATGATAAGGATGTGAATTGCACTTTTCGTGCTTAAACTGTTGTAAACTTCAAAGCTTTAATATATTACCTTCTGAAATAAGGAATTACCTTCCTTCAGAATGTCATTAGTATATTTGTATCTAACCCCAATGCTGAGGACAGCATTATTTCTAAGGAGGGGAGAATGTGACGTTCCAAGTATTTATACGGTATAAGTATAAATATGTTGACACGTCACCAGGGATATCGCATGCCATTACATACGCCACATGGGGTATGGGAACCTAGGGGGGGTTCACTTAAAAGGGATTAAATTAGCTATGCTAATTTAATTGTTAACAATAATTACCTATAATTAAGGAACTAATATTTAAAAACCATAATTAAGTTAATTATGGTTTGGGAAGGTGCCACGTGGCCACCCTCGATTGGTTAGCATGGTAATGCTAATTGGGTTCAATAGGGTGGATCACCACCCCCATATCAACCACAACTCACCTTGAGCAAAGTGGAGGCCCACCCTTGTGACCAGGTGAAGCCACCTTGAATCTCACACAAGCTGAACACCAAGACCAAGCAGATGGAGATCCCCAATGACAACGGGTCGAGGCCGAAATACAGGTGGGTGGCTAGTGTAGTTGTGAATTCTAGGATAGCCCCATTGGGCACCCGTTTGGGTTGTTGGTCCGTTTCTCTGTGTTTTACTCGTAGGAATTAACCCTTGATTGTAAAGGTAAGTTCTCTATATATTTTGATTTTGGTTTTGCTTGTAATGGATGGATTGGTGGTTGTTAGCCTAGTGTTACTCACGGAATGGGGATTAAGGGGTAGAGACCTCTGAGGCTATTTATTGTAGTATGCTCCTAGATAGAGCCCTATATTATCCCGTTAAATGCGGCTGTGCACAAGAGCCCACCGGGTCATAGATGCTATGAATGGGCTTAGCACCCGGACAAGGAACACAAGTGGTGAAGTGGAGGTGGGGTCTTGCCACGAACATAAAAGGCTCACAGGACTCCTATAGCGAAGCTAGACCTCGATGGCCTGGCCACGTAGGGGCGGGTATGGGTCCGACACTCCCTCAGTGGGAAGGTGTGATCCGTATGGAGCACCTTGCACTTTGAGTAGATTTAGGGCGAGTAAGTCCGCACGGATGCGGGGTCGCTGATGCGCACGTATTCTCTAGCTTCGCCCATGGAGCCACCGTGATTAGGAAGGGGCGCTTCCCCTGCCTCATCGGGACCGGGACTTCATGAACCCCGGAGTAGGCTCAGCGGGGTGATGCCTCGAGCCTGCGTCTCCCGGAAGGCTATAGCGGCGCCATAGCGTGAATTGACCCATCACGCAAAGTGTGCACAGAGGGGCGGATGGAGTGGACAACCCTAGCCAATGTTCTATGCCGATAGCGCCATGTCAAGATTCGGTCTGCTGATCTCTTGAGGCCTAGCTGTCAGTCGATCCTCACTGGAGTCTGAACCGGGGTAGAACCATGGTTTTGGGGTGTTTTCCTAGGTTTAGATGCATATTCTTTGCCGTTGGTATTTGGATGGATATGCCACCCTTAGTGGTGGCTATTTATATGTGATTTATGTTGTGTGCTAACCCTTGTATTCACGCTTCCGCGACGTAGGAGCCCCATTGAAGGCGTGGGCCGAATGACCCCTTCGTGTCCTTCTTTCGGGCATCATATTATAGATGGCCCGAAATAGACGGAGGGCCCTGCTCATGGCGAGTTGGTCGCCATGGGAGGGGAAAGTCCCCGTATGTATACGGCCGGGGGTCGTATATGTTCAGGGAGCGTCACA
Source organism: Isoetes taiwanensis (assembly GCA_021234155.1). Classification (NCBI taxonomy): domain Eukaryota; kingdom Viridiplantae; phylum Streptophyta; class Lycopodiopsida; order Isoetales; family Isoetaceae; genus Isoetes; species Isoetes taiwanensis. The sequence continues at coordinate 948,320 of JAJEKV010000095.1, read as the reverse complement.
ATGGCAAGACGGGGCTATGAGACATAGTGATGGTTGAGAAAAATATGTCACATAATAACTTTAATGCAATCCTTGTTACCTAGAATAGCTCCTAGTTTACAATCATAATTTAATTTAATCGACCTATTCCTAGAAGATAAATACTTTCGAGCAAAAAACTGTGTTCAATAGCACTTTTCAATTATTTGTTATGACTGTACAATTGGAAGAGAATGTGTGCAAAAACAAAGACCAGGACATCGGTTTTGAGTCTTTGGCTTCCACACAGAAATTTTTGCTATACTCTGAAAACCATGGCCCTGTTTCAACCAATCTGTCAAGGTGATGCTTGCAGACCTCAAAAAAAACACAAGAATCCAGCACTCAATCTTCGATATCTAAACCTGCCAGATCTTGGCTCTTGACGGAATTGAAAGAGCCCCAGGGCGAAGAGGGTGGCGTGGAAGAAGAAAGACTAGAACACCTTGAGGAATTTAAAGATTTTGTTGAAGAATAGCCTGTTATGGAAGATTTAATTCTGCTGCAAACACAAGTAAAAGACTCTGCAACTTCTGCCACAATAGCCGCCTTAACTTGGCCCCTTTTGCTTGTAATATGAGGGACTGCATAAAGCCCGAAGATCCTATGAAGATTCTCTTAGATTCTCTAAAATTCCATCAAGATTCCCTTAGATTCTCTAAACTTTTAGGAAGATTTCCCTAGATTCCCAAAGATTCTCTTGAGAAATACCCCAAGATTCCTCTAGATTCTCCAAGATTCTATCAAGATTCTATGAGATTCCATTAAGATTCCCATAGATTCATTTAGATTCCTTTAGATTCTCCTAGATTCCCAAAGATTCATTTGAGACTCCCTAATATTCTCTAAAGATTCCCCTAGATTCCAAAAGAATACCCCAAGATTCCACTTGATTCTCTAAGATTCTATCAAGATTTTTATAGATTCTTCTACATTCTCTAAGATTCCATTAAGATTTTTCTAGGTTCTTAAAGATTTTATCAAGATTCCCCTAGATTCCCAAAGAAGCACATGAGATTCCTATAGATTCTCTTAAGATTCCTCTAGTTCCCATATAGTGTATGAAGATTCCCCTAGATTCCCCAAGATTCCATCAAGTTTCCTCTAGGTTCTTAGAGATTTTATCAAGATTCCCTTAGATTCCCTTACATTCTCAAAGATGCTCTCTTAAGATTCCCATAGATTCTCTAAGATTCTCATGATATTCCTCTGGATTTCCTAAGATCCTATAAAGATTCTCCTAGATTCCCTCAACTTACCATAGATTCCTTGAAACTCGAACATTCCAAAAAGATTCTTAATGTTCGATCATGTCGGCTCCAACTGCGACAAAATAGTGTCAAAGCACACTCATTGGAAAGTTCTCGACGAGAGGAATCCAATGGCGTAGGCCCCACCTTCATCCGACCCTTCTACCGCAAGCTACGTGCTTTTGAAGACGATTAAACAAAAGGAAGCTTCCTAGAATGTCCACTAATAAATGTTTTGACACCTCATTACTTTTTTTAATTAATAAGGGTGCCACCTCATCTCCTTTTAAAAAAAACTTATTTAATATTAAAAAGTTAATGGCTAGGATTTATGCTCACCTTTTGATCTAACGGTTAAGATCTGCTACACCAAATTCACTTTTTGGCACCTTCCTTGCACCTTCCCCATAAAAATCAAGGGCTAGGATTTTGCCTTCCCCTTTGATCCAACGGTTCACAGATGGGGTGTATGCCCCCATGCATGACTCATGCATGTCCCCATCAAAATCCAAGGGCTTAAGCTACGCCACCTCATCAACTTTTTTAGGTGAGGTGGCACCCTCATTAATAGAAAGAAGTAATGAGGTGGCAAAGCATTTATTAGTGGACATTCTAGGAAGCTTCTTTTTGTTTAATCGCCTTCAAAAGCACATAGGTTGCGGTAGAGGGATTGGATGAAGGTGGGACTCACGCCGTTGGATTCCTCTCGTCGAGAGCTTTCCAATGAGTGGTGCTTTGACACTATTTTGTTGCAGTTGGAGCCAACATGATCGAACACTAAGAATTTTTTTGGAATGTGCGATTTTCAAGGAATCTATGGCAAGTTGAGGGAATCCTAGTATAATCTTTATAGGATCTTAGGGAATCCAGAGGAATATCATGAGAATCTTAGATAGAGAGCATCTTTGAGAATGTAAGGGAATTTAATGGAATCTTGATAAAATCTTTAAGAACCTAAAGGAAAATTGATGTAATCTTGGGGAGTCTAGGGGAATCTTGGTAGAATCTATTGGAACTAGAGGAATCTCAAGAGAATCTATAGGAATCTCAAGCACTTCTTTGGGAATCTAGGGGAATCTTGATAAAATCTTTAAAAACCTAGAGGAATCTTAATGGAATCTTAGAGAATCTAGAAGAATCTAGGAGACTCTTGATAGACTCTTGGAGAATCTAGAGGAATCTTGGGGTATTCTTTTAAAATCTAGGCGAATCTTTAGAGAATCTTTGAATCTTTGGGAATCTAGGAGAATCTAAAGGAATCTTCATAAAATCTTTAAGAATCTATGGGAATCTTAATGGAATCTCTGAGAATCTAGGAGAATCTTGATAGAATCTTGGAGAATATAGAGGAATCTTGGGGTATTCTTTTGGAATCTAGCGAAATCTTTAGAGAATCTTTGGGAATCTTAAAAAAATCTAGAGGAATCTAGAGGAATCTTTATGAAGCATTAAGAATCGAAGAAAACCATAGAAACTTTTAGAATGAATTTCAGGCTAGTTTAGCTAACATCATTCTAGTTTATAAGAAATATATGATTAGAAGTTTTGTTTCTAGCATTATGAATTAATTTGAGTCTTAGACTTTGCTAGTTAGCATTATTTTAGGATGTTTTTACAAAGAAAATGACTAAAATAAGTGGAAACAATTGAAAAGAATTTAGTGATTTGGCTTAATATTTTCAGTTGGCCACACCATAGAAATTTTTGGGATGATATTTGGGTTAGTTTAGCTAAATGCTAGAAAGTATGAGAGGAAAAATGTGTAGAGTTTAGCTAAACCACAGAAAGTTTTGGGATTAATATTGAGCAAGTTTAGCTAAAGCCATTTTAGCTAATAAGAAATATACGATTAGTAATTTATTCCCTGGTTTGGGGGGGCATGATACTGCAATCTTCTCTGTTGGGGGAATATCTTTACAGAAAGTAAGTGAGTATAAGTATCACAGAACTATAAATGGAATGTGGCGGCCCAAAAGAGGGCTTCAGGAGGCATGCAGGCATTATACAATATGCTTCATCAGTGTAAAGTCAATAATTTCGATCACTGGAAGTTGAGACGATTGCTATATGGTGTTCAAGTGAAACCAGTGATCCTTTATAGTAGTCTCATTTGGGGGGCAGGCTTATCAAAGAAGAGCTGGGATGAAATTGAAAAGGTCCAAAAGAGGTTTTGCTCATAGAATTTGGGGCAAAACCCCAAACACCGTATGAAATGTTATTGGCAGAGGCAGGCATGCTTCCACTTGAGGTAGAAGCTCTTTGCGGGACCATAACCTATGTCAATAGGGTGCTTGCTATGTATTGTGATCGATACCCTCGATTGGCTTTAGAGCAATCCACTGTTAAAGGTTGGTATTCGGAGGTCAAATAGTGGGCAGAGAGATGGCTGGGTAGTGCAACTTGGCCTATCTCGCTTAAGTTCATGGAAGTTCACGTGCAGGTTTCTGAAATAGTTGTCAAGAAAATGTGGATATTGGAGTCAGAAAAAGAGGTTAAAAAACAGTTTTATCTTACAAATGTCAATGACTTGCAGGAATACAAAGAATAGAAGTATCTCCTATCTAATATCGATAGGAAAAACCGGATGCTTGTTTCTCAACTACGATTGTCATCGCATACACTCCATATAGAGATTAGAAGGTGGACTAGTACTCCTCGTAATCAGAGGTTGTGTCCTGCATGTCTAGAGCTAGAAATTGAAACAGAGGAGCATGCTTTCCTAAGATGTGCTTCTTATGCACATTTTCGTGATGTCTATGATATCCAAATAACCTCTCTAAAAGATCTTTTTGAGATACCAGCACATCGTTTAAGCTCATATGTGAAGGCTGTTTGGCAAGAAAGAAAAGACATAATGAATCTATTTGAGTTCATGAAAGATTTTGAGTTAGAATGTGCTCTGGATTGAGCGTCTTGAACAATAAATTATGTATCTTTTTGCCATAGAGGCCTGGGGGAGAGGATCTATGATAATCTCAAGAGAGCATCTTTGAGAATGTAAGGGAATCTAATGGAATCTTGATAAAATCTTTAAGAACCTAGAGGAAAATTGATGTAATCTTGGGGAGTCTAGGGGAATCTTCGTAGAATCTATTGGAACTAGAGGAATCTCAAGAGAATCTATAAAAATCTCAAGCGCTTCTTTGGGAATCTAGGGGAATCTTGATAAAATCTTTAAAAACCTAGAGGAATCTTAATGGAATCTTAGAGAATCTAGAAGAATCTAGGAGAATCTTGATAGACTCTTGGAGAATCTAGAGGAATCTTGGGGTATTCTTTTAAAATCTAGGCGAATCTTTAGAGAATCTTAGGGAGTCTCAAATGAATCTTTGGGAATCTAGGAGAATCTAAAGGAATCTTAATAAAATCTTTAAGAATCTATGGGAATCTTAATGGAATCTCAAACAGGAATAAAACCCTAGTGGATAGGCTGACCCAACTAGGCAAAAACACCCGTCTATGCATAAGAAGAACATCGTAAATACGACTGCCAAATTATCTCTTTTTTTATCATCAGCTAGAGATGAGCAACGATAAACTTTAGTGATCTTCTGCTGAGCACAATGGAGAAGCTGCTGATCAGAGATGTGTGCACCTTGGAAAATCCACAAACGTCGCCTCTGCCAGATAGACCACAAAATCCAACTAGAAGCAAGATGAAATGCCCGCTTACGCAAGCTAGGCCAAACAGGGGGATAAAGTGCAAGTAGGATCTCCTGGCTAGTGAGAGACACACTGAAAAGAGTGAACAACCACTCCCAAGCAAGCCGTAGATGATCGCACAAGAAGAAGCAGTGTTCAATAGTTTCAACACGTTGGCCACAGAGAGGGCAACGATCTGAGACTCTAGGATTCATCTTGTGAACCAAGACATTCACTCGAACACATCTATGGAGAATTTGCCATCGCAACGCTGACACTTTAGGGTGGAGCAATTTATCCCATGTCCACATCCAAACACTTCTCCACTGTGGTTGAGGAACCTGAAGATGCCAGTGCTGGGATGGGGGAAGAGGCTCACAATCTAAAAGCAGCCTGTACGTGGAAGAAACAAACTTTTCTGGCTTAAGACGTGCATCACATATCCAAATAGGCACATCGGCCTGTGGTTGCTGCACATTGGATGGCAAAAAATTAGCCACCCCAGCCCAGATTTGCCGATCCCATCTGTATAACAGAAATCTCGTCTGAAAAGCCTCCCATGACAAAAGATGACCAGAATCATACCAAGCTGCAATCGTTAAAACCCCAGCTAGCTGCCAACACTGTTGGGTCTCGCATCAATAAGTGAATCGCACGACGTAGAGAATCAAGAATACGGAAGGCAATATTCAAAGTAAATCAGAGATTAGCAGCACGAAGAAATGGCGTTTACCGCAGAAGAAGCACATTTTTGAGGCTGACAGAAATTCTCTGAATTTTTTTACCCCCCCGATTGATTTTTGTAATCAAATCATAATTATGGCTGCTACTTTAACCGAGACACATCGTCTCATAGAGAGATTTGACGGCGTCGGTTTCCATCACTGGAAACATAAAATTAAGATGCTACTTCTAGAAAAAGATTTATGGAGGATGGTTGATGGTTCTGAAGCGCGACCAACTGCCCAAGAAGAGAAGGCCAAATGGGAGGCCCGAGATGGTAGAGCACTCGCTGCTAACATACTCAATCTGAAGGACAATGTGGTGATTCATGTCAGCAGCGCCAAAACGTCCAAAGAAGCTTGGGAACATCTAGTTGGTATGTACGAACCTCAAGATGCATGCACCAAACTTTTTCTAAGAAAACGATTTTATAAATCTCTCCAAATGGTGGAAAATCAAAGCATGGCCGAATTCATCAATGAATTCAAGACACTTTTGGAGCAACTTGCCGCAGTTGGCTCTCCAATTCAAGATTCTGATGCAGTGATGACCCTTCTAGGAAGTTTGCCTCCTTCCTATGATACTTTTATACAATCTATAGGGCTCAAGCAATGGGAGGCGCCAGATCAGCCGCAGCCGTCTCTAATATCATGTCACTGCAATCCACCATAGCCATGCTTCTTCAAGAAGAAACTAGAAGAAAGTCATTGAACACTTCTGGTGATGGGGTTGTTGCTTTATACTCAAGCAACAAGCGGTCAAACTCTGGAGGCAAGCCCAAGTTTCGACCCAATTCACGATCCAATTCGTCCTTCAATCACCAATCCTTCAATAAGGATGATGCAAGCAAAGGATTCAACAAGAAGCCCATGAATCGCAAATTAATATGCAATTATTGTGGCAAACCAAACCATTATGCCAAAGATTGTTACACTCGACTTGCAAAAGAGCGTAACAAGGCAAACGTGATCATCAATGATCATCAAGAAAGGTTATGTGTCTCACAAGTTTCATGTTCTTCTGTGACTACCCATTCTAGTGGTTGGTTTTTAGATTCAGCATGTACTGCTCATATGACTCCACAACGTGATTCTTTCATCACATATCAAAAGATGCCATCTGGGCAGACTGTTCTCTTAGGAGATGATAGTCCCCTCGAAGATCGAAGGACAAGGCAAAGTTTCGGTGCAAATGCCCCAGAGAATAAATTACCAATCGCATATTTCTTATTAGCCAGAATGACTTTAGCTAAACTTGCTTGATATTAATCCCAAAACTTTCTGTGGTTTAGCTAAACTCTACATATTTTTCCTATCATACTTTATAGCGTTTAGCTAAACTAACCCAAATATCATCCCAAAAATTTCTCTGGTGTGGCCAACGAAAAATATCAAGCCAAATTACTATACTTCCTTTCAATTGTTTACACTTATTTTAGTCATTTTCTTTGTGAAGACATTCTAAAATAATGCTAACTAGCAAGTCTAGGCCTCAAATTAATTTATAATGCTAGAAACTAAACTACTAATCATATATTTCTTATAAACTAGAATGATGTTAGCTAAACTAGCCCGAAATTCATTCTAAAAGTTTCTCTGGTTTAGCTAAACAATACAAAATTTGACTCTTTTACTTTCTCGTGTTTGGCTAAAGAGCTCTAGGATTGATGCAGTCCCGAAAAAACTTAAGCTAAAATTATTAATTTTTTCCACATTTTTTTTCATTTACTTTAGCCAATTCTTTTTGAAAATGTGCTAAAAAATCGCCAAATAGCTAATTTAGCCCTTAAATTATTCCATGAAATGCCCGATGGATCGATCAAAACAATACATGATGTATTACATGTACTCCGCTTGACCAAGAACTTGCTCTCAGTTAGCAAGATTTATGATGTTGGCTTAAAAGTCCAATTTGGCATCAATGAGTGCCAACTTCAAGATTCTCATGGACGCAAACTTGCTCAAGGCGTACGGGAAGGAAGTCTCTATAGATTCCCACTTTCTAATGTGCCTCAACACTCTATCAATGCAGTGACCACTACTCCCAATGATGTTTATCAATGGCACTTACGATTGGGACATGCTGGACTGCATGCCTTGCAGCAACTCCACTCCAAGAAGATGGTTCGAGATTTCAATATTCAGCCAAATACAAGTTTGCCAGTATGTGAAGCATGTTTAATTGGCAAGCATCATCGGTTACCCTTTCCCAAGGTCAGTCATTCAAGAGCCAAGCATCCACTTGACTTGGTCCACACTGACATTGGTGAGTCCGAAATACTTTCTAATAATGGTTGTAAATATTTCATCACATTTATTGATGATCACTCTAGATACACCACTGTGTATTTTCTTAAAAAGAAATCTGCAGCTTTAGAAGCTTTCAAAGAATACAAAGCTCTAGCTGAGAACCAACTTGGAAGAACCATCAAATGTCTCATATCTGACAATGGTGGTGAATATATCTCCAAGGCATTCACAAGTTTCTGTGCCCAACATGGAATTGACAAATTTGATGATTTATACTCTCCTCAACAAAATGGTGTAGCCGAGAGAAAGAATCGCACTCTTGCTGAAAGTGCACGAAGTATGTTGCATTTGAGTCAACTTCCTCATTATTTTTGGGCCGAAGCTCTAGCAACAGTTACTTATATTCAAAATCGATTGCCCACACAAGCATTGCAAGATCAAACTCCATATGAAGCTTGGATTGGTAAGCAACCAACATTATCCCATCTAAAAGTGTTTGGTTGTATTGGATATGTGCATGTACCTAAACAAAAACGAAGAAAATGGGAGGACCATAGTATCAAGCGTATCTTTGTTGGCTACAGTATGTCTGCCAAGGCATATCGTATGTACAACCCCCTTACCAAGAAGGTTTTCATCTCCCGAGATGTTACGTTTGTTGAAGATACCTTCTGGAATCTGAAAGATGTATCTCCTACATCTTGGTGCCAAGGCCCTTGGCAAGTCCTCTATCCTCCTATATCTCCTCTCACTCAAGATGATAACATGCAACTCAATCCTACAATTAGTCAAGCAGAGCAACAAGCTCCTGTTATAGTTCCAGAGGAAGCCCCAGCAACTACAAACATTGAAGAACTTGCTCCCGAAATTATGCAAGATGAAGATGTTCAAGATGCCCAAACAATCACCTCGAGTGATGAAGCCCCTGATCATGTGCAACAATTTATGGATAGCCCACTTCCTCTAGTGGCATCCCCAAGTACAAGTTGATATGGTCGAAAACGTACTCCGTCTTTGAAGGCTTTGAAGTCTTCCATGCAAACACTAAAGAAGCATTTTGCTATGCCCATAGTTGGTGATCCATTGACTCTTAAAGATGCTTTATCATATCCAAATTCCAAAGAATGGCATGATGCTATGACTTATGAATATGACTCTCCCATGAAGAATCAAACACGGACCTTGCAACCACTCCCACCAGGGCGTAAGGCAATTGGTTGTAAGTGGCTCTTTAAACGCAAATATAAACCTGACGGATCCATTGATCGTTATAAAGCAACATTAGTAGCAAAAGGATATTCTCAAATTGAAGGGATTGATTACCTTGATACCTTCTCTCATGTTGTCAAAATGACATCCATCAGAACTCTCCTCACACTTGCTGCTGCTCAAGATATGCACATCCATCAATTGGATGTTAAGATTGCATTTCTCAATGGTAACTTGGAAGAAGATATCTTCATGAAACAACCCAAAGGTTATGTTCAACCTGGACAAGAGACTTTAGTATGCAAGTTACATAAGTCTTTATATGGCCTCAAGCAGTCTCCACGAGCATGGTATCAACGGATTGACACCTTTCTCAAGTCACATAGCTATGAGCAAGGGGGAGCAGACAGTAACATCTATATCAAGAAGAGAAACTGTCATATATTGCTCCTCGCTCTGTATGTGAATGATGCCATATTAATAAGCAACAACTTGAATTTTCTGAGCGAGAGTAAACAAATCCTTGCCAAAGAATTTCAAATGACTGATTACAGTGAAATTGCTTACTGCTTAGGAATCCAAGTCCTAAGAAATCAGAAAAAGAAGACAATTCATCTCAATCAACAAAAATATATTGAAGACCTCTGGAAGAAATTTGAGATGGATAAGAGTAAGCCAATAAGTACTCCAATGGATATGAATATAAAATTGTCCAAAGATATGTGTCCTCAAAACCCTCAAGAAGAAGAGATCATGAAGAATACACCCTATATGCAAGTGCAGTAGGCAGTCTCATGTATACTGCTATATGTACAAGACCTGACATTGCTCACGCAGTCAGTTTTGTGAGTCAATTCTTGAGTAATCCAGGACCTATGCACTGCGCTAGAATTCTTCGCTATCTTTCTGGAACCCCTAACTTTGGACTTACATTACAAGGTGGTTCGCTCATACTCACAGGATATAGTGATGCTTCTTATGCAAGTGATGTTGAAATTCGCAAGTCCACAACTGGATATTGTTTTCAACTTGGAAAAAGCACCATCTCCTGGTTATCAAGTGTTGAAGCAGAATATATAGCTATTTTCCAAGCAACAAAAGAAGCTATATGGCTCTGCAGATTACTTCAAGACATCTTGATACCTTCACAAGGATCAGTGTTAATCAAGACTGATAGCACAAGTTGCATCAGCATGGCAACACAACCAAGAATCAATGCTAGATCAAAACATATTGAGATCCAGTACCACTTTGTACGAGAAAAGATTCTTGAGAAGAAGATTCAACTTCAATATTGCCGCACTGAAGATACGGTAGCAGATTTTCTTACAAAACCTCTACCAACAGACAAATTTATTCTATGCAGACAAAGCCTCAACATAAACGATAGTCCCATTGTGCATCGGCTAAGGGGGAGTGTTAACGGAATAGATTCCGTGAGTTATCCGCTGCCTCTACTCCAACGCACATTATTGCCACGTCATCCCCTAAGCCACATAGGCTTGTCCACCTCATTGATCCATGACCAATAATCATACCTTTTCCATAAGCCATGTCTTTTCCCAATAGACATGCCCTCATGACCTTTCATATGCCCTTTCACCTGCTTACATAAACTGTCCTATTTTCCATATTAAAACACATTCAACTCACGGGGGAGCCCTTCCAGTCTGCAACTGTCTCAAGACAGATATGTATTCTCATATTCATACATGAATATATGATTCCATAATCTATTCAATTATGTATGAATATATAAGGTTCTTGTTTTTCTGCCATATGCATCATATTTAATTTCATTGAAATTATTTCATAAAAGGATTGGATTGGATTGAAGAGAGGATACATATAAAATAAGCTTCTTTCTCCTCCTGGTCTTTTGTTCCCATTGTAATATCTATCATAATAGTGGGTTTTGTGATTTGATTACCGTATTCATCCAGGTGTATTAAATAGTATATATATAGTGCACCTTTTTCTGAGAATTTGTCTATATTTGAAGGCTGGACCATAGTGTTTTGGTATTTGAGTATTTTAAGAAGGGTCGGAAAATAGCATGCAACTATTGAATCCTTTATTTACTTTAGGATTTAAACAAATTTCTTCGTCGATTTACCTTCTCGTTTTGTCGATTAACCTGGTTGTGGATTTGCCCCCCCCACACACACACATCACGAGACACTGGAAGGAGCTTTCGCCTATCAGTGATCTGTGCTATGATTGAAATGGAGAAGGTCTTTCTGTCAGTTTATAATATGAATTCAATTTAACTGAAGCTATGGCAATGTTGTAAGCGGTGCCGCCAGAAACCACCAGGACAAAAAATACCTGTTTCTGAACAAACATGAAAAAAGCCAGGAATTTTGCCTTCTAATGGTTTACGATGTAATAATCTAGTACTAAGACAACTATGTCATGAAGTCTCATTTACACTAAGGGCACATCCACATTAGCGTAGAAGTAGGTTTCCACTTGGTCAAATTAAGGTGTTCACATTGCACTCTTCAACCGTTGACTTCAGACAAGCATAGGAAGACAAAATCAGAAGCAAAATTCGGAGAAGAAACAAAACCAGCTCATGTTGCCTTTGAAATTTTTGAACACTGTTTTGAATTTGTACCGGACAGTTTCAATTTACAGCCCCCCCCCCCACCCCCAAAAACAAACCAAAAAAAAAAAGAAAAAACCTCCTCCTCTAAAACGTGGCACAAATCCAAACCATACAATCTCAAAATCAAGTGCCGAGATGAATGCCACGTCAAAAGGGTGCAGCAAAAACAAAAATTAGCCATTTTTCCAGGTTGCCTTTGACAAATTCAGATGGACCAGAGGTAATGGAGACAAAAACATTTTGTCTCAACATGCCCACATGGCAATGGCAAGACGGGGCTATGAGACATAGTGATGGTTGAGAAAAATATGTCACATAATAACTTTAATGCAATCCTTGTTACCTAGAATAGCTCCTAGTTTACAATCATAATTTAATTTAATCGACCTATTCCTAGAAGATAAATACTTTCGAGCAAAAAACTGTGTTCAATAGCACTTTTATTTGTTATGACTGTACAATTGGAAGAGAATGTGTGCAAAAACAAAGACCAGGACATCGGTTTTGAGTCTTTGGCTTCCACACAGAAATTTCTGCTATACTCTGAAAACCATGGCCCTGTTTCAACCAATCTGTCAAGGTGATGCTTGCAGACCTCAAAAAAAACACAAGAATCCAGCACTCAATCTTCGATATCTAAACCTGCCAGATCTTGGCTCTTGACGGAATTGAAAGAGCCCCAGGGCGAAGAGGGTGGCGTGGAAGAAGAAAGACTAGAACACCTTGAGGAATTTAAAGATTTTGTTGAAGAATAGCCTGTTATGGAAGATTTAATTCTGCTGCAAACACAAGTAAAAGACTCTGCAACTTCTGCCACAATAGCCGCCTTAACTTGGCCCCTTTTGCCCAGCCTTCTTCTGCTTGCTGTTTCATCCAATCTGTTGGATCCTTTCACAACAGACATATAAACTGCTGTTTGATAAACAGATGGCTATATTAGCAGCACTATTTATACCCAAAGCGGAGCTCATCGAATCCCATATATTGTGGTGCAATTTGAAAAAAAACGTATCCTATGTGGTGAACCAAAAAGATTGTAATTTGGCCTTACCTCATCTCGTTAAACGGAAAACCCATGCTCTTCCCTTTCAATCTACTAATCAATTTGGCGTATATATCCTACCTACTAGAGCTTATATCCACTAGCCAGGCATCCAAAAAGGTGTTTTTTGGCCCCATTAGTGAGAAAAATCTTATCTCATTCATTATTCTGTGCTGCATCAAGTAATCTGTTATTGACCTTTCATCTCGTAAACGAGAAACCCACCAATTTGGCTTATATATCGTACCCACTAGAGCATATATCTACTAGCCAGGCATCCAAAAAGGTGCATTTTGGCCCCATTACTGGGAAAAATCTTATCTCATTTATTCTGGCACCAAATATTATGTCATTCCTCGTCACATTCCATTTAGTCGGAAAACCATGTTTCACTTGGGTTGGGGGATATAGCCACTAGATTGTACATCTAATCTAAGCCCCTTCTTGAAAGCCATCTGGCCACATTGCCAATACTACAACCACCACATTTCGTTAAATATGGAACCCATGGTGGTCACCAGTTCTCGTGACTCCTTTAGGATTAATCAAAAAGGTAACAAACGAATTGCAACTTGAACAACCTGCCAGCTTAATAAGACACACAGGTATTTACCAAATCTGCACTTCCTAATTTGACAGATAGCTGAGCCACAGTTCTCAAAATTACCATCTCTTTGTTCTATTGTGATTGGCAGAAACTACTGATTGCAGTAAGTATCAACACTTTCATGAGAAGAACTATTTTTATTATCCCTTGTATATATGGTAAAACCTGAGAAATGGCATAAAACAAGCCTCCATTAAAACGAAGAGGATCTTAAATTCTTGTTTTTGCATTGTTGATTTGACAAATTGAACTGTCTTTAGACAAAAGAACTTTGACAGAGGTTATTCACAAAAATCAACGGATTGTCAATCATCTCTATGGATAGACTTCCATCTCATACTTTGGCTTGGAACTTGAAAGCAAGCTGTCTTCTTAGACAGACAGTGAAATGTACTGAGTTTTCCAAATAAAACAAAATTATCTCCATTTGAGATATCTAGAAAAAAAATATTTTGATAGCTGACCGACACCGTTAGTAATCAATAAAGTCCTTGGCGCTCTTTAAATATCTAGATTTTTACAGAAGCATGTGCTCTTGCATATAAAGATGTCTTAGCTGCTTAAAGACAAACAAATACTTAGAAACATTGTTCATAAGATTCTCAAAACAGTGTTAATGTGGTAAATCTGGAACCACAAGACACTATTGGCAATTAGGGTTCTCAATCTGACAATAAAACACAGGGATAATTCTGGATGTACAAAATGCAGCAACATTATCTTCGGTTAAATGCATAAACGTAGAAAACCTGATAGTAATGTCTATGCAATATTGCAGATCTGAAACACGCAGTGACAAAGAAAATATAAAAACCTGGAAAGAGTTCAATCTAGGCCATTGTCACATCTGCTTCAGCAATGTGTTGATCTCCAGCATTCTTCGAGTTGCCAAAGAAATCTGTAATGCATCGACTTCCTGGAGGAGGAGGAGGGAGGACCTGTTTCTTTGCCACTTTTCTACTCTTGCCAGACTCCTCATCTTCATCATTTCCAGCCTCATCTTCATTATCATCGCTATCACTCTCCATCACAGGTTTGGCACAGGCAAGTGAATCTCCAATAAATTCATGAAACCTACTTTTGTTCTTCACTGCTTGCTCAACATCTGCCCTTCTAATGCTTTTATGTTTATTTCTTACCATCACATCAAATGCAGCCTCTACTAAACATTCAAGAAATGCCTTTGTTGCTCCAGTTATTGCACGCATTCCTTCACCAGAAACCAGCTTAATATCCTCATCTAGCTTGATTATTCTCTTCACTCTTCCTAGTGGGAACGCTAGGCCTTCTTCCGAAGAAGGGCCGGCTTCAACCTGAACTCCTGCTTCTGTTTCTCCTTCTTCTAGCCCGCCCAAATCATTATTTGCTTCTGTTTCTCCTTCTTCCGAACCCCGAAAGTCATTGTTTGCTTCAGAATCCGCATGAATAACACTAGAAAATGCAGATTTCTCAGAATCTGACAAAGAGCGCCACATTTCCCCTAGGCATTTCGCGACATGTGAAGCCGACGAAGGCTGACCTGCTGCAACTAATTGAGCCTTGGTCTTTCCTCTGTTCTGATTGCAGAATGCAAAATAAGGGGAGATCTTCTTGCCTTTTTTGTTGTCCTTCTTTGCAAGTTTTGGATCGGCACTCTTCGCTCTCTCCTCGACAGCGTCGGGCATGGCGGGGATTTCAGAGCTTCCCATCGCCATGGCCATTTGCTTTGGCGCCTCTTTCAAAGGGTCTACTTATATACGGTTTTATACATGTCTACATGAATAAACGGAAACCAATGCATTTAGTTCTTTGATTATTTAGAACGGATCTATGGCCTTAGAATGCTAGGCTGCAGTTGTCTAAGGTATACGGATGAAGCTTCGGAGCTACGGAGGGTAAAGATAAATGTACCTTGGTTTGGGTTGATCCTGCCCTCCGGGATCACTTAATGGGATCCCCTCCTCGGGGATCCCAATGTCAACTGCGCACTTAGGCCCTTTTTCCACGGTAGCCTTATATCTGAAAGTCACATATTTTATCCAATGACGTTTGGCCACCTATTGTCTTAAAAAAATTTCACTTTTCCACTATGAAAATAAGACATGTCTTATTTAGGTTCGGGATAGGTTTGGATTGTAAATGGAGTCTTATTTTATTCCGGGGGATTTCCCCCGCCATAAAATAAGACACCTAGTCTTATTTGAAATATAACTAAAAATAAGACGTGTCTTATTTTTTCATGGTTTTCCACTAGTATTTTAGTGGTGTCATATTTTATGACTACCATGCAGTGGAAAAGCAAGATTCAATTTGTGTGTCTCATTTTTAGCCCTGGAGTCACAAATGGTGTCATATATGGTATATGGCAGTCGTATTTTGCGACTACCGTGGAAAAAGGGCCTTAATGGGTTACTACGGAGTTTTGGGAAATTTTTTGCCCGGATTCGAGCTGCTCCATTGCAGCAGCTCTCACACTGCTTCCTCCTCCGCTGCTACCAAATCCTCTCCTCCACCTGATACCGACCACCCACGAACAAATCCCATCCGATTCCACGGAGGATCGGGCAAGAAAAACACATCGAAACTTTGCCTTGATTTTGCACAATTTTTGCGCAGTTACTGCGCAATAAGGCATGCTTACTGTGGGATCCCGTCCTCCGGAATCACACCCCCTGGGGATCCGAGTGCACTCTAATTTTCACCATCTCCTTTATAATCCTTGCCTTATCCACAGCCCTATCCTGGTCATGCTGGGTTCCTGAATTGGCTGCAGCATAATTCACCCAACCCTGTCTGTCTAGCTCATGGAATTGCCATGGTCAATGTCAGCATTTTGTTGGGGTTCTACCTCCTTGCTGGCCAAGTTCTATCTCTTCATTGGTGACCTAAGTGTGCTGATTGAGTTTGGCACAGGTCTAACCAGAGGTAGGTATCCCTCAATGCTTACAGCCTGCCACCACTCGAGCATCATCCGAGTAAATGTGTGCATCTTCATGGCTGAATATGACTTGCACATCTTCATCATCTTGCTTGGCCTGTCATCCATAATAGTGCTCTTTAAAGGACTACCAGGTTGCTGCATCTGATCCATCTTAGAGGTTGTTTCTCTAATGACAGCTTCTCCTTACAGCCTCGATCTTTCGAGCTGCAGGTTGCTCCATCTTCAACTTTTCGGCCTCTGTCCTTCTAGCGTTTTGGGTTGCCAAGGCTTGACAGAAATCATCACTAGATATATGCACTCTCCCTTTAGGTCTGGAGCAAGACTCCTCTTCCTTGCTCTTATGGCTTGTGATGGCCGCACACATGACTCGGAGGGTACTTGCAAACATACTTGAGATCTTCCAACCTATGTTCCTTGCACCTGCGAAGGAAGCACACCATGTGCATCTATGTGCTCATCTCCAATTGTATATGTGTGCTGCATATTAATTGGTTAGGTTGTTTGCTCATGGGTTGGATGTGTACTAAACTGGTTTGGATGTGTGCTGGTTGGGGGAATTAACCCCTTCTCTAGCCATCTCTACTGCCTTCCCCTTGATAGCAGATAAGGTAACATTGCTCTGCCCTAAAACTAAGCTCTTTCTTTTGGAGGATTTTTAAAATGTGTGGATGATTCAATTGTTTGTGGATTATCCTGCCATATTCGACTCTAGTATATCAGATCTCCTTGATGCCTCTCTAACCGAATTGCCAAATTCACTATCCTCTTCTAAGATATCCAACATTTCCTCCTCATTCTGTTGACCTTGTTTGGTTGGCCTCCTTGGCATTGGAATGGTTGTAGCACTGAGCTGTAGTTAGACGAGGAATATGGATGTGGGATTTGCAAGTACATGGAGAAATTCTCCACATTTAGAGAAGATCCGGTCGCAGTAGTTACCTCAGCTGGGGTAATCATGCAGTTTCGAATCGTGAAGCAATTGAGAGTCGTGAAAGTTATAGAGCAGGAAGGAATAGGGGATTGGGCCAAGACATGACCTCTTGTTGGGTAAGGGGCTACCCCTCCGGCAAGATCGAGAAGCATCCCATAATGTGCCCGACCTGGGGAACCTAATTCTTCTGATGTGGTCCATAATATTTGGTCTATTCCGTTAAGGAAGAACACAAAAATTCAGTGATGAACTAAGACAATCAATGATGTAAGATGAAGGTGTTCGCCTTTAGCTCTCGGAGTTCACAAAAGATCGATCGAATTCAATAAGTAGAAATCTAAACACTCAATTTAAACCCAACGTAGGGATGATAACAGTGTCTCAAATCTGGTCAGTCTGGATTTCTAAAAATCAGGGCTTTGATAGGCAATTCCCTCTGCCATAGTTGGGGCAGAGGATGTCTGTGCCAACTGGAATGGTTTGGAACAAGAAATTTGGAATGTTTTGGAGAGATCAGCTTGTATCTTGGCAAAGGCCCGCCAAATTGGCAACGGTTATTATTGGCGGGTACCGTGATAGTTGGCAGCCCCTATCCTATAGTTGGCGACATGGCTCGCGACTATAGTATTGGCATGAAGCGGCCCTAATGAACCATAGCACATTCATGAGAGGCCACCAGGCATGCAATGCCATTAAGGTGCGTGTCAGGTGGCACCCCTTGCGTCTTCATAGGCGCATAGGCCCAGCGAAACCAGGCCTTCCTTACCATGATGGGGGCTAGGGGCATGGCAAGGACCCTTTACCCTAGTTTGAGGCGGCTTAATTCTCTAACCTTAGATTTTTTCCTGGCAATTTCTTTTAGAAAATTGTTGTCTACGACAGTAGGTATCTGAAGAATTCTGCGATTTGAGAGCGTGTTAATTTCGAGTCACTTAGGGCAATCTGTTTTTTAAGTGCACGAAACATGGAGACCATACCCTAGTAACATGTATCGTCAGATAGATAACATCACAAAGAGGGATATTTTCCATGCCTACAAAGTGATATGCATGACTCTCAACCCATCCCTTACTAACATTTCACTAGACTTTGGGAAAATGAATTTAATTTAGTGAATATCCCCTGTAAACATAGAATGTCTATGTGTTTAAGATGTGCAGATCAAAAATTCAAAGAGAGACTCAAAAATAGAGCTTGAAAGAAGTAAAATAGAAGTTTTTGTTCTCACACTTCCTTAAGGGAACGTTCTAACATGGTATTCAACAGTTATTGTTCTATAAAATTTTGCACAGCATCGTGAACACAAGCAACTTAGACACAAAAAAAACTAGCTATGCATAGAAAACGGCTCTCGAGCATGAAATGAATACATGATGGTTGTAATTGATAGCATGGACCCAAAGAAGATAACTCTACCTCATTTTCTCAGTATTCTTAAAGATGTACCAGAGGAATGCTTTGTCACTGTCCATGTGGCATATGCAATGGTCTTCAAAGGCACCTTAAAAGTAAGATTTTCTTGAAAAATCCTAAACTGTATGGTAACCGCAATCTTATAATCACTTTTCTTGACAAGGAATTGTGTGAGGTAGAGCAAATATCGCCAGTGCTCTACCTGTAACTTGACAACACTCTTAGGGAGAACAAATCAAACACTACTTGCTTATTGTGAACCTTGGGATTTTACTTAGAGAGAATAAAATCAAATAATGTTTGCTTATTGTGAACCTTGTGATTTTATAAAAGGTGAAGCTTGGATTTCTACTTGTAAGCCATACTCATGATCAAATTGCTCAAATATTTAGCAGATTTTTTGTTTGTCCTCCAAGGAAAATGGTCTTTAGCATTCCAACTTTAGCTCAAATAAGAATCTTACACTCCGATCCCTGTAATTGAGCTTTTAGAGCAGACCATTGACTTCAAAGAGTTTGTCTGCCCTCAACATGATGTTAGAAGACATGATGTCAATAAGTTGAACGATCTTACATTCCAATACCACAATGTTGGTCTTAGCAATACACATCAAGTTCTACTTGCACAATGGAGACAATTACTTGTAAGAGAAAGAACTAGAGTCCACCAGAGATATTGCGCTTCTTAAAGTATGTTCCAGAGATGGTAGAACTCGCGGAGCAATTTCTACTCAAGAATCCAAAGGCGACAAAACAAGGATAGGTCATGTTTTTTCCAAAACTTTTGTACGTATTTTTCTGCGGCGGCGTCGTCCACATGGCACGAAAATGTATAATTTGGAATGCAAGCAACCATGCCAACAAACGAATGCTAAATATTGTGGCCACAGATTTGCTGCATGCAGTCGCTAGTCTTCAATCGCGGTCAGATTGTTTATATTTATGGACGGAGCTTGTAAATTATGTGCGGCCACATAGCTTTACTTTGCGGCTGTTTGTGGCCGCATCTGTCAGACATGCGGCTGTATAACGCATATTCCAACGCCACATATGCGGGTGCGTCGTAACATTTGTAGCCGCGAATATGTCTTTTGCAGCCGCTTCAATGTAAGATGCGCGAACGTGGCTTATTTTCTGAGCCAAATTCTTGTTTTTTTGTCTTTAGTAGGTCGTGCCAGCCTGGCTTGGTTCCCGTCTAGCTTGGTCCCATTGTGATTTATCTAGTGTGCCATTAAGCTGGGCTGCTTGACCATGTTAACTTAGTGGATAGGGATAGGGTCAGGTCAGTCAGTGGCTTCAAAATTGATATCTACGCCACCTGGCATTACTCTGAGCTAATTGATTGTGCCTGGGTAAAAGCATGTTAGGATGTCCCTTAAAAAGTATTATTTAGTGATAAAAAAAAGTACCTAAAAAGGTACCCAGGACTAGGTATTGGGTACCTGTGTAATATGTCAATAAAAGGTACATTTTAGAACTTCTATATATATTTTGGTCTTCGATAGCATTATATTTATCTTAACTTTCAATATTAACATGCCCTTGAATTTTATTTTGAACTTTTGTACTAGTTCTAATGAAAAGAAAAATGAGAAAGTACCTAGTTCTGAAGTACCTAGTGTATGTACTTTTGCAGGTTCCAAAAGTGGTACACCTTAACATGCTTTTACCCGCCTCATAGTAAGGCCATGGCATTAGAGGAACCATTGAAATTGGTCGGTCCCCTAATTTTAAGCCATGATGTTGCTTAAGATTGGCCCATTGCATAAGTCAGTCGTAACATCGGTTCGTATTAATTGGCATTTGACACGTCGAATGGCAATTATACACACCCAAGTTACGTCTTAACACTTGCAATGGGCTAATCTTAGACATCACCATGGCTTGAGATTAAGTGGTCTTCTAATATCAGTCGATGTTATCTCTCTTAGAAGGAGTGGGTTTAATATGCCTCTAATTAGCCATCTCTCTATGCCAATGTCGCTTAATTACTTGTTAAGCTCTATTACACAGAGAGGCGCTAAGACAAAGGCAATGCAAATTTTGTTCTTCCCAATGGAGAAGGTTTTAGATTGTCAATTGAAAGATCCTGGGAACTCTCATTAGCTCGTCTTGGAAGTAGCAAGATTTCCTCTATAGCTTTTTGGCTGCCTCTCTTAATCAATGTACCTCAGAACTCTTGTGCCTCAAATTTAAAGTAGAGAGATTTCCTAATCTTTCTTTCCTCTCCCCTCTGGATTAATGTCGCTTAGTCACTTATGCAGACCAACCTTTCTCCTTGTTTTCTCATGGCAGGAGGCATACCTTCTCCTTAATACTTCAGTAGCTTGCAATCATGCCAAGAAAGAAATACAAAGGTCAGCGGCGGTTAATAGCTTCGGATGCAACAAATGAACAACAATTACTTAAATTTATTTGTCTGTGGTGTAGATTGCAAACTAGAATATATCACTCTTAAATAAATATATTTTGGGTTGAAAACTTTGAGAAATACTTAATTTTTTAGAGTAATATATTCTGGTTCATTATTTAAAACTTCAAGTTCTTCATGCTAGTTGTTACTGCAACTATTTCAACTGCAATACAAGAAATAATAGTTCTAAAAAATTACAGGAAGTATTACAGGAAGTATTTACAGGAAGTATTACAGGAAGTATTACAGGAAGTATTTAACGTACTGTACGTAAAGTACGTATTTTACGTATTTAATAAGTATTTTATAATTCCAAAAAATGTATTTGAAGTACTTTTTAAATGAGAGGTATGCATACGGTATTAATATGTTAAGTACGTATAATACCCGTACCGTACTAAACGTACCTGACAACACTGGAAGTAACAGAGTTTGGACAACTCGTTTTGATTACCACTTGTATAAAGGGAGTGAATGAGTAATAACTAACTACGCTATATTTTCCCACGGATAACAATTGAGAGTTCTGGGAACTCTTGCTGCCTCCTTTTGTTCCACCTCCCTTTGGATGTTTCTCTGGGTCAATATAGCTTAGTATTTGCTAAGTTACATTACACAAAGAGGCTCCAAAGCTAAGATGGAGCATAACTCATTCCTTTTAAAGGTGGAGGTAATAAGATTTTCGAGTAATCTATTGTCTCTCTAGGCAAATACAGCTTAGTGGTTCTTTACGATTCGTTCTCTGCTAGACCTTGTATGGCATTTGAATGGATGTAATAAAGGTCACTCTTCCGTTTAGCATAGTCGCATGTGTTTGTTTACAGTTCATATTTCAAACTGCATTCGACCATCGCATATCTTGTGAACCTTCATCTATATCATCCCTCTCTTGAGTGGTCTGTCACGACTGTTTGGCCCTTGGATGCAGCTTAGTGGTTCTTTCCTTCTCTTTGGTGCAGTTTTTGCATTCAATGCTTCAATGTGATATTTCAATAGCATTAGGACTTAACTTTATAACTTGCTTTCCTTTGAGCACTATGGTTGGAATCATTGCACTCAATGGAAAAGCAGGTTATGGAGTTAAAGATTAATGTCTCTACAATGGCTACATTGTTGCATTTGTGTTCATCTTTAACGTATCTCAAATTATCGAGTTACCTCCTTTTGGATGCAACGAGTTTTCCACATGTTTTTTGCTTTCATCTCTCTGGGTCGATGCTTCTTAGCTCCTTGTTAAGCTCCATTACACAAAGAGACGAATGCACTAAAGCGTGTGAAACCTACGACTAGTGTAAAGTGAGCGAATGCGAGGTTTCAAGTTATCTTCTTTTGGATACGGCAAGTTTTCCACATGCCTCGTGTTTTCATCTCTCTGGGTCAATACAGCTTAGCTCCTTGCTAAGTTCCATTACACAAAGAGAAAATGCATTGAAGCATGTGGAAAGTAACAAGGGTTTGAATAACTTGCTTTGATTACCACTACTGTAAAGGGAGTGAATGCGTTACAACTAACTAGTGTGCATTTTCACAGGCGTAAAAATTGAGAGTTTTGAGAACTCTTGTTGCCTCCTTGGGAAAGAGCGAGCTTTGCTCCACCTCATTTGGATGTCTCTCTAGATCAATGTAGCTTAGTTATTTGCTAAGTTACATTACACAAAGAGGCTCCAAAGCTGAGGTATTGCAGAACTTATTCCTTCTAAAGATGGAGACGTAACAATGGTCACTCTTCCATTTAACATAGTTGCATGTGCCCGTTTACAGTTCATATTTCAAATAGCATTCAACCATCGCTCCTCTTGAACCTTCATCTAGACCACCCTCCTCTTGAGTGGTCCATAACTGTTTGGCCCCTTCATGTGCAAAGCAATCATTCACAACAAGATTTTGCAGCACGCAAAGGGACAAACAATAACAGGCATCAAGAGAGGGTTGGCTGGGGAAGGTTCTCAAGGCACTAAGTGGGCGCTGATAGTTCTTGATCACCGAAAGGTAAGATCACCATTATTGGGGTTGCGCACAATTGGATAAGGACTGAGCATGCAGAATGGCATACATTAAAACAAAAAAAAACAAACGTTATATATTTATATTTTATATTATAGCATGGAATTCAAGTTCATGGATGATTGTATACAGTCACACTAGGACACATGCGTATCATGTGGATGGCAACTCGGCAACATGCCCATAACTATCTGACATGGACAATAGCTCATGTACATCATGAGGTGACTCACTCAGGATGTGCATTGCCATTCTATTTGCTCGTTAGCGAGCACCAGCTGTTGTATACCGAAGCTTATCTCTATGTACATTTGTGAGTTATTTGCCATACTTTCGAAGTATTGCATTTGCAGATTGCTCATGGACAAGCATCTTCATTAACTCCATCACAAGAGCCTTCACCTCATCCTCGAGTAGGCCATAACAAGGAGAAGCAACCGGTGTATTCCATATATGTTATCTTGCTTCAGCCTGATTTGCTGCTTTTATCACCAAAATGGCCTTTAGTTATCCATGAGCCTCATTGAAATGCAGTCTGGAAATGGGTATGGAATAAATTGCTGCATCCGAAGTTGTCTATCTTATGGTGGAAGATCATACATAGATGTGTGTGGGGGAAATACTGCCCTTCATAGATTTTGTCCAGATCTCTCCATGATTTGCCCTCTCTACATGCAAAGGGATGAGACAATTGAGTACTGCTTCTTTCGTATCAACATATTCGGCCTGCTTGGCAGTGGATTTGGACCTTTTTTTACTGTGATTTGAATAGTTAACAAGTCCTATTGTTAGTCTACCCCAGTTCTTGTGACAAGCTAGAAAAGATGACTCGTTTGACATCTGCTTGGATCATTTGGTCCATTTGGAAGAGACATAATCTCTTCATCTTCCAAGGATAAGTCTTTCAGATACCCAAGTTCTCAGTGATGCGCTCCTATTGTGAAAGCTTATATATGCTCTTCCTTAAAAGATGACATCAAAGAGTATCATCTGGGAGCACTATCTTCAGATCCATACTCATTCATAGTCAGTTGTGCTCTTGATGATATTCACTCTCTCCTTTTTTGTGTTATGTATATGGTGGGTAGTTTTGTTCTATTGGAATTTTTCTCCATTGGGTAAAAAATCTCCTATGTACTCTTTGTGTTCTTTTGAGTAATAAAGGTCCACGTTCATTAATAAAAAAGGAAAAAAAGAAAAGAAAAACAGTTTGTTGCATAAATGCTCATGTCTCTAGGCCATCTAGGCTTCTGCGGCATTCTATTATTTCCTCATCAAATTTGGTTTGAACGTCTGGAATACTTCTTTGCTACTGAAATTCTTGAATTTTCTAGTTGTATTTCTATGTTTTTCTTGTTTTACAAAAAGTTCCACCATGACTCTTGTTATCAAAGCAACAATTCGGGTTTAAGAAGGAGCAACATGGCGTAGAAGCAAAAGGGGCCAAGTTAAGGCGGCTATTGTAATGATAGTCGCAAAGTCCTTACTTCTCTTTGTTGCAAACTTATATATTTTATAATAATATACCATTCCCTGGAAGATGGAGATGGAAGATTTTGTGCAAGTACCCTTCAAGAATTGATGAAAACAAGGCTATGATGTTCACAATATAGCTTAGAGATGGAGGTGTGTTTTACTGAGATTTGCAAGTATCCTTTAAGAATTGATGAAAAGAAGGCTATGTTGTTCACTTGAATGAAGTCAGCCTATTTCTATGTGGAATATCGAGACTCATAAAACAATGCCGTAGGCCACTTTTTTGCGTTTTCTTCTCATTGGCCAATTGTACAATTGGCAAAAATCAAATTTTTTCTTTACTCCAACATATGCTATTATTTGCTTTTATTGAATATGTCAATAGTTTGTTGCACGTCTTGCTCAAAGTATATTGTCCTCTAGGAACACAACTACAAGATGGACGTAAAGATCGAATCTGCTCCTAGAGGAGTTGCAGGTATTCTAAAACCCCATCTCACCCTAGGGTTGATCTTGTGGCTAACTCATCAACAAAGTAAAAACAAAAGAAGACTACGTCTAGGAGTTGCACATAAGAACTTCTATAGGTCAAGGCTAGTTAAAGAAAACATACCATGAAACTTTATACATTCAAAGTTAGGACAATGGAGCTCCGTTTGAGAGGATAGGAATGGACAACTACGATGGTGGGAAGCAAATGGTGCAAATCTAATCGAAAGTACCTCACGTGGAGTATATGACCCTTTCTTTCATATTTTCCATGTACATTAAATGAAGTTCATTAATATAAACTGGTTTGTGCACATTGGAAATTCGGAGAGTTCTTTTATCGTTGGCCCATTTCGATTAGATTTACTTACTTATCACTGACTTGGTGGACAATGGTTGCAAATCTTAAGGTTCTTGGAGAACGAATATTACATGATCTATTCTCTTCACGAAGATTCTGAGTTAGGCGAATTAAACCCATTTCATTAAGTTAACTTTGTACTAAACAACTTTGTACAAATTTAAAACAAGCTCCAGGATGTCAAGCAATAGCAACCGGACACTTCTCGGCATATACTTTTCCCTCAACGAACACCTTTCAATTATAACTGTACAATAAAGTGTGCAGAAATAAGACCAAGACAGTGGGTTTTGAGTATGTGGCTTCCACACAGGATTTCAATACACGATTCTGCTATACTGTGAAAACTCTGCCTGTTTCACACATTCTGTGAAGGTGATGCTTACAGACCTCAACAGAAAACGCAAGATTCCAGCATTTAATCTTCCATATTCAAACCTGCCAGATCTTGGCTCTCAACGGAATTGAAAGAGCCCCAAGGCGAAGAGGGTGGCGTGGAAGAAGACAGACTAGAACACCTTGAGAAATTTAAAGGTTTCGTTGAAGAATGGCCCATTATGGAAGATTTAATTCTGCTGCAGACACAAGTAAAAGATTCTGCAACTTCTGCCACAATAGCCGCCTTCACTTGGCCCCTTTTGCCCCGCCTTCTTCTGCTTGCTGTTTCATCCAATCTGCCGGATCCATAAGCCATGATGCTGCTTTCACAGACCTATAAACTGCTGTTTGATAAACAGATGGCTTAGGCAGCACTATTTATACCCAAAGCAGACCTCATCGAATCCCATGAATTGTGGTGCAATTTGCAAAAAACGTATCGTATGTTGTGAACCAAAAAAGCTGTAATTTGGCCCTACCTCATCTCATTAAACGGAAAACCCATGCTCTTCCCTTTCAATCTACTAACCAATTTGGCGTATATATCCTACCCACTAGAGCTTATATCCACTAGCCAGGTATCCAAAAACGTGCTTTTTGGCCCCATTAGGGAGAAAAATCTTATCTCATTCATTATCCTGTGGTAAATCACGAAATCTGTTATTGACTTTACCTCATCTGGTAAACGAGAAACCCACCAATTTAGCGTATATATCCTACCCACTATAGCATATATCCACTAGCCAGGCATCCAAAAAGGTGCATTTTGGCCCCATTAGTGAGAGAAATCGTATCTCATTCATTTTGGCACCAAATGTTATGTCATTCCTCATCACATTCCATTTAATGCTTCACTGAGATTGTGGCATATAGCCACTCAAGTGTATATCTAGTCTAAAACCATTTTAGCTCCATCAAAAGATCCATCTTGCCTCATTGCCAACTCAACCTCTTAAATATGAAACCCATGGTGGTCATAATTCTCCTAATTACTTTAGCATATGTCCAAAAGATAGCAAACCAATTGCAACTCGAACAACCTGCCACTGCCACCATGTTTAATAAGACACACAAGAGTTGTTAATCTAATCTCAGCCACTGTTCAATAAGCTTTTTAGACCACGAAGATTTGAAATTCCAACACAGTAGTATAACCAGAATTGATACCCTCCACTTCCTAATCTGACAGAGAGTGGAATCCCATACTTCTCAGTTTACCATCCCTGTTCTCTTCTGGTTGGCAGTAACTGCTCATTATAGTAAGTATTAACTCTTTGACCATGAGGACCATTTTTATTATCCCTGATGGTAAGACCTCTGCTGACTTCTGAGAAATGGCACAAAAAAACCACCACTAAAAGGAAGAGAATCGTAAATCCTTGTTTTTACATTAATGAACTAGCAAACCCTTGGTGGACCACAATTATTTAACAGATTTTCAATCTTCAGTAAAAATAGAGCTTCGTCTCATAACTTCCGCTTGGAACTTGAAAGCAAATGTCTTCATAAACTGGCAGTGACATGTACTGAGTTTTACCCAAGAAAAACAAAATTATGCCATTTGAGTTTATCTGAAAAAAACAAACATCTTGATAACTGGTCAGTAATCAATGAAGTTTACTGCGCTCTTTAAATGTCTAGCTTTTTACAGAAATATGTGCTGTTGCAAATCAAGATTTCTTAGCTGCTTAGAAGACAAACAAACATCTATAACCATGTTCATAAGATGATAAATCAGGAACCAGCACGACGCCATTGGCAATTAGGGTTCTCAAGTTAACAATAAAACACAAAGTTCAAGTCTGGATGTACAAAATGCAGCAACATTATCTTTGGTTGAATACATAAATGTGGAAAACCTGATTATAATGCTGTGCAATATTGCAGACCTAAAAGAGGCAGTTACAAAGAAACTATAAAAACTTGAAAACAGTTCACTTTAGCCCATTGTCACGTCTGCTTCGTCAATGTGCTGATCTCCAGCATTCTTCGAGTTGCCAAAGAAATCTGTAATGCATCAACTTCCGAGAGCAGGAGATAGGACCTGTTTCTTTGCCACTTTTTTGGTCTTGCCTCTTCATCACTTCCAGACTCATCTTCATTATCAAAGCTATCACCTCCATGACAGGTCTACCACAAGCAAGTGAAAATCTCCAAGAAATTCATGAAACCTACTTTTGTTCTTCACGGCCTGCTCAACATCTGCCCGTCTAATACTGTTGTGATTATTTCTTACCATCACATCAAATGCAGCCTCTATTAACATTCAAGAAATGCCTTCTTTGTTCCATCTATTGAACGCATTCCTTCACCAGAAATCAGCTTAACGTCCTCATCTAACTTGATTATTCTCTTCACTCTTTCTAATGGGAAAAGGGCCGGCTTCAAACTGAATTCCTGCTTCTGTTTGTCCTGCAATGACATGAAATGGGACTTTGTCCCCTAGTCTGATTTTGAGCTTAATGCCCCTGCTCATTGCACCATCCCATGGCTCTTGGTAGTGACGATAAAATTGTATCTATCTATCTATCTATCTATCTATCTATCTTCTTTTGGCCAGCCCAAATCATTATTTGTTTCTGTTTCTCCTTCTTCCCAACCCTCCCAAGCCAGCAAAAAGCCAGCCCTCCATCTCATTCTACCCTTGCTGATGGATTTGCTGACAAATAACAGAAGGCTTTGTCATCTCTGTTGCCTTTGTCTCAGAAGCTACCGGATTTGCCGAACAAATAACAGAAGGATGAAGCCGCCTCTGATTGCTGCTGCCAAGATCTGCAAGCAAGAGATGAACAAGGAAGGAAAGAAGAAAGAAAATAAAAGTTTGCTGCTGAAGATGGTGCAGAATCAAAATATTAATGCTTCTTGGATCTTTTATGGGAGAGCCAGCAAGGCTGGCCCTCCAATCCTATCAGAATCGTGCCAGTCTGTGCCATGTGCTTTGAATGTGCCCTGCTCTAAACAGGAAATTCTATGTTTCTACCATCATCATGCTGCTTTTGCTTCCAGATTCTGATTGCCATATCTTCTGCCATCGCCGCCTGTGGTTGCTGCCGAGATTTGCAAGCGCCCCATCTGCCGCCAAAGCCAACAAACCCTAAACCTCCAATACACTTGTTACGCTTTGAGCTGGAGCTTTTTGTCCTTAAATTCAGAGGAACAAATACATTTGGCATCTAATTTTGGAAAACTCGAATTGTTTGTAATATCTTGAGTCATCATATCTTGGGGGCCATAAGCATGTTCAATTACAAGCTCATCTACACATCTACCATCTTCTCTAAGCACAAACCCTACAACGCATATGTGCAGACAAATCATTAAGCTTTCTCTTGTTCGCAGCGAATTTGCAACGTTGGCTTGGTCTGATTGTCACCCAAGATCTAATAGATATATGTATATCAGTCCATTCACCATTATCATCTGTTGTGTTTCTCAAAATAACTTGACTAACTTCTGACTGATTTCTAGCCAAAGCTTACTAGCATGTACACAATTTATTTCCCATAATTCAAAAGTCTTTAAAACTGGACAATAACAATCGTACCAAGATCTTCCATGGAACTGCTTTGATGATCTACCATGGTACGATATCCATAGCAGGAATGACAAAAAGGCCTTGAAGAAGTCTTGTGCATGGCTGACGTGTTGAATAGTTGTCATACAAAGCTCCTGCAAAATGCAAGTACTTGTAATTCAATTAATTCTAGTAGCAAATATTAGAAAAAACATTGATAAGCACAGAGCTTATGCCATAAGTATTCTATCATCAACTTCTATGAGACCTTAATTGCTGTGAAACTTCAATCTAAGATTTATCAGTTCAACTTAAAACCCAAATGCATTGCTCAACCAAAAAGGCTATCAGATTTTGTTCCATGTCATTGTTTTCTTATAGCTCTAGATTGTTGTTATGTTTGAAAGTCTGGGAATATATTAATGGTCTAGAATAAATTTAGCAGCCATAAATTCCAGTCATAAATTTCTATATAGAGATCCTAGATAAGATTACTTTTCAAAATAACAAAGAACAACAATCGAAAATCCAAGAAAAGACGACTGCCTTGCAAACCTGTGGCTCATATTTGAACGAATACAAGAACTAGAAAACATTCTGCAACAAGCCCTTGCTAACTCGAAAATTGAGGATGGCTTGATGTGCAAACAATCTCTCTTCGCATATAAATCTGTAATTGAATATGAAATACATTAAAAAGCATCTCAAGAATTAGAAGAATCGCTGCACATACTAGAACTTTTCAATACCTAGAAGGAGCATCGTCAATGTAACCCTAGAGCATATCTCTATCTCTTCCCTCCATAACGCATCCCCGAGCTTGGAGTGGAGGGAATAATCATTTGAAATTTCAGGTCTAAAGTTCGGGCTGAGATTTTCGGGTCATCAATTCAATATAGTATAGTGTGGGGGAAAGTTCATGACCTGGCGGTCCGCAGGTGGCGGCGCCACCTGCGGGTTTCCACTCTGAAACCGCCATGTCATGAACTTTATCCGCGTGGCCTTCACTACCCAGAACTTTATCCGGCGTGGCTTCACTACCCGGCAGGGGTATAAAAGGTCTTTTTTTTTTTGTAATTTCCTTTTTTTTCGCCATGTCTCTTCCGGCGAGACCTTCGTCGAGGACGTTTTTTGAGGCGCCAGGTCGTCCGACGGCTTGCATTTTGGTTTGGACGACGATTCTGGAGGCGCTAGGCCAGGATCTTTCGGCCGACGTAAGCTTTGTGCAAAGCTTTTAGGTGTTTGTTTGTTTTTTTTTTTACTTTTTCTTTTATATGCTTCTTCTAACTGTGTTTTCTGTTGAATCTTGCAGGTGTTTGATCTTGCATTTGTTTTTTGGAAGATATTTCAAGTTCTTGGTAATTTCTGAGTTGCTGGGAGTCGTCTGAGGTTCGGTTTAAGGTTTGAGTTGCTGGTCAGTCTTTCATGGGAGCAACGAACAAGAATTGCGTTTTCCTATCAATTTCAATTGCAAGTTCTTCGCAGGCAGGTTCGATTGTAGAGTGTTTTTGCAGCAATACCAAAGTCATCTTGAGAGATACTGCACTGGTTTTGGATTCAACTGTGAAGCTTGAACCTGAATTGGTCACTTTTTCATTGTTTTTCTTTCAGCTGTGAACTTGAAAAGTGAATTTTCAACTGTGAACTTTAAATTTGAATGTTGAAACTTTCTTTCTATCAAATCGAATCTGTTTTAATGTTTTGAATGTGTTTTAAGTTTTGAATCACTATTGACTGTCTTAAATTAATATTTTAAATCGAATATAATATCAGCTGGCGGCGCCACCAGAGCGCCGCCTGAAAACTTAAGCCCAAAATCACCTAAAAATAGCCTGAAA